>CM070681.1:20192500-20792500 GCA_036346265.1 Melocanna baccifera
AGCCCTAGTGCAACCATAATTATAAGCGGAGTAAAGTTCCTAGCGAACCTTATTATAATAGACTCGATGGCCTAGATATAATACTTGGTATGGATTGGTTGACCAAGTATAAAGGCGGTCGATTGTGCCAATCGTGCTATTATTATTACCAATTCGATGGAATTCGGATAAGACATGAATCGTTATGCCTTCCGGAAGGGCGGTATGTTAACCAGATCTAAAAGGAAAAAGCTTAGAAGATGTGACAATAGTCGCGAATACCCGATGTATTCCTCGAAGATTTGCCAGATTACCACCGATCGAGAAGTTGAATTTGTTATAAATCGGTGCACAGTACGGCTCAATATCAAAGAGACCCTATCGGATGTCGTAGATGATTTAGCGAAGTCAAGAGGCGGATCCAAGAATTGTATGAGAAAGGATTCATCGGACCAAGTTCTTCGCCTTGGGAGCCCGGTGCTTCTAGTAAAGAAGAAGGATGGTAGTCAACGGATGTGCGTTGATTATCGAGCTTTAAATGAAGTCACTATAAAGAATAAGTATCCCTTACCTCGGATCGATGATTTGTTTGACCAACTCATAGGATCAAGTGTCTTTTCCAAGATTGATCTTGGTCGGGATATCATCGATTGAAGATTAGACACGAAGATATACCAAAGACGACCTTCGCCACAAGATATGGATTATATGAGTATACGGTGATGTCTTTTGGTCCGACAAATGCACCGCATACTTCATGAACTTGATGAATAAAGTCTTTATGGATTATTTAGATAAGTTTGTTGTTGTTTTCATAGATGACATTCTTATCTATTCAAAGAATAACAAAGAACATGAAGGTCATCTAAGGATAGTGTTGCAAAGACTCGTGAACACCGCTTATATGCCAAATTTAGCAAATGTGCATTTTGGTTAAAGGAAATTGAGTTTTTGGGACATGTGATCTCAGCGGAAGGAGTATCTGTAGATCTGGAAAAGTTAATGATGTATTAAATTGGACTCCACCCAAGACGATGAAGAGATCCAAGTTTTAGGATTAGCAGGTTACTATCGTCGATTTATTGAAGGCTTTTCCAAGATTGCGGACCTTTAACCCAGTTGTTAAAGAAGGAGAAGAAATTTGAATGGAGTAAATCCTGTGAGGATAATTTTCAAGAGTTAAAGAAAAGGTTAACTTCAAGACTGGTTCTGCGGTTACCCGATATTCGAAAAGATTTTGAGATATTTTGTGATGCTTCAAAACAAGGTCTTGGTTGTGTACTAATGCAAGAAGGAAGGGTGGTAGCTTATGCATCAAGGCAGTTAAGACCGCATGAAGAAAATTATCCCACTCATGATTTAGAACTAGTCTTTGTTGTGCATGCTCTAAAGTTATGGAGGCATTACTTAATCGATGTCGGTGTGAGATATATCTGAGATCATAAAAGTTTAAAGTATATATTCACCCAGCCTGACCTTAATTTGAGACAAAGAAGATGGCTCGAATTGATCAAGGATTATGATGTGGGAATACACTATCATCCCGGGAAGGCTAATGTAGTGGCCGATGCTTTGAGTCGGAAGATCTATGTTAACAATATGTTGATTCAAGACAATCGACCAACTCTTCGTGAAGAATTTCAGCGTCTCAATTTGGAAGTGATAAATGAAGGAATTCTGTCTCGTTAAAAGTTCAACCCACTTTAGAAGATCGATCAAGGCATTCGAAGGAAGATGAGTATGTTAAAGAGATAAAAGAGAACATGAAGAAAGGTAAAGCACCTGGGTTCTCAGAAGATGAAGAAGGAATTCTTTGGTTTGGAAAAAGGATTCTAGTACCTGAAAAAAAGGAAATAAAAGATTTAATTCTAAAGGAAGCTCATGAATCAAGATATTCTATTCATCCGGAAGTACAAAGATGTACCAAGATTTAAAGGAAAGATTTTGGTGGATCAAGATGAAACGAGAAATTGCGAATATGTAGCTTTATGCGATATATGTCAAAGGGTTAAAGCGAGCACCAACGACTGCGGTCTTTTGCAACCTCTGCATATACCTGAATGGAAATGGGAGGAAATTGGAATGGATTTCATAACAGGACTACCAAGAACCAAGTTGGGTTATGACTCAATTTGGGTTATAGTTGACCGTTTAACAAAAGTTGCTCATTTCATACCAGTGAAGACTACATATTCGGGAGATAGATTGGCAGAGCTTTACATGTCAAAAATTGTGTGTTTGCATGGAATTCCAAAGAGGATCGTATCAGATAGAGGAACACAATTTACCTCAAGATTTTGGCAGAAGCTTCATGAAGTTTTGGGCACCAATTTAAATTTCGATCTTGCTTATCATCCTCAAGCGGATGGTCGACACGAGCGGTAAATCAGATATTGGAAGATATCTTTGAGAGCATGTGCTTTAGCCAATAAAGCCACTGGGATCAAAGTTTGCCCTATGCGGAATTCTCATATAATAATAGTTATCAATCTAGTCGAAGATGTCTCCGTTTGAAGCCTTGTATGGCGAAAAATGTAGAACACCGTTATATTGGTCGAGACCGAGAGAGTCAAGTATTCGGACCGGATGTCTTGAAGTTAGCGAAGATCAAGTTCGCTTAATCCGAGACGGATTGAAAACAGCCTGCACTGGACAAAAGAGTTATGCGATAATCGTCGAAGAATGTTGGAATTTACGCCAGCGATCATGTGTATCCAAAGTGTCACCTATGAAAGGGATGCGTCGATTCAAAGTCGATGGTAAGCTTGCCCCAAGGTATATTGGACCATTTCTAGTTATAGCAAGAAGAGGTGAAGTCGCTTATCGCCTAGAACTTCCTCCTCGATTGTCGGATGTACATGATGTATTTCATGTATCACGATTGAAAAAGTGTTTGAGAGTACCGGAGGAGTTGATACCGTTTGAGGATGTTGATTTAAAGGAAGACTTGACGTGCCTGCATTTCCTATCAAGATTTTAGAAGAGGCGAACGCCGCACAAGAAACAAGACTATCAAATTCGCAAAGTGCAATGGAGCAACCGTCCGTAATCGAAGCAACACAGGAGCGAGAAGAGGATCTTGAGCGAGTTTCTGATCTATTTCTCGCTTCTTAGAATCTCTGGTCGAGATTCCTTCTAAGTGGGGTAGGTTTGTAACATCCCAATTTTTGCTTTTATTTTGAAGAAATAATTTTAAATTAATTATTTCCAATTATCTGGAATTTTCAGAATTTAAAGTTTCATTGAAAAGAAAATTTAATATCAAAATAAGTTGGAAATATTTTTCATATGTTTAAAACATTATCGATGAATTATGTGAATTTTTCTGGAATTTTGGAATTTATTTGGTATTTTTCGACTATTTTAAAATCCTCTACTAATTTCTCAATGTATAAAAGATTTAAATATCCAAACTCTTCCTCGGGTTGACACTTGTCACCCATCCGTTCGCTCTCCCTCGGCCGAGCTAATCCCGCCGCTCACGCCTCACACCGCCTTTCCTTCCTTCCGCCGCGCAAGTGTCGCGCATCCACGCTCGCGCCGCGCGCAAGCTCATCCGAGCCGCTCGCTTCCACTTACCGCCGTCCACCCTCTCTTCCCTCTGCGACGCGTGGCTTAATCCGCGCCGTTCTCTGTTGCCGTACAGCATCTCGTCCGCCCGCTGCCACTTAATACATCTCATCGGCTCAGATTTAATCCAGGTTGCCGGATTGAATCTCGACCACACCGTTTCACTTACCCCTTCCATCATCATCCAACGGCCCTCACCTTTTCTCTTCGCCACTTGTCACAAATCCCGCCGTTGCCCTTTCTCTTCTTCCTTTCCCTTTCTCACTGACATGCGGGGCCCATCGGCCAGTCGTCTTCCCCGCCACCTTCTTCCTCCCCGCGTCTCGCCGCTGCCGCCATTAATCAGAAAAAACTGAAGCTTTAAAAGCTTCAGTTTCTTGGCTAATTATTTCCCCGCACTAATGCACATTCAAATAGCCGCCTTCCATAACCGTTTACGGCATTATTTCCTTTAATTATGCATCGCGCGCCGTCGCCTTCATTCTCCGGGCAGTTCCAAGTCCGGCGAGCTTCGCGCTGCCGTTACCGGCCTCATCCCTCTATAAAACCTGCTGCCCGAGCTATATTTCAGTTTCCTTTCGCTTTCTCCACCTCCAATTGCCCTCTGTCGTGCCGAGAGCTCTTCTGTGCTCGATTCTCTCCGTCGGCCACTTTCGACTCCGGCGAGCAATCGCCGCCGCCTCAAGCCTTTCCGAGCTTCACCAGAACCTCCTCGACGTTGCTGGTGCCCAGGCGATCACCGGCCACCACTTCCACGAGTCGTTGCATCGCCGGAACCCCTACGCCGCCGTCAACCCTCCTCAAACCGCCGCCCCTCTCCACCGTTCGTCTCCTCTGGTCGTCCTTGGACACCGCGCAAGGTACCAAAACATTCCCCGTCTCTCCCTCTTGCTTTTGCGCACATCGGCCGGCGCCGCCGCCCGCCGGAATGCCGGTGACCCTCGGGTCCCGCGCGCCTCCGTCGGCCGGCGTGCCACGTCAGCTGGCTGCGTCCGGGTGGCAACAGACGTAGATGCCACCGGGATGCCGTGTCAGCACAAAACCCCGCCACGCCAAAGACTCCACACACTCGCCTCGGCCACGTCGGCCGCCGTACACGCGTGGCGCCGCGGGCGACCACGTGTATGCCACGCCGCATCGCCGGCCTCCCGGCTGTTAATCCTTAAGAGGATTACCTACCCTTATGGGGTAGGCAGTGCCTCCCCGCTCACTTGGCTAGCGCCGCTCTCTTCCCCTCCCACTCCCTCGGCGCGCGTCGAGCCCCGCTCCGCGCGCTGAGGTTGAGTTTTCTCCGCTTTAATCCAGCGACAAGTAGGCCCCACCCGTCAGCGACCACCCCTCTGCGCTAGTCACTGACAAGTGGGTCCCGAGTCCAGTGGGTTCCACATGTCAGAGACTGATTGTATTGCGGACTCACTGACCAGTGGACCCCACATCGGTAATTTCCGAATTTCTAGATTTAATCAAATCGAGAATTTCAAATAGCCATATCTTTTCATTTTAACTCCAAATTGGTCCATTCAAATTTCTAAATTTATCTAAAATTCCAATCTTTCAGTTGGTATATTTATTCTCAATTTTTTAGTTTTTATTTTATTTTATTTATCTGGTTTTTATCGATTCTCGTGTAGAGGCCGATTTGTCCGAGGATATTCAGGACCAAGCTCCGGAAGATTTCAACCCAGTGCAAGAAGGCAAGTCTCCTTTGATCATTTTGGCTCCTATGTTTTATAAATGATTTTGTAGTTATTTTAAATTATTGCATGGCTATGTTGTATAAATGGATAATTTAGTTTTATAACATTTAGATAAATGCCAAACTTGTTATACCTTCCTTTGGAAATTGATTACCTTGTACCCTTGTCAACTTAGGATAATCCTTTGACTCCATAATGAGTTAGTATTATTCTTGCTGAATTTTAAAATACTAGCAAATGCTTAGTTTAGCTGATTAATGTAAAAATGCTCGTATGAGAAAAATGATTATGAATGTTTTGGATTCAATGATTTGTTTGAAGAGTGGTAATGGATGTTACCACTGTAATTTCAAAATAAAAATGAAATTAAAAGTAAAAGTTGACGAGGGTGGATGGAAGGTTTGGCTGGTGCAGTTTGGCACGAGAATGTTTGGGTTTGTGAATGAGCCACCCTGGTCGATTAAGGACCGACGCTTGTGTTTGTCCAAACTGAGCAAAACAGTGCAACCACAAGTCTATATGGGTACGACTGGCCAATTACCCTATAAAGGTATAACTTAAATATCACAGTGGTGTATTGAGTGCCAGGGTGTACTGGTTACTCATAGTGAGGGACAGCGTTTACTGTACTTACATGGCGCAAGAGGGGGCTCCAATTCGTGCGATGCGAGTTGTGGTGAAACCTTAGCGGGTGATATTTAACTATACTGGAGTAGGTGAAAAGCCTTGTGATAATTTATCTGGGTCTCATGCCAAAGGAAGCATGTTGGCTATTAAGATGAATTATCTCTTGTGGGTAAAGTGTACACACTCTGCAGAGTTAAAACTATTCGAATAGCCGTGCCCACGGTCAAGGGCGGGCAAGGAATGCATACACATGGTAGAAAGTTTGACTTTGTTTTCAAAACAAAATGAATTGGAGAAAAACTCGGGAGTGGATGGAACTCTCGTGATCTTTAGACTAGTGGTGTAACGATTCAGTGGATTTAACTCGAGGTTCGAAAGTTGGCGGGATTGCACGAGATTTTAGTGTTGGTGTTGTAACCTTCACTAAGTTCCTCATCTAATTTCTATTATGAAAAACAAGACGTTTACAAAATTGCTTTGAAGTAATTATGTATATTTAAAGATAAAGCAGATCTTTGCAAAAGAACTCTATAGCCTTTCTTTGTGAAAGCCTTGCATCTATGCATCTTTCCCAAGACTTGCGGAGTACATCTTTGTACTCACCTGTTGCTCTACAATTTAATAGCAGAGGATGAAGAAGCTGAAGCCGGAGAGTACGATTTCTGTGCTGAATGTGGATGCGGTGGATTCTTCCCGGAGGATTAGGACTCGTTTCCCCAGTCAATTGCTTGTGGCAGATTGATGGGTCGATCAAGTTATCTTTTGTGCTTCCGCTGTGTTTAATCTTTTGTTTTAAGGTTCTGTGAACCTTTGTTAGGCAATGGCCTATGTTAACTTCAGTTACTATAGTAATAAAGCGTTGTTGGCAATGTATCATCTTTTCTGTTTGAACTGTGTGTACTAGCATTGATCTCTGGGACTAGTACAGTAATACACAGGGGGTCTAGGAGTTTCTACTCCGGGTCTCACACAATTCTGACAATGATGGAGACTATAAGAGGACAAGTGATGAGTATGTTGTACAACAAGAATACTAAGGCAACTAATAAGTGGAAGGGTACACTTAGCCCCAAGATTGCAGCCAAACTTGACAAAAAATGCTAAGCTGGCAAGCACTTGCAATGCACTACCATCTGGGATGGGGGTCTTCGAGGTAACAGACAAAGATCATAAATTTGGGGTTAATCTTGCCTCCAAGAAGTGTGACTGTAGAAGGTGGCTACTCACTGGGATTCCATGTTGCCATGCCATCAGTTGCCTAAGGTATGAGAGAAGAAGGCCTAAGGAATCTGTTAATGAATTCTACCTCGTACAACCTATTTGAAGGTATGTGGCAACAAAATAATTCCTTTAAGGGACTCAACTAAATGGGAGAAGACAACTAGACCTCCTATTAAACCACCTATGTATGACAAGAAGGTAGGCAGGCCCAAGAAATCAAGGAAAAAGCAACCTCATGAGATACCAGGAAAGAACAAGATGTCAAAGCATGGTGTCACCATGCACTGCAGCTATTTCAAAGAAGTTGATCACTCTATGAGGTCATGCAAGCTCAAGAAGGCTGGTATCAAACCTCCTATTCTAGTGAAGAGGAAGGCTGGTATCAAGCATGGTATCATTAAAGACCACGACGATGAGGAAACTGTCATCACTCAACAGCGGACAACAATAGAAGACCTGGTGAGTGCTCCATGTACTTCTACCACCATTTACAACCACCTAAAAAAGCCTAATCAGTAGTTTCATTGCATGTGTAGGGAAGTGGATCACACTTGCCTATTCCTAGTTCTGCACTGCTTGAGTCCTCATTCATTGCAAGCAACAGGGCCAATTACTTGATTTTCCACTCACAACAGCAACGAGGGAAGGAAAATCATCATTGAAGAGAGGTAAGGTGGTCACAACAAAAAAAACAAGGCAACAAGCAAGAAGTGAAGCAGTACCATGAGGTGATATCTCTTTTTGTGTAGGAAAGTTCTCTTTTGTAAAGCTGAGATATGGTATATTTTGCAAAGTGGTGAATATTTTGGGAAGTGGTAACCAACCTCATGCAAAATTGGTTATTGCACTTAGTTGATATGCAAACTTTGTATGTTATTGGCAACATGTGACTGCCCAGATTCCTTCCTCGAATACTATTTTGTACATTATGTAAGTTATTGGCTGCTATGTGACTGCAAACTTTGTAAGTTAATTGCAGTTAGTTGATGTACAAATTAGGTTATTGGTAGTGTCCACAAACCTCATGCAAACGTGGTACAAGTTTAGGGATATTATTGAGATCAATCACGAGTTTTTGCATGCCAACGGCCAACGAAGCATCCATGTGTGCCACCTAAGCAGTCTCATGCGCTAGTTCAGCCATTTCTATTACCAAACGAAGGAAACGACCTACGGTGTAAATGGAGACAAGTTTAGGGAGCCAATAAATATTTAGGGAGCAAGTGTGCAATAATCATGTCCTACATTCACCCATACATGTCGCCTTCAATGTTCACCTAAAAACAACAACAAAGTAAGGGTGACTCCATGACTCAGTAAATATAAAGCAAAACAATAAATAAATCCACATCATTCTAACTATTTATAATCATTAAGTCAAATTTTCATATCTCATTCTCATCAACATGTCTCAACATCTTATCTCAATTTCTCTTACTGCAATTCAATACTCATAATCAAGTCTCATTCTCCTTCTGTAGCTCATACTGGTATAGCGGAGGAAACACATGTCGATGTTCACCCTCTACCTCTATGCCGTGGAGGTACCTACCTCTGTAGGTCTTACTTGAGAGCACGTCATAATAGTCAAATAGACTCATAGCTATTGACTTTCTCACTGCCCTAGCTTGTAATGCATATGTCATGTCATAAATACTATTTTTCATTCTTTTATCACATATTATATTTGTCATCAAATTAATATCATACTGAACAAAAGGATAATCAAAATTATTGCATGACATGAATAATTCAATAATAGTGAGCAATTATCAATCATCATCTATCATTCTGCTAAGCACTTGCCTCTCTAGTTGTGATAATCGGTTTGATTAGGAGATGACAATATAACTAACGCTATTGCTTCTACATCAATTACTCATTCCCAATATAGGCCAAAGCATTACAAGGTAACAAATAAATGATAATGCTCCTACACATTCCCCCAAACCCACAACTATTCCCCTTTACTGGACAATCAACCCGCTATCCCGGTGCTAAAATTATCATAACTTTAATTCCCATATCGAAATATAGCAAACCATACAAGTTTTGAAAACTACAAAAAAATTATCTACAACTTTCTAATTGATCGCAAGTTTAGGTTAATTTATAACTTCTATTCTACTTATCTAAAAATTGAGTTCTTAGACTTTCTAGAAACCTTACAAAACTACCTATAATTTTCATGTAGACCAAATACCTAAATTAATTCATTTACTATTTTTAATATATAGATTAATACATGCTTCCAAAACACGATAAATTTACCAGACAACAGGATTACAATATTCATATCTCACAATCTTCTTATCCTATTGATATGAATAAAAATTCTACAAAAATTATCAAAATCCTCTACAACTTTCTAGTAGATAAAATTTCTAAATTATGCTCATACGGTACCCGAAAATATAGTAGATTAATATAGCAGATTAAACTGATCAACTAATCATCCCCTGACAAACATTGGCTACCTCTCTCTGATCATTACCATGTGACGAACAGCAAAACCACAATCTATTCCTTACTTTCCCTTCTCTTCCTCCTTTAGTCTCTTCCCCGCTTTCCTTTTGCGCTACTCATTTCCCCTTCTCTCTCCGAGTCATGCAATAGCACTAGCCCAATAGCAAGCTTAGCATGCATGCAACACTACTGCATGACCCATGCAACCCCAAGACCAAATGTACCACCCAAAACCATGGAGTCCTACACCCCTAAAAATCCCCTCCATGACTACCCACACATCCCCGAGCCTTGGCCACAATGCAAACACAAACTTGACGTGGTGGTGCAGGTTTCTGATGACAACACACACTTAGGACATTGATTCTTTCACTGCCCTCTGTTCATTATAAGTGATTTATTTCCTACCTATACTTCCACATATTCATCGTTTGTAATCACCCGTCTTGCTTGCAGACCACATATTACAAGTTCACCGAGTGGGTGGATCAACAATATCAAATACCTACCCAGGTTTACATTCACATTCTCCAAATCCACCTATAAAAGTTGTGAGAGGAGCTTTAGACTGACAGGACCAGCAACGACGAGCTTCGCGTGCAGGATCAGGGAGAGGAACAACAGCGAGGTGGTCCACCTCGGTAGTGACTACCACCCTATTGATGTTGTGCCAAACTAAGTTGCAATTACACTTGCCACTATCATGACAACCAACCAAATCCATATGTGTGCCTTATGGTGTTCCATTTTTGCCTTAG
Organism: Melocanna baccifera; assembly: GCA_036346265.1. Taxonomy (NCBI): domain Eukaryota; kingdom Viridiplantae; phylum Streptophyta; class Magnoliopsida; order Poales; family Poaceae; genus Melocanna; species Melocanna baccifera. The sequence continues at coordinate 20,202,819 of CM070681.1, forward strand.
GGGCATTCCCCCTCAAGCCCGGTTAGAACTATGTTCATCAATGTCATTTCTGTTCAGCAAAGCCGACATGTATCTTAGATGTAGTTTAGTTTGATGGTCCATGCATGTTGTCATTTGTGTCATACAAGTAGTGTAATTTTAAATTTCACAAGGCGCACCATATTCGTGTGCAAAGTCTACTATAATTTAACAACATGCAGTACTTTTTCTAACTAAAATGACGACATGCATTAGCTTTTCTCAGTAAATTGACAACATGTGTCAGCTTTTCTCGGTGGGTTGACAACACATGCTAGCCTTTTCAATGAGTTGATAACACATACCAGTTTTTCTCAGTGAATTGACAGCAAGCGCCAGCTATCCTTAGTGAATTGACAATACGCACCACCTTTTCTCAGTGAATTGACAGCAAACGCTAGCTATCCCCAATGAATTGACAATATGCACCACCTTTTCTCAGTGAATTGACAGCACATACCATCTTTTCTCAAAAAGTTAACAACATGTGTTGGCTTCTGTTAGTGAATTGATAACATGTACCAGCTTTTCTTAATGAATTGACAATGACATAACATTTGTTGAGCCCACAAAAATTGCTTTCGCAAACATAAGTGCACTTTAATTTGGTAAAATTTACTCCTAAACACTACGTACTGACTACCTATAAAAAGGGAGGGGCCAAACTCCACGATCAGACCCAATACTCCACTCAAGCTTATCTCAAAAATAGAGGGAACAGGGGAGAGAGAAGAGGTAGAGGACGTCACTCCACTGGGGTTAGGAATGTCGAACTACAGAGAGATGCTTCGGAATCTGAAGTGGGTTGCTAAAAAGAAGGGATCCTACCTTGATATTCTTGCAAGGATGCATGTGTGCCATTGAAGTTTCCATGTCCATAGTGCGATTGCGGTAATCCGACAGAGATCATTCGGCCAACACATCCAGCCATTGACGTCCAGGTGCACTACACGTGTAGCGATAACCGTGTAAGTGAATGACACATATTGATAAATCAATTTACATGTTTCTTTTCACATACCACATAGGCGACATAGCATTGCTAATTTTTTCAATAGATCGACGACACAGAGAGGTACGATAGGTCATTCATCGAGCCAAAAATACATGCATAACTACCTAGTGGCGCCTGAGAAGTTCACTTGTTGGAAATTTTACACCCTGTAGGATAAAGGAAAGGAGAGGGGGAAGACAAGGGAAAAGGCGCTGATGGCCTTGCTGAACAGGAGCTTATTTTGGACTTAGAGAAACCTATACATATCCTAGAAGCCGAGTACTAGGGCAGCTATCACGAAGGCCAAAGCCCGCAACGGAGACCAGGGAAAGGCACCAATGGACCCAAATGCATAGGACGTATAAACCGCAAGCCTGACTTCTTTTCTACCCTTAGTGTTTTCGATTCCAAAAGTCACACATGTATCTTAGTTGCATTTTAGGTTAATGGTTCATGCATATTTCAGGTTAATGTATCATAGGATTTGGAAAAACATATGCACCTACGAGTCATGTAATAATTCACACATTCACTACGAAGTATCATATCGGACTCGAAATGGTTTATACAACATGTGATGTACTAGTTAAATTCTAACATAGTTAGCTATTATTTCAAAATCACTAAAAACATAGAAATTTTTGCTAAAGAAATAACATTTTCAAAATGTAAAAAATCGGCAAAATGGGGGTTGGGGGGGGGGGGCAGCTAGCCGCGCCAGATATGCGCGGCAGCCCTCCGCGCTAGTCGACTGCGGTAGGTTCCGAGCGAAGAATCGAGATTGTGAGGGGCCAGTTCTGATAGGTAGCGCTAATCGACTCTCAGGTAGGCAGAACAACAGTAATCACGCAACCAAGACGCACACTGATAGCTAGCTCGCTACAGAGGAGAACCAGAACTGTGAAAATTATACATGTCTGCAGGTATCGAATTATACGCGGCATTTGATGCTAGCTAGCTCGCATGACGAACCCGCGCTTCATCAACTGTCAGCAGTACTTCAAATACGCAATCAACTCTAATCTGCCTAGCCTTATTGGGACCGGATTGGAGGGCGGTTTCCTTTTTTTTTTTTTGTAGGATCTGTTTTGCATGGGTGGGTTGTTGAACCACATGACATATAATAGAAACCAGTATTACGATGAAATATGCGCGGGCATGGGATTTTGTAGGTTTGCCAAATTGGGGGGCAAATTTGCTGTAAAAGTTCGACAAACCAACTCCGATCGAAATTTCTGAAGCTTGTTGGTTATAGAATTTTCTGTGACAACCATCCAAATGCCGCGAATCTACTCACTCGATCACCAAGTCATGTCACTACCATAGCTACTACTCCCATCAGGATTCAGAGAGAAGAATCCTTGAGCTCACTCGTTAGGATAGGCTAACTCAAGGCGACAGTTAACCACGTCACACGCAGCAACCTAATCAAGCGGCGGAGCTGTGAGCCTTGTTGTACTCCTCCATATCCTTCCTGTACGCCGCCATGCCCTCCGCGGCCTTCTCGTTCCACGCCTGCCTCTCGGCGTCGCTCAGCTCCTTCCACTTCACCGAGACGAGCGCGTTCAGCGTCGAGCCGTTGATGCCGGGGCGCTCCTCCTGCAGCTGCTTCCTCGCCTCCTTGCTGGAAGCGGGGAATTGTGTTAGAACATCACTGCGCCCACGATGCTGAATTTCTAAGAATCGTAAAAGGGTAAAAGCTTTACGTTCCAACCTGAAGAGCAGGAAGGAAGAGGCAGGCTTCTTGGGCCTGTTCGGGTCGGCGTTCAGCTGCTGCTGCTTCTTCTTCTGACGCTTTTCTTTGTTTTTCTGCAACGAAGCCGACGAGGATTAGCTCAGAAATGACGATTAGCGTGTGTAGAAAGATTTCATGTGAAGCTTTCAGATACCTTGATGATGTTGTCTGCCTTCTCCTTCCTCCTGAGCAGCTGCAGAGCCTCCTGCTTCATGATTTTCTTCTGCTCCTCCTCCTCCTTCTCCAAGCTCGCAGCTTCCTGATGCATTCGAACCGCTCTCACATTAGATGTCTTTGTTTTGTTGTCACATTAGAATCGAGAAATCATGGACTGTGCGCAATTGTCACACCTCGAGCTTTTTCTGCATGTACACCTCCATCTGCTTGTTATACTCTTCCTTCTCCTTCCTCGCAACCTCCACGTAGGGTGCCTTCTGAGATTCTGTCATGCTCTTCCACTCCTCCCCGGTGATCTTACCAATCTGCAAGCACACAAGAATTTTTAGCATCGGATCCACACCAAATGAAATGAGAGACAACTGAACAATCCATTACACCTCAGGCACGTTCTTCTTCTCGGAGATCAGGGTGGCGCGCCTCTCCTGGGAGTAGACGAAGTAGGCCGACATGGGCTGCTTCGGCTTGGAGGGGTCCTTCTCCTTCTTCTTGTTCTTCTTCTTGGGCTTCTTGTCACCATCCTCGGCCTCCTGCCTGAACTTGAGGTACTGCTCAAGCAGCTCCTTGGCCGTCCTCTGCATCTGCTCCTCCTCGAGCAGCTTCATCGCCTCGGCCTCGCGCTTCTCCTGCCCAACCACCTGCAGGTAGGCCTCCTTCTCCTGGCGGTACCTCTCCTCGTACGGCTGCTTCTCCTCGGCGCCCAGGGCCTTCCACTTGGTGCCGAGCGCGTTTGCCACCTCCTTGAAGTCGGCCTCCGGCTTCTCCTTCTTCATCTGAACTCACCACAGACAATTTTCATCAAACACCTCACGGGCAAGTAAACCAAAGGAAGAACTGTGCTGATTTGGTTCGGTTTTCTTGATTTGTACCTCGTTCCACTGCTCTTTGCACCACAGGACGTATGCAGGGCGCGGCTTCTTCCTCTCATGGCCGGCCTTGCCCTTTCCCTTCTTCTTCTTGCCCTTGTCGTCCCCTTCCTGGTCCTTGTCCAGCAAAGACTTCACAAGAGGAAAGCTCTGCAGAAGAAACCAGATCAGACGAATTCGAACCAAGTTAACCACAGGGAATGGAATCTACCAACTACAAGGAATAAGATCTGACTTAAAACATAAACCCGAACAGATCGGGGAAAGCATAACGAAGCATATGAGGAGAAAGAGAGTGGTGCATGCATACCACGGTGGGCTTGAACTCCTTGAAGCGCTGCATCTTCTTGAGCTCAGCCTGGAGGAGCTCCTGCTCCTTGCCCCTTGTCTCGATCTCCTCCTCCTTCTTCCGGATGACCTCATCCCGCTCCCGCACCATCTCCTCCGCCTTCTCCTTCTCCAGCCGCAGCCTCTCCAGCATCCCCTGCAGCTCCGTCAGCTCGTCGACCATGGACGGCGCCTCAGCTGCCGCCTTGCCCTTGCCGATCTTGGACGACGCCCTCTTCGCCTTCTGCGGCGGCGAGAGGACGTCGGCCTTCCCGGCGGAGATGTTGGCGTCGTTGTCGAGCACCGCCGTGAGCGCCTTGCGGCCCCGTCCGCCCTTCTTGCTCCCCGCCGCAACGGTCGCCATGGAATGGATTCGAGGGGAGAGAGAGAGAGAGAGAGATGGGGATGGGTATGGGTATGGATCGGTCGGTGATCTGATTCGTCAGGTTTTATAGGGAGAAGTGGAGGGGGCAACGGTCATAATGTTCAAAATTTGAATGGTCGTTAATTAGGAAGGTGATGTCACCGCGCGCTGGCGTCCGTCCAACGGATAGTCGGGGGAGTCGCTGGCGGGTGGGGCCGAGGGAAGCTGCTGGGGAGTTGCCCACCTCCTTGGCCCGGTTCGAAATTTTCCGAACGTTAAGAGGTGGGGTCGCGCCGACATCTGCCGGATCTCGTTGGTCGGAACGGACGGCGACGATTGCCGCCGGAGGAGCGGGAAGGGGAGAAATCGACGGCCCAGATCTTAAATGGATCACGAGCCGCAAGTACGCAGCACTGAATGGGCTTGCTGCTGGAATGGCCCGGTGTTTGCTGGCATAATGGGCCTCAGTTAAAGGGCGCGCCATGGACGTGCCCCTGTCCAATTGGGTCGTCCGTTGCAAAACCAACCTAGCTCAGTTTAAATTGTTAGGTGTAATACGAGCGCCCACCAGCGTTCGAACCCTGTGCTGCTCATCTTTCCCCTAGACTGAAGTCTCAGTCAAGAAAAGTACATACATGTAGATACATGAGCTTCTTGCATCCATTTTAGGCACGCATCTGCGCTCCATGTGGTTTAAGGGGGTGTTCAGAATAATATTGATTTATAATTTTTTTTACTATATCTAACTTATTTTTTATTATAACTAAGTTGACTTATTTAGCATAATTAAATTTAAAAAAATTTTAAAAAATAATGTAAAGGAATACAAGTAAAAAAGGTAAAAAAACAGAAAAAAAAATAAAATTAATGAATAATAAAAAACCAAAAACTAAATTAAACGGTGCCCTAACCTCCGCTCTAGATTAGCCATGTACTAAGTAAACACCCACGTGTGTGTATGTGCGCGTATGTGTAGGCGTACGTGTGAGGGGTGTGAGTGCGAATGTGCCCTTCCTTGTACTTGGAAAAAGAGTAGCAGAATCTCCGGAGGAAAAAATTAGGTAGAGTAAGCAGATAGCAAGCCACAATGCAAAACTTCCACTGAAAAAATTCAGACAACCACCACCAGACCAGCTCAAGGCCATCACAAGTTACATCACAGAGCTCGTTTAGATATTCAGATAGGCAGAACAACAGCAATCAGCAACCAAGACGCACACTGCTACTGCTAGCTCGCTACAGAGGAGAGAGAACCAGAACTGCGAAAATGATGTGCAATTTCTACATGTCTGCAGGTATCGACGAAGAAGAACCCCAGTTCTGGCGGAGCGAAGAATCAAGATTGCGAGGGCCAGTTTTGACCCCTCTCTCAGTGGATGATCCTTGGGGCTCGCATGCCGAACCCGCGCTTCATCTTCTCGACGCTGTTCGTGTAAATCAACTGTCAGTACAACTTCAAGTATCACACAAATGGTGATTTCACTCCAAATAAATCGTTAGCCCAAGGCAGATATTTTAGAAACACGCCAACCAACACATGTAGCAGTGCCCTAGAATTTCGAACATGGAAATAGCATTACACGATTAATAAGCACAAGTTAAGAAGGATCACAACGTGGCATAGAAACTTAATCCTAACAACAAAAGTTCCTTCTTGAATGATTCATATAGGCTCACAGCATCTATATGTTCCCAAGCTAAAATCAGAAGTTGGATTAATAGATATATCTATGATATTTATTGGAGAATTATAAAAAAGCGGGAGGGAAGCATTCAAAAGACCTACAATCTAACTGCAGAGGGCTGATCTTGATATTTCTTTACTATCTTGAGCATATCTATGGACTACAGCTTTCTCCAACAAACATTCAAATGGGAAATGGTGTGCGCTGCCACGTCAACTACTGCTTAATTTCAGAATTGTATTTATACAATACAAAATAACTGCACTTTCCACAATTCCCTTTTTTTAAAACAAGGACTTTCCATAATTCATGAAGCCTCTTGCTTCTATATTGCGCTATTTCATAAAGTTGATGCCGAACATACTACAGTATTTAAGCCTATAGAATTAACAGGATAAAGATTTTTCTGGCAACAGCTCTGAGATAATGCCACATAGAACTGTAGCAGTGCAAGACGTTTTAACATTGCTCATGAGAACTTCTGATTGCGAAGTGAATGAGAAGAATTTGCAGTCGGTATAAGTTACTTACGTTGGCGCAAGTTTGCCAAGGCAATAAAGCTCTTCACCAGAGACTTCATCATACACTTTACCAGAAATCTCAACTCTATATGATCTACCAGGAGAATCTGGGAGTCCTCGACCCATGAGTAAATCCAAATCCTTCTGGTGAAGTTCCCTCCCATTGACAAACACACCTGTATTTCCACCAGCGCAGTTCTTGGGCATAGGATAATTAAGTTCCGGAATATATGGCTGCAACATAGAGATCCAGTAAAAAGCTTTGATCAAGATATGACAGGTAACCACAATATAACTTCGCTTACAGGTATCATGCCAAGGCAGGACTGTCCCATTACACCCCAGAACCCGGCACGGTAATCATACCTAAACAACAGGATATAAGAACGAAATGTCAAGTGCCAACAATGCTGAATGTTGTATTTTATAACGCAACTACAACATCAGTAAAGAGACTTAGATGCATACAGAAGGTGGACTTTACCAGTATTCACCAGGATAGATTGGTCCAGCTATCTTCTCAGCCTTTCTGACAGCACGATCAGAGATGGGATAACTATTGACGAATACCTTCTCTCTGCCATTGCCCATTCCGTTGTTAATTTTAAAACTCTTCTTTATGAGATTGGTGAAAAATGAATCACCCGTTTTCGTGGCCCTAGGGTGATCTACATTTTGTGCTACATCTCCTGGATGTTGGCTGTAGTCAGGATCATTGTACTCATCATCTGACAAGTCCATCACGCTCGCTATAGGTACATCTTTTACAATGTTCTGCTTGAAACTTTCAGTTAATACAGCCTTCTCATGTTCAGACCGGGTACTTCTGCTTCCCTTTCCTGACCCATCAACCACCATCTCAGATGGCGAATATCCAAAATGATCACGAAGAGGTAAACTCGGAACATGGGAAACCACTTCAGCCTCAGGAGGAAGATCCCTAGAGCCAGGGGTGTCCCTCTGTGAATTAGATCTTGCAGGGCTATTCTCATCCTCAGAAATACTGGATGATGACGATATACCATGCATTTTTTCCGCTTCACTTGAATTTGAGGGTAGATCTTTTTCTTGAGAGCCATGACTGCCTGCAGAAAAACTATAAAGCGGAAGCAGTCTCTCACCAGTAGCAGTATTCACATTGCTTCCTTGGCCATCATTGGAGCTATTTTTACTTCCAGCAGATATGTGTGAAATTGGTGAAGGTGCTGAAACATCAAGCCTGCTTCCATCAAGCTTAACCACAATTGCATGCGAACATGACCCGCAACGTAACTTGTACTCATCCTTCCCTGGCAAGGGAGACTTCTTGGGAAGTTGCAGCACCTCATAGCAGTTGTAGCATATGGTAAATGGGGCACCACATGCAATTGGTTCACAAGTTTGTGCAGGTTTCTTACTCAGGGTGGCCCTCATGTGATTGCGCTGCATCGAAGCATTGGTACCTCTTGAATTGTAATTCTGTGCACCAAACATCAGGGGACCGTCCACAGGGTACACCCCATGATTGTTCATAACATATGACGCCCTGCGATGGTTGAAACCCAGTGGAGCCCCCTGAACAGATAAGAACTCACGGTGGTAACAATGTAGGCAAGAACAAGCAGGCTGATGGTAGAATCCATCATGGTGGTACGAGATGAGAGGATCAGGATCATACTGTCCAAAGAAATGATTGTCAAAATTTCTCCAAGGATATGGGCCAACAGGATAGCTAGGAGCCCCCATGCGTGTGATGGGCTCCCCATATCCATGAAGATCTTGCTGTGCAGGCACTGAAGCATAAGCATGCGGAATGCTAGGAGTTTGCCCATTCAAGGATGGTGAGCGCTGAGAACCATCCCGCTGCAACTGAGGTGAACCATGCCACAGCCGACTCAACCGTTCATGAGGATTATATGAACCTGAGGCATCCGCCACTCTATCTGTGCAAGTACTTCCACTTGGCTTGTCAGCGATCTCACAGGATCTCTGCACCTGGTCCCTCAACTCATCAAGCATCTGTAAAAGCTCAGTGCGGTCTTTCTCAAGACCACTGACTCTGCTAGGACTATCCAAATTCCTCCTGTTGGCATGCACACCGTTGGCATGTCTGAGTCTCGACTTCATATGGTAGTCAGATGGGTCTTCTCCAGGGTAAGCATTAGGGGAAATGCTGTCAACCACAGACCTCGGAGATCTATCTCTTACTCTCACTGGCTGCTTTGCTTCTCCTTTCTCCTCATTACGAATGCGCCGGTACTTGGCTTCCCGAATTTCCCTGCTGTCATCTCTAAGTGCAGCTTCAAACTTCAAGTTGCTGGGCTCTCCAGGAATTTGGCTGCCATCACAGCTATATCCAGAATCGCTGTGCACAGCCACCATTTTATTGGGTACTAATCTCTCTTCTGTCCTAACTTCAACTCTTTCAGCATCAGCTTCTCGGACAATCCCAAAAGTGGCTTCAGCTGATGCTCCTTTCTTCTCGGGTAAACTCTCCAGCACTTCAAGGTACTTCACACGTTCACCATCAGATTTCTCTGAAGAAGTCTCAGATGCCGAATTCCTCTTTGCTGCAAAATTGCCCACAGAAGGAAAAATTGTTAGTTCTATACTCACATATTACAAATTTGATGTACAATTTAGCATAAACAAGACAGAAATGGAATCTTTCCAAATCATAGTCTTACGGACGAGGATTCTTCAAACAATGTGCAAATTAAGACCACTTCTTCCGCACAATCTTGTCTAAAAACACTGCCTTTTGGGCTCAGATTGCGCAAGTGTAGCAACTAACTATGAAAATGTACTTGGCATCCCTAAACTATTGGCAAAAGATATCACGAAATTTAAGTGGAAATACGGAACCAGCAGAACTAAATGAATAATTGGGCCCCGCACTTGTTCTTCTTTTTTGAAAAGCTTGGCCATGTTGCTATTGGTTTTTAAAAGCTGTGTTTTTTCGATAGATGGTTTTCTAAAGTATCTAGCTTTCAAATGGAGTGTCTTTTCAATTGTAGTATAAACAGTAATAACTTCATTTATATCGGCCAAAATCGTACGGGAGTGTCTCTTTCTCTGCAAACTTCTCTACAAGCTATAAGTTGTTACTATTCATAAACCAAAGCCAAAAAAAAAAAGATAATATGAACGGCCGTAAGACTGACTCAAAGGGTCAAACAAATTGAGACCTTTCTGCAGCACTTGTGATAACTGGCAGCCATTTCTCTACTGTAAGAAACATGCAAAAAAAATTAGAGCACTAAGCTTCAGGGCCCTGAAAAATTCAACGGGTTTCAACGTTTGCAATTTGGTAACAAAAAAGGGACGACTTTCCAGAATGATAATTAATTTCTCACGAACGATATATGTTCACCTGCTTCAGCCAGGAAAATGCATACTTACAGTTTTTTAAAATTAACATTTGTTTAGACTCATCAGAATTTTCTAATCGAACATTAACAACTTTCCTCATTTAGACGGAAACAAGAAAACGAGAACACATTCCCCACAAGTTGTAAACCTCCATGTTTTGGCGATTTGGTTGCAACTTTAAAGGCAAGCTTCGAAGATAAACTTAGCTAAAAATCAAAGTTTTTGCAAATTTCCAGCAAGCTCACCAAATTGGCAGCTTTCCCTCTTTGAATTTCACGCCAGTGAAAAAAAAATAAAGAGAAAACATTTTGCAAAATGGAAAGCAAAAAACATTACCCCATAAAAGATGGAAATAAAAAGATGAAAATTGCCCGAATAATTGAAAGCTAAAGAAACCAACCAAAAAACTTTTAAACATGAAATCTTACAAACTAGAAAGCAAACAAAATGGGGTGAAAGAAATCCGCGTCCGATAAAAAAATGGGTGGAAATGGAAAAGGTCAGGTAACCCTGGTTCGGCAACAATTGAACAGATTAATCCGTGAGACTTGTGGCTTTTAATAAAGCTAGGAGCATAAATCCATTTGTCTAGAACTGAACAAAACAATTTGGAGAATAAAGTTAAACAAACTAATCATGATTCAAGAGAAACAATTCACGAATACTAATGCAGAAGAAACAAAAAAATAAACGCCTATAAGAACAGAGCGGAATACGGAATACAGAACAGGTGGGTGCGAGGGAAGATAAAAGAAGCGGGGTGAGACCTTGAGAGTGGCGCCGCATCCGCCGCAGACGTAGACGGAGTAGTTGGGGAGCTCCGGCAAGAACTTCTCGCACCTGGGGCACCGCACAACCCGTATCTGCTGTTGCTGCGCCGCCGCCGCCGCCGCCGGAAACGAAGAACCCAGACCCTCCTCCCCCTCCATTCACAATGCTAATCCTTAATCCTCAGCACCACTACCTCATCAAACGGCACAACAAACCAAGAACACCCGCCCGCCCGCCTGCGGCCCGCCAATGCGCGGCACCCAAGAACTCAAGGAACCAGCGAACAATATCCGGAAGCCAAGAATGCCAACAACAGGAAGAAGGCGCCAAGAACAGCGACAAGACGGACCGGGGGAGGAATGAAGAAGCCGGGAAGAGTCAAGGAGCGTTCGCGGGGTTACAGGGGAAGAGGGACGGAAAAGGCCGGGCTGGTCCGGGCTAGGGAACAGGTGGAACCGTCCCTCTCCCTCTCGCGGTCGGTCGGCCTCGCCAAGCTGAGCTGAGCAAAAGCCTCTCTCTCTCTCTCTCTCTCGGCTTGCCTTTTCTCCTCTCTCTCTTCCTCCTCTCTTTCAATGTCTTTGGGAGAAGAAATAAAGGGCAAGGAAGGGGTACAGAATAAATTGTTAGTTTATGGCAAGGATCGGCAGCTCAACCACACGGTACTTGTTACTCAGAAGTAACCTCCTCCTCTGGCCTCTGCTTGTCCCTTGCAAATACTCTCTCCTTTTCTTCATTTAGCTGTACCAAAACCACAACTTGTTGCGCTGCAAAGTCCAACAAGGGCGCCAAACCTAGGTCACCCAGCTAAACAAAATGTAAACATATATATGCCTATGAGGTTGCTTGCGCTTGTCATGATGTATATACCTCGTTCCGAACTTGGGTTTCGATGGCCAAACGGTTTCCTGTAAAATTTCTATATGCCAAATAGGTCTCTGGAGTGCGTTTACTAACTACTATCGATTACTCCAAATAGCATCGTGTTGTTTAGAGTGCGACGAATAGAAGAGCAATGTTCTACTATGGTCATACATCTGCTTAGTGCCCATATGATCTCTAAAAACTACCAAAAAAAGTCTTTTTTTCTAGAACAACTAAATTGAATAAGTCTTAGAATATATCAACCATTCTCCTCTTCATGCTTGCTGCCTCAGCCCAACCCATGTATTATACCAATTCTTTTGATCTTTTAGTTTTTGGTTTCTTTAAAAAAAATAAAATAAATAAGACGACATCTTGAAACGAATCTTTAAACACTTTTTTAGTTCAAAATTATATATACTATTTATATCAATATCTCAACTATCTACTATCATGTCGAAAACACACAAATAAAACTAAAAACCCATCTATCGTAACCCAAGACCCATCTTTTGATTTTTGGTTTCTCCGTAAATAAAAATAAATAGGATAACCTCTTGAAACGAATTCTTTAAATAACTTTTATAGCTTAAAATTATATACATCGTTCATATTAACATCTTAATCATCTACTATCATTTTAAAAACACACATCCAAAACTAAAAAATCATCTACCGAAACCTAAGGCCCACGTGAAGGTGACGAAGGTTGGTGCTTCTGGTGGTTCGGCAGAATTAAGAGTTGCATTCAAGGAGGGGCTGCAGAACATGAGAAGCCTTGGCGTGGCAGCATGATGGACGGATGGCAGTGGTAGGAGTACTACTACTCACTGCTCGCTTGCAAACCGCAGCCACCCTCCAGCTGGGCTCCTGTTTCGGCCGGCGAATCTACGGCCCTCAAAACCAATCGAGGATAATTGCATCAAACTGGGACGTCCAAAACCTATTCAGGTCCCGTATGGAACGTAACATTTTTGTAGGAACTTTGTAAAACGTTTCTCTTGAAACGAAAATCTACGTAATTCTCGCATGCTTTAGCCGTCCAAGCAAGAGCCATTGTGTTATTCCTGCATCGACACCCTAGATTTTTTTTTGTGCCTAGGTACCTGGGAACAAAAAAAAATTACCCATGTCCTGTCCGCCACCTTCAGCGTCCAATTGCCAATTCACTTGCGCGTAGGTGCTAGATTGATAAAAAATCATATTGTTAATTTTCTTTTCAGCAGGGTGCTCACTGCAAAACCTGGTTGTATGAGCTTATCCTTTGATAATAAATACTAAGGGCACTCCTAAGGTACACACTGAATAGCAATGTCTATCTTATCGCCTCGCGTAACACACAAGACTAGAAACAATCTTCCTAATACATGATATCTATCATCCACCCCACTTAATTATTTTCTTCCCTGCTACTTCACATCCTCGCTCTCCTTTTTACCAATATTTATTCTATAACTCTTTTGGTCCTCTCAAATAGACAAGGTTTGTATAAGACACTACTATCATCTCTCTTCCTTAATTACTCTTTCACATTAGTCTTTTACTTAACATGATACGGACACTGTTTACATCCCCATTGGGAGTGCTCTAATCCATAGAAGCTTAGGGTCTCTTACACGAATACATTTCTAGGGCCATGTGAAACTTAGAGCACAATTGGTAGGGCTCAATGCAATTATCCCAGAGCAATTGGTTTTTGTTCCCTGACGGCTAGGGGTGAAAACGGATCGGATAGTTTCCGACCGATCCGGACGAATACGGATACGGATTGTGTCGGATCGGATTTTTTTCGGATAATTCTCGGATCGGATACGGATACGGATTTTTTTTATCGGATACGGATACGAATACGGTAAGCCTAGTATCCGTCGAATACGGATACGGATACGGATAATCCGGATAAAATGAAACCGGATATCCGGATTTTCTAGAATATCCCCATTTTCTTATTTCCAAAATCCGAATAAAATCTAAAAGGCTCTAGAAAATAGCAATTAAATCCCAAAAATTCACCAAAAATACCAGAAAAATCCTTGAGACCTGAGGAACACAAATAAAATATTTTTAGCTCATGTTAAAGTTTAATTTAATTATATTAAATTATTTTAAATTCTAAAAAATTATTTTAAGCTTGATTTAATTCCAGAAAATTTATTTTTGAAAACATGACTTTATAAACTCCAGAAAATCATAATGTTACAAACTATTTATGTGTTTTTTGTTAATTGTGGATGTATAATTTAAGGGGTTTTTATGTTCCGATAAATATTCGTAACCGTATTCGTTTCGATTCGTATTCGATCCGTATCTGTATTCGATATTATTCGTATTTGTATTCGTATTCGAGTTATCCGTATTCGTATCCGTATCCGAAAAAAAATATGAAAACAAATATGGTAGAGACATTATCCGTCCGTATCCGATCCGTTTTCACCCCTACTGACGGCCAAGGAAAGAAAGAAAGTGGATAACAAATCAGGAACCAGTTCTTGTGTCCCAATTCCCCAATCAAAGCAAGCAAGCATGTGATTAGACCGTTTAATAAACGAGATATCACATCAAGTGGTGCCTCGATCTGCCGATCATTCATGCCCAATGAAAAACATGCTAGCTTGTTGGTAATATGGGCATTTTCAGGAGCAATATATGATTGGGTTACTCAAGATCATAAGCATGACGGCCAAGGCTGATCCAACGCTTATTATAGCTCCCTGATTTGCTATATTAACTTTTTTTCTATAGAACAACTATTCTATTCAACTTTTCAGATATAATAAAGTTTTAGTATGTTAATTTAGGCACCGTTCAATTTAGCTTCTGGTTTCTGACTTCTGTTTTTTTTCATTATTCATTAATTTCATCTTTTTTTAGTTTTTTTATTTTTTTAGGCTTTTCTTTTTTTCTTGTATTCATTTGCATCGTGATAGACTAATATGTTTTTTATTTTTAAATTTTTTAAATTTAATTATACCAACTTAGGTACAGTAAAAAAATAAATTAACTACAGTAAAAAAATAATAAGTCAACATCATTCTGAACACCCCTTTAGACCTCAAATCCAGTTCTAGCTACTAAATCAAAATTGCTGACAGCATAATATAATATTCTTAAGCCAAGTTTCAAAATACGGCACTCCATATGTCACAGATGCGTTGGTCATACGTCCACATGTCAACGAGGCATGGGAGAGGATCAAAGTCGCTCCATACGTCACTAACGTGTTGGCCACAGGTCCACATATTAACGAGGCATGGGAGAGGATCCTGAAATTCAACGTAGGAGAGTGTCGTATCTCGAAAAACTCCTAATCTTTATAGCATTTATATTTTAGGAGTCAAAAATGCCATATTTCACTTACCTTCAATACTGATTTATAACGTGACAGGGCTTGTCTGTACTCCGTAGCGGTAGCTACAAAGCTCTGCTAAATGATTATAATGACACACTAGAGACATGCGTAGACATCAAGCATCCAGCACCATGTGTTGATGTTGAAGAGTTAAAGAAACATAATTATATGTACACGTAATTACTCTATTTAATTAAGCTGATGCCATGGTAAGCATTCAGCGAAAGCACGCTGCCATTTCGGCTGTTATATGCAAGGATTATAACAGTTGGTAGAGAGACACTCATATATAACTTTGAAAGATATAAATAAAATCATTACATTGTGTACTACAATCGATTAGTATACTATATATTGAAAAAATATTTTATTTAAAAGATAGATATTATAGAAAATTATTTATCGTAGAAAAGTAATTTTAAAAAGCTAATAGAGCATAGCCATAGCTTGGACCGTTACATGGACGTACGTGCGGACCCTGTTTATCGCGACCACTCATCACAATAATGGACATGCATGATTGTGCTGTGCCCAACTTTGGCACCGGAGATGATGCACAAGAATGGCGCCTAAAATCTTGGCAGGACATGTGCCTGGAGAAGGCAGGACATGCATCAAGGTATCCAGATCAATCGTCAGCTTTTATCTCCATGCCGCCCATCCGCTTGATCCATTTCTTCCCCTGCTTTGAGAACGAGAGGGGTCCTCAAGTCCCTCATGATCATCGTCAACTTTGCCATTCTTCTCAATTTCATGCGGCCAATCCACACACGTCCAGACTTTGCAAACGAATTTTCCGATCGGAGAGATATGGAAGCGAATAAGCTGTTAAGTCGCGCAGAAATCTCATAGGAATTCCACACACGTCGAGATTCGGCTATCATTTCCTTTTCTTTCTTTTTTTTCTTTTTCTTTTGAGATTCTGCTATCATCTTTTTTACCAAACAGTTGCTAAACGATCGCAACCGATCCGTGGCCCCCGGGTCCATTTATTTCCAAGGGGAGGAGGATGTGGGCTCTACGTGCAGCACATAGCAATGTGAGGTACTCTCTGCTGCTGCAATGTGCATGTTGTTGCACCATAATGGTCTTTGACATGCATTGCCGGTGTGTGTACATGCCTGCCTGCCTCCCCTTCAGATCCTCAATGTGCGCTTGCATGGGAGGCACCGATCGAGCTTGAGTGACAAAGGACATGGACATGCAAAAGCCCAATATGAGAGGTTAAAGTAATATCGTGATGAATCATTGCTAAATTTATGAAGTAAAATTTTAAATATTGCAAAGTTTGTATTTTTGTTAGTTTTATTGTCATACTGCCAGTCTGACTGCTAGCTTATTGCTGGTCTAATCGCCGGCTTGCTGCTAGTTTGATTGTCGGTGTGGTGCCGGTCGTATCACTACAGGTGGTATGATCGCTGCAGTCAAACTGTCGACCCGTATTGTGTGGGGTTAATGAATTTCACCCAACTATGCTAGTGGATAATATATATTAGGATTAGATGTAAACTAGTTGTCTCATCTACTTAACAGGTTAGGATAAAGACTTACCATCCAATCATCTTTCGTTCCAATCTTGTGTTGTAAGGTTAGAGTTAGAAGAGTGAGTGTTGTGGTTTATTCTCTTATTCTTTAGGTGAAGTGACTATAAAAACTTCATTCTTAAGTATTAATATATTGATTTTTTTAATCTCTTATGGTGTCTCCTTGTTTTAGTTGATTTGATCTTATTTTTATTAGTTTTGATCTCTTCTCTTCCATTCTTGATATTTCTGTGTGTCAATGATGTATAATTAATAGAAATAATTCCTATAGATCATATCTCATCTATTTAAGCACCAAGTCTTGAAGAATTTTGAAGCTACACAGTTTTGCTTAGTTTTAGCCTTTTCTTTAAGCTTCTTGATCTTAAAGTTTTTACTTCGAATCTTTGGGAGTTTATGTTTGTTGAAATATGTGGGAATACATGCTATCTTGGCCATCATCTAACTACGAACAAATCATATCTCGAGTTTTTGGTTTTTGATTAATTTTGGTGCAACTGTGTGTATTCTTGAGAAATGTCTAAATTTTAATAAAGATTCAAGCAATCCTTGGATGGAATAGGTTTTCGAGATCCTAATCAAGGTGTCTATAAAGTTTTATCCTATTTGGCTATGGATTTTTGAAGTTGCACCAAAAGTGGTTTGGATTCGAACTGATTTTCTGTTATGGAAACAGAGGAGCGGTTATACCACATCTAGGCCCGATCATACTATTTGCCGATCAAATCACTATCTTGCCGCTGGTTCGACCGCTCACCGGTCAGACGGCTTGCTTACCACCGGTCAGGCCATCATGGGAATGCCAGTTGGACTATTGTGTTGTCGCCGCTGATCAGACCACACTTGGTAGATGATCATACCGTAGTAGCAAAAGGTTTCCCTCTTTTTGGTTTTTGAGGTTTGTGTTTTGTTCTAAGCTTAAAATACTTAAGAGAAAATTTTATAAGGTACTGTTTATTCTCTTATGTTGTCATCTGGTCCTACAACATGCATGATCCTAAGGAGAAATCACTAGCTAGCACAAAATTATTTTCTCGCAACTGTACTATAATTAACGGAGAGAGATACTCGCTTGCGATTTTGGATGGTACAGATGTTGGGTTTTTAACGTGTACTATAATTAATTTGTAGACTCTATCTTAAAAAAAATACCCCGTTTGAAAGTTAGGTATTATAGTAAAAGCCAAAAACCGTTTCGAGAAGCTGAAAAGAATCACAATATCATTTCAGCCAAAACAAGGCCTGTTCTTTTTTGCTGCGGCTGATGGCTTTTTGGCTGTTTACGACAGAGATTGTGGAAAGAGAGATACTCGCTTGCGATTTTTTATGGTATAGATATTAGTTTTTTAACGTGTACTACAATTAACTTGTAGATCTTATATTAAAAAAAACTCTGTTTAAAAGTTAGTTATTATAGTAAAAATTAAAAGTGATTTTTAGAAGCCACATAGAACAGGAATAACTCTTTAAAACAGCGGCGTGCCCTGTGCGGCTCCTGCAGCCCCGCTGGCGCCGCAGCCGGCCCCTGCCGACTGCTTCAGGTCCCGCCGTGGCACCGCCGGTGTGAAGGTGCACCCCCTGTTTAGGAGCCTCGATTTCACCTCCGGTCGTCACGGCCACCCATCGTCCACGGCGCGTGCCACACCTGTCACAGGCCTGCAAGGAATCGACGCCCAAGCCAGAGGCTCGCTTCGATCTCTACTGACCATTTTTGCATTGAGTGCTCTTGTGCCTGTTCTGAACTGTGGTCAGACGATGGATCTAAAGAAAAAGAACTTTGGTGCATGTATTAATGTATGCCTGTTTGTATCTGGAGCGAACCTGTAAATTGTTGCCACATGCTTTTTGCTGCACTGAAGACTTCTCAGTTAACAACTGAGATTGTTCATGTATCATTTATTTGTTCCTTACCTGATACTGAGTGAGTGTTCGTGTGTCCCCGAAGTTCAGAACCGTCCGGTACACTCAACAAGCAGCAAGAAGTTCATGAGCTTCACTTGACAAACTTGTATGCTAATATGCTCGCTTGCTTTAAACAAGGGGTGCACCTTCACACTGGTGGGACCTAAGGTGGTCGGCAGGGTCCAACTGCGGCGTCGGCGGGGCTGCTGGAGCTGCAACCGGAGGGGAAGGCGCGGGCTGTACATGATGTTGCGTAGCGTCGCCTCGTAGAGGAACACGCCTGTACAGGAGTGGGAAGGGGCAACGGGGAAGGGAGTTTGAGGGCGTGGGTCACCGCCGTCGCCAGTGGTCGCCATCGGCGGCCGCACAGATATTGGGATGGGGGACTCGGAAGCCATGATTGGTGCGAGGGATGGAGGGGACTGAAAGGAGAAATCTGATGGGGGTTATTTGCAAAATTAGTAGGGCGAAAGCAGACGGTTCTTTGCAAAATATCTGCTCCCGAATTCAGATGCTTGGATGGACATCAGACGGCCGAAATCCTCTGAGTGCACGAGGGCGGGTGTGTACAAGATACGCCACCAAAACATAGCCTCAATCTGACCATAGGCTACGGCGTCGGTGCGGTGGCGAAGCCACCAACGATTTTTCTTTTGAGGTATGAGAAAATCAGTGCCATTTTCTGAGTTGAATATGCAATATATAACTGTCTTACTACAATAATACTCCGAGGTAAAATGAGACTAGAAGCTTGAGAAACAAAAATAAAGTTGCAAATACATATTTAGCGAAACAAAGAACAAGGGGGAAAAAAGAGAAAAGAAACAACTCAGAAGGAGCAAAAGAGAAGAAAGGGAGGTCAAATGAGAAAAAGAAAATAAATAAAGAGAAGAGATGAAAGAAAAAGGACGGCGTAGGATCAGGCGTGACCTATGATGAAATGGCGATAGCACCAGTTTCCTCTCTCTCTCTCGTGCCGCTCACATCACAAATACGAATCCGATATGATCCTTTGGTTGTTGTTGTTTTTTTGTTTTAATTTATCACTCTCTGTTATAATGACTTTTTTAAACAGTACATCTTTTAAAGGTATGATCTATAGTTAAATTGTAGTAGATATTATACTGAGTTCAATTATACCGATTAAAATCGTCTTAACTATTTTTTTCTATATACTATCTTTCACAAACAGTCAGAATTAAAAAATCATATGTAAAAAGTAAAGCCAAAGTCAAAAAGAATATAAAAAAATCCCCATTGCCTTGGACTGTTTTGCTGCAACGCGATGTAACAGGCCTCCTCGCTCACGTCTTTCTTTCTTTCCATCCAAATCTACTGGTGGTATAGTACCATCTCCAGAGAGAGAGAGAGAGATTGAAGTAGCATCATGTGTGTAAGCTACACTGCCGTCTACCTAGCGGGCATGCATGCATCATGATGGCGGTGCAATGGCTGGGCCATGCTCTGTTTTTTCAGTGAGAAGGCTACTTGGGCATGTCATGCTTGGCCCCATCCATGCCCGCATTTTAGGACTTACAATTCTTTGTGGTTCTCGGGTTAATTAACCTACTTAGGCCCTTTTTGAACGAAGTATCCCTGTTTGGAACCAAATGTGGGGGTTTTTTTCTGAAACTTGTGGGAGTTGAATTGATTCATATAAAATGCTACAAAAAAATCTTGTGAAAATCATATGTTCTAAAAGTGTATAAATTTTAGGATCCATTTGGAACGTAAAATAAAATACACAGAAATACCCTATAAATAAACAATATTTTTATATTTTTTCCTCTAACAAAAGTAACCCTAAAAACAAAATATCGAAAAACACAAACAAGCAGGTGTTTGGACGGGTGTACAAAAGAACACAATAAATACACAGTAATTACACTGTGAACACTAAACTTCTCTCTCTATCGTCCTTTCCCCCACCGCATCGTCGTCGTCCACTCGTTCCAACCTCACCCACTCTCGTTCTTTGCTATCGCGCTCTCTCTCTTTCTTTTAGGCCCCGATGAAAATGGAGTCAAAAACACTGTTTAGCGATTAAAACACTGTAGCAGCGATTAAAATACTGTAGCATTTTTGTCACGTAGTGAATTTTTTTTTGTTTTTTTGCGTTCCGTTTTTTTCTCATATTCCTTTGCATTGTCCGCACTAGACTAGTAAGCCGTTTTTATTTTTACATTTTTTAAAATTTAATTATGCCTAACATACAACTCAGCTACAGTGTTTTTTCAGCCAGCTACAGTGTTTTTTCAGCAAAAACTAAAAGCCATCGCTGTTCCGATCACCCCCTTAGACGGGTGTACTGCATCATTAAGTCAAGCGCTTTTAGACCCACCGAGATAAAATTTTATTGCATTATTCATTTGGTCCAAATATTGCATCATCTGATTTCCTTTATCTGCTAACTCAACAAAAAACAGAGCTTGAGCGTGCATCATTGAGGTACCAATTTACTAAGAATATATTCTACCAACGCTTACAAAACTCATTGACTTACTTCCAAATCTAAATTGCAGCTCTAGGTCCTATAGTGCTACAGACCAGGCTAGTGCTCCCTCCTTGCCCATTCTCCTAGCAATGCATGCTCCATCTTCGGCCATTGTCCCAGCAGTGCAAACTATTACAACATGTACCAGGAAGAGGCTTATTGACTGATAATATGAAAAAGAACGTAGAAATTATGAATTGCACCTTGTGATTGACTATCACTTTTCGCAAATTAATTAGAACAGTTCGGAGAGTGATTGTGTTGTAAGACTAATGCTTGATATCTCTTTTCGCAATGTGTTTGAGAATCTCATGTAATTGTGTTGTCCCTTCTATTTGTATTGATAATAAGGTGTTCTTATCCCTTAGTGTGCTACCCACAACTTAGGACATATTGCCTAAGAAGAGTTAAAAATGAGAGAGTCCACTTGCTCTTGAAGATTAGGACCCATGGGTAGCTGCCTGCTAATGACAGGGTATCTAAATCTGGTGTCTTTTTTTTTCATAGAGTCCACTTACTAGTTTATGCACCTCTTGTAAATAAGGGCTACAAGCTGAGAGAATGAACATATGATGTACATAGAAAATGGGAGAGGGGGATAACAACATGGAGTAGGGTATGGAGTATGGGGCAATTCGGGTATTTCCGAAGAAATGCCACAGCCTAACGGTATGTGACAGACGACGATGGCATAGAGTGAAGAAAAAACAGAATCCGGTGGTATGAAGAGAATATAGACTTATTTAGGCCCCGCTCATTTCGGCTTTTTTTGGCTTCAGTTTCTAGCTTCTGCTTTTTTTTTTCACTATTCACTACACTATCCACTAACTCAGCTACAGTGTTTTTTCAACCAGCTACAGTGTTTTTTCAGCCAAAAATCAAAAACCATCGCTATTCCGATCACCCCTTAGTGGTAAACAGTGGAACCAAGACTTATTCATCGATATGGAGTGGATTTTCCAAAAAAAAAAACATTGCTGTGTACCTGCGCATGCAGCATCACATGCAAGTAGCAAGTACTCGTGCGGACCGTCCATTTGTAGGATTGGCATCCATGCAAGAAGAGGTAGCTAGCTAGGTGTATGGGACGTACGTACGTATGTACGCAGTGCAGTACGCACCGTGTGGATTTAACTCTGGCATGTAGCCTCTAGCTAGCGGCAGATCGAGCATGTGCAGCAGAGCATACAGGACACACCCGTGCAGATGCAGGGCAGCTTAGCAATGTCAGTGTTTAGAATAGTGTTGATTTATAATTTTTTATTGTATTTAATTTATTTTTTACTATAATTAAATTAATTTATTTGATATAATTAAATTTTTTAAAAAAATAGAAATAAAATATGTTAACCCATCATAAATAATATAAATATATATTAAAAAGAAAAGGTATAAAAGTCAAAAAAATTAAAAAAAATAGAAAAAACTGAAATTAATGAATAATGGAAGAAGCAGAAACAAAAAACTAGAAGCTAAATTTAGAGGTGGCTTAGGCCCTGATCGTTTTGACTTTTTTCAGCTTCAGCTTTTAGTTTCAACTTTTTTTTTCACTATTCACTACACTATTCACTAACTCAGCTACAGTGTTTTTTCAGCCAGCTACAGTGTTTTTTCAGTCAAAAACCAAAAATCATCGCTATTCCGATCACCCCTTAGAGATGCAGTGCTAGGGTTCTTCAGATCGAGCCGTGAACCTGACGTCCAATTGGGATCGCAGCCTTGCATCGCATGGATGGCAGACCGACCGACGAGGCCTTGCCCTGTCAAGTCAAACGCGATCGGATAGATCATC
The DNA here is from genome assembly GCA_036346265.1 of Melocanna baccifera. NCBI lineage: Eukaryota > Viridiplantae > Streptophyta > Magnoliopsida > Poales > Poaceae > Melocanna > Melocanna baccifera. The sequence goes on from CM070681.1 coordinate 20,225,570, forward strand.
AGTTCATGCATGCATGCAGAATTTGCAGCGCAAGTGCGTTAAAGATATCTAACGCGTAGCACGTGCAGAGAGATCTTAGCATTGCTCACGGTCTGCTCCTTTTGGATCTGAGCCCCAGTGTTCAAAATTGTATCGGCAAAAAATAGTTTTCGCATGATTTTTTTTATTAAATATAAAAGAAATTCGTAACCATTTTAAATTACATATGTGGGAGTAGGTCTCTAGCCTAGGAGTAGCATGTCTTGGGTTCAAATCCTTGCAATTGCATTTTTTTTCATCCTTTTCATTTGAACTTTTAAAAAACAAAACTTTGATTTGCAAATTTTAGCCGAATTCTCTGAAAATAAAAATATCAGCTCCATCATGGCCCCACGTAAAATTTTAAACCCGATTTTCAAACCCCTGCTTAGCTCTCGGAAATCTCTGACAATGGATCACGTCCGCAGCATTTCAAAAGGAGGTCACACCAATATTGGATTCATCCCATTTCTTTGTTTATTTTGGTCTCAACTTAATTAGTCTTAATTTAACCGTTGGATTTTCATAGGAATTTTCATGACAGCCAAATCACAAGCTTCCACACACTCACACTATTACAGTGCAAGTGGGCACCTACAGCTATATAAGTTCCACCAACTTGTACCGATGATTCCAACGAAAAAAGCAAAAGGTGGAGATTACACAGACATGCATGATATGGATCGATATCTCATCATTCTTGCACAGAAGCTAAAGAGTGTAGTTTGATGATTGAAGAGCCTTGCATGATTGTGACACCGGATATAGGGGCTATTCTTTTTTTTTTGCTTCGCTTTATAACTTTTGTCTTTGGCTGAGGTCTTTTAAGTTATTCATAAAATGGAGTATAGAGTAATAGAAATTCGTGTTCAATTTTAGCTGATATAAATAAAATCGCTATAGTGTGTACTACAATTAACTTATAGATCACACCTTGAAAATATATTCTATTTGAAACGAAAAGTAGTGTTTAAAAACCGGAAAAAAAGGCCCATATATCCTAGAGCCCACATGATGTTACTTTTGGAATTACTACTTGCTATTTCTAAAAAAATAGGCCATGCTTAATTAATTGATTTTCTTTTCTCCCTTTGTTTTTTTGAAAATGTTCCTTTTTCTCCGTGTGTTTTGCTTTTGCAATGTAGAAGCAGCAAGAGACAGCCAGACAGAGCATGGTGGGTGAAACGGGTGACTGATGATTCAGGCCACAGCTGGGCAGGCAGTACAGTCCCTACATATATGCTGTTCTATCAGTCAGCTCAACTCAACTAGGTTATCGGATTTGCTTCAGGCAGCCATAGGCAGGGTCCTGTTTTGCATGCATGCAAAAAGCAGGTTGATTCTCAGTTGGATTGAACCTTTGCTATTATGACTCTCTCTCTCTCTCTCTCTCTCTCTCTCTCTCTCTCGAGAGGAAACTTGCGTAAAATGTTGCTGAGACAGATAAATTTTGAAATATAGAGGGCTAATTGAACTTCACCCATTGGTAATTCACTGCAAACCTCATCAAAGGATGAGCATATATCACACAAATATTGTAGCTTGCAATGGAAACAAATGTATAAAAACTGAATAACTTTGAATCTTAACTATAAATCACTGATGTCTCACTAGCTCCACATTTCACTCTCGTAACAAGTGACATTGTGAATAATGCAGTTATTTATTGGTATATTATGAATTTTCTCAAAAATTAAACATTGTATAGATTGATTTTAGCAAAAGTTAAATTTCTTAGAATAAGCCTGGCAATATATAAGCCGGTTTATCAGAGAAAATTCCTACCAAACCTAAACATCACGAAGGTAAGAACATATATTACACAAATCGTCAAAGGAAAACATCATCCAGGCTTTACATCATCCAAGGAATAACCAAAGGATGATCATGTATAACGAATTTTTTTTCCATGCATACAAGGGGAGGGAAACAACACCAGACATCCATGCAAGTTCACCTCCTATGTTTTGCTGCTCCAAGTGGCTGCCAATCAGGCAATCACCCACCCAATGTTGGTATGGGACGAGAGAACCCGCCTGAAAAGGGGAAAAAAAGCCATGGAAAGGCGGTGGCAGCAGCATGATCCTGATATTTTAAACTGTAGCCGATAGCTTTTGGTTGCAGCTGATAATTTTTATCTATATTTTTTAAGACAATAGTGGATGTTGATGGATGACGCACACAGTTTTGGGCTCGAGAAACTGATTAGAGAATCCGCCTGAAAAGGAGAAAAGAGCCATGGAGAGGAAGCAGCAACAAGGTCTCGTTCTTTTAGATTGTGACTGATGCTTTTGTCTACGCTTTTTGAGATAGCAACATACGGTGGAGACGTCGACATGGATGACCCATACGGTTTAGGCTCAGGAAGCTGTTTGAAAATTTTGCCTAGGGGGGAGAGCCAAGGAGAGGAAGCACCAGTAATAGGGTCTTGTTCTTTTGGGCTGCGATTGATAGCTTTTGGCTGCAGCTGATGGCTTTTGTCTGCACTTTTTAAGGCAGAGGCAGATGGTGGAGACATCGATGCAGGCAAAACATACGGTTTTGAGCTCAAGAAACCGTTTGTAGAATACGTCTAAAAAGGGGGGAAGAACTGAGGAGAGGAAGTAGTAGCAGTAGGGTCCTATTCTTTTGGACAGCTGATAGCTTTCAGCTATGGCTGATGGGTTTTGTTTGCACTTTTTGAGATGGCAGCAGATGTTGGAGACGTCGATGCGGACAACACACATAGTTTTAGGCTTGGGGGAGATTGATGTGGATACAGACATACGTGCTACTTTTCACTGTACAAGAGGGATTGCATCAACGCTACGCGCTTGTGGTTGGGGACCACTAAAAGGGAAGCCAACTAACATGTCAAGATCAAATCAACACCTTCCCTAACTCTTCTTCAAGGTCACCACGTTACCTTTGTACCAATTCAATAAAGATTTTAAGTAGGACACGTTTTGGAATCCAATTCGGCCTCTAGATTAATTCGGATTCAGCCTAACAACGTCTACTTCAAACGGCCATAACTTTTGATCTAGAAGAAATCTCGGGACCCATGAGTACTTGTTGGAAAGATTTTAAAGTATACTTTTAGATGGATCAAGCCCCACCTCTGAATTCCTTCTGTGCGCGTGGGAATCATCAAAATGCTCATAAAATTCCTCTGACGCTGACTCAACCTGACAGGACTAACTTTAAATGCTCATAGATTTCGCATCAAGAGTCCATTTAGAATGTGTAAGTACAGCATGGAAAGCTTATCTCGTCCTCTTTTCAACGGATTTAGCCCCATCCAAAAATTCCTTCTATGCACGTTGGAATCATTAAAACAATCTTTTAGTTTTAGAAATAGAGATAGAATCTGATATGATTTGTTTACTTTTCATGTGTTGAAACTTCCATAAGTAAGGGCTGTGTACCCCTATAAATAGAGGCTTGGCCATGTAGCAGAGACCACCTTTGAGAATAAATCTATTATTGAGAATAAATCTATTATTGTTCGTGCTTGACTTTCGTGAGAAATTAGGAAGTTTCTTCAATCAAGATCGTTTAACCTTTCCGCTAAGAATTGGGTGCACGATAGATCTTCGCTTGGTGATCGACGAAATCAACACAAATGTGTTTTGGTGGATTAAAGAGTGTTCGTCTCTTGCACGGGCATTGGAGGATCATTACGATTCATCAAGACTCCCACGAGTATCTATCCTACGTCGAGAAGATCGAGCGACCTCATATCATCTTGGTATCAAAGCGCAGTTTTCTCGATAGCATCTTATCCCTTTTAATTTCAGTTTATTACTTTCTGTCCTATAATCTATATAGCCAAAAATTGCCTCACAAAAAAAAAAATCTAAATCGTAGTTTCACATCTGTTATTTTTGTGAGTTTTATTAAGTCTTGATCCATTAGAAATTTTGTTTGCGTGCTGATCATCATGTCTTTTGCGTAGCTTAATATTTGTATATCAATTTTTTTGAAAATTCGCTAGTTGATCTTTCAATTAGCATCCAAAAACAAAGACTCAATTCACCATTTGAATTCTTGATCTGGTTGTCCACATAAGATCTTTGCGCAGCTTGGAATATCATATCCGAATATATCTGTGTTTCCTTTTTCTTGTTTGATTCGGCCGTATGAAACCCTAGCTGTCACAAGTTTGCGCCGAAAAGAATCCTAGTTAGACACATTCGGACAATTCGAGGTTTGTTGTTTTTTGAATTCCGAGCGTCTGCTGAGGGTTTCATTTAAATCCTTTGACCCTTGAGACTAGTCTTTGATAATTACTTTAGGGCTATTATAGAATTATTTACACATTGTTGAACAATTTTGGACTTACGCAGAATCAAAGAACAATTAAATCTAATTCGGCCTTTGTGTAAAAAAGACAGTCGATTAAAAAAAGACAAGTCACAGTTTGAGCATAAAAAAAGAAAAGAAAAGAAAGTATTGGCCAAATTTGGGTGAGTTAACCTTAGTCCATAATTTTAGATTGTGTATTTAATTTTTTTTGAGCAATCTTGTGCCTTTAAATTCATATTTTGGCAATTGGCTAGCATCTCTCATAGTACTTGATGCGAAACAAGCTAATATTTTTTAATTGTTTCTTTTAGCACATTCTTTTGTTTGCATTGAGTCACATTGATCATTGCGTTTGCGTTCATATACTTCACTTATATCTTTTGGATCAGCACATAGGCAAGAGTTTTCTAACTTGGATTATTACTTAATTCGACAACATCGTGAAATTCAGATTGTGTAGGATAAATACTTCATAACCAAGCTCCACTAAATATCCTTTTCCATGCAATTGTGGGTCACTTTTAAATCCACTTGATCATCATTTGCTATTGTAGTCACTACCAAGTGTAAGTTTCATTTGGCCTCAATTCACTTCGAAAAGGTAAGAACTTTATTTGGTGAGAAAAAAGTGAGATAGAGTGAACTCCAATATCATATATATGTTGTAGTATTTATCCATTCTTTATGCCACTAACCATGACAGGTGGAGAAGATAGCTGTGGTGATGCTTATAACATCAGGCAATGTGAAGTGCAATGAAACAAGAATTTACAATTGGCACAGCCGCCATAGAAGGACAACTCAAGGCACTTCGTCTACAACAAGAAGAAGATAGTTTTGTTCCTTTCTATGAAAGTAATGATCCAGAAGAATATCTTGAGTGGGAATGGCGAATAGAGAAAGTATTTAGATTTCAAAAGCTTCCCAAAAACCAAGAGGTGATGCGTGCTACTAGAGAATTTGAAGATTATGCTTATAGTTGGTGGCATCAACGATTTAGAAATGAATTTATTAAATTTTGGTCAAATTTGAAGGCACTCATGAGGAGGGAATTTGTGCCATCCTATTATGCGTAGGGAATTAGGTGCACGATAGATCTTCGCTTGGTGATCAGTGAAATCAACGTGAACGTGTTTTGGCGGATTAAAGAGTGTTTGTCCCTTGCACAAGCATTGGAAGATCATTACAATTCATCAAGACTCCTGTGATTATCCATCCTACGTCGAGAAGATCGGTCGACCCCGTATCAGAGACATTTGGATAATCTGCTTCAAGAAATCACCCATTTATTTTAACTTTCGAAGAAAGCAAAATCCAAAAGCTACAAGACTAAAAAAACAGGGCCAAAGCCAGACACATACATTTCAAGTTTTGTAACAGCCCAAATTTGGGACCAATTTAAAATTTCATGAATTTCAAAAACTTTTTATTGTGATCTGAAAATTTTCAAAAGCTTCTCCTTGAAGTTAAAATTTCAAATAAAAATTCCTTGACTCGAAAACCAAATCTCAAAAATTCAATTGTGTGCTTCTCGAAATCTCCTAAAATCATTGTGTGGAAATCCTTCTCTGATTTCAAAATTTAAATTCAAAATCAAATAAAAAAATATCAAGATAAAAATTTTAAATTAAAAATTATTTAAGTTTAAATCCAAATCAAATTTGTATTTACAAAGTTCCAAAATTTAGTTGAGGGCAAATAAGAATAATCTCCAAAAAGTCCTGGTATGCAAAACCATTCCAAATTTTAAATTCAAATTCAATCAAATACTAAGAAAATTAGATGCCAAATCCTAAAATCCCAATTTTCCTGTCCTCCTGGGCCAACACCTAGCCGATCCACACTAGCCGAGTGCCGACCCACCAGGCCACACCATAGCGCCCCCTCTCTCTCCACCCTCACTGCCACGCGAGGCCAACCCCAGCTGTAAGTACACAGACAGTGTTCTTCTTCTCTAAGCCTTCTCCCTCCTATGCATTCTTTCTCTCACGCAAGCAAGTGGCGCAAGAGAACACTGCCACCTCGAGCTCTGTAGCAGGCATTGCAAGGTAGTCGCATTGCCATGATCTAGTCCCCTTAGTGCACCGAGTCAAACGCCAGAGTAGAACCGAGTTACCATGCTGCTTAATCTCGCGTTGAACTCGCCCGCTCTCTTGTCCCCGTCCCCCCTCTTCTCCTTCCTATAAATTGCACCTAAGGTTTCCCCTTGCCCACTCTAGCCTTCTACAACACACCCGAGACCGCTCTCCCCCAACTCAAACCGAGCTCGAGCACCCATCGCAACAACACCAGCCATAACCCCACTACGCGTTCTAGCCAACTTGATGAACATTTCCCCCCAAACCATCCACGTCGATGTATTTTACACCCCTAGCATCATTTTCCCTCATTCAATTTTGCCTTTTTTTCCCACAGAAATGCATGGGCATTGTCTTCTTCTCAACTCTAACTGAACCCACCGCTACCCGTGCCATTTATCCCCTAGTGAGTTTCCTTCAATTCCTCCTCCCAGGAGCATCTCCTCACCTCCCTCCATCCTTCCCTACCTTTGATTTGGGCCTGTTTTTCCCAAGTTGGTGCCACCACGGTGAGCTCGCCGCACCACCAATGGTAGCAGCCACTAGCCTATGTTGACTCTCCTCTACCTCCATCATCCACGTCGATAAGTCCCTCTAACCCTATATCTGCTCATGACACGCTCGATTCCTAGGTTCTAGCCCTTGCTTGGCCAATACCCTGGTTGCTATACTACCATCGCCGCTGTGCACAACCACCGTTGCAACTGTAATGCACCTCCAGCCTTGCCGCTACAGCCCTAGCTTTGCACCGAGTTTCACACCCTATTTTGCTAGTCATCGGTTACCGCTGTGGTCTCCCTCACTAGTGTCGAGCTTAGCCATGGCTCTCTCCTGTGTCCTCTGCTCTGCCTGCTTGTGGCGTTTCGCTTTGCCCTCTCTATTTCTAAATTCCTTCCTTCTCTCTCTGCGTCTCTCACTGCCTTTATCTATTTTGATGACATGTGGGCAAATTGAATTAAGGATTAGATTGAAGTAATTAGCTTGACCAAATTCTCATTAGTAAATAATTAAGGAATAAAAATTAAATTAATTAAAGAATATGTAAATTAGGGTTATTTATATATCCTAAATATCCTTCAATCAATAATGAATTCTAATAAGGAAGAATAATTTGCATAGTATATCACTAGTTTTTAAACTAGGAAATACAAGAATCTATTTACAGATTACCTTGAAATAGAATTATAAGCTATTTGAAGATAATTAATATATAACTTGTAGGGAAAACTTTAAATAGATACCATGTCAAAATATAATCCCTGTTGCAAGTACTAAAATACCTTTGGGTCCTCATTAAATTAATAAGTAAGATAATGAAATAATATGTCATTAAGCCCTTACTCTAAATGTACAAACTTAATTAAAGGGCTATGTTAAAATATAATTTTGTGTAAATGAAAAAAATAATTAAAGCTACTTAGGGTAAAATAATGACAAGCTAGGGTGAACAAATTAATTAATATACTACTTGAAGCATCCACCCTAAATTAATGATTTCCTAAAAATAAAGGATTAATTATAAAGCAATCAAAAATTGTTTTAGAAACTCAAATATTAATGGAGGACCCTATGAACATATAATCTTGCATACCCTAAATTTAAAAATACAAAATTAATTAAAATGATGTTTAAAAAATGAGCTCTAGGCCATAAATGGCTCCATAACAATATATAGGTATCATAGCTAATCCATATGAATTAAATCAAAGTCAATTAGTGTCAAATGGTAATTAAAGATAATTAGTATACAAATAGTATTTAATTCAAAGCGTAGCTTCAATGAGAAAATTTTATTAAAATATAACTCATTGTCTCAATATCACATGGGCCATTAGTCCTTAGTAATAATTTTGCGAAAATGGCAAACAGATAAATTATATGCATAGTTGCAATTAATTAAATATCTGATCCCACATTTTAAGCTAATTAATCATTTAGTTGATTGGAAAATAAACCTCGAATAATGATACATTATGAATTTCCCAGAAGTATGAATGATAAGGCTGATGTGGTTTATTAAAATTATACCTATTGCATGAAGACCCTCATATTTGTTTGTAGATCTCAAATAACTCATGGAACTTTTGTAATAAATATGAAATAATAAAATAAATCAAGTTAATATCAAGTAATAATATTACTTGGACAACTATGCCTAACCACCTTCAAACCTAGAGCGAAATATTCCAGTGAATACTCCTTCATCATCATTGATCGTTCTTTGATATTCTTCTTAGCAGATTTTCTTTCCGCCATATTCTCTTTGCTCAAACTTCTATGACTCCATCTACACCCTGCACTCAATAAAACCATATCTCATATCACCAACTTAACCCTAAGAATGCTTAATTAAGTTCATTCGGATTTATTTGGATTTTTAGAGTTTATTTGAATTTTATTTGGATTGGTGTTGAATGTAGATGTTTGCACATTTACATAACTCAATGCTACAGACGCCTTGGTCACTGCCAATCAAGAATCAACACAATTCACTATTGAGCAAAGCAAGTCCTTATAATTGATCATGTTGAATCTAATTTTTAAATGCAAGTATTTTACTTTCAAATATAGGTGCATGCTTATTATTGTTATTTACTTAAATGCTATGTTAAATGTTCAATGTCTAGCTACACCATGCAGTTGGTACCTATTATGTCGTCTTCCTTGATCGTTGATAATATCCTTTCCATGTCGCTCTAGGCCTTGGCCAAACCTTACTAGATTATGGTTGTGTTTAGAAATGCTCTAGTGGTGAAATCAATACAGCATGAACATTGCCGATAGAAATTTCAAGACATGATAATGAAAATGAAATATGGGTTACCACTGGAGACAAGAAGATATTTTGTAACATAATGGAGACTCGGGTGAGTGGTTAGTTAGAGATCGGTGCAAGGATTGCACATATTGGATTGACCGTGCAGGGATTGCACGTGTCAATTTTTTGGATGGGTTGTGTCGGGATTGCACATGTCCTTTCTTGAATAGCCGTGCAGGGATTACATAAGCTCTAGGTTTGTGGTTGGTCTTGCCTGAGTCGATTAAGAACTGAATTCTTGTGCTTCTCTTTTTTACACCCAAATAGTACAATCATAAGTCTAGTCATGAGATTGACTTGACTAACTAATTTGCTTAGTTTTGGTATGGACTTCTACGCTATTATGGTTATATTGGGAGTGGTCTGCATTGGTCATTATCCTTGTAGATTACAACAACATGAAGGGCGAGCGACTCCCTAATAACGGTGGTCCCTTAGCGTCGAGGGGTTACACCTCCGGAGTGGGGGAAAGCATCGAAACTAAGCATTGTAAAGGTTTTACTGTGATTTTCTTAGTCACTCACCCACAGAAGCGTGTAATGGCCAGTATTTTGAGTTAATCATATGTTATAGGTAAAGTTGTATAATCTCTGTAGAATGTTAAAAATCTATTTGAATAATTGTGCCCCGAACATGGGCAAAGTATAGAGCGGCCACACTTCCATAGTTTTCATAAAATGGTTACTGATTACTGGTGGTTACGGATATGGTATTCTTGTATAGATAAAGATATGATATTTTGGTATGAAAGTCGAATCTATTTGGTGTTTATGAAAATCTAGTATCTTGGTATAGAAATATGGTGTTTTGGTGTGGACATGGACAGTGGAAGCAAAGGAATTTCCCCTCATGATAAACCCGACTTAAAGTGGATATTTAGTTTTAGTTAAAAATAGCTAAGTCATAGGTTTGAGAACTAGCTATACTATGATACTTGACAAACTAGCTAAAAGGAATATATGACCTTCCCTTGGTTAAGTCTAGCAAGTACATATATACTTGCATTCTGATATAAGAACTTGCTGAGTATTTTTGTACTCATTATTGCTCAACTATATGAACTCAGTGCTTAAGAAGTGATCTATCGGTGAACAAGTGTCACCATCTATCAAAGGTTGAGAACGACGCCAAGTACTAGGTCGTGTACCCCCAATCGATTGTCTGTAGCCATATCGTAAGAGACTCCATTGCTACATGCCTTTTTTGCTACAAGATTTCGTTTGTATTTGGTCTTCTTGGCCTATGAAATAAGCTCTTGGCCATCTGGCCTGTTTCCGTTTATTACTACTATGTCTATTTATTTATTACACATGTATGCTGATATTATATTATGTGAGCTACCTACTGATTTAGGGGCTAGTTCAGAATACATAAAAGATTTAAATTGTCAAATCTAGATCGCTGCAAGTTTCATCCATCTTTTTGTGTGTGTAACTGTATGCGGTTATGGGCAACAGGATAATTGGTTCACTGACACAGCACATTCTTGCAGGCACGAAAATGATCTCTACTGATAGTATCTGCTTCCATCCTGATCGAGGTGTATGCCAAATCTGTTCTTTCTTGGTCCTACTCGAAAACGAGCTTCAGTTTCTGACTTTTTAATTTTATCTTTTTTATATATTTTAAGATTTTATTATCTATGTTGATATAACTTTTTTTAAATTTAATTACTCTAAAATAGCTAATGACTATTATAGTATATTTTCAGTCATTACAGTATAAAAAAAATTAGAAGTCATGGCTTTAAGCCAGTTGAAGCACGGCCAGCTTAAACTTCTCCATTTTCAAAAGGTAAAATTTTAAAAATGATGTATAGTTGTTTCTGGCAAACAGGACGTTGAGACTTGATATATTCTGATTTGCATTGACAAGTTAATAAGCGAGTGCACAGTTACCTCAAGATCTAACCATTTTATTTTTAGCTACTTTCAGTAAGCTCTCAAGCACTCATAATTAAGAGACTAACAACCTAATAATCAATCAGCACCGAAAAGAAGGAAAAGGGGATGCAATGAAAAAAAGGAAAAGACACCAGTCATCTTTACGAGGAAAAGATCATGTCAATTGCAAAGCTCAGGCTTATGCCCCAAAGTAACCAACCCCACCTATCAGTTATCTTTACTGAACGCATTTTTGCGGTCGATTCAACGCCAAACCAACTTTAACGTACACACGCATCTCCTCTGAACTTTGAGTAGTGCTCATCTCACCTTGTTCATCAAACCAGCAAATTTACGGCTTACATTGTTCACCTGCAGCATCAAAGCCAGACGCGCCTTTCAAGTTTCATCCACTTTTGTGTGTAACTGTGCGGGTGTTCAGAATGATATTAGCTTATATTTTTTTTACTGTAGTTGGCTTATTTTGTACTGTAACTGAACTGACTTATTTGGTATAGTTAAATTTAAAAATATTTAAAAATAAAAAAATATGTTAACCTATCACGAACAATACAAAGGAATACGAAAAAACCTAAAATAAAAAATAATAAAAAAAGACAAAAAAAAGTGAACAGTATAATTTTAGTGAACATTTATTTTGCTCTTTTTCTTCTTTTCTTTGCATTGTCCGTGATGATATAATTTTTTTATTTTTAAAATTTAATTACTAAAAAAATTAATAACCACTACAATATAATTTTAATCACTATAGTCAAAAAAAAAACCAGAAGCCTACAGCTTTTGGAGCACTACCTAATTGGCTCACCTGGCACTGCACATTCTTGCAGACACGAAAAGATCACCGCTGATAATATCTGCTTCCTTCCTGATCGAGGTGTATGCCAAATCTGTTCTTTCTTAGCCGAAACTTCTCCATTTTCCAAAGGTAATTTTTTTTAAAACGATGTATAGTTGTTTCTGGCAAATAGCCAAATAGGACGTTGAGACTTGATATATTCTGATTTGCATTGACCAGTTAATAACCAAGTGCACAGTTACCTAAAGATCTTTCCATTTTATTTTTAGCTTCTTTCAGTGAGCTCTCAAGCACTCATAAGAGACTAACAACCAAATAATCATTGTCCAATAGCCTCACCTCTTCAACCTAAACACTCCAGTACGGTAAAATCAATCAGCACCGAAAAGAAGGAAAAAGAGAGGCAATGAAAAAAAAAGAAAAAGAAAAAGACACCAGTCATCTTTACGAGGAAAAGATCATGTTTGCAAAGCTCAGGCTTAGGCCCCAAAGTAATCAACCCTACTTATCAGTGATGTACTGAACGCATTTTTCCGGTCAATTCAACACCGAACCAACTGTAACGTGCACACTTTATCTCCTTTGAACTTTGAGAGTGCTCGTCTCACTTTGTTCATCAAACCAGCAAATATATGGCTTTACACTGTTCACCTGAAGCATCTGCACGGCTTGCAATTAAATCATGGGAAGGGGTACTGATTTATGTACCAAAAGGAAATGAATAGTGAGCTCTCAACTCTGACTCTACGAGATGCCACATACTACTATGGTAGACCAGTACTCCTATCATCCTATGGAAGGAACTTCATCACATGGTGAAGTGTAGGGAGAGATGAGTGTGTGACTGGTGAAATGAAATGGTGATGACTGATGGGCATTAGTGCACAAAGATCAATGCATGACACTGTTGGTCCTAGCTAGAGAAATTCATTGTTACCAGTGTAGTAGTAATATTTTTTTGTATACACTCCTTTAGCTTTTTGTGCAAACCCTTTTTGGACTTTATCTTTAGCTTTGATCTGGGGTGCTTTAAAGGCATTGTTCAGACTGTTTTGGATTCTAAAGCTGGCAGGGAGATATAGGGAAGGGAGGGAGGGAGGGGGCTGCCTGACTGACAGGCCTCACTGCTATGCCTCAGCTCAGCTCAGCTCAGCTGCAGCACTGACTGGCGTGCAACCTTTGGACACTAGCAAGAAACCTCAAGGCATACTTTAGTAGTACTTGTAGTTTGCAATGGAAATAAATGTATAGGGAATGGGTGTGTCCCTTGTGTCATCTTGTGAGTGTATTTGCTGTGTGGTTTCAGTGGGCAAGGTTGGAAGCATGCAGGCAAGGCAAGGGGATACTTGCTTGCGTTGAGGCTCTCTCGCGCGTTGTTCTGTCCCATTTGATGTCGCAACGAACAGAACAGGAGTGGGATGAGTTTGTCTGATTTTCTTTGGGTTGTAGCCTTGTCTGCTTGGAAATGTGTGCATGGTGTTCACTCCCCTCCACATTGCATTATTTATGAACAAAAGAAAGCGTTGGGCCAATGCAATTGTTCATAGCCATGGAGTGTGTGGTACATGTTAAAATCCCTCACATTTTGCAAAATGAAAAAAGAGGCCAGATGAATCCTACGTAGGAGGGAACAGCGGGACAGCATCCAGGAGTGAAATTGTCAAAGCTTCCTGAATGCGCCTGGCACATTCAGGAGGAAGGAACATGCAAAACTGTGGGGCTTGCCCTCAAACAGGTAAGGAATCTTGGACCCAGGGAAGAAACCCCAGCTGAGGCTGAGCTGACAATTTTGAGCGGTTCAGATTCGAATCATCATCGCAAGAAATTGGGTAGGAAAAAAAGAAAAGAAAATGACAAGCATCAAAGAATGCAGAGAGCACAACCAAGAGTCCAAGACCTTTTAGAGAGTACAGAAAAATATGACGTACTACTAGTAGTAGTACATTTCTATTGACTATCCAACACAAGCGTTTCATCAATATCCTTCAGATGTAGTACAAGAATTGGGCTGCATCTCATACAGGTAAGGCCTTAACTAAGCCATCGTAGCCCATGCCCATCGAACTTTTAACTTGGGCCGCCAATCCACAGAAGCATTGGTCACACGAGTCAATGTACTGCTGGAACGTCAGCTTGAAAGTCGAAACAAACTTGCAGCAATTTGATCTCAAAAAAACGATAGGTGCTTAATTCAGTGAACACTTCTCTTCATCCAAGTAGTACAAGTTGGTCTGATCTTTTTGGCTGCGGCTAATGGCTTTTGGCTGCGACTGATGGTTTTTTGGGTGTTTGCGACAGAGATTGCGGAAAAAGAGATATTCGTTTGCGATTTTTGATGGTACAAATATTAGTTTTTTAACGTGTACTACAATTAACTTGTAGATTCCATCTTAAAAAATACTCCGTTTAAAAATTAGTTACTATAGTAAAAATCAAAAATAACTTTTAAAAACCACAAAAAAAAACAGGGCCATTTGTTCCCCGTTGCCTTTAATTTCTGTTGACTCTTGTCCTCCTCGCGGCACGTGTGGACTGTTTTCCCGTTTTAACCGGGGAAGCAAGCAACTTGAAAACGAAGAAAAGGAGGGCTAAATTTAAACCAATTTGTAGATTTATTCCGATTTTTAGTGGGAGACATTCGGAATTCAAACACATGTAGTGCAATAGTATTAGCCTGTAACGTAAGGCTTTTTATTTGCATGGATATTGCATTGGTTCAGAGGTAAACTGGTGGGTATCTTGGTAGCTGAATTGCAAAGATTTGCATGAGTTTTGTGTGAACAAGCAGTTCTCGGCGAATAAACCTATGTAGCTTAGCAAGCAACCAAAGGTGCATTAAGGCCATGTTATTTTGAGCTTTTAGGTCTGTTCTTTTTAGGTTTTTAAAATAATTTTTGGTTTTTGTTACAGTATCTAACTTTCAAATAGAGTATTTTTTTAAGATAGAATCTACAAGTTAATTATAGTATACGTTAATTCTCAAAATAACTTTTGGCTTTTGTTACAGTACCTAACTTTCAAATGTAGTATTTTTTTTAAGATGGAGTTTACAAATTAATTATAGTATACGTTAAAAACCCGACATCTGTACCATCCAAAATCACAAATGAGTATCTCTCTCCGTAATCTTTATCGCAAACAGCTAAAATTCAAAAATTTCAGCCAAAAGTCATAAGCCGCAATAAAAAAACAGACCCTTTGTCTTCTCTAAAAGTCGAAATTGTTGGATTTGTAAGGGTATTTTGGAAATTTCTCAATTGAGAAAAGAAAATGCTTAAAGGAAAAAAGTTTGGGGCCCACCTGTCGGTGGGATATCTCGACGAGATAAGCGCAGAGACCTCGTCTCCAGCCCGATCTGCTCTCGGCTTCGGTTGGATGAGGGCGGCGGCTTCGGAGAGGAAGAGGGTAGGAGGCGCTAGCGTCCCGAGGATCTCGCCACCGACCGTTGGTGGCCGTCCCCTGGGTTCCTCCTCCACCTTCTTTTAAGTGGGATGGCTCCTCCTCCTGCTAGCGCGCAAAAGAGAAACAATGATATTTCCCCAAATCTTGTTCTTCCCAAATTCGACCTTGGTTTCGGTTTTGTGGAGCTGCTACTCTGCAAGACTGAATCGTTGCCTTCAGTGGGGAGATCTTGGTCTCCTGGTGCTCGCTAGGAAAGGGCATTCGTCCAATACATTTAGCATTCCAAAATATCACGGCAAGTACCAATTCAGAATCCAAATCAAATTGTTGTTTGCTTCAATCAGATTACCTACGTGCTCCTGGACATCTGATCTGAATCTGATAGCTTCTAGCTCCCCGGTGGGGTCGCAGAGATGAAGATGGCGAAGTGCATCATACTGTTCATGCAGAGGCGGCGGGCAGTATCGTGTTGCAGAGCCAGTAATTGTGAAATCTTGTTTCAGATGGCGTGTATCAGTGTGGTCGCATTCATCTTTCATCCTTTCTTATTGAAAGAACCCTAACTCTAATCACTACCTAAGTAATATAATTAGCAAATAATCAAATTTATTAAAGCATTGTTACAACATGGTGATTACAAAAAATTGAAGTACATTCTTTGGATCTGTTCGAGTAATAATTACAACATCTTTACAAAAGGTATCGTATAAAAAAAGGGGAGCTAATTTCTAAAATTACAATTTGAGTAATTTAAAAGCTAAGCCAACTAGTGCTTGTTCTTTCCTTCTGCCTGCCCCTGTGAATAGAGTGTCCCAACCCAAACTTCAGCTTTGCTTTTTGTAGTCAGAAAGCAATATAAATAGCAATCCAAGGGAGAATAAAGTAGATTAAGAAAGAGTTTACCGTCAGTACCCTTGGGCTGCTAGGGCCAGTATTAGGGAGTTCTTAGAGGTTCCCAGACCGTCTCAGGTCGGTCGGCGCCTCTCACCCTCAGTGGGCCTCATCATTCGGCAAATGCAAAAGCCCAAAGCCCACAAAATTTTCTCAAACTTACCTCAGCCCATCCCACCGCAACAGTGCACAACTCACCCTAGGACCTTCGATCCATGGCAACAGGAAAACATGACCCAGAGGAGGATAAGGTCGAGCTGCCCAGCTGGGCACAACTTTACCACAGCTCCAACTGAGAGAGGAGACCGAAACCTCCTCCCTTATAAGCCTCAAAACCACCATTCAACCTCAATGTCCACTGCATTCTCAAGAAACTGCTGATAGTAACCAACCTCAAAGCTCACAAGCACAGCCAAGAACACCAACAGCCCCAAGTCAAGCCAACCATTCCCTTGCATCCTTGCTTTCGGCTAGAGGCCAGAAAGCTGAGCCACAGAGCCTCACCACTGAGAGAGCCGAGAGGAGTGACGGAGGAGGAGAGTTAGAAGGTAGCGGAAGACGAAGGCAAGCAAGGACCGAGGAGCCAGGATGTCGACCAGGTGGACCACCACAAGACGACACCCCGACCACAACAAGTTTTGTAGACTGCATCTTCGTCCCCAACTACAACTGCGTGAGGACCACATTGCAACGCCCACCAACCGAACACTTTCCATTCTTAGCCGGCAAGCAAGTAGGTCCACTGTCCCTCTCATTTTCTTCTTTCCCCTTTTTGGTTTCATCCGGGTTAAGTACACGATGCTCGGCACTACTCCTCGACTCGTCCGCACTTTCCATTCTTAGCCGGCAAGCAAGTAGGTCCACTGTCCCTCTCATTTTCTTCTTTCCCCTTTTTGGTTTCATCCGGGTTAAGTACACGATGCTCGGCACTACTCCTCGACTCGTCCGGTTGAGCCAGGTAGTCAAGCGGGAGGAAGGAAGCTCACCTAGCCCAAACGGTGGCTACCACAGCAACCGGTGGCCACCCTAGTGCCGTGGAGCGCCCTCGAGCTTGGGGACTACTCCCGGGCGCAAGAAACCCCAAGCCCAAGTCTCGTTAGCACAAACATTAGAGTTTCCCAAAACCAGGTGTGGTAAGGCAAGTATATAAAAATATATAACAAAGTATCAAAGTAAAAACCAAGGTAAGAGGAGTCAGGATCAGGGAAGGGGAGATAGAACGATAGAGTAGTCAGAGTGGCTGAGCAGCTGAGTAGTCAGAGCGGCCGAGCAGCCGAGTAGTCGAAACGCAGCCGAGTAGTTGGAGCGGCCGAGCAGCCGAGTAGTAGGAGCGCAGTTGAGTAGTCGAAGAGCAGTCGGGTAGGCGAAGTAATCGAGTAGTCAAAAGTGGGGCGGTAGGAGTCGCGCCGCAGAGTGTAGGAGGAGTGCCGCTGTCGAAGACATGGAACCCCCACCAGATCCGGCAAGAACTCACTAGATCCGGCGAGTAGCCGCCAAATCCAGCCATAAGAGGCCCCTATAGCAGTAGATCCGGCGAGGACCGTGTAGGCGGAGGTCAGATCCGTCCGAATCTAGGCCGAAGAAGGAGGAGCAACCGCCGCTAGGGAGTAGCGGAGGCCGAGTAGTAGCAGCCGAGGTTAGGGAATAGCAGAGGAAGAGAAGTAGCGGCCGAGGCCAGAGAATGAGAGAAGTAGTAACCGAGGACCGAGAGCGGTAGAAGGGAGGAAGTAGCAGTCGGCCAAGAGGAGCAGCAACCGAAGGATGAGGAGTGGGGAGTATGAGCAGGCGTTGGAGTATAGGGCCAAGTAAAGGTAGTGGGTCAAGAAGGGTTTTGGGCCGAGAGGCCCGTTCTTTTTTTTTTCCAGAAAATGGTTTTTTTTCTTTCAAAAGAAATCTTATTGAGGTCCGTAAATCTAGCTGCCAATAATTAGTGTAAAAGTCCACCTCAGCTCGTAGGAGAAAAAAAGAGGAGTTTTCTTTCTGAACTATTAGTATTTAAATAAATAATTTCTTATCGAAGCGTGTATACCTGCAATGCAGAATTCGAGTAGGCCCCAGTTGAGATAGTAGATCAAGTTGCCGACAACCCCAGCACTTACTACTACTCAGGCAAGCTAAATATTGATCACGAACATAGCTATGTCAATCGTACAAATTATCTTCCGTACCACTACCGTGTGTGTGTATATATATATACATATATATATATATATATGTATATGTATATATATGTATCTAGAAAATGTTTTCGAAAAAGTTAAATCAATAAAGGTGTTGAGTAAAGAGTTGAATGAGAAAAGAAAAGAGGAGAAAAAGAAAGAGAAAGGAAGATGAGAAAAGATGTTAGTAGTCTGGCTGAGAGAAGCAGCATGGATACAAGTATATGTATAAGGTGGGTAAAGGGGACCTTGTAAAGGAAGAGAGAGAGGGCAAGTACACCCCCTTTACATATGGATAATATATAAGGATCCACCCGACTCTCACTCGGATCGGGGACCGTAAATAATGTGCCAACCATCCCTCCGTCTTGGACGGGCAGAAGATAGTACACTGTTATGTTATTCATCTCTCCACATTGGGTAGTAATTATGCGTGAGTAAAAGATGGATAAAGCTCAGAACCAGTACCGCCAATCTAGAAGTGAGTAAGTCCCGAGACGCTATATGTATTAGGTGGAGTGTTGGGCCGAGAGCCGGTGCCAACCAAATACTACTAGAAGTCGGTAAAGCCCGGGTGAGTGACCCGATATATCGGTGGATAATAGATGGGCTAGAGAATTGAGCAATGTAACTTGGGAAAAATTTTGTACTCTGAGCTTAACCCCACACCAAAGGCAATGTGGAAAACCTAGTTCAGATGGTTCAGTGTAGTCATGGGTACAGTGGCACAAGCCTACGTATTGCTAAATAAAATCATGAATTCATGCCAGTCTCCTGGATTGTAGACTATGATGATCACTAGGGATCTTTCTACGCCGAGTGAATAGTAGAGTTTTCATAATTAAAAGATGTCAGCTAATTTATTAAAGCTATATTTTTTTGGATTCCTGGTAATTAGAATTTGGACTTAAGGACAAAGAGAGACATATAAGTGCATTTTGCTACTATTATGCTTGCTGAGTACGTTAGTACTCATCCTTACTATTATTTTTCTTTGTTAGACCCTACCCTCACCGAATATTACTTCGAGCTGGTTGAAGGGACATCAGGCACTGCAGAGTTCGCAGGAGAGGAGGATGACGACTATGAGGAGTGGGGAGAGATGGACCCCTTATATTTTAGTTGGGACGAGTAGGTGACCCAGCGGGACAAGAGGAAGAGCCCTGGAGTACCAATCCGTACCTTTTGCTTATCTGTATTTGTAAGTAAGACCTTAGCCTTCGTGGCAAATGCTATAATAAAGGAATATAGTATCTACATTATTGTTCTGCTGCGCGATTCTGGAAAAGGCTTATTAGTTTACTTGTTAGACAAATAATAATCTGTACGCTTTCACGCGATTATCCGTGGGATAATAGCGTGGGGTGCCACACTTATGATTAGGTGTGATCAGATCAGAAGAACATGCACATCCATCTCACCGTTTCAGTAGCAGTGTATTATTGCCAGGCCAATTGTTTGCAGGCATTATTGGCAGAGCCAAAGCCAAATAAAATAAATGAATAGAATCTTCTTATCATCACTATTTCTAAATCAATTATTTCAATAGTGCGCATTATCCATTTATTATCCTATTGTTTGGCGTGGAAGGATCAATCTCCACTCCTGAAGGCGGCCACATCACTGGCTGCTCGTGCCTCTTCAGGCCATCCGCTGCCTCTACCGGATCTGCCTGGATCAGGCCACTATAAGCCTAGCTCTACCTGATCCAGTCTCCTTCACGTCGGATTTAGTTGTCTCTGGCCCGGGTTTGGCCTCCTCAATGTGCACCTTGCCCAAACCTGACTTCCTCTTTGGTCGTCAACCGCCTCCTTAGCGGCACTCTCTTGCTGGGCCGATGGATCTTCCTCTGCCTCAACCAAATTTGGCTGCCAACGGCCTCTCCGACCGGCCTCTTCGCTACCGACAACTAGTGGTTGGCCTCCCGGATCCACGCCACCACTCTTCGGGCCACCACCGGCTCTTGTTTGTCACCACTGGCTCATGCTCGGTGTGCAATGAGAGGTTCATCATCGGTCGCCGGCTTGTCATCAACACCACGCTATTGCGCCGCTGAGATGCGACGCCGCCAAAGCAGGCCTTCGTTAGATCCAGCTGCCACCCTTCATTAGATCCAGCCACCGTTGGCTTCTTCCTGCTCGGATCTGGCCGCTGCCACCTTTGGGTTGTCGCCGTCTTCCCCGGATCTGCATGGATATAGAGGTTCCTTGGGCGGCAACCTCTTTGGGCAGGCGCTGGACCGCCCTTGCCGACCTCCTCATCGCCTCTCCTGAGCTCGATGCCCGATCCATGTTTCTTCTTTGGTGCTGGAGAGATGAAGAAAGAATAGAGGGAGTGAGTGGCTTTCTTGGTTATGCCGAGTGGGATGAGTCGGCTGGGTTTTTCTCTTGGCTTTGTCGAGTGGTGATGAGTAGGTTATAATGGAGACACGGGTTTTTGCATTGGTAGTTGGGAAACTGCAACGAAGCCAGTAAACTCAATCATGGAAGCCACCTACTATGAATGTCTCACTGTGGCTGCACCATTCATGTCTTTCTCTAGCTGCTGAAGGATGTTGCTGCTATTAGGTTCTGCAGCTTTAGATTTTTGGTGTTAGTGTTGTTGCTGTTAGTATCTATAGCTTTGCATCCTTTTGTTTTGAGTTTTTCGTTGTGTCCATTCAAGTCCGTAGCCTCTATTTTTCGGTTCATCAACGTTGTGCGAGTCCACAAAGTTTTTGTTAGTCAGCTGATTACTTTACTAGCCTTAGTCTATCCTTTATAATCGTGTGTGGTCCTCTCCTTTTCACATGGTAGTAATCGCCGCTTTTCTCTATGAGCTGTTGCAGATTGTAGAAGTTATATTACCGTTGCTTCTCTCTGAGCCGTCGCACCTTTTTTTTAAGGCCACCACACTTTTCTTCTGCGTTGTTGTCATCTCGGGTTTCAATATACTTTATGGGCTACTGCACAAATCTGGATGGAGATATTTTGGCCTCGACATAATTTTTAAGAGCTACACACTATGACGATATCTTTAAGACTTGTATTTTGAATTTTTTTTCTATTTTAGTGTCAATTCTTTCAAATGCAATGCTATTACATACGTTTTGCATTTGAAAGGGTGTCAAGGATACAAGGATATTAGTGTCTTTTTCTATTTTAGGGTTTGATTTTATATCTTTTGAGTCTTGTACTATATATTATCTCTTTGGACTGTGCAATATATGGATGACTCTTCTATTCATCCAATAGATTTAGCACGTTACCCTTCCCGTTTTATTTATTACACAAAGGGGTGGTTATTGCAAAGCATACACCAACACAACACAATACTGCTTATAAATAATAATACAACACAGAGGGGTGATTATGAAGCTGCTATGCATAATGCATGGGAGATGTGCATCTGGAATAATTGTGATGCTTGGTTGATCTTGATGTACAGCTAAACGACTTCAGGTTATAGAAAACATGAAAAAAAATATCCAGGTCTCCAGATTATTCTAAAAAAAAATATGAAATATTTGCTAATAAGTAAACATTTAAACTCTCTCCTGAAAGAAGGAAACATGCATGCGGAATCATAATACAAGCCCCACACTAGTTGTCTGACAAGTAAACACTGAAAGTACTAAACACAGAGGATGCAGAAATACAGCATTGACAATGACCAGTTGACAAACACACCATCTACAACATAGGAGTATATATCATAAGTTTCTAATATTAAGATAGAGAAAACAAATTGGAAACACAACAATGTTGTATACAACCGCAGCAACATCAATATTTCAGATAATGTTCCAAAGATGCATTGACAGGAACCTCCAACAGGACGAAATGGGAGGGCAGGCACTAGAGCCAGTTGCGGCGACCGGAAGTACTAGCCTCCAAATCGTTGGCGCATGTCCGGCTGCGAGGTGCCGAGGTGCTAGCCTCCGCGTTGTTTCTGAAACTCACACCACCATGCACCCTTCTCTCGGGAGCTGCGACCGGCACGGGACGAGGAGCCTCCACAGGATGCACGGAAGTTTCAGTTCGTGAAGGACCATCTCCACGAGCAAGGGCACTACTGCCGACGATACTGAACGCACCCAGTGATCGACCGCCATGGACACGACCGTCATCCAGAACCGGATTGTGTTGACCACACAAGCCTTTTTTGCCTCTGACAGTGTGCTCACAAGGAGGGCCACCAGCTCCAAGGTCGGACCCTGGATGGCCCCACAAGCAGCGGCGGCCGCCTCCATGCGCCTTGCAAAGATCGGTGCTTCCCTGCGCGCTCCTGCCGCAGCCAGCAGATTTGCATCTCTTGCCCCCGCCATGGCCGACACAGCGGTCAGTGCTGCCTCTTGCGCTCTTCGTGCATCCCTGTACCACACACCTCTTCCCGCCTCCATGGGCAACGCAGAACTGTGTCCCACCATGCACACTCTTCGTGCAACCTTCAGCTGCGGAGCAACGTTTACCGCCTCCGTGGCCTTTGCAGAATGGTGTGCTTCCCTCGGCACCCTTGGTGCAATTGGCGTGCGTGCATCTCTTGCCACCTCCATGAGCCTTGCAGAAATCAGTGCTGCCCTGGGCACCCTTGGTGCAATTGGCGTGCTGGCAGCGGCGCCCGCCTCCATGCGCAATGCACAGGCTTGAGCGTCCTTCTGCGCTCTTTGTGCACTTCTCATGTTGGCACCTTTTCCCACCGCCATGCCTAATGCAGCGGCCAGATTTTCCTCTTGCCGCTTTTTTGCATCCTTCATGGCTACAACGACGACCACCGCCATGGGCTATGCAGTAATCAGTACTGCCTTCAGCACACTTGGTGCATCCGAGGTGCTCGCAGCGCCTCCCCCCTCCGTGAGCTTTACAGAAGATGGTCTTGCCCTCAGCTCCTTTGCCGCAACCCTCTTTCTGGCACCTTTTGCCCCCACCATGCGCAATGCAGCGCCCCGACGAACCTCTGGCTCCTTTTACACATCCTGTGTATGAACAAATCTTTGTGCTACTTCTACGCTGCTGTGGACGGACAAACCCAGAAGTACAGGCTGCTGAACTTTCTGGCAATTCGAGCAATGTTGGCATTGGAGCTGGACCTTGAGTCTGGTTAGAGCTACCTGGGAACACTTGCCTCGGAGAAAGCCCGCTCATCTTTGCATTCGTAGTAAGGAAAGAAAGTACATGACAACGAGAGGGTCGACGAGCATATGTAGATCCTTCATCAACTGTTGGCACTGAATCCATGATGTATGGCCGCAGACATGTGTTGTTATGTGCAGTTGCTGCATTTAAGTCTGCACCAGTAATAGCAGATTGAGATGGTCCAACAGACAAAGATAATTCAAGATCCAACCCATCCTTCGCCAAACCTCTTCTGGAATCACAAGCCCGCTTATCAAGCCTGGAAGTACCTTCGTTGCCCAGACTAACATATTTTAAGCCCAGATCAATAGAAGAACCATCATCCCTACCCTTAGCAGAAGATACGGTGCAGCCAGTAACCAAGCTTTGCTTGCTGAAATCTGAGCTTGATGAGTTGCCCAGACCTAGTGACAAGCCATCAATCTTTCTCTTGGTCCCTCTAGGCGGGTTGTACGAACTACCCTGAGCTAGCACACAAAGTTGCAGAGAATACATGGGGTCCATTGCTCCCAGTTGCATCCGACCAAGTGAATTATGATCTGCAGGGAGTGGAAGGACATGAGTGTAATCAATGTTCATAGGTTTAAATAATGCACAAAGTCAATCAATACACAGCAAATTAGGGACACATAACACAGCTGAAAGAAAATTGGGCTTCAGAGTCTTTTAGGGTATTCAATTCCACAATAGTACTACCTGCAATATAATGTCGACTCTTGCTATATGCTATGATCATGAAGAAAAGATAGGAAGGTTTATAATGACAACAGGACAACTTGAATTGCATGTCTCTGAAATTTGGTCTAAAATTCAGGAATTGAAAATAGGATCCCCTCTTACTGTACAGCAAGCACATTGACAAAATAGAGGAATTCCACAAAATAGAGGAATTCCAACTGTGCCACAAACGAGAAATCCCCAAAAATGAAATTCCATCCACCAAAGTGGAATGGTACCATACGAGAAAGTTACATAATACAACAACGATCTAGTCATCGAATAGCACAATAAAAACAAAAAAGCAACCTGCTCAGTCCGGGAAGTAGACTAATATGACAGCCCACTTAAACTTGAAGCAGATAACCCTAAAATTCAGCAAGTGTGCTCTGAAATTTGGAAAACAGAAGCCAAAATTAGCAACAGTCAATACAGAATGTGAGTATGTGACCAAATAAGCATCACACTAGAAATCTATACAAAGCTATTATTCTTTCACCGAAATAGGCAAAGTAGCTAATAATTTAGCTAGTCCAACTTTCAAAGATAAACACAGCATCCTGTTTTTTTTTTTTAAAAAAAAGATACAAAAGCTCTGGGACTGAAACTTTCAAGAAGACAGAATTAGAGCATAAATTCACCGACATAGAAATTTGTACCGGAAAATTCAATCATGCATATCAAAGCTTACAATTTTTATATAAGGAAGAAGAATATTAGCATGCCTTAATCACTGGAAAAGGGCGAGAAGCAGCATATATCTGCCAGAAATGGGTTGCTAGGACTGCACTATTTTACTAGATAAGGACAATAGTAAGCAACTTTACATCTAAGGCGCCTGCAAAATCCATATGACAAGAATGTTCTAGATTATTCTCATCCCCCAACAAGCAAAGAACGGGCCCGTATTAGAATGAGTCGCTACAGAGTAGAAACCTGCCAACCCATGATATTTCATTTTCAGGCACCTATTAGAATGAGTCGCTACAGAGTAGCATATCGGTAAAAATAATAAAGACATCTCCCACGCGAAGAACGGCCCGTACTGCACGCACCTCACCTCAACATCCCCATGAAAAACGGCCCGCATTGCACGCACCTCACCACCTCAACAGCAAAAACACGACACATGCCGTAATTTTTTCAAGAACTAACAACAAATTTAGAGACCGCACGCACTAAACAAAATATCCTATTCTTGATAGTGAAAGCAAGCATAGAATGAACAGCATGTCAGTATGCCGCACGAACCTTCAACTCCCCGGAAAACGGAACCGGAGTCGGAAGGCTTAATTTGCAGATTGCGGCACGGTTAAATAGAGTCGAACGTGCACGCGGCCAAACCGCGGCAAGAATAGGCAAATAGGAAAAAGGAAAGAAAAGAATGTGCAGGGAGACAACAAGAAATTGCCCGAGCTTTGCTCGAGGGAGAAAAAAACAACGCCGGAAACGCTCTTGGATTGGAGAGGAGATACCAAGGAGGCGGCGGGCGCCTTGGAGACGCAGGAGAGGGGAAAGCGAGTGGCGGTGATGCGATGTCAGGGAGAAATGCAGCAGAACGAAGACAGGAGGCCCTCGGGATAGGTAATTAGCGATAGGAATTAGGGGATTAACTGCAGGCAGGAGGAGGCTTCTGTAACGATGGGTAGTGAGACTGAGAGAGAGTCTTTCTCAAATTTTCTCGTGGATGTCCTCATGGTCATGTCTAATTGTCTGTTACGTCATTTAAAAAATAAATTTTCGGGAAAATAGTTTTTCGACAAACTTCTCATGGTTATGTCTAATTGACTGATTACGCCATTTGAAAAAAAAGATAAATTTCCTGGAAAAAATGTTTTTCCATAAACTTTTTCTTGTCGATGGGAAAACCACCGGATAGCCCACGCTAGAGCTGGGAGTTGGGCCGTACGTGCCGGCACGGCCCAAGCCCACCGTGCTTCGGGCCGATTCGTGCCGTGCCGGCTCGGCCCAGTCATCCCACCGTGTTGTACCGTGTCGGCCCGCCTCACCTCCGGCCAGGCCTAAGCACGGCCCAAAGCCCGTCGTGCCAACGTTCGTGCCGGCCAGCCTAAAGTAACTATACACGACGAAGACGGCGGCGACAATTGTGGCGACGTCCGTCATCTTCCTTTCTCTCGTACCCGCTAGTATGATAATGTCAAACTTGTGAGTACCGCGAAGGTAGAGGCGAAGGATTGCTAGAATCTAGTGAAGACCGAATGATCAAACAACGATAATACCATAGTGGCGTATGTTAGACCGAATGATTGCTAGGATCTAGTGAAGACCGAAGGATCAAACAACGATAATGCCAGAGTGGCGTATGTTAGACCGAAGGATTGCTAGGATCTAGCGAAGACCGAAGGATCAAACAACGATAATGCCAGAGTGGACAATAGCTAGAATCTTTTTCATCTCTAAATATTGTAATATTCAAGCCAGGTTAATTAGGTATTTAATTACAATCCTAATTAATTTAGATGACAATACATTATTTAATCGGTACGCGCTACGTTTTAATCTACTAATCATCAAGGTGAGTATTTCAATAAGCGTTTGAAAATCTAGTAGCAATATATCTACTTATATTTTATCTTACTTTTATTTTTCCTTTTTATTTTTCTATTTTATTTATTTCTTTATTTTTCTATCTCTCCTTCCTTTATTTTTCCTTTCCTCTTTATCCATTCGGCGGCCGACCCCATTCCCCATTCTTGCTCGGTTGCTCCCGTGGGCTGTGGCCTTCGCCTTCCTCTACCGCCTCCTCCTCCTCCCCCTTCTCCCCCGCCCTCCTCCCTCCTCCTCCCGCCGCCACCTACTCCTCCCCGCCGCCCCCTCCTCTCCCTTCGGCTCCCCCTCCCCCCGGTGGCCCCGCCGCCCCTTCCTCTCCCTACGGCTCCCCTCCCCCTCCCCCCGGTGGCCCCGCCGCCGCCCCCTCCTCCCCCTCTCCCGCCGCCTCCACAGCTACCCCGCCGTCCCCCTCCTCCCCCGTTACCCCCCTCGGGCCCCTCCTCCCCCTTCCTCCCCCGCTGCCTCCTCCTTCCCCCTCCCCTCCCCGCTCCCCGCCGCTCCCCATTCCCGCGCCCCTCCTCCCCGCTCCCCCGCCTCCCCTCCTCCCCCTTCCCCTCGCGAGCCTTTGGTGCGGGTGGGTGGCGGCCGTGTGCATCGCAGTGAGGCGTTCGTGTGATGTCGGCCGCCGCCATGCGGCGGCTGGTCCTCCTGTCGCTGGCGATGACGGTGAAGGTGCTTGTGTGCCTCGCGGTGAAGGTTCTCCGGTTGAAGCCCGAGCGACGATACGAGTACTCCTTGTTTGCTTCCCTAATCCCCTCTACTCCCTCTCTCTCTTTGCTCTGTGATGTGTGAATGTGTGATGGGCTATGGGTTGGCGCCGGAAGGGCAACGAGAGGCGGGAGGGCGGGGGCGTGAGGGAGAGCCGGTCAAAGCACGGCACGATATTCCGTGCT
This sequence comes from Melocanna baccifera, assembly GCA_036346265.1. NCBI lineage: Eukaryota > Viridiplantae > Streptophyta > Magnoliopsida > Poales > Poaceae > Melocanna > Melocanna baccifera. The sequence goes on from CM070681.1 coordinate 20,253,218, forward strand.
GTGCCCCCCAACGGGTCGGCTTTCCAGGCCCAGCTCGGCCCGCCGTTCGTGCTGTGCCGGCACGGCCCGCCACATGGCGTGCCCGTGCCGTGCTTGGGCCATGTCGGATTGGCCGGGCCTCGAGCTGGTCCAGAATAGCCCTGGGAGTTACAGTGAAAAATAAATCAGCTACAGTGAAAAAATCATAAGCCATCACTATTCTAAACGCCCTTATAAGATTATTGGTTGAACGCACCCACAATTATTTATACAGGTCTTGTACACAAAGAGGTGAAATGGGGCTTTATACCATGTGACGATGTGGATGGCTGGTTCTTTTGAGCTGAGTCTTTAGCTTTTAATTTATGGTTTTTAAATTCTGACGGTTTGCGGGAGACAATATATAGAAAGAAATAGCCTATACAATTTTGGCTAGTATAGTTAAACTTGGTATATTATTTATTATAATCTACTTATAGATCTCATTTTGAAAGGACACATAGTTTAAAAATTAGTTACTATAACAGAAAATAATAGATCAAAGACAAAAGCCAAAGAAAACCTAGCCAATATCTCTATATTTTAGGGTTGTACAAATTGCTATCACTTAAATGCATGTTGCGTCCCTTCAGGCTAAACTAGAGCTCAGCTTTGAAATACGTGTATGACATAATAATATGCAAATTAGAGCGGACCTCAACTACACCAATATTCCCTATAAACTCAATTTAAGTTTCATTTGTTCTCTCTTGAGACACACTGATGTTTATTTGTTGGTTGCATTGAGGCGCGAAGAAATAGTAGTGTCATTTAGGAGTACGAGTGCAATAAAGTGGATATGGATAGATATCGTTTGTCCTGTATCTTATTTCGTTTTTTTTCTTAGAGTTGGAGTCAAACATGGATAGTACCAGAAATCCATTTCTCTATTTAGTATTCGTTCTATAAGCCTTCGAACGGTTGGTTAGACGAAAATTATCCGCTTCTTTTACACCCCTACATAGGATATTGGATAGTAGGGGTGCAATCAGAATAAACATGTTGAGATATCGAAGGAAGAACACTTAATATTCTCCGCCTATTTAGATGTGACAATCCACCTATCTATTATCTTATTCCTAAGTGAAGTATTAACAGACTTTCTCATATCATTTGATATATGGGTATATACGGATGGATATTACTCATCATGTATCATTTTTCATATTTTTTCCTCAAAGTTAGAGTCGTACACAAATAGTATCAGACACCTATTTATCTTTTTCGTATTCTCTTCACAAATCTTCAGTTGGTCGGACCGAAATTATTTGCTCTGTTTGCACCCTTGTTTGAGAGTGACATCACACCAAAAGTTAAGTATAAAATAATGTGCACATTGGACTTAGTAGCATGAAAGGAACAATCAGAAGAAAGAGGACTCAGCAAGCAAAAGAACAAGAACATTTCTACAAGGAAACTAGCATCAAAGGTCTTAGTGGGCACTAACATACTTCTCTTCGTTTATTAAACGGAGATAGCAATAAACGTTGCTTGGAGCTTTTATTTAGAGAAATCAGTTTTTAGGTTAACAATCAGAAGAAAGAGGACACAACAAGCAAAAGAACAAGAACATTTCTACAAGGAAACTAGCATCAAAGGTCTCAATGGGCACTAAGGGGTGTTCAAAATGACGTTGACTTATGCCTTTTTTTACTGTAGCTAGCTTATTTTTTACTGTAACTGAGTTGACTTATTTGGCATAATTAAATTTAAAAAAATAAAAATAAAAAATACGTTAGCCTATCATGGACAATGCAAAAGAATACGAAAAAAAGAAAAGGCAAAAAAGCCCACTAAATCAAAAAGAAAAAGACAAAAATTAATAAATAGTGAAAAAAGCAGAAGTCAGAAGTTAAATTGAGCGGCCCCTAACATTCTTATCTTCGTTTATTAAATGGAGCTAGCAATAAAGGTTGCTTGGAGCTTTTATTTAGAAAAATCAGTTTTTAGGTTTTTTTAACCACCTAAAAATTCTTGATTAGCTAATGTAGTTAAAATAAAAACAAAAAATATATGATTTAAAAAAAACAAAAATAGCTATTATATGTTCTCCTGGAAACAACTAAGAAAAATAAAAAGCACTTAGCAAAACAATGTACTAAAAGGGAAATTGATCTTATGCCAAAGTTGAGAGGCCATTGTCCTTCATTACAAGGTAACGGATAAAATTTCCCAAAGTTGAGAGACCAACTAATGATTTGCCCTTTTACATTTTAAATCAGTTTCTAAATCGTTTTCTTCATAAATCACTGAAATGCACCTCCCATTCCTTTCCTCTCCTCCTCCCCAAGGGTCATCCTGGAGGCGCCGGCGAAGCTGGTGGCTTCGGTGGTGGCAATTGAGCTCAACAATGTCGGTGCTAGGGTGAGGGGTGGCAGCGGTGCCATCCAACGCTAGGAGGTGGCTGGCGGCAATAGAGGCCACCGGATTGGGTAGATCGGGGTGGTGGTGCTAGGCTTGGTAGAGGCATAGATACAGAGAGACGAGGGGAGCTGAGGGATACCGCCAGCAGTAATGGAGGCTGCCGAAGTTGGCGAGACTAGGCAGCAGCGCTCGATTCAGAGAGGGAGAGAGAGTGGTGGCCGAGAGAGGGAGTGGACAGAGTGGAGGGAGAAGCACGAGAGGAAGAGAGAGGGAGCCGATCAACTGAATTTGGAGAAGAAAGAGTCGGTCGATCGGATTTGAAGTAAAAAGAGGAAGGGAGGGGAGTAGGAAGAAGAAGCTGGGGTATTTTGGTCATTTTGCGGAAGTTAATTGGCAAAAGGAATAAAGTGCAAATGATCAATTGGCCCTTTACTGTATAATAGAGGGCATTTAGATAATAGCATATGAACTTTGGAACATATCATCAATTCACCCATACTAAAAATAGCATCATCCAATTATAACCATAATTTCAAATGGGTGTTGGCAGAACTTGTACACACATCTTAATAAAATATATTATAAAATCAGTAGGCTCTACGAGGGGCAAACCCAACTTCAGGCACGTAGATGCAAACTCCACCAACAGGAGGTGCTTTTTCATGTTAGAATGGGTCCATAAATGAGGCCCATTTTCTTAATTCGAAAGCATACAAGGTTTAGTACCATATTGCTAAGTAAAGATAGGAGAGACCAATTTATAAGGCGGAGTCTATGTCACTCCTTGAATTATAGATGTGGATGGCTTTGGCTAATCACACACACATGCGCGTATTCGCATATTTTCGCGTGAAAATCGCGCGACCTGTGCCTTGCGATGCGCAACGCGTGAGGATGGAGGTGGAGTCTAATAAAGGTCCACCTTTATTTTTGTTGAACCGTGCATCATTCTCTCTCAATTTGAATGAGATTCAAACATTTGAATTTGGAGCTTTATTGCGTTTTGATGACAGGCAGTTATCAGTGGGTAAATGGCTGGTTAAATATGTCAGTTACCAGTGGGTAAATAATTGTTTTAATCATATCAGTTATCAGTCTGCCTACACACACACATATGCCTGGAGACGTCTAGAGAAGATACCCAAGCAGCTCACTGCCTCTATTCTCTTCCTTCTACAAACTTGTGCTACTGTGCTGTGTCGTCTAAGTCTCGTCAACTCTTCTTCCTGGTGTGCATCGTGAAGAAGAGGAGAAGATCTCCGAGTCATTGCTGCCGTGAAGACCTATATGGGGGCGGTAATAAAGTTTCTAGGCAGCGCACATCTGCGCGACCACTCATTACACTGCGACATCTACGTTCTGCACTCCATCACGCTTGTGCTGCTTTCTGTTCTTCATCAGGCTCAACAGTAAGTCGTTCGCGTGTTCGATCAACTTTTATACTATATTTCTCTTCTGTATTTCCTGAAGTAATATGAGTAGCCTACTGTTAGTTATGTGTTTTACATCATTAGTTCATTGTATTTGTCTCCTAGTAAAACTTGGAATTAAAATATTTCTTATATTTTCAACATTTCAGAAACTTTATTGTGAACTTTGTTGCAATACAAAAATGGTTAGCGCTTCTAATGCGATGAAACCTCAGAGGTTTTGTGGTCAGAACTTTCGTAGATGGCAGACTAGAGTCAAGTTTTGGCTCATGTCTTTGAGGCTGTGGTGGGTAATTCACCCGTAGTATCCATTTACGATTGAGCAGTACATGCAATTTGATAATGTAAAGAACACTGCTCTTGGTTGCACTCTGATTGTTCTAGCAGATCAGCTCTACAATGTGTATATGGACTATAAGTCTACCACAAAGTTGTGGGATGCGCTACAGTACAAATATGCAGAGGAAGGGGCAGGTCAATGACTCTACATGTGTGAGTAACTTTTTGACTTTAGCATGGATGAGACTAAGTCCATAATTGGACAAGCTCATGACCTCCAGCTACTAGTCAGTGTGATTGCGCATCTGGGCTGTGTGTTGCCTCCTAAATTTGTGGCTGCGGGTATTGTTGCTAAATTCTCTCCTTCTTGACGGGATTTTACCACTAGCCTGAAACACAAGAGGGAAGAGATTTTTGTTGAGGATCTCATTGCTGCCCTCGATGTGGAAGAAAAAGTAAGAGCAAAGGATGCACCAAGCACCTCTGACCAGAACAATGCAAACTTCATTGAGAAAAATACTGCAGCAAAGAAGTACAAATCCAACGAACTGAACAAGACAACTAGTTTTAAGAAGAAGAAAACTGAGAAAAAGGATTTGAAGAACATCACTATAGGAATACGCGTAGGCTACGGAAGCAGAAAACAAAACTTTTCTACCGCGCACCCAAGAACATCATGCTAAGGAAGGATCATGGATCGTTACCACTTAGACGCCGCGCTTGTGCGCGAAGAAGAATTGGAAACCGATCCAATCTCGCTGTCGAGGTAGTAGTGGAAGTAGCCGATCGTCCCGAGCAGATCGTCTCTCCACCACACGCCGATCAAGATCGCAACGAGCGCGCCTCCACCGGTATCCACACGCCCGGGTGGGCGCCGATCACGAGTGTACTAGCACTCGTGGCGCCTAGGGTTTGGCTCGGGAGGTGGCGGCTAGGGTTTTGCTAGATGTTAATCGGCACACCTCCCCTCCGCCCCTCGCCTCCATATATATAGACCTCCTCACGTGGGCCTCGTGGACCAAGGCCCAATAGGAGTCTATTCGGATCTCTATCCGAATTGAGCCCATATCCGAATCATATTCGAATTAGTGTTCCAACCCGTTAAGCGTGCGACCACAGCAGAGGTTCACGTATACTTGGTCGTGACCGAAACGCCTTTCGGTTACCATGTTAATAGCGGCCTCTAGTAAGACATATTAACCCCAAAGTATATGTAAAGATCATATCACTGAACTGTAATGTTCTCTCATGTACGAATCCCTTTGCCTCACGATATAGATTGAGCTCAAGGCGAGACTGTGTCATCCTCTTAATAGCTCAATCACTCTCTCGATTCCGTGATGGATTATAAACTCGTGATTGACTCCTCAATCACCTTGGCATGGCCATGCACTTTCATAATCCATTACATCGAGGGCCAGAGATATCTCTCCCATAAGGAGGGGCAAATTCTATCTTGATCATTCACATCCCACTACATGTTTCATGGCAAACCCGAAGACTACTTTTATGACTACCCGATTCACGGAGTAGTGTTTAGTAGTCCCAAAATAAGCTACTACTCATGTTGGGAACCATGATGATCTCAAGTCTAAGGACTCTACATAAACACTACTTGAGACCAACGATGACACATGGAATCTCTGCGAGTGTCTCATGGCAGTCTATCCAACATATGTTCACTAACACATGTCCATATTATTGATTTGGTATCACCATACCATGATCCATGAGACATGATCATCAATCAATACATATCTTGATCTTTGTCTTTGAATCATATTTGTTCCTCATATGATATCGATCGAGGATCATTTAGAAATAGCAACATCTTAGTATTTAAGAGTCTCATGAATAAGTCACATACTCATTGATCAATAATGATGATGTCTATTCCAAGGAACAAAGTAATGTATCATAAACATAGTATGTGATATATACAACATCTCTATGTTGCCTCTAGGGCATATCACTAACAGTCTCCCACTTGCACTAGAGTCAACCATGTAGGTATCTAATACCCATTGCCCTAGTGTGAGCCTCATGCTTTGGCTGGGGAAGCGGCTTTGTCAACGGATCTGCAATGTTCAAATCCGTTTGTACTTTGCATATCTTCACATCGCCTCTCTCCACTATCTCGCGGATGAGATGAAATCGCCGTAAAATATGCTTGGACTTCTGGTGCGATCTAGGCTCTTTGGCTTGCGCAATGGCCCCACTATTGTCACAGTAGAGGTCCATTGGGCCAGGAGGCACTAGCCATCACACCAAGCTCAGAAATAAATTTCTTGATCCAAACAACCTCTTTGGCGCCTTGAAGCTGCTATGTACTCGCTTCGTTGTAGAATCAGCAACCGTCTGCTGCTTGGAACTCTTCCACTACCGCACCGCCATTCAGCGAGAACACAAATCCAGTTGCGATCTAAAATCATCTTTGTCAGTTTGGAAGCTAGCATCGGTGTAACCATTTACAACGAGCTCTTCCTCACCTCCATAGACAAGGAACACATCTTTAGTTCTTCTCAAGTACTTCAAGATGTTCTTTACGCAATCCAGTGACTTTCACCGGATCTCGATCGTATCTACTCGTAGCACTTAAAGCATCTGAAACATGCGGGCGTGTACAAAGCATGGCATACATAATGGACCCAATAGCCAAGCATATGGAATCGCATTCATTTTATCCGCTCATCGGTGTACTAGGACACCGATTCTTGCTAAGATTTATACCATGTGACATAGGTAGAAAACCTTTCTTGGAATCATGCATATTGAATCTTTTCAACACCTTGTCAATGTACGTATCTTGGCTTAATCCAATTAGCCTTTTGATCTATCTCTATAGATCTTGATGCCTGAATATATGCTGCCTCTCCTAAGTCTTTCATAGAGAAACTATTTTTAATGAAGACTTAATGATTCGAGCAAAGGAATGTCATTTCCGATCGTAATATGTCATCCACATATAAGACCGAGAAATACGAGTGCGCTCCCACTAGCCTTTTGTAAACACAAGGCTCTTCTTCGTTCTTGATGAAACCAAACCCTTTGATTACTTCATCAAAGCACGAATGTTCCAACTCCGAGATGCTGCTTTAATCCATAAATGGATCTTTGGAGCTTGCATATCTTTCCAATCGATTGCGGATCGACAAAACCGTGGGCTGTGTCATGTACACATCCTCACTCGATTTCCATTAAGGAAAGCTGTTTTGACATCCATTTGCCATATTTCATAGTCGAAATATGCAGCAATCGCTAGAATGATCGAATAGACTTTAGCATTGCGACGGGCGAAAAGTTTCATCATAATCAATACCTTGAATTTGTTTGAAACCTTTGGCCACTGTCGCGCTTTATAGATGTGAACATTTCCATCTATGTCTATCTTTTCTTGAAAACCCATTTGCATTCAATGGTTTTAACACCATCGAGTGGATCAACTAAGTTCCAAACTTGATTCTGTGCATGGATTCAATTTGGATCTCATGGCTTCAAGCCATTTCTCGAGTCCGGTCCCACCATTGCTTCTTCATAGGTCTTAGGCTCATCGTTGTCTAACAACAATATGTCCCGTTGTTGAGTAGTCAAGAACATGTACCTCTCGGTGCACGACGTGACCTTTCGACCTACGTGGTGCCGGTGTGTCCACAACAGTTCTTCAACGCTTTGTTCATCTGTTGTGGTTACAGAGGAGCTGAAACGCTATCGTGTGTTTCTTGAATTTCTTCAAGTTGCACTGTGCTCCCACTATCCCTTCTTGAGAGAAACTCTTTCTCTAAGAAGACACCATGCCGCGACAAACACTTTGCCTTCTCCTCGATTATAAAAGTAATATCCTTTTGTTTCCTTAGGATACCCGATAAAGAAGCATTTATCGATTTAGGAGTGAGCTTATCAGATTGTAAACGTTTTACATAAGCCTCACATCCCCAAATCTTAAGAAAAGACAAGCTAGGGCGTTGTCTGTCCACATCTCATATGGTGTCTTTTCTACGATTTTGATGGAACCTGTTTAGTGTGAGCGCGTGTTTCAAGAGCGTACCCCAAAAAGACAACGGAAGATCACTTTGGCTCATCATGGGCGCACCATATCTAATAAGGTGCGATTTCTCGTTCGAATACCCCATTCCATTGAGGTGTTCTGGCGGAGTCAATTGTGGAACAATTCCACAATCCTTTAGATGATTGCCAAACTCATGGCTCAAATACTCGCCTCCACGATCGGATCGTAGAAACTTGATTGTCTTGCCTAAATGATTTTGCACTTCATTTTGGAATTCCTTGAACTTTTCAAAGGATTCGGACTTATGCTTCATCGGTAGATATACCCATATCTACTAAAGTCATCGATAAAAGTTATGAAATCACGAAAACCACCTCTGGTCATTAAGCTCATTGGTCCACATACATCGGTATGTACGAGTGCCAATAAGTCATTTGCCCGTTCACCTTGACCGGTGAAAGGTGCCTTTGTCATCTTGCCAAGTAAACAAGATTCGCATGTCTCTAATGATTCAAAATCAAATGAGTGCGAATACCATCTCTATGGAGCTTACGCATGCGTTTCTCATTTATGTGACCTAGCGGCGATGCCAAATAAGCGTGGGATTCAAATCATTCGGACGTTGCCTCTTTGCATTAATGTTATAGACCGTGACCCTTCAAGAGTAAGAACGTATAACCCATTCACCAATGGAGTATGACAATAGAACATATCTTTGAAATAAAGAGAACAACCATTGTCCATAGATTTAAAGTCATAACCTTCGCTTGCAAACATGAAGCGTAAATAATGTTCTTTGAAAGAGATGGAACACAATAACAATTATTCAATTCCAAAACTAATCCTGAAGGTAAAGACAATGGCATGGTGCCAACAGCTACCGCAGCAACTTTTGCTCCATTGCCAGCGCGAAGATCCACTTCGCTCCTCCTCAAACTTCTACTTCTTATTAGCCCTGCAACGATTTGCAAATGTGAGCAACCGATCCGGTATCAAATACCCAAGAATCAGTTGATGAAGTAGCAAGATTGATCTCTATAACATTTATACAGGTGGAAGTCGTACTTCCCTTCTTCTTCTCAAGATCCTCCAAGTACTTTGGGCGCCTTTTCCAATGTCACGATTGCTTACATGAGTAACAATCGCATCGGATGAGCATCGCCCTTCTTGTCTTTCTTGGCCTTAGAACCGCTCGCGATCGCATCGAGCTTTCTTTCTTTTGACCGCGATTCTCTTGACATAGGGCTTGCCCTTGCCTTTCTGCATCATCATCACATGATTGCTGCTTTTCTTAATGCTTTCCTCGTGATTTTAGCATCCCATGCAACTCACCAGGTCTTGTCCAGTTGTTCATGTGAAAGTTCATTATGAATGGCTCAAAGCTCGGGAAGCGGCGGAGAATCACATCGAGCCAACTCTTGGCTAAGGGAAAACCAAGCTTTTCGGACTCTCAATGTAACCAATCATCTTAATCACATGAGGGTCGACGGATTCCCTTCGCAAGCCTCGCACGCAAATAAGGACTTTGAAGTATTGAACCTCTCACCCTTGCTTGGTTCTCAAACATACCACGTAACCCCACAATGATATTGTAGGCATCTGTGTTCTCATATTGCTTCAAGCTCGAGAGGACATTGTGGCAAGCATGAGACACTCACATCAAGGCAATCATTCGTTTGCTTCTCATAAGCTCTCCGTGCAGCCATAGTAGCATTATCGAGCAAGTCTTGGGGTAAGGAGACTCAAGGACATACTCCTTGCGCTCTTACTTGAGAACAATTCTCAAGTTGCGATACCAATCCAAAAGTTTGTTCCATTGAGTTTTTCTTTCTCAAGAACAGATCGCAAATTAAAAATCTTTGGATGCGGCGTTAATGACATGATCTACAACACAAGAATATGCAAAGTTTAGCACTATGTTTATGTTCATCTTTTATTAAACTATTTAGCAAAAGACTCCCACTATGAGTTTTGCAACAAAACTCCTCTAAGTTACATAGTGGGTAAAGATCCTCATTTCACTAATTCCTAGTGAGCTTTGGCATCACGGCTAGAAAACTAGTGACATGGGTAAGCAACACTTTGCTAATCACATCCCTATGTGACTCTACATTGGGTGACATCGGTATGCCTCGGCCCCAATCTATGCCCCAAGGTCCAAAACTATTTTGATAACCTTGTTAAGTAAACCAAATGCTTCCGCATGTAGATGTCAACATCTACCCCAAATGATGATGATAACCGATGGCACTCTACTTTGGTAGACCTACCATGCGGTGATCATTATCTTTGGTGCAACATATGGAAGGGCATTAACACCTAATTTTAAGAGGATTCTATCCTACCAAAGCAACATATCACATATATCATTGCATAAGAATAAGATAGATAACATCATAGATAAACATATTTAAGCGTGAAGTAGTATGGCCCAAAAATGGTGATATCCATCTCCAAGTAGGTGTAGACGATCTCCATCCTCCACATCACTCCTTTAGGCCACCATGCTTAAAAGCTTGTAACCTCAAAACTAGGCTACTACCTATAATAGCTAGAAATTGAAGATTACAAAGATAGATTAAAGCATTAAGGTCGACACGCAGTCGTTAAATACAATATATACAGCTAACAATAGCTGTAATAATCATGACACGCAGCCATGAGCGAATGTTACATGCATCACATACATCTCATACATTCAAATAAGCTATAGGGCCATACTATTCACATCATTCTCTGCAAAAACAAGTTAGACGTAGAATCGCATTCTACCTAACGATGTGAACCCAAGACGCTATACAAGGGGATACACGGCGGTCCCGCTGGCGGTCGGCGGGCGGGAGTCGAGGGGAGCGCCGCGCAGGTTCGAGGCAGCGCCAAAACCTCACAGATTACATAGATCGCATCTATGAAATCGCTATAAAAATCTTATCGAGCCGATCAAATCAACCCAAATCCGAGCCATTCAAAATGTCTCAATTTTCATTAGATCAATCACATTGATCATCGCGATCGGTATACTTGAGGAGACCACAACACAAGACCTCGATCCGTTGGCTCGATCTATCGATTGTGCGCGCATTAGCCCCGATGGTGATTCCAGCGGTAGAGGGCAAGTCGCGCGTACATCAAAGAAGGAGCACGAACTAATCTTTTGGCCTTGTGATGCTATCAACTCATACCAATTTCAACCCCTTATGACCGATTGATCTCATCAACCGTGCTACCTTATTTAGACGTAATAGATCCAATCTACTACTATCGCATATCAACATATATGCGCTGATCCGGATTGCAAACTAAGCAAGATGGCTCGATACCACTATAGGAATACGCGTGAGGCTACGGAAGCGAAAAACAAAACTTTTCTACCGCGCACCCAAGAACATCATGCTAAGGAAGGATCATGGATCGTTACCACTTAGACGCCTTGCGCAGCGAAGAAGAATTGGAAACCGATCCAATCTCGCGCGTCGAGGTAGTAGTGGAAGTAGCCGATCGTCCCGAACAGATCGTCTCCTCCACGCACGCCGATCAAGATCGCAACGAGCAGCGCCTCCACCGGTATCCACACGTCCGGGTGGGCGCCGATCACGAGTGTACTAGCACTCGTGAGCAGCTAGGGTTTGGCTCGGGAGGTGGCGGCTAGGGTTTTGCTAGATGTTAATCGCACACCTCCTCCGCCCCTCGCCTCCATATATAGACCTCCTCACGTGGGCCTCGTGGACCAAGGCCCAATAGGAATCTATTCGGATCTCTATCCGAATTGAGCCCATATCCGAATCATATTCGAATTAGTGTTCCAACCCGTTAAGCGTGCGACCACAGAGGTTCACGTATACTTGGTCGTGACCGAAACGCCTTTCGGTTACCATGTTAATAGCGGCCTCTAGTAAGACATATTAACCCCAAAGTATATGTAAAGATCATATCATTGAACTCGTAATGTTCTCTCATGTACGAATCCCTTTGCCTCACGATATAGATTGAGCTCAAGGCGAGACCTGTGTCATCCTCTTAATAGCTCAATCACTCTCTCGATTCCGTGATGGATTATAAACTCGTGATTGACTCCTCAATCACCTTGGCATGGCCATGCACTTTCATAATCCATTACATCGAGGGCCCGAGATATCTCTCCCATAAGGAGGGCAAATTCTATCTTGATCATTCACATCCCACTACATGTTTCATGGCAAACCCAAGACTACTTTTATGACTACCCGATTCACGGAGTAGTGTTTAGTAGTCCCAAAATAAGCTACTACTCATGTTGGGAACCATGATGATCTCAAGTCTAAGGACTCTACATAAACACTACTTGAGACCAACTGATGACACATGGAATCTCTGCAGTGTCTCATGGCAGGTCTATCCAACATATGTTCACTAACACATGTCCATATTATTGATTTGGTATCACCATACCATGATCCATGAGACATGATCATCAATCAATACATATGCTGATCTTTGTCTTTGAATCATATTTGTTCCTCATATGATATACGATCAGGGATCATTTAGAAATAGCAACATCTTAGTATTTAAGAGTCTCATGAATAAGTCACATACTCATTGATCAATAATGATGATGTCTATTCCAAGGAACAAAGTAATGTATCATAAACATAGTATGTGATATATACAACATCTCTATGTTGCCTCTAGGGCATATCACTAACAATCACTTACTTTGTATGCGAAAAAGACGGTCATATAGCGAAGGACTATTGCTTCGTAAAATCAAAAATGGTGAACAACCAAAGAAGAAGGCTGTCAGCATGATCATAGGCAAAGCCTCGACTTCGGGAGGGTATAGTAATCCACCAATTGTCTTTTTAGTATATCAATCCACTGATTGGTGGGTGGATACTAGTGCTAATGCTCACGTATGTTCTGATATTTTTTTGTTTTCTTCTTACCAGGCAGTAGGGGCTTCCTTCGTCCTAATGAGAAACGGCTCGCATGCTTCTGGTCTTGGTGTTGGCACGATGGATCTGAAGCTTACTTCAGAGAAGATTGTCCACTTCAAGAATGTATAGCATGCTCCTACAATAAATAAGAACCTCATTAGTGGTTCTCTTCTATGTAAGGATGGTTATAAATTAGTTTTTGAGTTAAATAAAATTGTATTGTCTAAGTTCGAAAACTTTGTTGGTAAAGACTATGAAAGTGAATGCTTGTTCCGCCTTGGTAAAGACTACAAGAGGAAAAATCGGACACTAACAGACTTGGTTAATACCATGTTAAAGAGTTCTGGTATGCCTAAGGTATGGTGAGAGAAGCTATATTGACAGCAACTATCATTCTAAACAGAGTAATCATTAAAAAAATGATATTACTCCATAAGAGGGATAAAAGGAGAGAAAACCTAATATTAATTTTCTGCGAACTCGAGAGTGTTTGGCAAAAGTCAATATACCATTGCAGAAAAAAAAAGAAAACTTGGACCTAAAACAGTCGATTGTATTTTTATAGGATATGCTCAAAATAACACGTCTTATAGATTTTTGCTAGTTAAATTAGAAACTCTTGAGATTATTGCTAACACAATAATGGAGTCTAGAGATACTTCATTCTTTGAGAATATCTTTCCTATGAGAACAACAGACAGTACTTCAACACAAACTAAGAATGTTCAAACCGATAATTTTGAAAAAGAGAATAATGAAACTTCTGAACTTCCTACCATTTCTGAATTAATTTGTGATAGTCCTGAGGAGGATAACAATTTAGTCGCAGATTCTCCTCGTAGGAGCAAGAGACAAATGTTTGACAAAACCTTTGATGATAATTTTATTGTATACCACGTAGATGATGTACCTAGTATTCTTTTAGAGGCTTATACATCTTTTGATGCTGAGTATTGGAAAGAGGCAGTCCGTAGTGAGATAGATTCTATCCTAGCTAATAGGATTTAAGAGATCATTGATCGTCATATTGGGTGCAAACCTATAGGATGTAAGTGGGTCTTTAAAAAGAAATTGAGGCCTAATGGTGCTATTGAGAATTACAAAGCAAGACTTGTGGCCAAGAGTTACACCCAGAAAGAGGGAGAAAATTTCTTTGATACCTATTCTCCTGTCGTCAGATTAACCACCATCAGAGTGCTCCTTGCGTTAGCATCTTTCTATGGTCTACATATTCATCAAATGGATGTGAAGACAGCTTCCTTAATGGAGTATTGGAGGAAGAAATCTATATGGATCAACCAGATTGTTTTGTGATTTCTGGACAAAAAAAATAAGGTATGCAGATTAATAAAATCCCTATATGGTTTAAAGCAAGAATCTAAACAATGGCGCGAGAAGTTTGATAAGACTTTGACAACCGCTGGCTTTATTGTGAATGAAGCTGACAAATGCGTATATTACCGTTATGGTGAGGGTCAAGGAGTAATCTTGTATTTATATGTGGATAACATGATTATGTTTGAAACAAACATTATCGTAATTGATGAGGTCAAATTTTTCTTATCTCGATGCTTTGATATGAAAGACTTAAGAAAGGTAGATGTTATTTTGAATATTAAATTGATCAAGAATGAGGATGGGATCACTTTGAGCCAATCCCATTATGCTGAAAAAAATATTAAGCCGCTTTGATTTTAAAAATTGTAAAGTTTCTCCAACGCCCTATGATGTGAGCATTAAGTTTCGAAAGAACTAGGGGTTAGGACAAGATTAATTGAGATATTCACAAATTATTGGGTCACTCATGTATTTAGCTGGTACCACAAGACCTGATATTTTACTTGCTGTGAGCAAATTAAGTCGGTTTACTTCTAACCCAGGAGTTGATCATTGGGAGGCACTTGAAAGTGTGTTGCGCTACTTGAGAGATATAATATCTTATGAAATTCATTACACTGGATATCCTTCTGTATTAGAAGGGTACAGTGACTCCAATTGGATCTCTGATGTTGATGAGATCAAAACTACAAGTATTTATGTGTTTACTTTAGCTAGTGCTGCAGTTTCGTGGAGGTCTTATAAACAGACTATATTGACAAGGTCAACCATGGAAGCAGAACTTGTAGCACTTGACACAGCCACTGTTGAGGCTGAATGGCTTAGAGAACTTCTGATGGACTTATCGTTGGTTGAGAAATCAATACCGACAATCCTGATGTACTGTGAAAATCAAACTGTGTTGGCTAAAGTCACAAGTACAAAGGATAATATGAAGTCCTCTAAACATGTGAAGCGTAGGCTTAAATCTGTCAGAAAATTGAGAAACTCTGGAGTGATAGCTGTGAATTATATTAACACTGAGAAAAATCTGGCAGACCCTTTTACAAAGAGATTAGCACAGAAAGCGATTTTCGTTGCTTCTATGGTCATGGGAAAGAAGCCTATCTGAGTTATATCATAATGATAACCCATACCTTCTTGATCGAAGATCCTGTGACTTAGGTAATGAGAAAAATAAGTTGATATTGTAACAAGGGATTATATAGTGATTGTACCCGTGTCTTAATAAATAAAGCACTTTCAACTGTATGGAAGGTTGGCATAAAGTCTTAATGTATTATATTGTCTAAATGAGGAAAAGGTATTACCTTACAGGATACCTAGAAAGAATACACCTACTTGAGCTTAACTGTATAGTCGCAGTTCACGAGAACAGGACATTCTCTAGAAAGCTCATATGCAGATAAGGGAGCATGGCCATATAACGCTCCGTTTAGACGTGGTTCATTGGCAGCCTAGTACTAGTTGAGATTTCAAGTGAAATCTAATTACAAAAAGCTGTGAATTCAAGGCATAATTCATTCATCAGCTGTGAGAAGGTGAATCTTGTTTCTAGGTGTAAGTTCAACCCGTACGGGACTTACACTAAAAGACTGGTATATTAACAGTACTTCAACACGATATCTTTGATACCTTTTTGCTTTCTGCTTTGGAATTGGTGAGGGATTGTTAGAATGGGTCCATAAATGATGTCCATTTTCTTAATTTCAAAGTATGAAAGGTTTAGTACCATATTGCTAAGGTAAGGTGGGGGAGAACAACTTATAAGGTGGAGTTCATGCCACTTCTTGAATTATGGATGTGGATGGTATGAGGATGGTTTTGGCTAATCACACACGCGTATGTATGCGCGCACGCGTATTCGCGTATTTTTGTGTGAAAATTGCATGACTTTTGCCTTGTGACGCGTGACCGTAATGTGGCGTGGCATGGCGCGCCACTTGGTAGACCAAGTCCACCTTTATTTTTGTTGAACCGTGCATCACTCTCTCAGTTTGAATAAGATTCAAATGTATGAATTTGGAGCTTTATTGGGTTTTGATGACAGACAGTTACCAGTGGGTAAATAGCTGGTTAAATATGTCAGTTACCAGTGGGTAAACGGTTAGTTAAATATGTCAATTACCAGTGGGTAAATGACTATTTTAATCATATCAATTATCAGCCTGAAGACATCCAGAGAAGATACCCAAGTAGATGAGTTTTGCATCATTAGTTCATTGTATTTGTCTCCTAATAAAACTTGAAATTAAAATATTGCCTACATTTCCAACATTTCATTTGTTTGATCACGAAAAGATAGCAATATGTAGATGAGTTAGATTTACAGAATTGCAAAAACTATTGTCCCATAATTAGATTCGACAAACATTGTTCATTTTGATATGCATACTTGAGCATGTTATTCAAATAACTCCAAGCTCTCTAGAACAACACATCCAATAGTTCCCTGTTTGTTAAGATGGAAAATGCGTACACAAATTTTACATAATCTAAACAAATTGGGAAATCGTTACATCATACAGAAGAAAATAATTTCCGATGACATAATGGTCATATCTATGTTATGCACTTCTCTTCAAAAGAAAGCCCAAATAATTCTCTTAAAAAAATATTCTTTATGTAATGCAAATCAAAAGGAAAACTGCGATGGACAAATCCGTGAAATACGACCTCCTGGAAGGACCTAACCGCAAACATAGCACAAGAGGTAAGAGCCAACGAAACTGCTTGGAAGAATCGGCAGCCGGCGCATCTCACATGCATTCCAACAAAACCGTGCGCTGTCCCTTAGTACACTTACTCAGACATGTGGGTCCCAGTATAACCCTACCCTGCACGTTGGAGACACCCTCGTGGCACGTGTGGGTCTGATGTGTCGCGGCCCGAGTGACACGTGATGCGATGCGCACCCTCCTCATGTCTAGTGGTGATCAAATAGGTTGGGCTAATCCTGCCGTCCCAAAGCATAGTATTACTAGTCCAGTGCAAGTACGGAATGGTCTAAACTAAACAGGCTGTGTTGGTCCAATGCAACACGATGTATCATTCTTGAGTCGTGACCTCGTCTCAGCAGGCCGGTCTGACAAGGCACGCATAGTACCATGCCAAGTGAGCACATCACAGCCTACTAGGCCCGATGGTGCGGGAGCCTAGTTGAGATGTGGAAGGGGCCAATGGAGGAGGCAGAGGAGCCAAGGAGGTGGGTGGCGGAGAGAGTACGAATCGGTGGAGGGTAGGAGGCTACACGCCGACGAAGGAGGGAGTGAGGGATTGAGGTAGACAGGGGCGGAGCAAACATGAATGGAGTGGTAAAGGAGGTGAGATATTGACTTTGTAGTAAACTTACTAACTAGACACAGTGTAGCTCTAACCAGAAGATATTGGGCTAGAATTAAAACTTTACTCAGGTATTTTCAAGGTATACAATATCTTAGATTCTTTTACCCGAAAAACAAAGACTTGACTATGATTAGATATACAGATACATGATATCTGTCTAATCTACATAATGCGAAATCCCAGATAGAATTTATATTTCTTTGTAATGGTACAGCCATTTTTTAACGATCATTTAAGCAGACCTTGGTAGCTACGTCTACCAACCACTTAGAAATAATTGCATTATATAAAGCCTCACGAGAATGTGTTTGGTTTAAACGGATGGTTAGCCATATCCAGAAGTCATATGACATGAACACCGTCGATGACCCCACTATTATCTATAAAGATAATACCGCTTATGTTGCATAGATGCAAATAAGCTATGTTAAGAGTAATATCATAAAACATATTGTTCTTAAATTCTTTTATCCTCATGAGCTCCAGAAGAACGGATAGATAAAGGTATTAAAGGCTAGGTCTTGTGATAATCTACCAGATTTATTCACAAAATCACTCCTAACCTCTTGTTTCCATAAATGTGTTCAAGGCATGAGGATGAGACGGCTTAGAAAGTTATAAGATTCAAGGGGAGTAAATCTCTGAACCATAGTATTTATGTAAGATCTGAAGACTTACATGATTCTGAAGATCTAAATATTCTACTTTTTTTCCTTTGTAAGTTTTTTCAAAAATTTTTTCACATAAAAGTTTTTAATAAGACAACAAGTGCGTCACAAGTAATAGATGTTATATACTCTTTTCTCCATCCTTTTTTCATTGATTTTTGGAAGGAGTTTTTAATAAGACATGTGCATGCTATGGTATTCGCGTAAGGGGGAGTGTTACAAAACCTAGAATGTTGCGGTATAGGTAAATACCAGAATTGCCCATGGTGGGTTTAGACTATAAATAGAGAGACATTATACCATATAAACAGATTTGAGAATTAATAAAGACTACGTTCCTTTGTGTTCTATCTCAATTGGTATCTCCTCTGTGATTGATCTACTTTGTTCGTGGTAATTAATTGATTATGTAATTATGTTATCATTCATCTGTTATGCATTAATTTCTTAACACAATAGACACCATGTTAAAAAAGAAGGAAAGAAAAAAAACAACGCGATTTGGTGCTGCCAAAAACAAAATTCTTATATGCACGTACGCGTGCCTCGGCTCTTCAGTTTGTTTTATCTTTTTTTTTTTTTGTGTGTAGCTTTGCAAAGCACATTCGTAGGTAGGGCGGTCGTTTCTTGCTATGGGGATTGTGACCAACAGGTCGTGACAGTATTTTCTTCCGTTAAACCAAAGCAGTATCATCTTTATTATTGCCAAAAGAAAAAGAAACTTGGATCCTTAGAATCAACGACCGATGCTAATACATGAAAATCCCTCTAAAAAATATTAGAATTTCTCTAGTCCTCGTAGATTTCGTTTGCCTGTTAAGCTTCGCGGCGTCTTTTCTGTCCTTGTTTTTTTTTTTTTTTTTGCACTTTTTAAAGATGACGAGGCGACGATATTTACATGATCATTGTAAATTGGCGACGTGGACGACAAGCTTTGGTGACACGATCGATACCATTTTGAGAGCACAGCGGATCTTCCGATTGTTAGGTTCTAACTCACCTCGCATTACTTTTTTTTTAAAAAAAAAAATTAATTTGATGTATGGTAACTTTGGAGCTTGGACCTTCCTGGTTATGATGCATAATGCATTGTTGCCAGTGATTTGTCGGAGCAAAAAAAAAAAAAGGTGTGTGTTTTTAATTAATTCTAAGGGAACTTTACAAGGAAAATGCCTAGTAAAGCTGAAGGAAGGCGTGCAGGCAGTCCGAAGTGATGGGTGCCTGCGCCCTGGGATTGGTTACATCTCGGCTTCTTTTAGATTTATGTTTATAATTTTTGGTTTATACTGTAGTACTTATATTTTAAATAGTGTATTTTTTAAGATGAAGTTTATAAATTGATTAAAGAAGATACTATATCAAATTTATATCAGTTAAAATTATATATAAATATCTTTTTTTTGTACTTTTTTACGAACAATTAGAATTCAAAAATCATAAGTTAAACATCTTTAAAAAAAGAACTCTATCTATAGATGGTTCATTGCACCTGGACGCTTTCGTCGGACGTAGGTTGTCACCACGGGTAGGTTCGACGCACACGTGGTTGGTCGTTTCTGCTTCGTCGTGGGTGCATCGGGCGCGTGACCTAGGATGCGTCGGGCTGCCTATGATCGCCCTTGGAAATGTGTTCATGCAAGAAAGGGAACTTCTTTTCGAATATGTGTCTGTATAGCTGCACCACTATAGATGCAGCAGTGCTGATCTCTGATCTGGATAGGAACTAGCTAGTTACCAATGGTGTCAAGTGCATGATTTGTCATCAAAGTGGTATTTAACTATGGTTCTATTTTTTGCGATTTCTAAAAAGATGTTTTTGGTTTTTACTACAGTAATTAATTTTTAAACGGAATATTTTTTAAGATGAGGTCTACAAGTTAATTGTAGTACACGTTAAAAAACTAATATCTGTACCATCAAAAATCACAAGCGAGTATCTCTCTTTCCGCAATCTCTATCGCAAACAGTCAAAAAACCATCAGCCGCAGCCAAAAACCATC
This sequence comes from Melocanna baccifera, assembly GCA_036346265.1. Lineage (NCBI taxonomy): Eukaryota > Viridiplantae > Streptophyta > Magnoliopsida > Poales > Poaceae > Melocanna > Melocanna baccifera. Next base: position 20,273,582 of record CM070681.1, read on the forward strand.
AGCCGCAGTCAAAAAGAACATATCATATCTCCTGTTCTTTTTTCTGTTTTTTTTATTCGCTTCCGTTGTTATGCGTGTTGGTATTGTCGTAGCAAAAACCAATATCGATCGTAACCTGTCGCGTGAGGTCAGCCAGCCCCGTAAGGAAAAAGGGGGCTAATTTCCGGGGAAAATCGACACGTTAATTCGTCCCCAATGTATCACAGGCACGGCCTGTGCATCTACTGGAGTTGTTGGTCAGAATTTACAAGACAGGCAGTCGCATCAGTCTTCCATGCATGCAAGGCAAGTGACTTTACGAAGTTTAGATGAATAATTCGACAAGGTACTCGTAAAGTCATAACAAGTTTCCGAACAATGAACACTAGCTAGCAGACAGGAAACGAGATCTTCCTGTGGAGACTTTCATGCCGGAGAATTTGGTTTTGTTGTTTTAGACTGCGGTTGATTATTTTTATATGTAGTTTTTGAGACAGTAATAGATGATACAGATATCTACACTAACAATGTGTACTTTTTAGATTCAGAAAATCATGTGAAACTTAAAAGCCTATCCCATTTATTTTGGTATCAGCCAAAAGCAAAAAAAGACAGGTGAGATACCAATCCGAAGTTCCGAACGTCGCTTCCTGTGGAGACGTTCATGAGTAATTAAATCGCATATTAAACACAGGTGCACTAGGCTGCATGCGTGGCGAAGATCCATGTGGCAGTTTAATTTACATTTCCACGCGTGGAATCCATGGACCTGATGACCACGAGTAGAGGTGGATCTGAGTCGGCTCCACGTCTTATTGACATTTTTTTTTCAAAATTAATATAGTTTAATTTAATATTATTTTATTAATAGTTTAAAAGTACTCTTAGAATCGAGCTAACGAGTCCTACTAAGCTGAATCAAAACAGATTTTAATTTTATCCAAAATCGAATCATTCAATATTTAACCAATTAACACAAGTAATTAAAGTAATTTTGAACCGAACCAACGAGCCCAACTAATGAGCTTTTTTTTCACCTCTAACCTCGAGGGGGAACGAAGGAAAATGACTTGGAATCAATCGTTGCCATAGCTGTGAGACGCCCATGACAGACTTGAGTTTTGAGTTTAAAAGCCTGTGGTACAATTTTACTCTAGTACGTCCAAACCAGAGCTATGTTGCAATTCTCTGTTGCTACTGTATATTTTCAAAGATGACCTGTAACTTGGAAATAGACCCACACCTGCCTAGCTTCAGACCAAATCTGCCATGGAGCATTTTGATAAGGGTGATTTTGGCTAATGCTGTCAAGCCAGATTGTTTCCCAGGTATAAATATTGGGTGGCAATTGGGCTACCGTCATCTCCTCTTATTTTTAGACCAGTTGCCACGTATGAGCAGCACTGGCTAAATAAACAACAGAATTTGACAGAAGATTACAGTGAAGCAGGTAGACTTAGTAAAAGAAATTTACTAAGACCATCCAAGACCAGCAATCGACCATGAAGAAATTAATCCGCGCCTTGGTGTTTGGTAAATGCATGTATAAGCGCCAGCTTGTCTACAGTTGAACCATGGATTAATATACGGAAGCAACCAGTGGATGCTGATGCCTGTATAGACTATAGAACCATTGCTTAGTCAGACATACTTTTGCTTTTTAAAGAATGAAGTGGTGCTATTCCAAGATGAATTAAATCAGGTACCCTTTCCAGGTAGTACTCCTGCATTTTGAGCATCAGATGATCACAAATATACAAACTAAGGAACTTGGTATTTCTGAAGATAAAATGGCCCAGGAATTAAGACCTACAAGCTAGTAGAATTAACATTGTACTCCATGCATGAACAATAGTTTTTTTCCTTGCGCTTGAATCTGGAAGGCGGAAGCCCTGTAGATATGGCCCCTTTTTCTTTATTCAACGATCTATGCAGGTATAAAGACTTTATTGACAATTAACAAGTTTCCTATTAAGAAATGTAGCTAGCATGATGGATTAGTGTGATCAAATTCAGTTTCTGAACCCTTACCATAGTTACAACTTCATTTTCGGAAGGGTTTGAACTTGGCCTAAAGAAGTCTGAAACAACTAGAATCCAGAACTGTAGTACGACTAGGAGTGAACGAGAGTCGACAGATGAAACAGTCAGAACTTGCCAAAAGATTCCATTATTCCAGTGCCAAGTATTACTAAAGCAGACGGCCTATGGCACTGCTATCTTCCTTGAGGGCTTACAGCGGCAAGACTTCTGCACAAACTGCGACTTCTACACAAAGCTAAACACATTCAGAGTATATGTCATCCAAAAACAAATAGTAATATTAGAGATGTTATGAAGTGCGTGTATCAACAACTGTGCAAACCACACAAACCAAAGCTGAAACGTCCATATTGTAGTAAAATGTTCCCTCTCTTTAGGCACAATCAAAATAATACAATTGGCTAGCATACACAATTTCAAAATGAACAAGAGAGCTGGTGGAATAAACCAAGGATGGAACCACTAGATGACTGGCAGCATATGGAACACATTAACAAAGTGGATTTTGTGAAAATTGTCCTTCCGGACACAGAAGGGTAACACTTGCATTCTAATGTACTACCAGCCATATGTAACAAAAGAACTTACAATTACACTTAAGCTGGAACAGCCTCAAGTATTGGGTCAGCAGGGTAGTCCTCATATCCACTTATGCCGGTAATTCTTAACCTTGTATTTGGCTGCAAAATAACAGAAAATTGTAAGCTTAAAAGTATTCAGATTGCTTAGTTTGGAATTAAAAACTGAATCAGTATTTATCATTATACCTCCACCTGTCACAAGGACAGTAATTGGAAATACTTACCTGTCTGTGACCGATTTTCCTCTGGTACTTCTTCTTCTTCTTGTACTTGAAGACTATCACTTTATCGTCCCGCCCCTGTGGAACAAATAATGGGGAGAAACCGGTGTCAACTAATTTTGTATATCCATGATTAATCTCACAGCATGCGCAGGACACACCTGTTCTTCAACCACTGCATGAACAGCAGCATTGGTCACTACTGGCATGCCAATGTAAGCTTTGTCTCTAGTTGACACTAGTAGTACCTTGTTTAATATGATCTGCACATCAAACATTATCTGGGAGTGAAATTTCTGGCAAAATACAAAGTGATGCTGAGGACCTATATGAATGTGTGGGACAGGAAACTTTGGATTAGAGGAGTGAAATCATTGGGGAACAGAATGAAGCTACTACATATACCGCTACACCAGGACCAAAACTGAATAGGCTCTGGAGGTCACATTTATGCGAAATTGCGAAGGATAGGCTACGTATTTGGCTATTTGCTACACCAGACAAGTGTGACTCAACAACTAAAACAAAAGATTGTATTGCTACAGCTACATTTTGCCCCAACAACTGACATTAACATATTTCTATAATTACAGGATAATTACTTCTCAAATGCACTAACTCAATACCACTTTACATACTTTCAGAATGTACTATCTGCAGCGCTGTTTCAAAGTTTGTCCTTGCACCTCATGGATAAAATAACACAATTGTAGTAGGCTGACATTATTTGTTTCCCTTCTCCTTTTTTCCATCACCATCTCTAGTAATCTACCTCAACATCTTATACCTTCTTTGTTTACGGGCTTAACACAAGCCAACTAATAATTAAGCAAGTTGCCAGTTAGGTAGCAACAAGTACTAAACCTGATCATTGATATTGGCACCTTTCAGTCTCTGCGTGTATATATACCGACCCGGCATCACAATGTACTGTCTCGACCCAATCTGCAAACCAGAAACAATAATCAAAATAGTTTCCTCATTATTTACAATGCTCAGGCAAAGCAAAGCACACAGAAGCCCTGCACAGATGCACACTTGTGGATTTCAGCATTTTCGTAAGCACACCCAAACAATTCACTGTAAGACTACTATTAAATGATTTGAAAACTCCGCAATTGCCAACGCCGTTTTGCTAACACTGTCGCATTCACATCCTAATCAGTAGCGAGTGTACATCTCAGTTAGTATTCATGCGCATCCTAACTATTTCTTGTGCAGTGCAACAGAAGCCTAAAATGCTTACTATACCACAAGATACTGCTAGCTCAACTGCCATCCCTGGAAACTATTTACAAAAAAAAAATGCAGCTAAAGCAGCACAAAGAAGGCGCTAGTATTTGTCACTTATTTGGACCTAAGTTGCAACTTCGGAGGCCAGAGAGTGAACGAGCGAGCGAGCCAACCCACCATGACAACGGCGAAGATGTCGGCGTCCTTCCCGGCGCCCGCGGCGGCCAGCTGCGCCTCGACTGGTTCCGGCACATCGGCCTCCTCCTCCCCCACGACCTCTTCAGCTTCCTCCACCACCTCCGCCTCGGCCTCCACCGGAGCGGGCGCCTCCTCGGCGGCGGAGGCGAGGAGCCGGCGGCGGCGTGGCGCGGAGGCAGCGAAGGAGAGAGAGGTGCGCGCGGGGAGGAAGGGCGAGGAGGGGAGGGTTAGAGTTTTGGAGGGGAGGAGGCGGAGAGGGAGCGTGGCGGTGGCCATTGCTGGCGCGGGGAGCGACGGTGGGTGGGAGAGGAGTGACGGTGGGAGGGGTAGTTGGGAGGAAGAGAGCAGAGGAACGATATATTGTGGATAGGAGGGGATCGTGAGCCGTTCAATCGGACAGCAACGGCGGAGATCAGCGATCAACAGATATCGTATTGGGCCTACTAAAATCCTCGGCAAGTAATTGCATGGCGCCCAGGATTTCGGCCCATGAATCCATCCGTGTCTTGTCAATTCCTCGGACGTCCGTTAGTAACGAAGGCCGCTGCCAGAAGCCGGCCAAAGCATCCACTCAACCATGGTTGCAATTGAAGCTAGATAGAGCTCCGACATCTGCCGAGTCGGATCGACGAGACAATGCGTTCTTTTTTCAGCTTATAACTTATAAGTTTTTAGTCGTCCGTATCGTGAAACCTCCTGAATGCTCTCCCCAGCGGATCTGAATTCTCTAAGTTACTACGTTAGGGCAATATTGACACACAATACTGTAGCGGTGTACTATAGCACCTGCTTTGATGTGTCCATCTCAAATTGAGCCACTCGTAATAAGTTATGGCATATTAACCACTCGTAATAAGTTATGGTATGTTTAATATGGCTGTGACTTCTGACTTTTGGCTGAAATTTTTGAATTTTAGCTATTTGTAATAAAAATTATGGACAAAGAGATAATCGCTTGCAATTTTGGATTGTACAGATATTGGACTTTTAATGTGTACTACAATTAACTTATAGACTCCGTCTTAAAAAAATACTTCATTTAAAAGTTAGGTACTATAGCAAAAACCAAAAGTCGCTTTTAGAAATCGAAAAGAACAGACACATAGCATTGTTGATTATCGCAAGAGAACCTCTTACCTCCCCTCTTCACTCCACCTCCCTCCCATTGGTCTTACTTCTTCATACAGGAAAAGAAAGAAGCAATAAATGCTCGCGACAAGGAAGAGAAGAGAGGAGCCGAGAAGGACGACGAATAGGCTCATGGACTGCATCGCCCGTCGGTACCTGACGTCACTCAGCCCCATGGATTCAAGTCTGGTGGTTCATCTCATCTGAACTCTGCGGTTGTTTCTGTCTCCCCGCATTGTAAGCCGCTTCTTGCTTTCTCCTCTTGTTCCTCTTTTCTTTCCGAAGAGTTATTATAGTTCCTTAGTTTCGCGATGTCTACATGCTCCGAGATCTTCGATATTATATGACCCATAGGAAGAGTCAAAAGATCATTGCTGATTGCAACAACGAAATGGAATTGAAATATGAGACAATCCAAAAATTTCAAATTTTTTTGATTTTTTCTAAATTTAGGTTTAATTTGAACTTCATTCCCATTTCGGTAAAGTCCTAGCAATTTCCACTTTCCTTCTTGGCCATCCCACTTTCTTCAGCCCTTAGCGCCATTTCAAAACCCGCCTTCTATTAGTGATATGCCTTAGAGGTGGATTATGGAGATGATTGTATCACTTCTATATTTATGATCTTTTGAATAAATATATTATTTTGTCCCTTGAACAAACATCTTTCATATTGATCAACAAGTATGTGACTTGTTGTTAAACTATTTATTCATGTTTTGATATTGTTCTAAATTATCGCTTATTTTATTCCATTATGTGGGACAATTATGATATACAGATCAATACATATATTGATTAATGATCATGTTTCACAGATCGTGGATATGGGATATCAAATCAATAATGTGGATACATGTTGGAGAACATGATATTGGATTGACCCACCATGAGACACTACAAGAATTATTATATTCTTAAGTATCATTAGTTGGCCTCATACATAGTGTATGTAGGATTCTTAGCCTTGAGATCGTTATTGTTTTCTATATATGTAATAATTTACTTAGGGGTTACTAAATACTAGTTTGTGACTAGGTGGTTATAAAGATATTTTCGGGTTTACTATAAAACATGCGGAGGATATGACCGATCAAAATAAAATTTGAGGAATCAATCACAACTAAGTAATCCACTACAAGATCGAGTGAAGGATCGAGCTATCATAAGATGGCACGCTTCTTACTTTGAGTTTAATCTAATATCATAAGGTAAAGGGATTTGTACATAAATACTATATAAGTTCATCTGATATGATCTTTATGTATGTTTGGGAATTATTATGTCCTACTAGGAACTACTACCAACTTACGGACCAGAAAGGAGTTTTTGGCCTATAGCCAAATATATATGAACTTAAAGAGTCACACACTTAATGAGCTGAAACGATAAGGGTCCAGATGATAGTTTTCGAGTGAGATTTGATCTCTAGTTGTATAGGATAAGGATTCGATTGGAGGCTATACAAAGAGAGGTGTGAGGTTAAGGGAGGTATCCTCAACACACTCGTTGAAACTCTAGCCGCTACCTCTCATAACTCCTGCCGTGCACGTTGGTGCTAGCACACCGACACACGATGTTCTATCCCTGAACGTGTGGACCTCGGTAGAGACGCTGCTATGATTGTGGCGTTGATCGGGACGATCGTGAGGACGAGACGGTTGGCCGGAAGACGATCGACTACTTCCACTATATTAACGCGCTCTTCGTTGAATTGATTGCTTTAACTCTACTTCAGTTGCATTACATGTTTAGTGGTAACGATGTGTGATCTCTTACTCACGCGGCTTCCTATTTTATATGGTAGAAATTTTACTATAGGTATTAGATACTTGCATAATTGACTCTAGTGCAAGTGGAAGATTGTTAGTGATATGTCCTAGAGGCGATCATGAAAATGATCGTATCACTTCTACATTTATAATCTTTTGAATAAATATATTATTTTGTTCCTTGAATAAATATTTTTCTACGTTTATCTCTAGGCCCATCGATGTGGTTGAATTAAGGAAGTACATAGCCATGTCGAATGCGGTTGAAGAGTCAATCACAACTAAGTAATCCACTACAGGATCGAGTGAAGGATCGAGCTATCATAGGATGTACGCTTTTCACCTTGAGTTCGATCTAGTATCATGAGGCAAAGGAATCAGTGATTCTATAAAACCATTACTAAATAAATATCTTTCAGCCACATATATCATTAGATTTATTGCCATTGCCTTTCATTGAAAGAGTTAATATTGATGCCTCTAAATGTACTGATTTTATAAAACGTATATATCTGAAAACTAAGGAAGAAATTAAGAAAAAAGCACGTCATATTGCTAAAAACAAAATAAAAATAGAAAATACATGATTTTTGAATCTGGTGATCTTGTTTGGTTACATCTTCGCAAGATAGATTTTCTGAGAAAAGAAAGTCTAAGTTAATGAATCGTGGGGATGGTCCATTCCAAGTACTTGAAAGAATAAATGATAATACTTACAAATAGAACTACCTGGTGAAGATTACAGTGTTAATGCTATATTTAATGTTGTAGATTTGTTGCCTTTTTTTATTCTACTAATCTTGTAGAGTCGAGGTCAACCCTTTTTCAAAAGGGGAAGGATGATGAAGACATCACTATTATAAAATCTTCATCTACATATTCATCACCTCCATCATCAGATTCAAATAAAAATGATAATGATAAGACTGGTGTTGGTGCAATGGCTAAAGCTTTGCAACAATTGTACAAAGGACCAATCACTCGAACTAGAGTAAGAGAACTCACTAAATATGTGAATTTGATTCTAAGTTGCTTTGATTTCACTACTAAGGATAGTTTGCTATCTAATGATTCCACTCTATGTATTCGTAAGTTATTAGGTGAGCAAGAACTTGGTACTACCCAGGCGGGAGGTGAGGGAGGCCAGTGCACCAAGAAAAGATCCTAAAGGAGAAGACGATGACACTTTACTTATATTAGTGGGAAAAGCCACCAAAATGATAGAATCAAGTTTTCAAACTTTAAATTGAAGATTGGATAAGACTACGCTTTTGAAGCTCAATTGTATCTAGTTTTCAATTATGAGTTCGTTTGAGTTTTTGGCTAAGTTACATATATCATGGGCTGGTTTGTATCTATAATAAGACATATTAAGATTGTTTTGGGCTTTAATATTTGTTTTGATTCGATTTTGAGGTGATGACAATGCCAAAACTTCAAACGGGCTGAAAACGAATACTTGGGCTGCGAGGGAAGTTGAGCTGTTGTCAAAAGAGTTGTGTGCTACCCTCATAGACCAGCCACCACGTGGGGCCCATCTCATAGACACGTAAACCAAGGTGAGTAGCCAGCCACTTCTTATTGTTTAAAGTTTAAATTAGGAATTAGAATAGGATTCCAGTTATTTTCCTACTTTGAGTCCGGCTAGACTTGTACAAGGATATAAAGCCTTAGCCACCGTCCCCTGTAACCCTTGAACGTTAATTTTGAGTCAAATCAATTTCTTGTTCTTTGGATTATGTCATGTGCTGCCATGGGGGTTGAGAAGTCAACTAGTTAGCATTCCACCAAATTATCAGTTAACAGTGTTCTTGTTGTTCCTTGCAGACCAGCAAAGTCGTCTTCCTTGATATGATGAAAAGACAGAGATCCAGAGTGTATTGCTACTTAAATTCCGATATATAGGAGCCTGTAATCGAGATAGACAATCGTGTGCTTCCGTTCAACAGAATCCACAGAATTTCTGGTTAGCCACATATTTATCATTCAAGAGAGATCTTATGCCGTGAAGATCGGATATCCCCGTATCAGTGGTGCAAATTCCTCGCAAAGCTTGCAAGAAATCTCCTTCACGCAAGCCGTATCATTGCTAGTATTTGGTATGGTATGATCTAAGGGAAAAGTAGGAGGCCCTCTTATGTGTTGTTCTCATTTCTTCTGCTCACTTTTTTCAGTTCTGCTCACCGCGGTTTAGCGATTGCTTTTGCTGCAGAAAAGGTGACTGGGGCTCTAGGGGTGGAGCTGATCTTGTGGAGTGCGAGTGTTTGTTCGGCCAAGTTATTCAGTAAGTGTATTCCATGTATCTGTCTCAATCTGGGTTTGGAATTTATTCTCTCTATTTGGCAACGTCTTTAGTTACTTAATCGAGTTGGTATCTAATTGGATGGTGCATTACAAGATCCTCGAAATTTGTAATCTAATTGGTATCCAATAGGCCAATGTATGTTATAATCCAACTGAAATTTTTAAGGGAAAAATGAATAGAAGACAAGTATCATTCGCATGAGTAAAAATAACCTTGAAATGCTGAGCTATTTTTTTGGCTGGATGTAATCAATTTTTGCATACATGCCGCAGTCCTGTAAATTGCTCTCCGTTAGATCATGAAACTGAAGTTCAATGCGCAAAGGTAGATGTACTTATGCAGGGCTTGGACTCTAACACTGTCGGATCATAATAACGAGACCCAGTGGCGGAGTCAGGATTTATCAGAGCCTCGGACCCAAAACTAAGGAGGACATAAGTCTATAACTAATATCAAATACTATAGGTATAACAAAAGTACAATATAAATACATAATCAAAATAAATTTTGAATTCCATGTTGAACGATGCGACAAAATAGATAAAACATAGCAAAAAGAAGAATATAACATACCACTAGCATGAGGTAACATACCAATTGGTTTCCGAAGCCCAGGATCGGCAACAATGTCATCCGGATTAAGCACAACATGGGGATTGTTTTGTGGGGTGTTACTACATCCAGTTCCTATTGCTTCTGGAGTTTGATTGGAATTGGATTGCGATGGAAAATAAGATGCCAATGTCTTGGTCCTCTTCATCATGTATTTCTAATTCTAGTATCACAAAAATTTAAATAGCAAGTTAAACCTTGAATCATAAGTGTACTAGAATATTGTAGATGACATTTTGTCCTAATGATAATATTTTAGAAACATACTCTGCACTAAAACATTTCTAGCAAGCTGGAATGTTTATATGACAGTACTAGTGCTGTGGCTGTGTGGCAGGAAGCATTTCTAGCAAGCTAAAACATGATGAAACAAGAAAGTGAATCAGCTGCCGGTACTGAATTTATAAACACAAACTAATGAAGTGACAACAAATCAACAATCAACAATCAGTCCATCACAATTCACAGAAGCTCACTGGGAGACTGGGAGAGGCGGAGAGCCAGCACCGGCAGATGGCGGTAGGTGGTGAGCAGTGGGACCGGCGTCGCGGCGGACTGGCAGAGGCGCAGAGTCGCGGAGAGGAGGCACCGGCGGGCTCGGCGGAGAGGAGGTGGGGGAGGGGGCCGGGGGCGGTGCCGCGGCGGAGATCGGCAGAGAGGAGGCGCTGAGGCGGGGGGCCGTGCCACGCCATCGCGGGCCAAGGAGGAGAGGAGGCGCTGAGGCGGGGGACGGTGCCGCGCTGCCGTGGGCCGAGGCGGAGAGGAGACGTCGAGGCGGGGGGCAGCAACGCGGGGTCACGGGCTCACGGGCGACGGTGGGGGGCGACGGCACGGCGCGTCGCGCGGAGATGCGGCTGGAGGCGGCTGAGACTGGCGAGACCGACGGGAGCTCCTCTCGCGACTCGCGGTTAGGGTTGGCCTTGGGCGGTCGGGCAACTCGGGCCTCAGGTGATCGGGCCGACGGGAGCTCCTCTCCCAACTGCAAAATTTAGCACTATTATTTTTCTGGACCTCGGGCCGTTGCCCAACCGGTCCGAGGCCCATCTCCGCCCCTGACGAGACCCCTTCGAAAAGCTTGTCAAACATGTAAGGTAGCAAGCAGATGCAGGTCAAAGCAAAAAGGGACAACCCAGTGCGATCCTGAATAATGCTACATTTAGTTCTCATTCTTCCATGGAAAAGGCTGATTTTCCAATGAACCAAATCATGGTTGTTGCACTGATCATCTTGTTTAGTAGATGAGTGACAAGAAGGTTTGTTCTAGAGCTCTTTTACGGTACCCAAAATTGAATATGGCCCTTCATTCTTTTTATCCGATGTATCAGATTAGTTTAGATTTATTTACACTACCACCATCACTGCTCACTACTAGGAGTATAATCACAATAGGGTTAAATTCGTCAAGGAAATTGTAGCGCAACAGTAAATTTTGCATCTGCTAAGCTGATTCGTTCGAATTGGGCCACGTGGCCCATTCGTTAGGCCGGCCCATGGTATGGTTCTACCGCGCGCTGCTCGTCCTCCTCCCCGGCGGCGCGGCCGCGTCCTCGTCGTCCCCGGTGGCACGGCCGCGTCCTCCTCCTCCCAGGCGTGACGGCCGCCTGCTCCTCCTCCCAGGCTGGACGGCCGCCTCCTCCTCCTCCCCGGCTGGATGGCCGCCTCCTCCTCCCCGGCACGACGGACTCCTCATCCTCCCCGGTGCCACGGCCACCTCCTCCCCCCCGGCGCCACGGCGTCATCCTCCCCAGCACGAAGGATGTGGTGAGTTTCCGAACAGATGAAAATCCACCATGGAACACATGCTAACACATCGATGTAAACCTGAATTTCTTTACGTGGACATGTCCTGTCCATTTTCTGTTTCATAAATCCTAATGTAGTAACACCTTCAGCATTAGAGAGTTCTTCTTACAGACGATTGCTGAGAGGAAGGACTGACTTAACGATCTATACTTCTTTGTGTTGGCAGAGCTAGTATTCTCTTGCCCTTGACCTCCCTCCTCCTCTTTCTTTTGAATCATGTAGATCTACCATGTTACGCACTATTTTGGTTGTTTTTTTTGGGAGGATTCGGTCCTGTGATGGATTTGCACAGATTTTTGGTTGTGATTTGTGAGAATTCGTTGGTCCTGTGATGGATTTGCACAGATTTTTGGTTTTGATTTGTGAGGATTCGGTGGTCCTGTGATGCATTTGCAGATCACCCAATTTCAGCATGACTGGCGCTCAAGAATAAGCCATGATGTTTACTCCGCAGGCGAAGGGGTGTACCGATGGTCGACGCCGGCTCTGGCGAACCAGCGGAGCGGTGGTGGCCCTTCGGCCGCGTCGGCGCCCCTCGGCAAGGGGAAAGGAACTTTGCAGAGGGTTGCCGAACTCGAGCAAGAGGTTTGGCCCAATCTTTGCTCTTCGTTCAGTTGATGCAACTTCTGAATCTAATTTGTGAACATGTTGTACTCTGTTTTCAATTCATGATATGCCATTCTTGGAACTTTAGGGTGTGTGCTTGGTGATGATGTACTAGTAGGTTTTCCACTTAATTATATGTCCTCTCATGTAATTGAAATATATTTGTATTAGACATAGCTTGATGGCTAGTTGGATGAATCAGCCTACCTAAGCCTCTGGCAGGAAACAAAAGAACATAATGTTATCGGGAATCAGGATACAAGTTTGCTACTGCTCTATTATTCCTGACATTCAATTGGATTTTCTGTTCTCAAGATAGGCTAACAGTGGCACAAATACCAAATGACATTGGATCAAGTTTACCTTTCTAGATGATAACATCAGCATACAGTTCGTTCCAAAAACATCTGCATATGTAGTATACCTTCACATCCCAAAATGAGATGCCTTCAAGTAGTAGATGACCTAAACTATGATACTAGCCAGTATTAATAAAAACACCAGGAAATGACTCTGTAACAAGCTAAAAATTATTTCATCCAATCCAACCCCAAACTATCTTGACGATATCGACGCCATCGTTTTGCCTCTGGCTCAAACAAAAACCATTATCTAGCTTCCGTGGCATGGCATACACGTTCAGTACATCATAATAGAGAATATTTCGTAATACAGGCTAGGGGAAACATAGGCCTTTTCCAATCAGATGACCCTGTCAGAATAAAAAGCAGTGGCAAATATGCTTAAGCAAAGGTATGGATTCCTAATATGAACCATACATACAATAGCATATACAGCATGACAGTGACAGCAATAATATTATTAGCATCCAAGACTCTGCAGATTCCTGTGGATTCTAAGTGCAGTTAAATAGGCCAGCATGCCCAGCATCTGGATTGAATTGTCAATACCATATAAGGAGATGATGCCAATGTAACATATATACAATCACGATTTCAGTTTGCTTGAATTAAGTGCTTTGTTCTACCTCTGAAGAAGTAAATATTACATCCATAATAGTTTTCAAAAAACTTGCATCCATACTTAACTCCTGGGTGCATTATCATCAGGGGTTCCATGGACCGAGGAAGAGCACTGCAAATTCATAGCAGGCCTTGAGAAGCTCGGGAAAGGCGACTGGCGGGGAATTTCCCAGTACTTTGTCACAATGCGAACCCTGCTGCAGGTTGCCAGCCATGCTCAGGCAGAGCAACCTCACACAGAAGAAGAGAAGGTCCAGCCTCTTTGATGTGGTATGTTCATGTCAAGCAACATCTCTGAGACATCTTGTGTGTACTGTGAGTTGTAGTATAACCTGTCACGTATGAACAACTCTTCCTTTTTCAGGTTGAAAATGGTGAGAAGGCAACGAGTGTGAATGAACGTTTGAAACTAAAAGATGAGACTAACTCTGTCTGGAGTGGAATTCCCTACTCTGTCTCTGGGTATTAGCAGGTCAGCTTCACCCAGATTCACTCAAGTTTCATCAAGAGAACAGCTATTGACAAGAAGAAAGAACACAATGTAACGGTGAGATAGCATGGTAGTGCAGTAGTTTCTCCACAGAGAAAAGAACGTACTCCGAATTGTTCATTGAAAAATAGGTAGTAGATGAAGGTAATGAAACCATATAGTATCATACATGTCCAGAATATTTGCCAAATTGACAAATCACAGATTTCAAGTTGATTCAGTATCTAATAACAATATAAGGTCACATATGCTGGAATTCAAAGAAGACCTGTACTCTTGTGCTGGTCCAGATAACATGAGAAATCATGGTCGAAACAAGGATAAGCTGAAACTGGTCTAACCTCATTCACTGATCTAACCATAATTATTCTGAAGTTCACACTCGTTTCTTTGAGCATCCCAAGAAAAAAAATTCTGCTCTGAGGAAACTGTCCAAATTGATTGAGGAAACTGGTAGGTTCATATGTTCCTATTCATACCACCCACAAGATGACAAGATTCTTCTCTATCTACGAAGATGGTGTCCTTAAAACTCTACAAATCAAGATGTGAAGTAAGTTTTACCTTGTAAAGAGGATCACCGGTAACTTTGTATCTCATTTGCCCACCAATGACAACCGGAATATGTGTATTGGCATGAAAAGACGAAAGACTGTCATCCTGACAGAGGAAATGGAAGAAAGGTATATCATTCCAAAAGAGGACCCTACTTCCTATCATAGAGAGGTGCACCTATCTATTTTAATGGCTATTAGGTCAAGCACAAGTTACTGTGCTGTTAAATTACAAGTGTTTAATAAATCATAGCATATTGAGACATGAACAAAGTGAAAAGCCAGCAGCAAAAACATAGGGCCAGGAAGGAAGCTCTTCAGACCTGAACTACAAGAACGCAACTGGTTTCTTGAATTGAATGGAATGGAATCGAAAGAAGCAGAGGAAGTAGAGCAACTCAGGAATTGAATGAATCCATCCAAGAACCACCAACCAAGGAATGGCGACGCAGGGAATGGCGAGGCGGCAGCAGCGGCCACGACCTCCGTGGCGACGCAGGGAAGGGCGTGCAGTGGCGGCAAAGGGAAGGGCGACGCAGCGGCGGCAAAGGGAAGGGCGAGCCAGCAGCGGCCATGACCTCCGTGATGGTGGCGGCGGGCTGGGAACAGATCGCGATGCATCGATGGATTGCGACGAGTTGTTTACAAACTGTGATAGTACGAACAGACCATAATATCCTTTCGAAAAAATAAAATTTACAGACAAAAGTCGAGTTTACCCTCACAAATCAATGACCAAATTTTAATTCTACTACCATTTTTATACTACTAGTAAAATGCACTATAAAATTTCCCTTGTTCTACTCTATAACAAAACAGAGAGAAATAAAAGAAAAAAAAAGGTGAGAGCATGGCAAACATCAAAAGATATCCTGTCATTGGAATTTGGAACACACTTTCTTTTGAAAATTGGTCATTGGAACACACCCATCAACATATTGTGAGCACTTCATTCCATGCCCGCGTGCTCTTGCCGCAAATGTATGTGGACCGTCCAAGATTCTAAGAAGCATGGAGGCCCTCCATCAGCAGGGGCATGCCGGTGTCTTCAACAAAATGATGGCCATGATCATACATCTTTGTCCTAATGTCAACTTTTGGTCACATTGGATAGGCCAATTTGCCAGATATTAGCGCAACAACCCAACAGGAAGAAGTTAGCAGAAAATTTCGATAGATCACGATGTTAGTGACCATATTGTTCCTATATCTGCTAGAAATAATTGGACACATGTTAGGACAGAATTTTGAATTATTATACTTCTTGATATACTAGTAAGGTGCCCGTGCGTTGCAACGGAAAACCAAATAAAAGTGATGCATACTATCAAATATGATATCAAACTGAATAATAAATATCAACTTTTTCTTACGTCATCATATATCAAACAAAACATACATGTTCATACTCGTAAATAAATCAAGCATCATATTAGTGAAACATGATAGAACAAGCACCACATACAATAATATGTACAGAAATGATAGTAAACAAGAAGTGTCATGTATCACAAATTCACAATCAGTTGGCAGGAACAAGCATTTAACTTGGCACGTTGCGTCTGATCACGATCAAGCAGATACGGAGGAAGAGCACCCTCTTGAACATCATCATTGACCTTTTGTCAAGAAGTTGATTCATCATGCATTTGCAGGCTGCAAAGAAACAATTGACAATAAGGCCCTATAAATACGACTGCAACCAAAAAGGCAGAATCTACACTGCAAGGAAAACTTAATTTTCATGCTCACATCCCCTACTCAAAGTATCAATACATAGACTAAAGGAGCAACGCAACTGTGAACATGTTGAGCAGGGGGGGAATCTACCTAGCCTACACAGGTAAATGGTAACATGACAGGGGTGAGAAGTTAAACAGCTTGGTCTACTAAGAAAAAAAAATTACTATGCAGCTAGCACATCTCTAATGATCATAATCTATTCATTGGTAAATTCAGTAATATTATGATACTAATAATAGTCATAGAGCAAGTAATGATGAGCCATACTGCACTTAATTCTCAAGTTTTCATCATTTTAAAGCCGGAAAGCTTATCCTACATATTTTTTACCTTATTTTTCAAGAAATTTTTTTACCTGTATTACAAAACGTTGGTGTGTAATGTTTTTTTGTGCTCTGCAAGCAAGGCTTCAGCAGCAAATAGAACCCCCTTTTCTGTAGCTACATCTCTCCCTAGTGATCCTCCAGGGTCCTATATTGAGTAGGAAATTCATGAGCATGTATGTGTAGGATAATGAGAAACCAGCTTTTCCTGAACAGTCAAATCCTACTACTCTGTGTACTAAGCATCATATTCTTGCTGCAACCTATCCAAAGGACTGTGCTTGACAAATTTCATGTGGAATTCTCCATGATATCTTCAAATTTTAGTTAGGAAACATTATTTTCATTACACATATGTGATAAAGAGTGTAGGATAGATACAACATGTTTTCCTGTTGTCACAGCAAGTGAGTAACCATGAAATTTTGAGTACTCATCAAGTATCCATGCCATTCTCTATATCCATGCAACAAACAAAAGAAGCCATATTAGAATACATATATGCAGATGATTGATTCTCACCATAGTCTGCTGGCATGAAAGATAATAATCTAATTAGGCAATAAAGGAAAAACTTTACTTAAGCAATACGATCCATTGAAACTTTCTCGATTTAAGTTTGAGTGAAACATATGTCCGATCAGAATATCTTTACCAACCAGAACTCTTATATCTTGATCCCATGAACAAAATCCATTGTAAACTACCACAAAAATTTATAAGTAAAAATTGAACTCCATACCTTACCAGGGCGACAGTGATGATATGAGGAATGAATTTGCACCAGTAGAACATGCCACCATGTCACCTGCCGCCACATGCTTTTGTTAACAAACAGACAGTACAATTTTACAAAACAAACTAAAAGCTTAAGAGAATGCAACCAAGAATTATCAATTTGCCAGAGAAGATGATCCATTAGATATTCACTCACGCAACTGCAGCAGCCTGTACTCATTTCCATAACAGTGAATTCTATTACTTTATACATTCACGGGCAGATCGTCGCCAAGTTTATCGTCTTCGCAGATCCGAGCAGGCGCAGAGAGGAATATTTTTACAACCTTATCCTTTGTGAAGAAAAAAATAATTAGTCAATATGTTACCTATGTATTTAATAGTCATCTCCATCTTTTTGCTCTTGAAGTAATCCTACAACGGATTAGTGCAATAAGTAAAAAGGATTACGCCTTGAAACATACAAGCAAGTAAGCAACACATATGGCAATATGGCATCATAGTTTCCTACTAAACTATGAGACAGTAAATACAAATTATTACGACATGGAGAACGGAAATGAGTTCAGTGGCAAGAAAATGTTGGTATGTACCTTAATCTTGTGAGTCAACCAAAGACCAATATCAAGAAGCAGCTTATTTCCAGATGCATCTTGCTGATCTGAAGTGGCTATACTTTTGGCAATAAGATCCTGTCCCGCTCCTCAAGAACAACAATAACCATGTGCTTGTTCTCTTTCGCCTCCTTTCTACATATTGAAGCAATCCACCTCCATCCATATAAAATGGAGACTCGAATTAAGCAAGAATCCTGTGGAAATTGGAAATACATCCAAAGAACAAATAAGTAACTCTTACCGGAAGTCGATAAAGAATCGAAAAGAAGGAATTCCAATACCGGTGTTTGAGAAAAGAGGAGCCAAATATGCGAGTCAACAATGTCGAATGAATGGACTATAACAAAATATAGAATGCAACATCTTGGACAGTTATAGAAAGACATCAACTTACCACATCTCGGCTTGCAAGAGTAGCATACATTGCAATGAACCCTGCATTAGTAGGGGAACATAAGAATTTAAGGACAAGACAAAGAAAATATCTACTACATAAAAGTTAGCAAAGTCACCGTGTTTGAAGCAAAGAAAATCAGTGGTCTTCTTTCTGTTTGCAGAGTGTACATATAAGATACTAACAGTGCCTGGCAAACCTCAAAAGACTAAGATGCTGATTAGTTTTTTCTTGTACTTTACAAGTTTGACAGGTGCTTTCAATAACTTAAGTTAACAATATAAGAAAGATAGCACGCAAAGAGACAAAGAATCATCTCAGATGGGAATATGTTAGAAAACTAACCACTATAATGACCCATCGCTTTATAGCACGCAAAGAGACAAAGAATCATCTCAGATGGGAATATGTTAGAAAACTAACCACTATAATGACCCATCAGTTTTACTAAGCCTATTCCATTCTCAGCGCTGTAAGCTTCCACATGAGCAGAGTCAATGGCACGTTGGGCCTCTTCCACGGCCATATCAAATCCAAAGGACTTGTCAATAATCTAAGAATCAATAGAATGGAACAATCTGTAACGAGTCATATCCTCAGTGGCCATATTAACAGGATGTGTAGAGAAAGCTTCTGCACAAGCAAATAAACATATCGTACAAAAAGTTACCGCTATGTCATTATCTATTGTCTTGGGAACCCAATGACGAAACTTTTAGGCCACGTTTGGATTTCCTGCCAGTAATTCAAAAGCAATGAAGTATAATAAAGAATATATTTAATAAAATGCACTATTTCAATATTTCTACATATTTCTCTCACTACTACAATGCATTCATGTAGAGGTTTTTTTTATAAACACATGTTAAGGAAAAAAGTGCTTGATTACTACATATCTTCCTACTACTACAAGGCATTAATGTAGTGGCTGCTAATACCACATTCTAACAATGACATTTGCACTACTATCAAAGATAACCTTAAAGATCTCATATGCTCCCTTCTGAGTTCCATCCCCTCCAATGATATACACCTGGATAAGGTGTAGTAACATATAAGTCAACATCCAATGAGAACAGCTATATCACAAGGGTGCAATTTAAACAATCAACTTTACCTGATTAATTCCACGATCCTGAATGTTGTCAACAATCTTTTTGTAGCGTGACCACCACGCGATGTTCCAAGAACTGTACCACCCCTTTTATGAATGTCATCGACACTCTTTGGGGTCAGAGCAAGGTAATTGCTAGAATAGAAGCCCTTGTATCCATTCTATAATTGGTAATAAAATGTTAGAGATAGAAGATCCTGAATCACAATCAAAACTAAACATATATATGGTTCAACCATGCAAAAAAAACTCACTAAAAAGTATACATATTACTTGTTCTAACATAATTACCAAATTTCACATCCACATTTTACTAAAACATCCACAGCAGCTCATTCAACTTGCAGCTATTTCAGTATATAACATAATGACAATGTATGTCCCAATATGATTTGAAATTTTATAAAACAAGATGTACTAAAATATGAAATGCTTGATAAGCTAAGCCAAGAATCTAAATATCTCATTTAACAAGTATCCATTGGAGGGTATATAGCCATTTAGAACAGGGCACAAACCTGTATTCCATAGATTTTGTTGACATTGTACATGTGCGACAAGCCACACACCAACTCTATGATAACAGTGCTAAGCCCAGGGCAAAGGCCTCCACAAGTTTTGATTTGACTCACCTTGCTGCTGCTGTTCTTCTCCTCACAGCGAGTCACAAAATCCTCAACTGCAATAGCTCCACAACCACGGTCATCGGCGCTGCTCCCCGCCTCCAGCGCGACGACGTACATGCACAAAATCCGCCGAGGAAGCGGCGTTGGGCAGGGCCGTCGATGGGTGCCGACGAGGAGCCGCAGCCACGGTGAGGCGATCGGGGTAGGGGCCGAGAGGAGCGGATGCAGAGCGGGAGTCCGCCATCACCGGATCTAGGGAGGGGAACGTTCTTTGGCGCGGGGCGGGAGGAGGAGGAGGCTCTTTATAATAGTACATGCACAAAATCCGGCCGAGGAAGCGGCGTTGGAGCAGGGCCGTCGATGGGTGCCGACGAGGGAGCTGCAGCCGCGGTGAGGCGATGGGGGTAGGGGCCGAGAGAGGAGCGGATGCAGAGTGGGAGTCCCGCCATCACCGGATCTAGGGAGGGGCACGCTGGCGGCGCGGGAGGAGGAGGAGGCGGCGGGCGCGGGTTGGCGAGGGTGGGGGGGTGCGGAGGGTGGCGGCGCGGGGGGGGAGGCGGTGAGGGCGGAGGAGGAGGAGGCGAGGCGCGCGCGCGGAGGGAGGAGGGGAGGAGCGACGGAGAGCGGAAGAAACGAGGTGGATGCGCCGTCGGGAAAAATGGATGAGGAGCGAAGGAGATGGCGCAGGTGGGAGGAGGGGATGAAGCGGCGGCGGGGGGGAGGAGGAGGAGGCGGCGGGTGCGCGGGCTGGCGAGGAGGGTGGAGGGTGCGGAGGGGTGGCGGCGGCACGGAGGCGAGGTGGTGAGGCGGAGGAGGGAGGAGGCGAGGCGCGCGGCGAGAGGAGGAGGGAGGAGCGATGGATCCAGAAGAAACGAGGTGGAGCGGAAGAAACAGGGAAAAATGGATGAGGAGCGAAGGAGATGCGCCGCACGGGAAAAATGGTCGATGGTTGGTGGGTCCACACGTCAGTCATCGAAAGAAATAAGATAGGAGAGGACGGACCAACCACCAATTGCTTCTTTTATAATAGTAAAGATAATTTGGTTCCATTTACACATTTAGTTTATTTGCAAGACTTAGTATTTTAAAGGTCATTAAGATTCATGAGTAAGCTGATCGATGGTTCAAGAAGACAATATCTCAAATAAATCTCCTTCCTTGGTACAAGAATGTGATCACCTGTCGATCTCAACTAGATCACTTTGGAAACCGAAGCAAAAGAAGGGGTCCTAGATGGCTAAGATTAATGTCACTTGAGACAACGACGTGAGGACAGTGAGTTGATGCCGATACCATTTACTCCTTGTCCCACAGGCCTCTCCTGATGGAACTAATGAAGTGTTCTTGATGGCCAATACTGGATAAGATTCCCGAGCGCTCAACTTGGCTTCTGCTCTCAGCGTTTGGCTTCTTTTTTTTTGAACTGTTCATTTTTTTGTTTTTTCTGATTATTTTTTATTTTAGGTTTTTTTTGTTTTTTTCGTATTCCTTTGTATTGTCTGTGATGGGTTAATATATATTTTCTATTTTTAATTTTTTAAATTTAATTATGCTAAATAAACAAACCCAATTACAGTAAAAAATAAATCGGCTACAGTAAAAAAGCAAGCAAACGATATTCTGAATACAAATTGGCTGTGAGATGAGACATCGCAAAAGCTTGTAATGACATTGCCAGGTTGTTGAATACAGAAATTCGGTAGCATTACAGGATTTTCCACCCCGTCCTCTCACTGGCATATGGTATCAAGTGACAAATTCTAAAACACCAATGAATGGAGTGGTAAATCCTCAAAGAACGAGCGAGTTGCAGGAGCAAAAGGTAAGTTGAAGGCCGGTGGAGGAGCCACTACTTAAAAAATTGTGCTCCTTCCATGCCTTCCTGACCGTTGCTTGGGTTTTATTTTTTGGTTGATGACCCAATTCCTTCTGGAAGAAACTTGTAGTGATCGTGGTTTTGTGTGATGGTAATTGCACTAACACTTTAGGTCTAGTATGTGTCAATCTCACTCACTTGCTAGCTCAAATTTTGAAAAGCAAGATGCTAGCTTTCTCCGTATTTATTAAAGTTGGACCGGTCATTGAACCGATCAACCTTCCGGTTCACTGGTTCATCGGTCCAACCGGTGGTTCAATATAACTTAACAATGCCTTTCTCACGCAACACAAAGGTACTGAGGCAATGAGGCATGCGGCGTACATACTGGCACATGGCGCGTGCGTCTTGTGCACACACACATATATATATATATATATATATATATATATATATATATATATATATATATATATATATATATATATATATATATATATATATATATATATATATATATATATATATAGAGAGAGAGAGAGAGAGAGAGTAGCGGACACTACTTTAGTGGCCATTCTCACTTTGGGACATAGTTGAGATCCTACTGCTTTGCCACCACAAGGATGATGCTGTCAGGTGCCTTCAATTCATATACATGAAATTGGTAGGCATTGTTCCTCCACCTCAAAAAAGTGCTATCTACTTGAAATTTTGGTCAAGATGGCATAGTAAACATGAGTTTTGAAGTGAGTGCTGTGGTGACCTTGGGTTAAAACATGCATGTCCCTGTTCAAACAGTCAAGCCCTTGTTCCAAAAAGAGGGAAAAACAAAACTTGATAGACCTACATATTGCCACATCCATAAGCAATCTCCAATAGGGATAGCAGTAACATCATAATCTGCCTGTAAGGGTCACTATATACTCTTTGGGCATGTGGAACAGTGACATGAGAAGAGAAATAGCAGCTGCAGAAGAATGTATATACCATGGTAGATTGCTAGGTTCTAGTGTGTTAGGCAACAATTAGCTTGATAAACTGTGGGCATGTGATGTGCTAGCACGTGGGGACAGATTGTGCATCAGCAGTTTGGGAATGTCCCAAGGGCAGTTTCATGTCATTCCATCCAAGATAGATGCAAGTATGCAACCCTCCAAAGCACCTAGTTTGTCCGTTTCTTTGGATCCACTGCATCAAGCGTGAAGACAAAATATGCATGCGTCTTTGGCTCCTGCTCATGACTCCTTGGTCCCAAACACCATTTGGTTTTGATATGCTTTTGGAGGAAGAAACAGATATGCATTGTCTAGTCATGGATATAAATCAGCATATATATATTATCTATCATTGCAGTATAGCAACTCATATATCAATATAAAATATTACTATAAAACGTCATCATCAAAGTAAGAAATATAATAATAAAAGGTGACCTGATGTGACCGTACCACAAACGCATACGATCATAGCTATTAAAAATAAACAAAAGGTGAATTCATTTATTTAGTTTCAATTTATTTCAAATGAGAATATGATGTTACCTAAAAATGAAAATATATATTTGTACATTTATATAAGGAGGATTGCATCAACGCTACGCGCTCGTGGTTGGGGTCCTCTTAAAGGGAAGCCGACCAGTATATCAAGACCAAATCGACGTCTACCCCAACTCTTCCACAAGGTCATCATGTCACTTTTGAATCAATTCAAGCAAGAGTACAAGTGGGACATATTTTGAAATCCAATTCAGCCTCCAAATCAATTCGGATTCAACCTGATAGGTCCGATTTCAAATGTGTATAACTTTTATATACAAAGTCGAGTACAAGATGGAAAGCTTATCTCATCGTCTTTTGAATGGATCTAACCCCATCATCATATTCTTTTTATGCATATCGTAATCACCAAAACAATCCCATGCTAGTTCAGTCTGATAGGACTAACTTCAAACGCATATAGAATTCACATCAAGAATCCATTTGGAATGTGTGAGTACAATATGGAAAACTTATTTCTTCCTCTTTCCAACGAATCTAGCTTTATTCCAAAATTTCTTCTGTGCACATCGAAATCAGCAAAAATAATCTTTTAGTTTTAGAAATAGAGATAGAATCAGATATGATTTGATTATTTTCCATGTGTTAAAAACTTTCCATGGGCAAGGACCTGCGTGCTCCCTATAAATAGAGGCTCAATTGGCCATGTAACACAGGCTTATTTAGATTAGTTTTCCATCGCGAAACTTCTTCGTGTGTTCTTGTGTCAACTAGATCAACAATTGCGATTGCAAGCCTCAACCCTTTGTGTTCCTTATTCATATTTACAATATTTAGATTGCTCTTTATCTTATTCTTACTTGTTATTCGATTACTCGCAAAAATTGAACCTCATATTCAGGTCAACCGCGTTCTTGACACGGTTGATATCGACCAGGGTGTGGCGTAGCAATTGCAGAATGAACTCGGTCATCTCGGTCAAGTATCCTCATCGTCAATGTCATATTAATCAATCAAAGTTATCGTTCTCATCAGAAGATTGTGCCAAAAACCCCCCTCATCAGTTGGTATCAGAGCACAGATTGCCCGGTGAGATTTTAGCTTTAAATTTATTTTTTATACCTATAACCAAAAAATTGCCCTACAAAACGAGTTAATTTTCATTGTCCAAACCCCGTTGTGCGTTTCAATTTGTTAGTTTCCAATTGCTAAATTGAATTTATGTCCGTTTTAGCTTTGTCTAGTTGCTGGTCATTTCTTTGGTCCCATAAAACTCCAAAAAAATCCCTACGTCCAAAACTATCAAAAACACACGAAACCCTAATTTTCAATTTCGGCTAGAAGACTCCCTCTTCTGCAGTTGCCATGAAAAATATCATAACTTTTTATTCTTTGATCCTTTTTGAGTGATACCACTTCCATTAGACTTTTAACTTCATTATCCATCTGTCTGCAAAATTTCGCTTCATTCTAGTTCAACAATTGAAAGATATCTACAATAAAAATTGACCTAAATTTCTATTTTGAATCTATAATAGTCAGCACTTGTGATTTTTGTGCGAATTTTTCTGTCGGTTTCTAGAAGTTGGCCCCAAAAGGAAAATTATAGAAAAATCCGTCAGAAAACAAGAAAAAAATAATCATTAAAAAATAGACATCTGATAAAAAGTTATGGCTAAAATACCGATATCTTGTCCAGTGGACAAAAATCTACCATTGTCAGATTTGGGTCAGTACTTGTGCATTTTACTCCTGAATTATCTTATGTCTACCACTTCTAAACTTTGATATATACTTGTTTTAGCCTTCTTCCATCTTTTGTTGGTCAGCAATATAGGCTAAGTGCTAGATACAAACTATAATTCAATTCTATGCAATTTCTGAAATTAATTGATTGTTCTCCATTGCTACAAATATATAGCCCATCCAAGCTCTACTTTCCTACTAACCGAACATGTCTCGTTGTACCGGCAATCGCTACACTCAGCACCCAAGTCAGGTTTATTACGAACCAACCACCGGTTGCATCACCTATTTGCTTTGGTAAGAACTTATAAGAATTTGGTAAGAGCTTGAGAGATGTGTGCTTTATCAACCTCCACCTCCTAGTTGTTGATAGGGAATTATATAATTCTTTTGTATCGTCTTATTTTCTACTAACCATGACAGGTTCAAGATCACATAAGAGGAAGATTCGTGAACTCGATAACACCATTAACTCATCTCCTGTGCCTGAACGAGGTAAATTTAAGTATGCATTTCCATCCTTTACTGGTAAATTTGATCCTGATACCTGTATTGACTGGGAGATAGCATTAGATAAAGAATTTGAATATTATGATTGGTCTGATAGACAAAAGATTAGAGCTACCACTAGTATTTTTTATTGATGATGCAACATTTTGGTGGAAATATCTTGGTAGACATGGAAAAATGCCTCAAACTTGGAATACATTAAAAAAACTTTTGAGAGATGATTTTGTTTCTAAATATTATATTAATTTTTTTGCTAGCTAGATTGCAACATTTAAAACAACAAAGTAGAACTGTAAGAGAATACTATCATGAATTAAAGACGCATTTGTTGCGTTGTAGTTTAAAAGAACATGCTAAAACTACAGAGAATAGATTCTTAAGTGGACTTAATAAAGAAATTTGGGATATTCTTATTCACAAAAAATATAATTCTTTCCCTCATTTATGTATACTTACTTGTAAAGTTGAAAGTCAGATTGAGAAGAAATTGAGAATGCTTGATGATAAGAAACATGAGAACAAACCCGTGTTTGTACCTTTTTCTTTAACTAACAACTTGTGGAAAGTTAAAAAACCATGCTGAAGAGGAGATTGACTCCATTGTTTGAGATGGAAGATGAGAAGATGGATGCACCTATACCATCTGAGAAGAGATAAAAATGTAAAGATAATGGTGCTATCGTCACTTAAGGTGAGTCTACTTATGAAGAACTACAATTGTCCACTGTTCATGCTATTTTAGGGCAAAATTTTATGGAAAATAATTTTGATATGCACATGTTTCAAGTGGAGAATTCAGACTGCATTGATTTGAGTGTTGAGAATGAATTATGTGCTAATTCCTTGCATAAATCTTTGACACAACCAGAAATAAAACCTGATTGTCCTATTTTAACTCTAAATCCACGTGCTAATATAAATACTTTTTATTCTATCTATGTGCAATTGATGTATGCTA
The DNA here is from genome assembly GCA_036346265.1 of Melocanna baccifera. Classification (NCBI taxonomy): domain Eukaryota; kingdom Viridiplantae; phylum Streptophyta; class Magnoliopsida; order Poales; family Poaceae; genus Melocanna; species Melocanna baccifera. The sequence continues at coordinate 20,300,170 of CM070681.1, forward strand.
GAGGTAAGTCGAAAGAGATTTCTTCTACGAATAATTTAGGTTATATTGAGGTTTAACATCCTTATGATCTAAGTTGTTTAGAGAGGAAGTTATTTGAGATTTCCAATTAACTTTCATTGTTTTACTGTAAATTTTATCTAAAAGGTGAGTATGATAAAAAGAAAAATTACACGGCTTATAGAACTTACATAACTTTTGAATTGAAAGGTTCAACTTTCGAAAAGGAACACTGTCATATAAAGAAAACAACTAATGACACTAACCTTAATATTTCTAGTTTATCTAGTTTTGTTTGTGAGCTACAGAAAACCTTTCAAGATGGGGAGAGTTGTGGGCTGCTTCCATATACCACAACCAATTCTCCATTTGCGCTGAAAAAGAATTTGTCTCTTATGGAGATCATCAATGTCAGGTTACAATCCAATACCCACTTTTCTAAAGAATGGGAGCCAGATGAGGCACATACATACGTAGTTCTAACACCATCCAGTGATAATACTACCAATTAGGTACGATCGTTTTAAAGAGGTTTTACTTTATTTGATAAAGAACTTATGATATCACATAATAAGAGTTTGTTGCATCCTTTGTCATGTTATGAGATTTATGATCAAGATCATGCAATGCATGAGACCGCACATGTATTAAAATCAAGGACGATTTTTTTTGTTAAGAAGGGGAGGATGATGTGATCATGCCACAAATGCATACGACCATAGCTCCCAAGAATAAACAAAAGGTGAATTTATTTCTTCTATTTCAATTTATTTTAAATGAGAATATGATGTTAACTAAAGATGAAATATATATATTTGTGCAGCTATATAAGTAAGATTGCATCAACGCTATACGCTCGTGGTTGGGGTCCTCCTAAAAGGAAGCCGATCAGTATATCAAGACTAAGTCAACGCCTACCCGAACTCTTCCTTAATGTCATCACGTCACTTTTGGATGAATTCAAGCAAGAGTTCAAGTGAGACATGTTTTGAAATCCAATTTGACCTCCAGATTAATTCAGATTCAACCTAATAGGTCCGACTTCAAATGTGCATAATTTTCGTACACGGAGTCCGTTTAAGGTATATGAGTACAAGATGAAAAGATTATCTCATCATATTTCGAATGGATCTCGCATCATCATCAGATTCTTTTTATGCATATCGTAATCGCCAAAACAATCTCATGCTGATTCAGCCTTATAGGACTAACTTCAAACGCACATAGAATTCGCATCAAGAGTTCGTTTGGAATGTTTGAGTACAGCATGAAAAGTCTATCTCTCCTTCTTTCCAACGGATCTAGCCCTATTTTAAAATTCCTTCTGTGCGCATCAAAATCAGTAAAATAATCTTTTAGTTTTAGAAACAGAGATAGAATCAGATATAATTTGATTACTTTCCATGTGTTGAAAGCTTTCTATAGACAAGGGCCTACGTGCCCCTATAAATAGAGGCTCAGTTGGCCATATAACATAGGCTTGTTTAGATTAGTTTTCTATTATGAAACTTTGTCGTGTGTTCTTATATCGACTAGACCAACAACTGCGATTGCAGTCCTCAACCCTTTGTATTCCTCGTTTTTATTTGCAATATTTAGATTGCTCTTTGTCTTCTTCTTGCTTGTTCTTCGATTGCTCGTAAGAATTGAACCTCATGTTCAGGTCAACTGCATTCTTGGCATAGTTGATATCGAGTAGGGTATGGTGTAGTGATTGCAGGATGAACTTGGTTGTCTCGGTCAAGTGGCCTCATTGTCAACGTCATATCAATCAATCAAAGTTGTCGTTCTCATCGGAACATCGGGGCAAAAACCTCCCTCATCACACCCATTCATGATTCTATCACTCCACTAAGCTTTTACCTGAGAATGAAAAGAGTAAGCATAAAATTTAAAAATCTCAACATGTACCCAACGACAATCACAAGCAAGGTGTGTAAAGGACAAACAATGCAAGCAAGTAATTGATACATGTTAAGTGCAATAAAACTAGGTTACCTAAAAAAACTGATAAGGATCGAAGATAGAGATAACAAGAACGATTGAATTAAGAATAATTGCTATTTAGCAAATTATAGCAATGGCACTGGCGATCACTTCCCACATGTCTAGTTAAACGAGAATTGTCAGACATGTCACTGTCCTCGACTGTATAACCGCTGACGGGGTGTAATATCCCGAGTAATGAAAGTGTACGGCCCCGCGTATGATACTAGGTGGGTGACAATCTCCCGTATATATTGGTAACCTCAGGCCATGTAACCGTTATATTATTAGCAAAATATATGGTAAGAGATTAAGATAACTAAGGAAAGGTTAGGATAAGGTTATGATAAGAGGAAGGATTGGCTGAGGTGGAGAACAAACAAGCAAAATTTTTGATACAAGGCGATAAGGGATGATGATATAGTGATCGTGATCTAGGAATTATTCTAAAAAAATATTATAATATGACTCCCACAAAAGTTATCAATCATCCAAGTTTTATTACATGATGAGTGGTTATTAGTCAAATTAACAGGTATCACACGTATATCAGTTATGACTCACAAGCAATATCATCCTAGTAATGAATCATGATAACAGGAAAACATAAATATATCAACCCTAATATTAAAAAATTACTAGTGGTTTAACCCTAAATTTGAACATGTTTTATATGCTACCCTCATCAATGATTTAAGTGTGAATTCTAAAATATTAATTAAAAGCATGAATTTTAAAATATCATTAACTGAGCATTCTCAACAATCTAAAAACATGTAAAATCAGATAACCTAGAACATAATGATATAATACTATATTGCATTCTATAACCAGACGAGCATTACAATATGATAATAACCCAACACACATTAGTAATATGATAATAACTATGTAAGCTTTAGTGATATGATAATAACTAGGCAAGCATGAGTGATATGATAATTATCAGACAAGTTTTACTGATATGATAATACTCAGTTAAGCTTTAGTGATATGATAATAACTAAGTAAGCATAAGTGAATTGATAATTACTAAGCAAGCTTTAGTTATATGATAATTCCCATGTAAGATTTAGTGATATGATAATTGTACTCAATGGCAAGGGTAACAAATAATCATGGAAGATGTGGAATGTGGAACGAAGAGGTTACGGCCGCGAGGTACTTGCCTTGAGCACGCTCGACGGACTCGCTGCACAATAGATCTGGAATACGCAACTACCCGAACACTCCCTCAATAGCTGCGTTAGAACCTACACGATGGAACAGAAGCAAATCAGATGAGGGTTATGATAAGATTATGAAAATGACAGCAGGAGGTTGTTCGATCGGAAAAGGTCGTGTTCATAAGGTTTTGCAGCGCAAATCACCGTTCGGCCGAATGAACCATGCTACACGGCCCAAGGAAACTCCCCAAGAAACGCTATTTGGCCGCACCTCCCAGCCACCCAAACCACTCGGCCGTGGCAGTTGGCCACCAATCACTTCGGCCGCCGCCGCCATTATCGCTGGCTATCGCCATCACCGGTTGCCTCCACTACCGATCGTCGCCTATGCTGCACAAGCCGTCGCCACCACTGCACTACACCGCATGCTCCAGCTTCACCGATTGTGAGACTGTGCCACCACCGACCACTGCTGCCAATGCACTGCCACGGGTCACCGTTGCCTCTGTGCCTCATAGCCTGCGTGCCTTCCTCAGGCCGTTGTCGAGCTACTATGCTATCGCCCGCCATGGCACGCCACCGCCTACCAGGGCACTGCCGCCGACTGCCGAGGTTCGCCATCGGCCTACCGTGGCGCTGCCACCGCTTGCTGAGGCCCGCCTTCGGCCTGCCGTGGCCCGCAGTCACCGTCGTTGTGTCAGACCCCGGAGTAACGACTCTTGGATCCTCTGTGTAAATCGCATTAGTCTAGGATCAAACTAGTGCACACAGTAAATAACAAAGATTCATATCATGCACAATGACATTTATTCATTAACTAAATATGGGCCTGATGGTCAAAATTTACATTAATGGTTCATAAACCAAAATAAATATAAGTAGCAAAAAAAGAACCACAAAGCAGCAGCCCATCCTGCCTACCTACACACGAATTATTGTAAGACGTGACCTACTCATCATTATTCTCACCGAACTTAATGAAATCCTTCTCTGAAAATAATGAACGAAGCAACATGAGTACATAAAGTACTCCACAAGTTACACAAAGAGGTTTAAAAGAGTTAATGCATGCATAAGAGTTGACAATAGAAGTCATAGTAAGGTTAATTGAGCGTAAAGCAGAATTTAAGTAAATATTGTAAATAGATTCAAAAACTGAATTTGATACAATAGATAGAAATAACAATTTACCAAGATAATATTGTTAGTGCAGGTTCCGACCAAACAGTAATCTATTTACAGGTATTCCATCTGGTCCATCTTTTCAAAAGATTTCATATGAATTCCATCCATCAATATGCTTTTTAAAATCACATATAGATTCCATCCATCCATAAGCCTTTTTAGAAACCAATTTGAAAACCAAAGTCTAATCCATGAAAAACTTTACTTGGCTTGCCCATGACCGTGGGCGCGGATATCTAGGATAGATTATACACTCTACAAAGGTTGTACAGCTTTCCCCACAAGACATGATCATCCCATATTGCCACTGGATAAACACACTTCCTTTGATGTGCGGCGAGGAGATCATGACAAGGTATTTACAATGCTAAGCCTTCAACCTGGTCACGCCACCATTAAGGTTTCACCACAACATGAATCCACATGTTGGAGCCCCCTTTTGTGCTGTGTGAGACTTCTCATGGTCTACGCCACGCTCACGTTCAACCTATAGCGAGACCAAAGTTGGGATTACACAAATTAGTCAGTCAGGACTGCCCCATACCAGTCTTATGGTAGTACGATATGGCTTTACAATAGTAGCTCACAGACCGATCCTTAACTTGACTTAGACCCAAACCATATACCTCTTGTGCCTAACAATCAACATTGTGTCAACGAATAATAATGCATGCCAGCACCCACCACCTAACCATTAGCTTATGTTAAAATCAAGTTTTATATTCTACTTTGAAATATTCATGTACCTTCTTAACTCACCGAAGTCAAGAATAACTTTCTAGAAAATCATCGTTTCCAAGAAAAACAAATATTCCCACTTAAATCATTCGAAGTATGGCTAAGCAATTCTATAAAATTTTTAGTTAATACTATTGTACTAACTAGGTTTTTATCTAAGGTGACAAGGCATAAGGAAATTCAACATCAAATTTGGCCATACACAAAGGATTTGGATATAACTAGAATTTAAATCGAATTTAAATAATATTTGAATAAAAGTACGCATGCATAATCTTGAAAACAACATAAATAATTTAAATTACTGGGAGCAACATGATCAAAGGTGTAACTTACCTTGTTTCGTGAATTAGTGAGAGTTGTAGTCGAAACTGCACTACTTCGGAACGTTGTAGTCTACACGTGAAACGTGAGTAAAAGAAAATAAATACAAATAAAATCTAAATAAAATTAAAAAAATTATAAAATCTATATTGGAAGATAGATTATCAATTTAGATAAATTTATGAATTTGAATCACCAGATTCGGAGTTCGGACGACGGAGAAAATGCCAAACAAAGGAATAGTCTTCGAAATCTTCTTCTTGGCTGGGTTTCTGGTTTTCTAGTATGCCAAACAAGTGGGGAATGAGGTGAGCAGGCTAGGGTTCAATTTATAGGTGGAGAGGAGTAAGGGAATGGCCGGAATTGAATGCCGAAGTAATGGCCGAAATAAATGAAATGTCGGTTGCAACTTTGCATGCAAGAAACCGAAAAACTGATAAGTTAATGCCAAGAAACTGAGAAAGAATTGATTGCAGATGTTTCTACTACATGCCATCTAATTTTTGGTGGGATGGCTCGGGATAAAACTCAGCGGAGGCGATGAATTGACGACGAGAAGCGAAAACAGCTGGTTTTGGGAAAAACTTAATCCTCACCAAATGGCTGCATCAAAACCAAATTAAATTGGTGGATAGGTTTCTAAGATGCTAGAGCACAATGTGAAATGAACAAAAATCGAAAAAGATCATCGGAGCAAAAGGAGTTAATTCAGCTAAGTTATATGTGATGTTGGTTTTCAATGCTTGAATGCAAGAGACTAAAAACTAAAATTTTAATGGATAAAAACTGAAAAGAATTGATGCTTGGGAATGAATAAAAGTGTTCTTGCTGCATGCCAATTAATTTGGTAAGAGGGAATTAATTTTGCTTGCATGCATGCATTGCTCACGGTGGCTTTAGCCGAAAACAGAGTGTTTATTCGTCGGATGCGTGGAGATGAACAACAAAGGAGGGAAGAATAAATATTAGGCTAAAAGGGAATAGTCTAAACACCTGAAATGGAAAGGATCTATGGCACTAGATGAGGTGAGAACTATTAGCTGAGCTTACTTAAACAAAAGAAAACTTTGGCCTGGTGGGAAGTCTCCTTTTTTTATTTTTTTGAAAGAGAGAAATGCCAGGAGAATATTTGGACTCAGAAAAATAGAGTGAATATTTTTATGGAGATTTTGAATTTTTGGAAGATTTGAATTTAAATTTTGGATGTGAACTGAAAATTTAGAAAGGAATTGAGGCTTTTGAAAATGAACTAGGAATTAGAATTTAGAATTTAAATCTTGGGATCACCAAATAATCTTCAAATATTCAAAAGGATGGCAGTAATGAATAGATTGAAATTTTTGAGGAATTCAGAAATTTGAACGGGTCCAATCGGAGCTAAAATGAAGAAATACGGGCTTGCGGAAGTTTGAAATCAAAGAAAATGAAAAAGGCTGATTTACTAGAATTATTTTTGTATTGAGAAAGGTAATTAGGACGTCAACATGAATTAATGGAATTATTTTAGTGAAGCAAAATCCTAATTAAGGCGCAGCAACGGACCGTCCGGTTAGCACCGGACCGTCCGATCAATCAAGGCAACGTTCGGACCATCGAATGGCAAGAGTCTTTCGAACCGTCCGATTAGTAACGGACCGTCCGATCGGTCAAAGCAACGTTCGGACCATCCGAATTGCAAGAGACTTATGAACCGTCCGCTTAGCAATGGACTGTCCGATCGGTCAAGGCAACGTTCAGACCATCTGAAAGGTAAGAGACTTTCGAACCGTCCGATTAGCAACGGACCGTCCGATCGGTCAAGGCAACGTTCGGACCATCCAAATGGCAAGAGACTTTCGGACCGTTCGATCAGCAATGGACCGTCCGATCGGTCAAGGCAACGTTCGGACCATCTGAACGGCAAGACACTTTCGGACTGTGGGGTGGGGCTGGCGTGGCAAGGCTGTGGCGAACGTGGCGTTCGATTGGCGGCCAAGTCGGCTGCCACGTGGGTGCGACCGAGGACGTGGCACAGCTGGCCGGAGGGAGGCGCACGGGACCCTAGTATCATCGGCGTTCTGGCGGGCGGCGGCGCTGGCCGATGTGCGAAAAAGAAAGAGGAGGGTGAGGGGAGGAGATTGGTACCAATGGCGGGTCCCGAAGTTGGCCTGAACGACTTAGCGGCGGTGAGGGGTGGCGGTCGGGGAAGGTGATCGGCGGCGGGGGTCTTCCGCTGATGCAAATGCTCGGGAAGAGGGTGGGGGAGATGCGCATGGTCTCGGTGATGCTGTAGGAGGTGGCGGCATCGCACGAGGAGTCTCGAGGCAACGATGATTTCTCACCGGAGCTCCCCAACGAAGAAAATGAGGAGATCGCACGGTGCGACAGGTTTAGGGGCAGAACCTGAGGCAAATGGAGGAGGGGAAAGGTGGACTCCAGTGTACGGTCGGAGAGGATGGCATTTTATAGGGGAGGGGAGGTGTAACGGCCGAGTAATTGCTCACCAGAGTTGTAATGGTCCCGCGCACGATTTGATCAATTTGTGGGGTAACGCAGAGGGAAAACGGTCGGTTTGGGTATGGTGGGGAATGAGGGTTTAATGCGCAATTCGCATGAGCGGAGATGGCGGAAGAAACCGAAGCTTTAAAGCTTCAGTTTTAGGCTTAATGGTGGCGGCGGAGTTTCGGGGAGGAAGAGAAGGGCGTGGAAGATGGGCCTGACAAGCGGGCCCCGCTTGTCGACGAGAAGGGAAGCGGAAGAAGGGAGAGGAGACGGCTCGGATTGATGACAAGTGGCGCTTGAAAAATAATCGGGGCCGTCCAAGGGGAAGCGAAGGGGTAAGTGACAACGAGCGGCCCAGATCCGATCGGGCGACGGAAGATTTAACTCGCATGCGATACTTGTCGGCCCGAGAAAGAAAGGGGGCGAATGAAGGGGTAAGTGAGGATGGGCGGTGGAGATTGATCCGACAGCGGTGGATTTGTCCAGAGAGAGGCAAGTGTCGGCCGGAGACCGAATTTAGGTTGAATTTCTTTTTCAAGATTTTCAGAAAAGCTAAGAGGCTCAAAAGTATTCGGAAAAATACCAAATAAAGTCTAAAAATTCCAGAAAAATTCAGAGAATTCTCTGGAACCATTCTAGACTTAATAAAAATATTTTCAACCTATAATCGCATTTAATTTTTTATAAAACACAAATTAACTTCAGAAAGAGAGTTTTTAATTTCTAGAAAATTCTGAAAAATTACTAAAATTATGGAAAGGCTTAGGAAAATAAAATAAACTTATTTTGGCTTGTGTAAAATGGTTAATTGTAATTTTCTTACTTTAAGGCTTGAAAATAAAAGCTAGAAAATCCAATTAAATTTCAATAAATCAGTTAAAATGGAAAAAAAATTTGGGATGTTACATTTGTTTATAGCAGAAAATCAGGTTAGATAAAATTTTAAAATTTTCAAGGAAACAAATGACACTAAGTTTTATTTTAAACTAAATTAATTATTATTTTTATTTTATTTTATTTATTATTATTTTTATTAGAGAAACCTGGGTTGTTACACGCCACTTGCCATGGCATCGCCACTCCGCGCCGTGCGCTGCCGCCACATGTGTTTGCCAACGCCGCCTGCCCCAGCTGGCCGTCCCCGCACCCCATCGGCCTCACAGGGTAGGAAGAGAGAGAGAGATAGAGCGATGGTACCTGTTGAGGAAGGAGAGAGATACATGTACAGGGAAAAGGTGAGGCTCCTAAATAGCCCTAAAGGCTAGTTAGGGTTTTGCTGTTCTTTTTGTGGCCCCTTCCAAAAAAGAAATCGGAGCGCTACATGCAATTGGTCTACAACCTTCTTCCCAATTATACACTAACTTAAAAATCTTGCAAACTTCGCTAGCTAGTACAAAGAAAAATATTTTGATTGGTCGTATGAATACTAGATTTGTCATCAAAATTATTTTCAACTAGAAAAATTAACAGTGAAATCTGTATAATGAAGATTTTGGTAGTGTCTAAACTAACATTTACTTAGGGAAGAGTAATTCAGAGCATAGATTTGTAAGTGCAAAAAACGAAATAAACACAGCATGATTGGCACAAGAGTGAAAGATGATATGAACTGTTGTCACTGTCAATCACAATACTGCCAATAGATTTATCTGCACATTACATTGCAAAGTAATGCGATGGCACAAGATTCTCGCACGGGTGGGCCGGAAAATACTAGGATTAGTTTTTTGTATGAACCAGTTATGTTGGCATACTTAGTGGTTAGTATAATTAACCTTAAACAAAATTCTTCTTCCTACAATTAACCGCAGCAATAGGACATCAATATTTTTTAAAAAAAGAAGTCAGGTTCAAATTTTGGAGCAGATGAGTTTGTTAGGAATTTTGGAGAAATTGTACCGGTTCCTGTAAAACTCATGTGAAAAATCTTATGATCCTAAAAGGCCTTAATTAAATTGTATTTTTGTAATATGGTCATACTCAAGTGATAATTTAACAAATGACACTTCCAATGGCATTAGCAAACCCATATCTTTCGCACACTCACATCACAGGGACAGCAACAAAGATGATACCCACAGGCTCAAGTGAGTTCACACCTCACACCTTTCACGACCTTCCAAAGGAGAAGCAAAGCCAAAGGGTGCATAGGATAGAGATGGAGGCCAGCCGCAACAAACAAGTGTGAAGAGGGGATGGTCATGAGATGAACAATTTTGTTGCGACTTATGAGTGATGCACACAAACACACATGGGGCTAATTAGGTAAAGGAGGAGGCCCATGGTGCATCCACCAATCATAAAATAGATCTCATCCAACACTTGCCTTGTGGCCCACACACTCTAAAGCGGGTGAGTTCTTTTCAACTGTGGTTTATAACTTATAGCCGCAATTGATAACTTTTATACCTAATATGAGTGCATGTGCAAACAAATCAAATACTGATAAGCCGCTTTAAAAAAGACTGACCGATAAGCTGTTTAGAAAATTACAAAAAAACCGACCATTTGTTTGTTCAGAAGAAGTAAGTCATATGCTGAAAAGAACTGAGCCCTATTCTTCTATGGAACATCGAATCCTCCATGCATAGGAAAACCCTATAGCAAAGTAATCTTTGGCATTATCATGGTATTAAAGCCGGCAAAGATGTTTCAAGTGCCAAAGAAAGCCACTTCTCTGGCTCTTTTGTCAATAAATTTGCTTAAAACTAGGACTAAGATGCATGCTCTTAGGCAGGTTTGCATTTGCCCATCGTCAACTCAAGGCTTCACATCTAAAACGGCGGCTGGCAATAGTTGGCAGAAAACAAGGGTCGTGACATTGGTTGCATGCATCCATAAAACGTGGAAATTTGTGTTAATCGTACAGGAACTATACTGTTGCATGCAAATCTTTTACAAAATTCTTGTGTCATAGACATGGCCAAAGTAGTGGGCGATTGCTTGGTTTGTCACATCTGAAATTGTTAAGCTAGAGCAAAGTCATATCGAAAGTAGTGGGCGCTTGCTCACACGAGTAACATGTGTATGACCCATGGCGGAGGTCAAAGACATAAATAATCTTGGAATAAATCTATATAGCATCCTAAACTTTGTTTGAAAGTCTGTTCAGTACTTTGAACTATAAAATCAGATATTTGACCTCCAAACTTTGTAATCCGGTTTAAATAACACCCTAACCCGGTTTTACACGATGGTATTACTCGTATGTTGCGATCAGGGTGATTTTGCCACGTAGGATAACACGCTATCTAAGTTGCATAAGTGACATGTGGAGCCCACAAAGGTTTCTCCTCCGTCGAGCTCCTAGTTGTGCTTCTATGGCTATTGCCCCTTGTAGTTCCCTATCTCTGCTTTGATTTGGGAGAGAATGTCATATGGGCTTACTTGTTATTCATCTAAATTTGACTAGCATAATAAAATCATCCACTCATCATGCCACATGGGCAAATAACTGTAGGAGAGTGCATACAAGGCTCTAATGTATTCAATGAGATTTTAGATGCATGCCCTTGTGCTGGTAAGGGGGTATTTATAACCTTTAACCATAAATTAGACCATTTTGAATAAATCCTAGAAAAATTTAGTAGATGCGGTATTACCATCGTGTATGGATGGTACTACCGTACCTACTGTTCAATGGTTATATCAAATATAGCATTTAATGCGTTTGAACTAGCCGTTGAACAGGCATTACAATACTACTGCAATCTAGGATAGGTACTACCGCACTGCGGTAGTACTGCACCCTGAGATCGGTACTACCGATTTCCAGAGCTTCATGATTTGATCAAAACCATGCCCTCTAAAAAATATATACTGTTGGAAAAATAGGTACTACCATCGGCCGGTAGTACCGCTCCATAACGGTGATATTACTAGGGGTGGCAATTCCCTGGCGTGAGCCCGCGGGAATTTCCCCATGGGGCGGGTCGGGGCTAATATCCCCTCGGGAAGCGGGCGGGCCCGCTATGCTCATGGGCGGGGGCGGGTCATCCTCACCATGGGCCCTCTGAGGATCCGATAAAAATAAAATAAATATATTTAATAATATATTATAATTTTTTAATATAAAAAATTGTATTCTTTTCTTGTATATTTAGACTAAAACTTGAATTTATATGTTAGAATATATATTTTGAAGCTATATATTTAAAATAATATGCTTAAGTAATTATAAATTAATAAATAAAATAAAATTTTTATTTTTAAAACATAAATTTAATCCTTTTTTAATCCCCATGGGACCGGGACGAGGGCCATCTCCCCTGGCTAAACGGGCGGGCGGGGCCGGCTCGCGAGGCGGGCGGGCCACGGAGGCTTCCCCGCCCGCCCGCCCGTTGCCATCCCTAGATATTACCGATGACCGGTAGTATCATACTTCCAGACCGGTACTACCATTTTTTCTAACAACGTTTTCTAAAAACAGTTTTAGATGCATGCACGACTATTTGTTGATTAAGATGGTACAAAGTCAATTCTCAAACTACTAGCCATGATCCCCTTTTATAGTACAATGTTTAGCCTACCAATCTAGTCTTTTCTCCAAACTCCGAGACCGGCAAATTGTAAAAGGGATCCTAAAACTAACTTTCACCTTTGTCTTGAGCCAAGACGATCCTTGCTAGTTTTTGCATGCCATTATTGCATTGTCATTTGTGTCCTGGGATTAAACGTTTTAACACATCTTAGCACCAAATATAATATTATCACTAATTTTTAAAACTAATTTTTAAGGGTCTAAATGTTTTCACTATTGAAGCAGGGGAAAGATTACAACGATAGGGCTCCTTGGAGGATTGTTCGAGAAGTTGGGGCTTTCAGCGAGTCGGAAGACTAACCAGAGGAAGACGAAGAGCCAATGTTATGAGAAACCATGCCAATCTCGCAGGCCAGCCTAGAAGAGTTTCCGCCCAACTCGTGCGCCGGTCTTTTACTATTGGATGGCATAACAAGAACCCTATCAGTTTCATAGATTTGCGGAGAGATAAGCAACGAAAAGATTTGTGACCGTAGTTGTAACAAATCCTGCATTGAATTTGATTCATGCACCCCGAAGCAATGTGAACCAAACACAAACAACGTGCAAATGTGATGCCCTTCTCAATTGCAGGAGAAGATTGTGAGGTAAAGCTTGGTTTGAAATTCAAATCCCATTGATCAGGCTGAATCAAATGGGATTCCTTGTTTGGAAGGAGATGAGATCGAACCAATAACAATTTGAACAACATAATTGTTGAAGAAGATCCTTGCGGTTGAAGACCACGTTTGATTCGCAAGAAAACCGATCCAATTTTTTTATCGGAACAGGGTTATAAAGAATTTTGATGGTTGGCTTGTCAGCAAAAGAAAACCGATCCAATTTTTTTATCGGAACAGGGTTATAAAGAATTTTGATGGTTGGCTTGTCAGCAAAAGAAACTCTCTTTTGATATTTCCCAACTTTCCCTAAACCACAACTGATATTCCTTACAAAAATTTGCACCTCTACCACGCCAGAGAATGAAAGTGAACTGAAAAATGCTTGATAACACATTGCTTAAGCATAAACTAGAAATCCAACTTCTTTAGAAATCACTGAAAAACGAAAGCCATAATCGTAGACTCCCTTCACTTGAAAACCCAATGCATTACCACCAAGTCAACATCGAAGATCATTGCCAACAAATTCATCTAACAACCGAAAAGTGAAACGAGAGAAAGTACCAAGCAACAAGAAACCTTTTGCTGAGGAGGACGAAGGATGAACAAACGTACTATACCTCCGAAGAACATCATTCGCAAAGATCTTGCCTAGAGAGAAGTCCCAATTGTTGAGAAGGACCTCCAAAGACATTGCCAATAAAAAAGGAAAGAAGGAGTACCAGTAGTGAGGGGGAAATCTGGTAGGTTTCCGACGATTGCCAGCTAGTCGCCATTCCCCTGCCGCTACCTTTGTTAGAAAGTTCCCCTAGTGCACAATGATAGCAATTCCGGTCAGACCGCCTTACACTTGATAGCAATTCTGAATATTGCAAACTCATAAAACTAAACTCAAATTTCAACACATTTGTATAATAAAGTCAAATACTTATCATATATAATAGGATGACCTCCACAGGGTCTCACAACATCTAAAAATGTTAAGATAGAGCAAAGTCATGTTCAATAGATTTTTTTGCCGAATTGGCGATGTTTGCCCGTGTAATAGCAAAACTAGCACTCATCACAACAAATTTGCAGAAATAGCACCTTCACTGCACTATCAACGTGTGGGATGGCCGGCGAACCGACATGTACCCGCCACGCACAGCCACTGTGCAGATTAGCCAAAACCGCATGGTGGCCGTGCAGTGGGTACTATAGTGCCCAAAACCGCACGGTCGCTGCGTGGTGAGCATTGTAGCTACACGATCACCATGCATTGAACACTGCAGTAAATTTTTAGGAAAATCCATTCAAGTATACTTTTTGTAAGAATTTTTAAATATAGTAAATGAGCTTAAAAAATTATGAATTATTTTGTGGAGCCTCCCGACATAGTGTTCTTGCTTGTATAATTTTTCATAATTTTATACATTCTGAATTTTTCTCAAAAAATTATTTAAGTATGTTGTTTGTAGTAATTTTTTATATAGAAAATGATGTCAACCCGTTATGAAATATTTTTTGAAGGCTTGTTACATAGTGTTTTTATTATTTAATTTTTCTAGAATTTTATATGTTCTAAAATTATCTAAAAAATTAAGGGTTTATGTCTCACATCCTATTCCAGGTGGTGACCTAAACCCTTAATTTTTAAGATAATTTTAGAATATATAAAATTCTATAAAAATTACATATTCAAGTAAACTATGTAAAGAGCCTTCAAAAAAATTTCATAATGTTTAGACCTCATTTTCTATATTAAAAATTCCTAAAAGTAGTATACTTAAATAAATTTTTGAGAAAAATTTAGAACAGATAAAATTATGAAAAACTTACACAAGCAAGTACACTGTGTCAGGAGGCTCAAAAAAATTATAATATTTGGATCTCATTTGCTAAATTTACAAATTTTCATAAAAAGTATACTTAAATAGATTTTCCTGAAAAGTTGCTGTAGTATTCACCTCACGGTGACCATCTGGCTACAATGCAACTACAGCGCTCACCGCACGATGACCATGCTATTTCGCTACAGTGCATATGGTTCTGGCTAATATGCATGGCGACCATGCAGCGCTAGGTACGTGTCGGTTTGCCGACCGTCCCACGCGATGCTCGTGCGGTGGTTATGCTATTTCTACAAAATCACCTCCATGAGTACTATTTTTGCTATTACACAGACAAACAGCACTATTTCGGCAAAATAGTCTATTCAATAAATATGACAGGGGAATCACCACCTACGAACACAAGCCTGGAATGTGAAATAGCTTTGCAGGCGGAAACGATAGGATCAAAATCTGTCTCGATCTATACTAGGACAGATTTATCGTACCAATTTTGAATCATGCATTTTTGTTTCAATATGTCTATTGGACAAACAATGTGACATAATAGCCACGAGAAGGAGGCGCCCCTTTCCTACCCGTCGTCTTTCCCTTTCCACTCACGCCTCCTCAGCAGCTTGTTTGCAACTTCCTCTCTCTTCAATATTGTCCCTTGAAGCAACCGACTGCCTCTCTCTCTTCTCTCTCTCTTGAAGCAACCAACTGCCTCTCTCTCTCTCTCTTCTCTCTCTTGAAGCAACCAACTGCCTCTCTCTTCTCCCTCTACCCCTTGTCTCACTCATGATATATACACACCATTGTTCCGCTACGCTGCCACCATGCCATGGGGGGCCTGACTGACCTCACCAAGGGGGATGAAATGAAAGGAAGCCCACTGTTTCATCTCTTGGAGTAAAAAAAGGCGCAAAGGCCCCTCACCTTTCCCTCATTCCCAAATCCGCTCGCCCCACCACAGACTGGGGGGGGGGGGGGGTGAGTCCGCTCCCAACCAACCGATCGCCGCCGCCCACCCGAATCGCAGGAACGGAGACGAGGAGCCGCGGGTACGTAGCTTCGTCCGTGCCCCACCTCTCTCGTTCATTCGTTCGCTCTGCCACCGGGGCTTTCCTGGCTCTTGATTTGTGGGAAAGATTGGGTTTTTGTCTTTGCCGTCTTGTTTTCTTGGGCGATGAATCTTGGTTTCTTCTTGATGGGGTTAGGTGGACCCGGCGGCTCGGTGGATCGGATTCCGAAAGGAGGATCTTTTCTTGTACTTGGATTCGTTGGCTGGGCTTCTGTTCCTGAGGAGGTAATCAGGAGCAAGAACTAATGCACATTCCTTTGGTTTAACTCCACTGTTCCAGATTTTTTATTTCTGTTCTCTGCATTTTGATGTGCGTTTTATGTGCTTGATTTTATGCGGATTTCAAGGTTTGATGGTTATTGGCATGCGTCCCTTTGTGCGGTTTTAGTAAAATTATTTAGGTAGATGGTGCTGTTCTTGGCTACCCTGCCTGCGTTAGTTGCTTTATTGATCTAGGCCTGTAATGATCGCGATGTGTCTGCCGCGGCAAATTGAATGTGATGTTAAAAATTCCATGTTTTTCTCTTTTGAAAAAAAATATCAGCTTCAGTTTTTGATGGCGACGCTAGTGTCCATGTTCCCACTACTACCCCCAACACCCAAGATTCATTCCATCAGTAGCTATTTTTATCACTTCTTTGTCTACATTCTCAGAGCAGATGGTACACACTAGCATTAAAAAGAACTCCCTTTATCTGTTAATCCTCCTGCCCTTTTGTGTTGTTGAAAGGTTAGATTTCTCCAAGTTTGATTTTCAACCCCAGGGGACTCTCATGTAAAGTTCGATTTTTTTTGTTTTTTTTGTTTTTTGCTTTGCTTGTATTCCATATTCTCTAAAAAACTGCTGAATAGTGAAGTAGTTCTACATTAGATGTTTCCGTATCGTTGTATCATCATCCTTTATTTCATGGCATTATTATGGCTTGCAGGATCTATCTGTTTTATGAATTGGATGCTGGCGATGGGGTCCGTGGAGTGGGAGCTGTATCCATCTTCTTACATCGGCTCTCAGGTCATGGAACATGGGCCAATTGCTGAAGTCATTGATGATGGTCCGAATGCAGACTCGGCGGTGTCGTTCGACGCTGTTCTTCCTGATGATCTCTTAGAGAAGGTTATTTCCTTCTTGCCTGTTGCCAGTGTCATAAGATCTGGGTCTGTTTGCAAGAGATGGCATGAAATTGTGCACTCCCGGAGGCAGACATGGAGCAAAATGGTGCCTCAGAAGCCATGGTACTTCATGTTTACTTGCAGTGAGGAGGCGGTCTCAGGGTTCGCCTATGACCCGAGCCTCCGTAAGTGGTATGGATTCAACTTCCCTTGCATTGAAAAGAGCAACTGGTCGACTTCCTCGTCGGCCGGGTTGGTGTGTCTGATGGACAGTGAGAACAGGAGCCGAATCATTGTGTGCAACCCCATAACTAAGGACTGGATGAGGCTAATCGATGCTCCCGGTGGCAAGTCGGCTGATTACAGTGCTCTCGCCTTTTCTGTGAGCAGGACTTCTCATCAGTACACGGTGGCTGTTGCAAGGAGCAACCAGGTGCCGTCAGAGTATTATCAGTGGGAGTTTACCATCCATTTGTATGAGTCGGAGACTGGTAAGTGGGTGTCTCCCTTCACTGAAGTGTTGCTTGGATGGCGAGGAGGTGACGAGTGTGTCATCTGTGATGGAGTCCTCTACTATCTGGTGTACTCCACAGGAATTTTGGTGAATAATAACGAGCACCGCCATTGTCTTATCATGTATGATCTCACTACCAGACCGAATCACATTTCTTTGATGAGCATGGCTATTCCGGTGCCGTGCGCTCTTACATGTGGCCGGTTGATGAACCTAAGTGAGAGGCTTGTTTTGGTTGGGGGCATTGGAAAGCAAGATAGGCCTGGTATCATCAAGGGAATTGGCATCTGGGAGCTCCGGAACAAGGTGTGGCATGAGGTTGCTCGAATGCCTCACAAGTTTTTCCAAGGATTTGGCGAGTTCGACGATGTTTTTGCAAGCTGCGGGGCGGATGTTCTTATATACATTCAGAGCTATGGGTCGCCGGCTCTTCTCACCTTTGAAATAAACCAGAAGCTGTGGAAGTGGTCAGTGAAGAGTCCTGTGACGAAGAGATTTCCGCTGCAGCTGTTTAGTGGTTTCTCTTTCGAGCCAAGGCTGGACATTACTTCCTAGTTTTTATTTTGTTCCACTTCACCGGAGTTCTCACATTATATTTTGCCCGATTTTGGTGTTGCCGAGTCAGGAGATGATGTCACTGGAAGCCATTTAAGCACAGAAAATGTTAACTTTTACAGATCTATTCTATTTATTGCTGGGTATATCTTCTAATGGAAATGGGGGTTTAATTTTGCAAATCTTCTTGCTGGTTTGATGGTTGGATAGTAAGGGATGATACCGACATTACACCAGAACAATTGTTTCTGAATTGTTTTTTTTTTTGGCTTTCATTGCCTGCAAACAGAGTACTTTCTTATGTCTTAAAAGATTGCCTCTCTCCTGTTTTACAGTCATTAGTGTTTGTTTCAGTTCACATGCTTTTAGGTCCCTGCTGCTACTGAATTATGTTTCGTTATATTAAAACAACAAATTACATGCATACATCTGAGCTCTGATTCTGAAGCTAGTCCTTTGTTGTTGGGCCAGTACTTGAAGCGGAGTTGTTGCTCTGCCAGACGTAGAGCCATTTATGAAGAACAGAGCTATTATGTTGCTCTTCCTATGCATAAAAACTAAGCTGTCCAATACTCTTTTCTTAATCCAAGTAACTGGAAAATCAAACAGTAAACTTAAAATACATGGCTATCAAACTGTGCAATGTAAAGTGCTGGTTTTTAGAATTATTTGTCAGACAAATTTGTGGTCTGCTCTGCTTTTCTTTAGGGAGCGCTCAAGTCAGCTGCCATCGCCAGCGAAGCAATGGAAATGGTGTGTACTGTAGCGCTTTTGGCTCTATTCGAATTTTTTTTGTTTTTTGTTTTGTTTTTTCTCGTATTCCTTTGCATCGTCCGCTCTAGATTAGCGTGCCACTTTTATTTTATATTTTTTAAATTTAATTATACTCAATAAACCAACTCAGCTACAGTGTTTTTTCAGTCAACTACAGTGTTTTTTCAGCAAAAGTTAAAAGTCATCGCTATTCCGATCACCCCTTACTGTACTCAATTTTTGCATGCCACGGTTTCTTTGAGATTATCTGCAGCTCTTTTTTTTTGTAATGCCCAATGCTCTTCTATTGCATTACTGCTGAACTGTATTATACAGCATTGTGTTGTACACGATGTGCTAGAATCTTTGCCTGCTTCTGATGCAGTATCTATGTCATACAAAGCATGTGATTGTCCAAAGACATCTCGAGAAGCATGTATCAGAGTACATGATTACAGAGGCGTCTAAATAGGTCATGCCTAACGGGCTGGCCTATAGCCCAGTACTGTATGCATGGCCTACAACATGGCATGAAGTGGCGGGCTGTGCCTAGGTTATCACCTTAGCTCACCATGTTGACACGGCATGAACTAGCACGGTGGGCCTGTCGGGTATGGTTGGCCTATTTAGCATGTGTAACCCGTAGGCACGGCCTATTAGGCACGAAGACTGATTGTTAGACACATGCATGGCTTGGTGAGCACGACACATTTGACCTATTTAGCACGAATAATGGTTAATTTTTTAAAAAATTATAGTTGTTTTATGTCCATTTGTGAGTTTAAAAATACAAAATAAATTCAAAATTTTTTGAATGTTTTCTATAAATAGACAGCATAACTTCCCTCATTCATTCACACTCAAACTAGCAATCTCCTCTCCTCATTCTCTCATGAAAGTTTTAAAACACTTTCTGACAAATTTGGCAAAATTCTAAATAATCTTGCCAAAATCCAAAATGCTACATACAGTCAAGGAAAGAGGTAACAATACTAATTTTTATATCCTTATATTGTTCTTATTTTTTATTGTGATATAGGTAAGAGCCTAATTTTCTATTTGTATTTTGCAGTTTTTTGTATTTCTAAATTTCTTCATGAAAAATTTTGACGAATTTACTACAAGTGAATATAGAATTAATCTGGAAGATCTTGCATCCTTCAGGATGTCTCCACCTCCACCTCAAATGGCCAAGGCCGCCGAGGAGATCGTGGTTGTGTCATCGTTAGGCTGTACCAGTGCTTCTACATCAGCAAGCATTGGAGCAAAGAGGTTTAGATCTAGCACGTTGGACGTGTGAGGAGATTTTGACATAGGTCATGAAGCAATTGTCATCTGGAGATCAGATATGAATTGTTGTTTGCAAAATATGTCGTCATAAATTGTCTGTAAAGTCTATA
The DNA here is from genome assembly GCA_036346265.1 of Melocanna baccifera. Taxonomy (NCBI): domain Eukaryota; kingdom Viridiplantae; phylum Streptophyta; class Magnoliopsida; order Poales; family Poaceae; genus Melocanna; species Melocanna baccifera. The sequence continues at coordinate 20,320,416 of CM070681.1, forward strand.
AGTGAACCTGGTACTTACATAGACATACCCAAAGAGATATAAAGAAAAACAAGGCATTGCCATGAGGCAGACGTAGCTAATGTACAACCTCGACGGTATGGTATGTCACTGGAATTATAATTCTGAGGTAGCTTGAGAATCTTTAGCCTGTTTAATTGCTTTGTATGATCTTCCTTTAAACTTGGTGTGTCAAATGCATTCAAAAAGTACATTAGAACTACTCATAATCTTATATTTACTCAGACAAACAACCACTAGAGATTTAGTTAGATACTATAATAATGGTCATGAAAAGATTAAAGAACTCTTTCGAACATGTACATTTTTGGTGATCTTGACCTTAGACAAATGGAGCAGTCATTCTAGGAAGGATTATCGTGTTGTCGCTTATTATATAAATGATGATTGGGTATTGAAAAAGAGAATCATAAGCTTCAAATTAATTGACGTAGCGCATACAAGTGAGAATATAGTAGAATGTATTATCAAAGTTGTGGTAGATTTTATCCTTATAAATAAAATTTTTGTAATTACCCTCGACAATACTGTAGCAAACTCCATGGCAATAGATATCTTCACTCCCTTATTTGGTACATACGTCAAATCCTTCTTGTTACATCAGCGATGCGCCCGTCATGTTATTAATCTTATAATTAAAATTGGTTTGAAAAGGTTGGATTCAAATCTTCAAGATTTTCATGATGCAATTTTTTTGTAAATAATTCTAACCAATGAATTGCAGCTTATAAAACCTACTGCATTACGATAGGTATACGTTCACAAAAGTTCGTTGTGGATATACTGGTAAGGTAAAACTCAAAATATCTCATACTACATAATCTTTTACCCTATAAACCCATATTTTTCTATTTTTATGCACACACACTATCACAGTCATACCGGCAACACACTACTAACCGAGCAGCACAGGTATGTTGCTGAGAAGCTACTACTATTTCTAGAACTCTTTTATGAATCCACTATTGCTTTATCCGGAGTGTATTATCCAACATCTTTGGTAATTATGCATCATATTGTTACGATTGCCATTCACTTAAAAATTTGATAATGATGTAGTGTTACAAGAGGCTATATGCGCTATGAAAATTAAATATTTAAAATATTAGAATGGAATTTCGTAGTTACACGTATTTGCATTTATTTTAGATCCAAGAGCTAAAATTGCAGGATTTGCTAATGTTTTTTAATTATAAATAATTTTATAGGGATAGATTATTCTAACTATTTTATAGCCGTTTGTTCATAATTGTCTGAAGTTTACCCGAAATGGAAGCATAAGTTTCAGGGAGTTCGCTTGCAACGACCTCCACCAACACCCACCATAGATAAAAAGACAAATATGTGAGACACCATCTTTTCCTCCAAAAGATCAAGCTCTACATCATCAAGTGGTGGAGCAATTCATACCAAGGCCTGCGAGGAACTATCAGTTTTTCTAGATAGTGATCTTGTGCCTCACCATACAAAGGACTTCAATATTTTGGACTGATGGCGTGAGCAGAAGCTAATATATCCGATGCTATCTATATTAGCACGGGATGTATTAACCATTCCGATCTCGACGGTTTCTTCCAAGTCTATTTTTAGTCTTTCTAGAAGAATATTGAAGAAGAGAAAAAACAAGACTCACAAGTGAGATGGTGGAAATACTTCTCACAGTGAAAAACTGAAAACAAGTTGATGCGTGAGCTCAACCCTGTGTGGTGAATACGGAGTTGGAACACGTGTTCAACCATCTCTATCTAGATGGCGGCGAAGACAGTCAAGACACCGACGACACTGATGATTCTTAGAGCATCTGTGTATACATTATATTTTTATGATTCTTTACCTGTAATGCTGAGCTATGGGTTGTACTTTTTTTGCTAAGATTTTCTCGAGTTGAGTTTTTACTTGATAAAGTGGCCATTTTAACATCATAAAGTTCATTATTACATTTCTATAATTTATTATGTCTTTTCTATAATTTAATGTGTCTTTTTGATCATTTCTATAATTTATTGTGCCTTTTTCGAATTCTACATATTTTTTGAAATATTAAGTTTTTTTTCCAATTTTTCGGGTCAAATGGAAGCCTAGCTAGACAGGTGTGTCGTGTCTCTGTGGCCCGTCGAGCTAAACAGGCAGTGTGTCAGCCCGACACAGCTCGAACCCCCTCTAGGCCATGCCTGGGCTGGCGTCAAGGCCCATGGGCCGGGACGACACGGCCTATTCCAGCTGATGTGCTAAATGGGCCATACCTAACAGGCTCATGCCGTGTCATGCCCATGTTGTACCACCCATTTGGGTAGGTCTGTACATGATGTACCACTGCATCTATGCTGATGCTCTCTGGGAATGTTTTAAAAATAATCCATTTTTATTCAAAATTACAGAAATATACCTGCGCCTAAATTTTTTATAGGAATATCCTCTTGTGGTCCAACCGTTGGGCGACTGGAACCTGTTGCCCAATGGTCGAGTGACACAGGCAATAGGTGAGCCGTTCGGTGACAAGCTCCAGTTGCCTGGCGACTGGGACTTGTCGTCCAACCGTTGGGTGACTACAAGTCCAGTCGCCGAACCATTGGGTGACTGCCACCTTAGCCCATTTTTTTGTGCAATTGCCCCCTACCCCCCGACAGTGAATAGGGGTAAATGTCAATTGTTGTAGGTAGGTAATATTTATCAAATTTAAAATTTGTAAGTTGTATTTACAAAAAGGTAGACAATGTGAAAAGATGACGAGATGTGATATTGTGAATAAAATAGACTTCACAATAAAGCTAAGAATAACACGACGCACATGGTTTAGTTACGTGCATAAGAAACAACATCATGCACGTTGCAACAAACTGAAGTAATTCTACGATACATATGCGTCTTTTTAGAATAAAAATAAATTCGACCTTCAGGGGACTAATGCGGAACGGCCCAATCTATTACGTGGACCGAGGTCATTTTTCCTTCCTTGTAAGCTCGGCATTGAATTCCTCAGCGACCTCTTTGGCCTTAGCCGCCATTTCCCTCTTTTTCTCGCGCTCCCTCTCGCGAGCCTCGCACTCCCTGCGCGTGCACACCATGAGATGAGTTTTCGTCCCCCAACGTATACGCTCGGTTTGCTCGTCGTTGCAATGCTTCTCTTTCCAGATCTCGTAGACTCTTTTGACATCCCACTCCTTGAAGTCGAGAGTCTACTGGTCATGTCGGTGGATCTCTACGTCGATCCACTTACGGTAGCCACATAGCAAGTCCCAAGACTTCAGTACCCTCAAAGCATAACCCCTCCTCATTTGTATCGACACCACTCCCTTTGCTCCGCCTCAATACGCATCAACTCTCTATCTACTCCCACGCACACTGACACCGCTCTTCTCTCATTGCTCGAGCTCTCTTACTGTAAATTATTCCTAATGGGTTTCCACAATCTACATGATATACTGATTTAAATACCAACATACAAGTTCTAACATATGCGTGAATTTTCAATGTATAAATGATATTAAATTCATTCCTAATTAATCATAAATGTTATCTAATAATGTTTTGTACAAAGTAAACTATTTACTACATATATAAATATTTACTAAATTTTATGTAACTACAATTTTCTATGGATGCTAATTTTCTACAGATGCTAATTTTGTACATAATAGTGATTAAATTTTCTATAACTAGAATTATCTACGGATGCTAACTTTCTACTAATGCTAATTTTCTACAAATATAATATTGTTCAGATACTAATTTTCTACAGCTATATTAACTAAATTTTCTACAACTATAATTTTCTACAGATGTTAATTTTCTACAACTATAATTTTCTACGGATACTAATTTTCTATAACTATATTGACTAAAATTTCTACAACTATTTACTTCATACCAAATGTATACTATTCTTTTCTACAACTATAATTTTTTACGAATCCTAATTGCACATTAAACAAACTATTTACTCATGCAAAAATATTAACTAAAATATAAAAAAATACCTCGCAGAAGTACCAAAATCTCTCCTCTCCTTCCTCTCCCCCTCCCCTTCTCTCCTCTCCTCTTCTCTCCTTCCCTCTCCTTTTCTTCCCTCTTCTCATTTCTTCTTTCTTTCCCTTCTCTTCTCTGTTTGCATGGCGTCGGTGCATGGAATCAACCGGGGGTCGGCCGAGCGCCAATTTATATAAGGCGTCTAGTCGCCGAACCGTTGGGTGACTGGAGGTCCAGTCACCTAACGGTTGGGCGACATGTCCTAGTCGCTCGACCATTGGGCAACTACAATAATGTCGCCCAACAGTCCACTGACTGCATTCGTATCACTCTCTCGTTGGGCGATATGTTCTAGTCGCCCAACGGTTTAGCAACTGGAGGTCACTCCTATAAAAAAATGTAGGTGCAGATATATGTATGTAATTTCGAATAAAAATAGATTATTTAAAAAATTCCTCTCTCTGGTTTGGATGGAAACGTCACATTATTTTCCACAGCCTGAACTCTCTGTACTTGTTTTAAGTACCGTCCTAAAATGCAGCATCTGCCTATTTTCTTGCCTGTGGTCACTGCTCCCAAATGTTGCTTAAAGCCTGTAAAAGGCCATCTGTGCTCTGCAACGAAGGATACAAATTGTTTCAGCTGTCCAGTGTCATGGTGTGGCTTCAGAAGACACTTTTCCTTTTGATAAATACTAGCTAGCAGGTGAGCTCAGGGAAGCGATGGCAGCTGGTTGCATGGGGCAAGATGTGGTGAATTTGTGGAGAAGCTGTACTGCTGTCCTGTAGCTTGGTTGCATTGCAGTTCTCTCCCAGTTGTCATCTGTGTGGAGGTTGTTTTACTGTTTCTTCTCTGCAATTGTTGAGCTTTGGCCATTTCTTCTCGATATGCAAAGTTTACTATAGTACAGGCATGATTAATGGCCGAGGCAGCATTTTTTTTACTTAGCCATTTTCTACCAGAAGAACACCCTTTAAGAAAACAAAAATAGAATAGTTGGGTTCATACATGTCGTCATATTGACATGTCCATCGGTGTTGCTGTCTGTCAGTTATTCCTGGGCTAAGAATAAGATTCCCCACATATTAAAACATGTTCCATGTTAGCTAATGCCCTGTAAGCATGTCAGTGTTTTCGTTTGCTTTGGCCAAGGAAGAAGATAGAACTGTTGCATATGATCCTGTAGCGACTTTTTTCTCAGTGTTGGCCATCTAGCACTTCATTTTGGCAAAAATGGAAGACGACATGTGTCACCTGCCGCGCCGTCATAGCTCAGCAAGAAGCCAGGAGCATAGCATGGTGATCTGGTGCGGGAGGCAAGGCATAGGCACGGCTAGCAAGCGCTGCCAAGCTTTCCTTGTGCGGCAGGTTGCTGCCAAGCCACCCTGGCTCGACAAGTGTGGTTGTGGCCAATGACATGCGTGGAAGGGAATCCAGTTCCTCACAGGCAGTGGCAGCACGCGCGCAAGGAAATCGTGTTAGTGACATAACACGACGTGGCGACACAAAGTTAGATTTGTTTTATTCGCGCATTAATTACGCTGTGTTCACGCACACATATAAAACTCGACCCATGGTCATATTGCTGCCAAGCGAGAGAGGGTGCACTGCTTTGGTGGCGCGACATGACACTGTTAGCCTACCATCCTATTCCTACTATGACTGTTAGCCTACCATCTCGTTTCCACTATGACGCCTCAGTTCAAGATGATGCTGCATGTATTCATATTATCATTACTACATGTATTCACATTAACGTCACCACTGTATAAATATATCTCTGTACACCAATGAATCAAATAAATGCATTTCTATGAGCCTTTAGACATGACGTGATGCGCGCGGCAATAATTCCCATAGCTCTTTGCTGGACGCGACTGCTGCCCCATGTGCCCGTGTGGGTCTACCGTTCGGTAATGCCTCCCTGTGCATATAAAAGCCTCATCTCCCTCTACCGTTCGGCAATAATCTTTTTGGAAGTGGTTTTGTTGCGATCTAGGGGATTTCGTAGGTGAAATTAGTGTGGTTCTGGTAAAGACTTTTATGAAGAGGTATATTTCATTAAGGTCTTGTTAGCTTTACGGTAGTTCAATTGTTAGAATATGCTCTATAACAATGTGTAGGTGACATATGTGTTTAGTTCGTGCAAACTTTTTTTGTAATTACCCATGTTATTGATGGATTAGTGGTGGCATTAACGATTATTTGGTAATACTCGAACATTCTTAGTTGTGCACTGTTATTATTTGTGCACTATTATTATTTGAGTATTTTATGCAGAGTAATTGTTTATGCATCATTATTATTTGTCTGTTATCATTTGTACACTGTTAATATTTTTGCATTGTTATTATTTTTTATACCGTTATCATCTGTATGTTGTTGTTATTTTCGCACTGTTGTTATTTGTGTATTGTTATTAAAAAAAAGGTAGCTAGAGTGTATTGGTTTGTAGCATCATCTAAAATAAGTGTATTTCATTTGCATTGGTGGTAGGTACCTGCTGTTGGATATGAAAACCTTGTTTGTGTCCTATGGAGAGGGAGTGGTATGGGACAAGCCGTACAGGGGTGGACCTTCAAAATTATGAAAGGATCATAATGCAAGCTCTAAGGCTTAAGGAGATGAGTCTTCTTGAGCTCAAGAGGACCATGTGGAGTGCATTTGACAAGGAGGTTGCAAGGAAAAAGCTCATCATCGAGGCGGTAACAACCATGGTGATTGGAGATTTGGGGGACTTTTTGTGGGACCTGAAGAAGGTGGTTGGAAACATCGCCTGGCGATAGTACATAGAGATCACTAGCAATCCGGCTGCGGCGATATATGGGAGGCCAATGGTGTATATGCAGTTTGTAGATAGGGCGGAGGCATCGAGTAGAGGGAGGGCGGTGGGAGTGGAGATGTGAAGCATCGTGTTGTTGGGGATAGTGGCAGTAAAGTGGAACCTATTGGTACTGTTGGTGCGTTAGAACATAGTGCCGGCCGAGATGATAGATGGCCATCTAGGTTGGCTCATAACTTTCAGCCAACAGAAGGTGCAGAGAGATGGTGAGTAGCGTGTATTGACTATCATGAATATTTAGAAGGCATGTCGGATGGGAGCCATTCCAGTGAGGAGGATGCCAACACAGCCAGCAGTGGAGACGAGATTGGTGTAGGTGGAGGTGGGGGCGGTCCACCCAACGGCATTGTGTGCATCGATATTAAATACGTCTCCTCAAGATTGGATTTTGTTACCTTGGTCTCTCTAGTTGTGCCATCTAAAAGTAGGTCTGAATGGTCCTTCAACGAAGACACTCTCGTTGAAAAGCGACGCTTCCCCAACAAGGGTGCTATACAGCAAGTCATCGCAAGATATACCGTTCGCATAAGCCACATGTATTGGGTGTACAAGTCGAACCCAGATACGTACGTGGTGAAGTGTCTAGATGGCACTTGTCCTAGGAAGGTCTGTGCGCAAAGATTCAGAGGTGGAGCAACAGACTTCCGGATAATAGTGGTCAAGGACCATACCTATGAGCTTGCGGAGCCACTGCATAGGCACCGTAATGTGACCTCATCACTCATCGCTAGCCTGATAAGTCACCTCAGAGTTGTAGACATCACAGTTTCGCCGAAGCTATTGATGGCCGATACCGTGAACCTAGTTGGTTTTCCGGTGAGCTACGGTAAGATGTGGCGAGCAAGGAGGAAGGTTATATATGGAATGTACGGCACGTATAAGGAAGCCTACAACTTTGTGCCACGAATGCTACATTAGATTGACTAAGCCAATCTCGGGATATATGTAAACAAGATAGAGAGGATGCACCCTACAAAGGGCCTCAATTATTTCATCTTTGATCGGGTGTTCTGGGCATTTCAGCAGACAATCGAAGGGTTCAAGTACTGTTATCCAGTGCTCACAATAGACGACACGTTCCTCTCTAGCCGGTATAAGGGCACGATCCCGACAACGGTGGCCACCGATGCAAACGACTAGCTTCTCCCATTGGCATATGCTATTGTCGAGAACGAGAACACCGATAAATGACCATGGTTTTTTGGGCAATGTGAAGCAAGCAGTAGTCCAACATCTGCCTTATCATGGACCGCAACGTCGGGCTGATGTCAGCACTGATTACCATATAGCAAGGGGCTCAACCACCCTTCTAGTGGAATGACGTGAAGTCTCGCTAGTGTATGAGGCATCTGGCAACAAACTTTCACACTCGTTTCCGCAACAATTAATTGATGAAGAAGTTCAAGAAATTGTGCATATTGAACTAAAGGCACAAGTTTAACACAATATGGTGTGAGCTTGACGAGGGGACCTCTAGGTATGTCAAGGAGTCACTGGGAGTGGAACAGGTTGTAGCTCAAGTCGTTCCTATAGCAACGGTCGAGTTCACTCAATGGATCAACTTGCATGCCCCAAACATGGAGAAATGATCCTCGCTTTATGACACAAATGGTGCGAGGTACGGGATTATGATGACTAACATGGCATAGGTGTACAAAGATGTGCTGAAGGGTATGCGTGCCCTCCCAATCATCGCAATAATATACGAGAGTTGGAACCGCACCGTCAGTTACTTCGTTAACAGGGCCATGAATGCGAAGAAGCACCTGGATGAAGGGGGGCAACTCTCAAAAGTCATACAGGCGTTTGTGGAGCAAAAAATAGAGAAGGCTTATTCGCAGGTTTCTCGGACCATGGATGTCGTCAGGAAGACGTTCGAGGTCCGTTTGAGGGAGAAGTACATCATGGGCCACACAAGAGATGATCACAAGCAGGCATACACCATCGGTGACATCGCGACTTGCACATGCAACAAGTCGATACTCCTTCACAAGCTTTACTCCCACAGGTATGCCTCGTGCGCGGCATGACGGTAGTCCTCCATGCAATATATTTCAGAGTACTATGACATCCACCATTTGTGCTGGACTTGGAGTACTCGGTTCAACTCCTATGGGGTGGACATGCATTATAGGAACCTTTAGCCATAGAAAGTGAAGCGGGTACTGACCGACGCACTGAAGCAGACCTAGTGCGGAAGACGTCAATCCTACCACATCCGCAATGACATGGATGACTGTCAACATGGCCAACAATGAAGGCCACACAAATGCAATCTATGCAAGGCAATGGGCCACTCCATGAGGAACTGCCTGAATAGGCTCACTTCATCGGCTACCCTGTAGACCTGTTGATTCATACCACCTGTGTATTTCTTCATTCTTAATAACACTAGTATTTCTTGCAATGTTAGCACATTCTTTTCCATAACTTTTAATGCGAATTTCACACGGATATTAATAGTACAGACACTCAAACATTCTTTTATGTCTTGTAGGGAATCATACTTTGCGAACAGAACCATGGCGGACAGGCTAGGAAACTCAAGGCATGGGAGGGGACAACGGCATAGACTGGGTTTCGAGGCCATGACCCTTACCTCGAAGACACAAGCATCTATGATCCCCTAGACCCCGACCCCCTAAGTCCTTATCTACCACTTGAAACTAGGGAGTCATACACCCCTAGAAATCTACTCTGCGACTACTCCTACATCCTCGAATGTTGACCACAATGCAAGCACAACCTTGACATGGTGATACAGGTTTGCGACGACCACGTACACCTAGGATATTGATTATTTCGCTGCCCTCTGTTCATGGTAAGTAGTTTGTTATCTACGTATACTTGCATGCATAAAACGTTTGTAGTTCTTGCTTGCAGACAGCGGATTGCAAGTTCACCGAGTGGGTGAATCCATCGTATCTAATACCCGCCCAGGTTTACATCCAAAAACTGCCATCCACTTAGAAGAGTTGCACAAGGAGTTCCAGACCGAGAGGGCCAGCAACGATGAGCTCCGCATACGTCGGAGGATCAGAGAGATGAATAACAAAAATTAGAAGTCGTTGTATTCTAAATAGCTTCTGTCCTAAATAAACTAAAAATAAGGGGGAAAAAACAGAAACTGAATCCGTTAAAACACAGCTTCCACGGACAGATACAATGCAGCTAGATATCCTTGTACCAGCCACTGACAAATCACAAATACGACGTGCATCTGTGAATGGAGAAATTATTTCTCCTCTTTTTAAATCAGGGAAATGGCCATGAGATACTTGATTATTGGGGGTACAAAAGCCGTTGGGTTTCTGTGGCGTGCAGTTTGGTGTGGCTGTCCTCTTCTTGTCCCTGTCTTTTCTAATCTATCCTTGCAACGCAACGCGGCCAGCCGCAGAGGTAGAGGTAAGCCAGCACAGCTATCCGCCTATACCGAGAGTCCTGGGCGTCGAAACTGGATTTTCTGTGACAAGCTATCGTTGTGCTGTCGCCCATTGGCCCCTTGCAAATATGGAGACCAAAGACGAATCGTATCACCGACGTGTGGGCCTAGGAAACATTTGTTCTTGTCGTACCAAATGATAGTCTTTTATCGTTGTGTTGTGGTGTTTCCATGAGATATATCGTCCGAAACCCCCAATAATAATTGCGTATTAAGTTCACGCTTCCCAATAATAATTGCGTATTAAGTTCACGCTTGTCTTGAGCGTGTGGGCCGCTTGTTTTAACGAGACTTCTGATTTTTAACTGAAATTTTATTTTAACTGATTTTTTTACTGTAGCTGATTTAACTTTTTAGGTATAATTAATTTAAAAAAAATATAAAAATAGAAAAAAAATATGTTAACCTATTAGGGACAATACAAAGGAACACGAGAAAAAAAGAAAATACAAAAAAGCCTAAAATATCTAAAAAAATTCAAAAAAAGACGAAATACTAAATAGTGAAAAAAAAAACAGAAGTCGAAAAAAAATCAAAACGAGTGAGGCACCCATGCTAATCTCGTTCCTCACTAGGGTAGCAGTGGTACGGAGATTTGAAACTTCTCCTAGATCGCTGTAACATGTTGCATTGCATCTTACAACTCCTATTGCTTGCTGAATCAAGGAACTATCACTCGCATCCTAGGAGAACACCCTACTAAATCTATAAATATCGGTTCTTGACACTTGATAAGCAGGCAATATTAGAGATCGCTCGTATCGGTTTGAGATTCTGGCTTTTAACTTATTTTTTATTATTTTTAAATTTTATTTTTCATGTTTTTTAGTTTTTTGAGCTTTTTACCGATTTTTTGGTATTTGTTTGCATTATAAGTGATAGAATAATATTTTTAATTTTTTAAATTTAATTATACCAAATAAGCTACCACCTATTACGGTACAAAATAAAGCAGCTATGGTAAATATAAGCTATAAATTATGGTCTATTAACCCCAATTAAACACCCTAGTTCAAGAGAGTACTGTACCCAAAGAAACGCTACCGATTTTCTTGGGGCCAGAGCCCAGCCAAGAAACACATTCCAGTGGCCGGAGCAAAGCCTGGAACCAGCCAGCCAGCCAGCCAGGGGCACAGCCCCCAACCCCCAAGGATTCAGAAGAGACTGCATTACACTGCCATGAACATGAACATGTCCCCTTATCCCCTCCCTCTTCTCTCCACTTCTCTCTTCCTGTTCTCCACTGCAACGATGACTTCTTCCCCTTGTGTTGTGCTCTCTGCAACCACGCATGTCTCCATCAGCTGCCTCCCGATGCTGCACTGCATTTCCATCGGTCTGTGTTTGAACAAGGAGGAAAAGGAGAGAGACTTTCTTGGCCGCTTTGTTCAGAAAGGAAGGAGAGAAATGGTTGGGAGCTGTGCGAGTGCTTGACAGGTTTGCATTGTCATGTTAGCTGTGGTGTAGTGCAGCTGAGCTGGGGCTGTGGACTTTTAGGACAGGAACAACTTCAATGTGAGTTCATGGGAATTGGAGTCTGCTGCTTCTGATCTGATGAGATGTTTTTTTTTTTTGAACAGGTGATGAGATGTTGCATGCATATGCAAATATGCAATGCTGCCATGTGATGGCTGCTTGGCTCACCATACTCTCTTGCTTGCTTGCTTTCTTTCTTTCCCTTTTTGGGGCTCTTTCCAGATGGTGATGTTCAGTACTCTATCAGAGCTTTTAGGAGTTCCAACGTTCTCCTCTATCTCAGAGATGCTTTTATGCTTGCTATTGAAAGCTTTCTTCAGAGTTGCACACAAGGCATTGAAGCTGTCTTTGACGTAAACAAAGGTAAACAATGTTATACACGGATACAAAATTTAGAGTATGTCATGACCTATTGTAACATCTTTGTCTACTATGACTAAAACAATCAAATTACAGAATGTGAGTACCAAACTTAGCACATCTTGACAGGACACTTAAAAATAGCAGGTCCTAGTGATTTCCCTACTGTTCCATTAAAAAAATGATAATTTAGTCTACTGATCAACCTTAGCGTAATCCACATGATACCATGTGTCCAAAATGACAATCTTACCGTAACAATCAATCCTCACATAAATCCATACAGAAACTCACTACAGTCTTGAAGGCCCCATGAAGCAGCAATTGCATCCAATGTGATGCGTGCGGAAGGCTCTTCATTTCCCTACAGCTTGCTTCTGTTCAGTACTAGTGTCAGAACTTGAACTAATGGAAGTCCATAGTCCAAGCAATACTACTATGCACGCCTTATCCTGTAGGAAGTTGGAAGTCTGAGCATCTGAGTCCCAATTTAAGTGCCCTGGTAGTCTGATTGGGTGCAGAGACAATCATTTAATTATCATAATATTTGCACTATTCTAAGCCCTATTTTGTGGCAGTTCTTGATGGTAGACAGAGGTCGAAACAAATTGCTTTCTGAATTCTAATGATGTTCTGATTATGATCTCACCTGTTACATCATCAGTATGGCATGTAGATGCAGCAGGACCCTGTGCCTAGCGATGAGATGACATGCATCCCTTTCAATGCACATTTGCTATTTAGCTCGCTGCCCAGCCTCAGTCGTTTTCTACTTTTTTGTGTAATCTCTACGTCTTATTGCCCTTTCCTGCGTGCTTGGCACGTTGTAACTGAATTTCGTTTTGCTTAATCAATGGAGTGGCACTTTCAGAACTCTTTCTACTCTTCTTAAGCTTAATATATTTTTAGGCAAAGTTTAATATAAATGGTGGCTTGCATTGCATCCATTGGGGATTTCAGTCATTCTTGATGTGGTTTGTCACCTGTGGGTTTTACTTGACATACTAGAATTAGGTCCCAGATGCTCAGATTTCTTCTTCCCACGGTGATTGGAAAGTAAACAAAATACTAGTGTTTCACCATAGTAAAAAAAAATACAGAAAAAACTACTTAACGGTATACCATTCCCTGGCTCTCCAACGGGATAGGTTCAGGCCATTCGATTGGCACGCATCCTAAAGCTGCTTCCAACCGACCAGGCTTCTGTTGATGGCGATTCCCCATTGCTCTACTCCTTTGTCTCTCCGCTTAGGGTTCGGACTAGTGGCTGATGTTCCGCCATGAAGGCGTCGCGAGCTGTCTGCGGAAGCGGCTAGTGGGTGCCATGAGCCGGGGCCGCAAGGAGCAGCGAGCGGCACGCGTGCGCGGCGACCGCCGGCCAACACATCGGCACTATTGATGTTCACCATCCAGGCGCCTACTACTGTATTTTAATCTTCGGTGAGCTCCGCAATTATTGACGATGAGGTCCAGCGGCCATGGTCTCCATTCGGCCCGATGCATGAAGGGAAGTAACGCACCACAGTGGCTGTTGGCGGCTCCGGGCTGAGCATTTAATGAAGATTTCATGAGGTCCAACTGCTCAAGTTCACGAGATTTTAACTTGTTTTATGAGATTTCACGACTAGATTTTTTATAAAGATTACTGAGGTTTCATATCTATATTTCATCAAGTTTCAAAATATTTCATGAGGGTTTAAGACCAACTTGAAGCTTTATGAAGTTTGATGACCAAGTTTTATAAAGTTTTATGGCTAATTTTATGGTGTTTTATAAAGTTTTAGGAGGTTTTCATGCTTAAATTGACTAAGTTGCATGAGATTTATGACTAATTCTATGGTGTTTCATGAGTTTCATAAAGTTTTAGAAGGTTTTCATGATGTTTTATGATTAAGTTTTATGTTGTTTGAAGAGGTTTCATACTTTAGTTGACTAAGTTTTAAGCCTAGTTTTATGGTGTTTTATAAAGTTTTAGGAGATTTCATGTTTAAATTTATTAGGTTTCATGATTAAGTTTTATGGTATTTCACGAAGTTTTATACCTAAGTTGACTAGATTTCATGATTAAATTCATAGTGTTTCATGAAGTTTCAGAAGTTTTCATGTCTAAGTTGATTATGTTTCATGAGGTTTTATGATTAAGGCCCTGTTCTTTGCGGCTTCTAAAAGTCGCTTTTAGCTTTTGCTACAGTAACTAACTTTTAAATAGAGTATTTTTTTAAGACGGGGTCTACAAGTTAATTGTAGTACACGTTAAAAAACTAATATCTGTATCATCAAAAATTGCAAGCGAGTATCTCTCTTTCCGCAATCTCATGCAAACAACCAAAAAGCCATCACCATGACCAAAAGCCACCAAATTGCATGTGGAAAAGAACAGGCCCTAAGTTTCATGGAGTTTCATGATGTTTCTTAAAGTTTCAGGAGGTTTCGTGTCTAAATTGATTGGTGTTCATGTTTAAGTTTTATGATGTTTTATGAGGTTTCATAAATTTTTCAGGATGTGTTCATACCCAATTTGACTAAGTTTTATGGTGTTTCATGAGGTTTCATACTCAAGTTGACTAAGTTTCATGAGATTTTTATATACTAACTTTATAGTATTTCGTTAAGTTTCATAAAGTTCTAGGAGGTTTCGTACATAAATTAACTAGGTTTCATAAGATTTCATGGTTAAATTTTATGAAGTTTCATGAGGTCCTATGTTCAAGTCTCATGATTAAGGTTTACGAATTTTTATGAAGTTTTTATAGGGTTTGATGATCAAGTTTTATAAGGTTTCATGAGGTTTCAACGTTTCATCAGGTTTCATGACCTAGTGTTTCAAAGTTTCATAAGGTTTCAAGGGTTTTAGTGAATGTTACTAGCATATGTATGTTGGTCCGAGACTCGAGTTACATTTTATGAAGTTGAACTATAAGTTTTATGACTAAGTTTCATAGTGTTTCATTAGGTTTCATACAGTTTCAGAAGGTTCTATGTCTAAGCTAACTAAGTTTTATAG
Source organism: Melocanna baccifera (assembly GCA_036346265.1). Taxonomy (NCBI): domain Eukaryota; kingdom Viridiplantae; phylum Streptophyta; class Magnoliopsida; order Poales; family Poaceae; genus Melocanna; species Melocanna baccifera. Next base: position 20,335,524 of record CM070681.1, read on the forward strand.
GATTTTATGTCTAAATTTTATAGTGTTTTATAAAGTTTCAGGAGGTTTCATATCTAAGTTGACTAACTTTGTAAAAAGCATGTTTGAAACTCTATGAAATCTTGTAAAACGCGATGAAACTTGCCTATAGGTTCTATGATTAAGTTTCATGGTATTTCATTAAGTTTCTGAATATTTCATACCTAAGCTAATTAAGTTTTATAAGATTTTATGTCTAAATTTTATGGTGTTTCATAAAATTTTAGGATGCTTCATATCTAAGTTGACTAATTTTTATAAAGCATGTTCAAAATTCTATGAAACCTTGTAAAATCAGATGAAACTTGTTTATACCGTTAGAAACCTTTCTAACGATATACTCTGCGCTAGCCCTCCCCGGCTAAGAAAACTTGCCTATATCATCATGCATGAAACTTGCCTAAGAAAACTTGAAATGTGCTCAAAACTTGAAACTAGGAACGTGGAACTGAATGAAACTAGCATGAAACCTTCTTTTTAGCATTAGTTGATGAAACTTGCATGAAAAATAATTTAAAACTCGAAGGTTGCTCAAAACTGGAAAAATTCAAAACACCAAACTAGACCAAGTTACCTTGAAACCTCCATCCGCATCGATCAACAAAACTTGGTCAAAACTTTAAACATGTAACTTGAACAAACTAGCCTGAAATTTCCATCTTCATATGATAATTTGAAACTTGAATTCTCAAAACTTAAAGGAGGATGATCGTATAGAGGAGAGGAGGAAGGTGAGGCTCTATACATGTGCTCTAGTGGCACAAAGTAATGGGAGGCGAGCTCAATGAGGATTCACGGAAGAAGGCAATCACTAGGAGACTGGCTCGTCCGATTAGAAACGATCTAAGGGCTCAGACCTACACCGTCGGGATGCTGGCGGGACGGTATACAGTTCTCTAGCCGCGTCCTAAAAAATATAGATATATAGCCCTAAAATAACAACCATAAAGTTTGCCTATTCCCACTCCTTTTTTAGAGGATTGGCCACTCCTTGTACCCCATCCATCATCCATGCTCCTACTACAACCACAAAAGAATGATGCTTTTGGGCCATGATGGTCTTGGTCTATGTTTCCAAACGCATCAGGCGAGGCCAAGCCCGACTAAGGCATACAGAGCAGGAGGGTTACGGCGACTTGGCCAGCCCAACAATCTTTCTTGGACGCCTGTGGCTTCCTTCTTTTACCGTCGGAACATCACCTATTTTTAAAAGTTATTTTTGCACTATTGCCATCCAATTGTTTGATAGATACGAAGAACATTTGCAATGTGGAAATAGCAAAGAACAAGAACAAGAGAGAGAGAGAGAGAAAAGGAGAGAGGGACACAATAAGTTGGTTTAATTTGTGCTTTCATTCTACGAAGGCTAAGCTTCTAGGTAAGTACTAGTAGTCTTGACAACATGTGTGTGCAATGCAATGTGCAACTCCTAATGTAGGCATGTGAATATACGATGATGACCAGCTTAAGCGCATCCTATCAAGTACCTTGGCATGTTAGAGTGTGGCCTATCCAAGAAAAGGAAAACAAGAAATAAACAACTGCGACCATCAATATATAAAGAAATACCAAGATTGACAACACGAATTTAGTATCAGTAGATTCACCATGAAATATACTTTCATAATGTATAAATATTATTATTTTTTGTAACAATCTATGTTTATGGAAATTGATGATGAGTATCATCTTGGAGGCCATATCAATTTCCCAAACAACTTATATTTGGAATTAGATAGAGTAGTATTTTTTTTAAAAAAAGAGATTAATGCATAACCCTACCGCTTTTGTAATGATCGATGAAAGAGTTCCTAGCTTCAAGACAACTGTTTATTCAAGTGCTGAGTTGCAACTTGTAGATTCCAAGATTTCCAATGGGCTGAACGCCTAAACGAGGGGGTTGTTCTGCCCTGTTTCAGTAGGAGTATGAATCAATCACTTTAAAATGAATGAATTCAATTTGTCCTTAGCCATGCATGTATAAAAAACCAATCTTGTCACAAACCTTTTAGATCAGTCTTAACTCCAGAGACTTCATATGCATGCATACACTGTGCTATCATGCCTACTTTCCATAATTAACAAACACTTTTGTCATAAGCCTACTCAAAGTGTTTTTCAGCAGGTCATGAGTAGGGCCTCCTTTCTTTCAAAGTGATTAGATCACTAGTTTATGACCTCCTACTGCTCCCCCACTACTCGTGTTTCTTTTTCCCAATTAACCATTCTCACTTTAACTAATCCACGTCGCCATGTGAAGTGGGGGCTAAGTGGATTAACCAAGCGAACTGCATCATCCTTTTTGACTTTGACCGGCTATATTTGTAGGATGATCTCAAACTTCCAATGATCTTGGGCATGAGCCCATGCATGGAGGATCCTTACGAGGATATAATAATTCTCTATTTATTACATCATTATATTTTCTAAATATACCTCTTAACGATAAAAAAATATTTCGTAGAGTAATCATAAGTCTTATTGTGACTACTCCATTGTCATAAGTTCTGCTACAACTATCTAGTCATAAGATCTGTTACGACTATCTACTCGTAAGTTCTACTACGACTACTTAGTCGTAAGTTATGCTACGACCTTCTAATTATTCTCCTATGTTCAACTAATCAACTCTCACAGTGGGTTTGTCTAACAAGGCAATTAGAACATGTGTTTATGCTCAATAACCGTACATGATATTTCTCTCTCTCTCTCTCTCTTTGACAACAACATTCCTATGGCAAACGGCTACCCATGCCTCTCTAACAATAACCACTATCCAGCGGTTAACTCCCGAAGTGTCAAGACGTCTTCTGGCAAGAAACAACTATCGTCATTTCGTCGCCAATATAAGAGTTGATGTTGGAGAAGGAGCAGAGGGGCAATCAATTTCATAGTTGGAAAATACATCAACCAGCTCAAACTCTTTAAACAATTCCTTTTTCATGGCCTTTTGTGACCTGGGATTTAAACATCCTGGGATCGTTTCTGCGAGCGCCTTCAAATTTCTTTTTGTGGCTATTAATATGTTCACAAAATGGATAGAGGCTGAACCAGTGATCGGAATAATAACGAAAAGTGCAAAAATGTTCATGATGAGAAGTGTAATTACTCGATTTGAAGTCTCAAGTTGTATAATTATGGACAATGATAAGTAATTCTCTAGTGTGAAATTCTAAGCATTTTTCAATCAGCTAGGTACTAAGCTTTGCTATGCCTCAGTCGCCTATTGTCAAAGCAATGGGGTAGTTGAGCGTGCAAATGGCCAGATAATGCAAGGGAAAAAAAACTCAAGTCTTTGACCAGCTGGTAAAGCGCTATGGGGCTTGGATACAAGAACTTCCTGCGGTATTATGGGCAATTCGCATGACTTTTAGTCGAACAACAGGAGACTCTTTTTTCTTAGTCTTTGGAGCAGAAGCCATGCTTCCTCCAGAATTAAAAAACTGCTCGACAAGAGTCAAAAACTTCAGTGACTCCAACCAAGAACTGCTTCGAACGGATGACATCAACCTGCTCGAAGAAAAGAGAAACCAAGCCTTAATCCGATCAACAGTCTATCAGCAAACTATGCATAAGTACTACAATCGTAAGATCTAACCTCACAGCCTTTCTTAGGTGGCTTGGTATTGAGAAAAATCCAATCCCAGTCTAATCGGAACAAGCTTTCCCCTAAGTGGGAAGGTCCTTACACTGTAGTCGAGGTCACACGACCAGGCTCTGTGACTTGCTACAGAAGATGGTCATGTTCTCTCAAGATCTTGGAACATTGACCAATTACGTAAATTTTACATTTGAACATTCTCATTTTTGCAATAAAGTTATGGTATTCCAATCTGTTTACATTTATTCAGTGAAAATTCTTTTAGATTTGTTCAACCGCTTCTAATATATTCAATTGGTTTTACCTGGTCGAAGAAGGGGACAACACTAGTCGAAGTCTCTCCTTTCCGCATGTAGTCGTGCCCACTAGAGGAATCTTCTTAGTGATGTGTTGTTCCTAACTCTTACTGCCAGCCTTTGATTTGATTAATTTGGTTGAAAGTGTGATAATACGAATGATTATCTACGAGCATGTTGGACGGATATAAAAGAAATAATACAAATGTTATCTTGCTATTGTTTGTGTCTTCGATTTGATTAATCTGGTTGAAAGTGTGGTAACGACTACCTAGTCAGACTACATATGGTCTTACCCACCAGAAGGAACTCTCTAGCGTTGACTCGTTCCTAAATTTTGCTACCAGAACAAGACAATCAAGTTTGACAATGATAGTCAGATGATATACTCTTCTTGATATTATTCGCTTAGTTTATCTATATAAACTAAGTAAATAGTCAAAGACTAGGATAGAGTTATTCATATACCTTCATTTCTTAGCTCTAAGTTCATTTTTTCTTTTTTCTTTGCTCTTTTGTCTTACGAGTGCTACCTACTCAACAAGATAAATTATAGAAAAAGGAAGAGACTTTTCATTCATCAAAGATAAGCCTTATACAAAATTTTTCACTTGCACAACTATTCTAAAGGAGAGTCAAGTTGCATTTCCTCTGCAACCTTTCGAGCAAAGGGTTTGACCTCCTCTATCAGTTGAGCTACCTTTATGTCTGAGCAGTCAAAGTCGTGCTCTATTGGTTGAAAGGATTGATTCGGGTCGCGTGCTTTGAGTTTTACCAAAGCATAACTTACAGCACCTCTGACTACTTTCTGGATTGACTTGACCAGCTCATTCTTCAGAGTAGTTAAATACTTCTCCAAAGTCTTTACTTGCAATCCAGTTATAGTCGCATTAGCAGTTATGGTGTCTTCGAGAAGATCCGTCCTCTTAGAACCAAACTTGTCGAGTAAATTATTGAAGACTTCAATGTTATCATGGAGAATTATCTTCATTGACTTCATCGCCTCTTCACTGTGTGTTGAGATTTCAGAGAGTCGTTCTATTTTGACTATAGCTCCTGCGAACAAAATAACAATGGTCAGAGGAAACTTATCATGATACTAGTTCTCAAAAGTTAATCGAAAGTGAAGTTTTCCTACAACTAACTAGTCGTAAGTTTTTCTACAACTATCTAGTTGAAGGTGAAGTTTTTCTTGCCTGAAAGTCATGCATCAAGACTTTCAACTTTGACTTTCATCTTCTAATCTTTCTCCTTGCTCATTCTGGAAAGAGCTCCGATCACTTTAGCCATTTCTTCGACCTTGACGTGGAGACTGCTTATTTTGGTTTCCTTTTCTATCGAAGGAAGGAAATCAGGGAAAATAAGGAAGATGTCAAGAAAATAAATAGTCTTGAATTTAGGACCTACTATTTATTTTTTCTAAGATCTTGCCTTTGGAATCGGCCTGTATTAGGCTTATCCTCAGGCTAGCGACTTCCTTCTTGAGCTTCTGCATCTCAAAATTTTCATTCTTAAGCGTAGCTGCCAAAGATCCTGCATCGCTCCTGGACCAAGAAGAGTTGGCAGAAAATATGAGAAGACTGGTCGAGCAATCAAAACAAAACTTGATTACAAGAAATATTAACTTACCACGCTCTCGTGTCATCAGAGAGCTTGGCATTCTCTTGCCGCAGGAGAGTAAATTGTCTGTGGTACTCAGCTATAGTCGTCATGTTCTCCAATGCTCTCTATGTTAGGGGAGGCAATGAGAAACCAGAAAAGATCATATATGAATGTCTAAGTACTAGATACTTACATTCATCTCCCTTTGATCAAAGTTCGCGAGTCATGTAGCTGTTCAAGCTCATCGATCCTTCTCCACCATACCTTCTTGAGATGTTCATCATTGAAAATTTGCCCTTTGTTGGGAAAGTCATTTTGGTGTAGGGCTTGAGGTCATTCAAAAGAATTCCTCGCTATAAATGGAGAGTTAAAAACAGATAAGAAGTTAGAAAACTCATCTTCTTCCCAGAGATTACCTTCTTGAGATCGAGAAGAAACATCTTCGACGATTTTCTCAGCGCGTCGCTCGGAAGGTTCTCCTTCCTTCTCCATTTCAATGACCATCTCCGTGGTCGTGGGTGCTAAGCGCCAGCGTCAGCTTCCATCACTATGATGGTCATTTGCTTGACCACTATTTTCATCTCTTTTGCGATTGCGGGCAAAGTCGTGACAGAATCTTTCGCAATATCATCTTTGCTCGATGGAGATACCGAGCTGCATGCCACAAAAGTAAGATAATTTTTCAATAAAATATGGAGGTGAAAAATTATGTGCATGTCTATACGTAGTTGCTTTCACTCTCTTAATTTTGAATTTAGAAGAAACCTTCCTGGAGATTAGTTTCTTCGATTTCTTCTTTTTGACCATCTCTAGTCGGATGAGAACATTCTCAGCCACGTCTAGCCGAGAATCTTGAGCAAGATTTGTTGCTCCTTGTCCCTCTTGGCTCTATTGACAGTTGAGACTAGATTCAACTACCTGAAGAACTGATCCTTTCTCGATCACAAGTTCTAGTGTTGCAGCAATTTCCTTCACATCAGACATGAAATCTTTCTAATTTTCTTTGTTGAGTTGCTTGATAAAACCTCGAGAAGTACATACTAAATGGGTTTATGTATTATAATAAAAGGGTGCCTTGATCTTGGGAGTCTGTTGCTCAAATAAGACTGCCTCTATCTCAGATGCAACATTTATGTCTACAATGAATTTCTAGATTAGGCCGGTCTGAGCAACGGGGGAAGAGTGGTAGGAGGAACTACGATACTTGAGCTTTCTTTCCCCTTGTCAGCAGCTTTAACCAGCCGACACCTCTTGGCTAGAGGAGTGTTTGCCTTTTCCACCATTTTTTCGATAACCATCAATTCAACCTCTTGGTCATCCTGACGATTATTCACTCCTACATTCTGAAGAAAGGAAAAATAACATTTAGTCGTAAGTTTTTCTACGACTATCTAGTCGTAAGTTCTTCTACGACTATATAGTTCTAAAGGGTAATATCCGTCTTTCGATTATCTTTAGATGTTCTTCTCTTTCTTCGGTGGACACATTCACCAAAATACGAGGAGCCTTCGCTTCCAGCGATGAAGCCTTTTTGTAGATATTCTTGACTTAGGAGTCAATCTCCTCCAAATCAAGATAATTAATCTCCTCCAAATCAAGATCTAATTCATTTAAATCGAAAGATTAGTATATAGTACTCAGAATTTAAATCTACCACTATGGGTATGACTATATATACCAGTTTCATAATCTCTGTTAGCATCAATTGCTCCCAAGTATATCCACATAGGATGAACTCATCTCTTTAAGGGGCTGATATGACGGGTGTTTAATCCTTCACTACATGCCATCCTGTTAGTCTCTTATCTCTTAGTTCCTTGATAGCTGAGATATAAGGAGTAATCCTGGTAATGGCCTTCGGGACTGAATTTTAGGATGGATTCTTCTCGACATCCATCCCCATAAAGGAAAGTCTGTCTTCACTGGTGACCTTCCGGTAGAACTACCTCTTCTTCCACCCTGGCCATGATGACCAGGTAAACATCGGGATATACGCCTCTAACTTTCCAATATGGAGCTTCAATCCACAACTCCTAGCGATTCCTGTTTGATGGCTCATCTCATGATAATACCGCAAGAGCTTCAGATCTGAAGGGATTCCCAAATATGCTTCGTAGAGGTACACAAATACACTTAGCATTATAATTGAGTTGGGAACCAGATTCACCAATTTAACCTTGAAGTACTAGAGCACCACTATGAGAATGTGATGAGCAGGAAGACGAAGGCCGCACTCACAAAAGGCTTGGAACACTCGGATTTGTCCAATCTCCCCCGATGGCCAGTCTTGTCCAGCAACTTCAATCCACTTCACGAACTTCTGCGGAGGGATCTTCTTAGCCTCCTCCAAAGCCTTTAGCTTAGATCTATCCATCTCTGACACCGCTCAGTTGGATGAGGATTTTGCCATATTCTTGACTGAATGATCTGGATATATAGAAAGGTTGAAGGAAGAAGACAACTTGCTCATTGAAAAACATGAGGAGAAATGGAAGTGATCAAGGAAAATAAAGCCAAAAGTAACCTTTTTATTAAAGCATCAGTTACTCGTCTCGGCAGTTGAACGGATATCTCGGGAAACAAATGGGCGGACAGAGTTATGAGAAGTAATTAAAATTCTTTTTGAAGTCTATCTGTCTTCACAACTCAAAGGAAATTATCTTTCTGTCCAAGCGCACTTCTGGTCGAGAATTGAAAGAACAATGCTGCTGATCATCTACGACTCCACGTGCTCAAGTAAGTTATTTTCATTTGAAGTTGTGGGCTAGATGATAAGGATATAATAATTCTCTATTTATTATATCATCATATTCTCCAAATATATCTCTTAATGATAAGAGAGAAATTTCATAGAGTAGTCCTAAGTCTTACTGTGACTACTCTGTGGTCATAAATTCTGCTACGACTACCAAATCGTAAGTCCTGCCACGACTACCTAGTCATAAGATCTACTATGACTATTTAGTCGTAAGTTATGCTATGACTTGCTAATTATTCTCCTATGTTCAATTAACTAACTCTCATAACGGGTTTGTCTGACAAGACAGTTAGAATGTACGTTTATGCTCAATAATCACACATGATCTTTCTCTCTCTCGCTCTCTGACAACAATCGTCCTACGGCGAATGGCTACCCACGTCTCTCCGACAATAACCACCATCCAGAGGTTAACTCCTAAAATGTCAAAACGTATTTTGCTAAGAAATAACTGTTGTCACTTCATTGCCAATATAAGAGTTGATGTTGGAGAAGGAGCGGGGGGGGGGGGGCAATCAGTTCTGGAATGAATGCTAAACTTTTCGCACTATTCACACTTGTAAACTTTTCCTCAGTAATAGCAACATAAGATGTAGGATTGTTATTCTTCTATGAGAAGGCCTAAACTTATATAAAAATTTATGTGTCTTTACTCTACATGATCATACGAGAGTCTTAAGAGCTTTTTCCCAAATTCAAGAAATCGTATGTAAGATCGATAATAAAACATCAACAGATCCAGTATTCAGCCTATTATTTTGGCTTTTCAATCAGCTGTTGACTTCAATTTCTTTAAGCAATCATTATTTATTAGACTAATAAGCTATAGCAAAAAAAATTCTTTTCATTAAAGGGTTTAGGGAGCTACCAACGAGCTTCCTATGAAAGTCTCTTATCGGTGGGACCAACCTGTCAATAACTCGTCAAAAGTCTTACGTGTCTCATCTATTGTGTCGTAGTTTTCCACACATTCTCACTAAATAGTCATGGTTCGTTTCTGTTGGAAGTGCTATACATACATTGGATCACAAGATCTACGAGTGAGGTTTACAACGTCAACTAAAATATGGTGTCACAAAGCTCATGGCTATTTTAGGGCAAAATGAATAGTGCATTGGACTCTTGTTCTTTATGCGATAAAAAAATACAAATAGGTACATCACCAAAAGAGATACTAATCACATTTTATGACTGTTCTAGTCTTAACTTTTCTACTAAGCCGATTAAATCTTGCTTCCGTAAAGTGTAACATCCAAATGACCTGGTAGCACACTCAGTAGAGAACCAAAAAGGGTCAACAACCCATTTTTGAGCGTAAGGTGAAAACCAGCCGAAAGAAGTACCCATTGGTGATGCTCTCAGGAAACAATGGTCAACAACTAAAGGGTCTGTTCCAAATAGTGTCGGCTTCTAGCTTCACAAAGTAGGAAGCAGTTTGGAACAGATCGGCTTGTGTCGCAGCAGCTGGGAAGCAATAGCATGCGATTGAAGCCAACGCACCATGGAGCGAATGGATAAGGCCAGGGAGCATGACACTTTGCTTCCTCACACATTCACTCGCCACCTTTCCTACTCCTCTCTCGCACGCTTGCCTGCTCAGTGGACCACTCCCTCTAACCTTGCCACCTCTACCAGATCTGCTACGATACATCTCTTATGAGGCCTCCAGCTCTGAGTCCCCTGTCCCCGCGTCTGCCCCCTGTTCCATAGTTCACTTTGTCCCCTCTCTCCCTCATTGTAGTTCGCTTTGTCCGTCTCCCCCGTCTCCGCAACTGGCTCCTCTGTGGCCTCCGTCCTCATCTCCGGCTCCCCCATCCCGCCTCGTGCTCCACCAGCGCACTGAGGTTCGTAGATGTCGGTTTCAATTTCATCATTTTGAATTGCTGGGCATGTTGTTTGTTACCTCCAATTGGTTGATTGCTCATGTATGATTTGGTCGTTGCTTCAGATTTGTTGCCTTGTATCACCGACAATGCCATTTCTTTGTTCGATTTGTTGAGAATGCATGTTGCTACATGGCTTTGTTCTACTTGGCTTGTTGTCTTGGTTTCTTGATTTCTTGGTTCAAAAAGCTCCTTCTGTACCAACATAGATGGACAAGGCTATGACTACCTGGGGCGCGGACTGCACCCATGTTTTCTTAGAGATATGTGTGGAGGAGGTTGCTGCACACAACCATCCCTTCGGGTGTCTCAACATGAAGGGTTATGACCAGTGGTGGGTGTAGGCAGTTGCGGTGTGTGTGCTTTGTTCTTCAGTTTGTTAACAGTATAATTCATTGGTCTTTTGATGCTTCCTAAATTTGTTGGTATTTTTAGGGCAAGGCCTCAGTGCTCAAGTTCAAGAAAAGACTCCTAAAAAATGAGGACCTCATAGAAGTTGTGTTCAGCTCTGGTACATGCATGAGCGAGCATGCGTCTATGCCTAGAGCAGACATGCTGCCATCGAAGAATGATGAGGACATCCTCGGGACTACCTTGCAAGGTGGCAGTGTTGGGCCATCCTGTGACAAGCACCCAGGGGTGTGCTTGTCCCTGTGCAGCAACAACAAGAAGGGCAAGATAATTGATCACGGCACCAAGCTGAAGCACATCATTGATCTTTACATACCACAGCAACTCATGCGTCCAGTATGCGTGTGACTTCCCCCATGCGCTGCCTAGCAAGGGATGAGCTATGTCATCTAATAGCTATCATCGAGAAGGCCAGGGCTGGGGAGGACACTGATGAGCACTACTATGCCGATCAACTGTTCATGAAGAAAGAAGACCATGATAGGTTCACGGCAATGAAAATGGCTAAGGGACGGCTCCGGTGGATCAAGAGGACATGGGAACATTTGAAGAACATGCCTTGAGAAATGTCATCTTTGTTCGAGTGGTCCTTGTTTGAGTAGTCCTTGTTTGAGCTACCACTCCATGTTTTTGTCATTAACATGAGTTGTTTCTTGCACTGCATTTCGGTCCTCGCATTTCATTGTTGTGTCATGCACTATAATGTTAGCTCTATTGTTTCGGACTTGAGTTGTTTTCTCGTAATTGCATGGTATTGTTCAGTTCCCCCGTTTGTGTCAATTGTTTCACTTACTCACATATTGTTATGTTCCAGGTATTTATTTCGCTAGCCACTGAACTTCTATCCTTTAATCATTGCGTGCAGACATGAGCGTGGCTCCGCCGGCGGGTGGAGGGAGCAACAACAAAAATATCTCCACTGGCTCCTTCGCACTCGCTGCCTATGCCGCCTTCACGTGCACAGAGGATGACGCAACCTTAGAGTCTAGCCCTCCACCGAGAATTTCGTTCATGATTGGGATTCAATGGGTAAAACAATAACTTGCCAACAATTAGCGCTATTACAATATGTTCAGGATGCGAAGGTCAGTGTTCGAAAGGCTGCATGATACTCTAGTTGCCAACTATGGATTGGAATCTACTATACAAGTTTGCTCCAGAGAAGCGCTTGCTTTGTTCCTATGGACTTGTGGTGCAACTCAATCCAATAGGCAAACGGTCAACTGGTTTCAGCACTCAATAGGAACTATTAGTAAAAAGTTCACACACATGCTGAAGTGCATTGATAGATTGGCTGTTTCTAACATTACACCTGATGATCCTATGTTCCAAACTGTGCATCCCAAGCTACTATGGTGGAGGTTTTATCCCCACTTTCATAACCGCATCGAGGCGATCAACGGGACCCATGTGCAGGTTATGGTCCCATTCGAGGAGCGTGCTAGGTATTTCAACAGGTACAGGTACACCAGTCAGAATATTCTTGTAGTTGTAAGTTCAAGCTCCATTATATTAGTTTTGATGATAATGACAAATACTTGTATGAGACTAATATGTTTGATTGATTATGATATGGTTTAGTCTCATTTGGATAAAAAGGTGAAATCAAAGAGGTATGCATTTGACACTTACATTCATTTACATTTTAGTGCATTTCTTGGATCTAAAATATAGATTAAACTTCACCAAAAGTCTAAAATGAATATGTGCATATGCTTTTATTATATATTCTTGTATGCACACATTTAGGAGGAGCTCACTCTATGTTTTGTTATTTCATTAGTATTGATCCATATTTCCTTTTCAACAAATATTGGGATCTCTACTTTGAAATATATCATTTGAATATATAAACTTGTGTAGTTCATATATACTCACATTGAATCATATTGCTTTACACTCAATTATTTGTGTATGGGACTAATGTGATTATCAAGTGTTTGAAAGGTTTAGTCCCGGAATTCATTTGAGTATTTGGAGATGCATGCAAAGATTGATAAGAAGATCAATATGGCTCGAGACAAAGGTCAGCATGCATTTGAATTTAAAGTCTAAAGTCAACTATGCTCTCTCAGGAAAATCGGTAGCACCGCACCCACCTGAGGTATTACCGCAGTGCGGTAGTACTGGCGTGTAAACAGCGGTATTACCGTAGTGCGGTAGTACCGATTTTTGTGCGGTATGTTTTTTCCAGAGAGCACCCATGGTGGGACTTGGACTCACCGAAATCGGTAGTACCGGTTTTTCCACGGCGGAACTAACCGTAGTACCGCACCGATTAGCGGAACTACCGATTCTCAGTAGTACCGGCGTCCTGAGTGGTACTACCGGAGAGCGGAACTACCGGCCTTATAACGGCGGTAGTACCGCATTTTGAGTTTAAAGTTTTATTTATTTGCAATTATGGTGGTTATCGTCAATTACCAAATGGAAGATTGAAGAATCTAGACACACCATTATGAGTTAATAGTATATTTTGGTAATTAATGATAATCACATTGTGGGACTAATATTTTCCATAAGTTGGATGAATAGATTATGTTCCACGATGATGAAGACTTTGGATGGCTTAATGTGTTGAAGATTATCAAGTAAGGGTTTGGGATGAAAGATGGTTTTATGTGTTGAAGGCCATCAAGAAGAGGAGATGCATCATATGTTGATGAGCATCATCAAGCTTCAAGAGAATGCTTAAGGCAAAGGTATGACTAGCTAGGGCTAAGGATATGTTTCTAGTCTTTTACCGGTCTCGGTGTTTTGTTGAAAGACCAGATTGCTAGTATAGGTTTGCCGTACTATTAAGAGGAGTCTTGTCTAGTAGCTTGAGTGTCATTATATGTTGATAGCTCAATCTTGCTTACTCTAGTTTTCCATGGTATGATGCTATTATTTACGAATGTGTTTTGCGAATAGTTGAGGCTCATGTATCCAATCCTTACAACATGTGACTATACTTTGCAAATATTTTTTTTCAAATGATTGAACTCCATGTACTTTTTTCTTGTGGTATGATCTAAGTTTGCAAATGTGTTTTACGAATTATTGGAGGTCATACATTATCATTTGGCATGGTCTAAGATTGTGTATTATTATTTTTCTTGAACTTAGACCGTGAAAATGACTACTTAGATCTCTTATGATATTTGCATTCATCTAGTGTGTTTTAGATCATGCAAATCGATGGGTTGTGTAGCCCTCTGAATAAGCTTTCCGTAGAGTCCAAGATCACTCAATTCCGACATCGGAGTCAAAAGTTATGACCGTTTTCCTGAGTGTTGTCTGTGCTGAAAAATAGAAGTACGGTAGTACCGTACCACGGAAGTACCACAAATTATGCGGCAGTACCGCACTTTGTACAGCGGTAGTACCGATTTCTCTGATTTTTTCAGTGGTTTGACTCTAACGGCTAGTTTGACATAGCCGTTAGTTTGTGCTACAGTAAAGTGCGGTAGTGTATTCTTTGGCATCTCATTTCACTCTCTTGAGCTAATGTAAGCCTCTCCACTCTATTGTGCATGTGTTGCACTTTGTGAGCAATGAGAGAGGTCTCTAGTTGCATGTATTGCATCTAGAGGTGGATTTTGTATCCACTTCGGTTTGTGCATTCGTTGCACGTGGTGAGTGTCAAGCGAGAGACTTGACTTATTACTCTTGGAGTTTGCCGACTCTTAGACGGCGTTGGAGGCGTCGTGTCCGGTGATCTTCTCAAAGAAGCTTGTGAGAAGGCTCAGCGTTTTATGAAGGTTGGAGCTCACCTACCCGGAGCGGGGAAGAGCTACCATTAGTGGAATTGAGGTATTTGGCTTAATTCGTAGAGCCGGTCTAATTCGTTTGGGCTTAACTCAACGTGGATTAGGGGAGACCGGTAAGTCTCCGAACACTACGGTAAAACATCCGTGTCATTTGTGGTTTGTTTTTTTATGCTCAATTTACATTCAAGCAATTTATATTCATAGAATTAAATTGATTACTTGTCACCCTTAGATTGCAAACCTTTGACATAGGCATAGATTGTTAGTGCGCTTAGGCAAATCTAGTTGTTTTAGGTAATATTTGTGCTAAACCAATTTAAGTTAAGTTTTCGTATTATATACTTGGTTTAGACAAATAGATATTGTTTTTAAATTATAAGATAATTTCTTAAGTCCGCCAATTCACCCCCCTCTAGTCGGCCTCATCGATCCTACAGGTGGTATGAGAGCTTGGTCGGTCTTTTATTAGGCTTCACTGCTTAGAGAGTTAAAGGATGACGACTAGTAATATAGTGCACCTAGATGATATACCTATATTTGATGGCACCAATTATGATAATTGAAAAATCCGCATGATTTGTTATTTTAAGGTCATGAGCCCAAAAATATGGCGGATTGTAGATGTGGGTTTTTCTTCTCCATTGGATCCTCTTACTCCAATAATTGAGGATGAGAAATGCTCACATTTCGACGCTCAAGCAACTAACGCTTTCTTTAGTGCTTTGAGTGTAGAGGTGTTTAACAAAATATGCAATCTCGAGAGCGCTCATGATATGTGGACACATCTTCAAGATAATTATGAAATGTCCACCTCATCCGATGAGTATTGCATACAAGAGTGGATGTCGGAAGAAGAATGCTCAACCTCTAGCTCCGATAATGAAGAATCCACTATTCCCTCCACATTAACTCAATGCTTCATGGCAAAAAGTAATAAGAAGGTAAATAATAATGACAATGATGATGCACCTTCATATGATGAGTTGATGGACATGCTAGTAGAGCTTAACGAGTTTCTTGATAAGGAGAAAGCTAAATATAATATTTTGAAGAATGAGCATGTCTCTCTTTAAAATGATTATAATAAGTTAAAAGGAGAACATGAAATTCTCCTTCTCAAGGAATATTCTAAGCCTAAGGTGGATATAGGTATTACATGTGATTTATTAGATGATATGCCATTTATAGCTTCTATTCCTTGCATGTCATCTAAAGTTAGTATATCCACCTCATGTGAGGATTTAATTGACATGCCTTGTTGTTCTCAATTAGATGCTTCGACTTCCTCTATGCATTGCAATACTAATATTGTAGAGGAAAATAATGAGCTCAAGGCCCAAATCACCAAGTTATGCAATGACTTGGAAAAGTGTTATAAAGGGAAAGCCTCTCTTGATGATATTGGCTTCATCTCCAAGCAACGGAGCTTGAATGACAAGAGAGGTATTGACTTCATCTTCAAGAAGAAAAATAGCAAGACAAAGCACAATGCAAGACATACGAAGAATGCCTTAGTTGCAATGAGAAATGTCATTTCGCCTCTAAGTGCCCCAACAAGGTGGAAAATAAGAAAAATCAATCAATGAAGAGGCAAATCGGTATTGAGCAAAATAAAAAGATAACAAGAGGCAACAATTGTCTAACTTGCTACAATTGCCAGGAGAAGGGACATTTTAGTAAAGATTGTCCCAAAGGTATCATTCCTAAGCCACCTCTTTACAATGAATGTTATTTGCTTAGGAAGGATAAATATGGCAATGGATTTGCTAAAAATGTTAGCTCACATAATTTTAATGTTAGGGTCATTTGGGTGCTCAAATTTATTGTAACTAACATTTGTGGACCCAACCAATTTTTGGGTACCAAAATGCGCTTAAAGGCTTAATAGGTACTTGGAGATGCATTGGAGGCTTGGCTTATTCATGAAGAGATGGATTCCACCATATGCATAATGGGAGCCAAGCTTTAGGATGATCATTCCATATCAAGAACCAATGCTATCTCGGTAACAAGTATTTACATTTGATATATTTAGCCTTTACCTTGTGTAGGTTGTATTGCATGAAAATTATTTAAAAAGGGTGCTCTTGCTCTTGTTCTCAAAGTTCATTATTGTAATCATGAGTAAAATGTAAGTGACACATTAAGGGGGAGTGTTAAACCAGAATAATGTATATCACATCCCTAAGTGTGCCCAAATTAATTAAGTGCTAGTATTGATTTTGAAAAGGTAAGCCATTTAGCCAAAAGTCAAAAACTTTGAAATTATTAATGTATCTTTGAAAAACTAGTTGAAAAATATGTATAAATGCATTTCAAATGTTTTCCAAATGTTTTGGATTTAGAAAAACCTATTTCAAATAAAAATGAGCTTTTGACAAAAAAACTAGCAATGTAATATCTTGTTTTAGCTTTAAACTCAAAAATTAGCCACAATTAATTCTAAAAGGAATTTGAAAATAAGTTCAATACCAAAAACCTAGAGTTGGTTATTTCAAACCTTATTGGTATTCAAAAGTTTTCCAAAAGGCCAACCAATCAAAAGTTATTTAGATTTGAAACTCGTCCAAAATCTTGAGTTGACCTAAGCAGTCACAACCTAGCACTTAAGTGTGTTTTGCCGTTTGAGCTAAAACTATTGACATGTATTGGCTCATAAGGGTATTTATAACTCATACATGAAACTGAATGCTTAAGATATCCTTTATTGCTCATTCTTGCAATCTTGAAAAAAATATTGAAAATGAGCGTGCTTTGGAAAATTGAAAGCTTAGTTTGCTAAAAACTATATTGAAAATAGTTTTAATCTTGGCATATAGTTGGAAATGCTCCATAAGAGGTTTATGTTTCTTTGTAAACAATTTTGGAGCAAGGTACAACGTTCTAACATTTATTCTCCTCTGAAATCCAACTCTTGGCATGCTCCTAGAAAAATCGAAATTACTGGCAGTGATTCTGTGGTACTTCTAGTTTTCGGAACTACCAGCAGTGAAAATGCGGCACTTTCAATATTTCTGGAGAATGGCTAATTTGTTGCAAAAATTGATTTCCAATTTCCTCAACCATTCGTCTTGCTCCTCAAAGTCAAGATGATCCATTTTATCCTTGGTTAGCTACCTCAAATATTTATTGACTTCATATGCCATTTAGCTCGCACCTTGATTCTTTTCTTTAAAATGGCAATCCCTAAAAGAGTGGTAGACTTTTAGTTATCTTGACATCGACATGTACTTCATTCCTATCTTTTCAAACGATATCATCCATTTCTTTCAAGTGATATCTCTTAGTTGAGAAAATTAAGTGGTATCTTTAATCCTCAAATTGATATCTTTTGGATTGATACCCTTCTCATCTTGGCAAGCAAATCTCTCTTAACTAAGCTCTTCACATATATGATATCATTGATTTCCAAGTGATGTTATCTTTCAAGTGGTATCTACTCTTTTGACTTGGTATCTTTTTCGTTTGGAAAATAATTGATATCCTTTCTTCCTCTTGCTGAGATAATCTTATCTATTAACCAAACTCTTTCACCTATGATATCATCTTCTTCCAAGTGGTATCCACCTTTACAAGTGGTGTATTCTCTAATGATATCATACTCCTTTTTCAAGTGCTCTTTCAAGTAACATCTTTATTATTGTTAATGGGTTTGTTATTGTTTTTCTTGGACTTAGACCGTGAAAATGACTCCTTGGATCTCTTATGATTTCTACATTAATCTAGTGTGTTTTAGATCATACAAATAGATGGGTTGTGTAGCCATCTAAATAATTTTTTTCATAGAGTCCAAAATCACTCAATTCCGACATCAGAGTTAAAAGTTATGACCGTTTTTCTGAGTGTTGTCTGTGCTGAAAAATAGAAGTACGGTAGTACCGTAAATTATGCGGTAGTACCGCACCGTGGTAGTACCGTACTTTATACAGCGGTAGTACCGATTTTCTTGATTTTTTTCAGTGGTTTGACTCTAACGGCTAGTTTGACATAGCCGTTAGTTTGTGCTACAGTAAAGTGCGGTAGTACCGCACTTTGTACAGCAGTAGTACCGATTTCCCTGATTTTTTCAGTGATTTGGCTCCAACGGCTAGTTTTTGTGTGGGGGTATAAATACTCACTTGTGGCCGGTTGGAGAGTATTCTTTGGCATCTCATTTCACTCTATTGAGTTAGTGTAAGCATCTCCACTCTATTGTGCATGTGTTGCACTTTGTGAGCAAGGAGATGTCTCTAGTTGTTTGTGTTGCATCTAGAGGTGGATTTTATATCCACTTGAGTTTGTGCATTCGTTGCATGTGATGAGAGTCAAGCGAGAGGCTTGACTTATTACTCTTGGAGTTTGCCGACTCATAGATGGCGTTGGAGACGTCGTGTCCGGTGATCTTCTCAAAGAAGTTTGTGAGAAGGCTCGGCGTGTTGTGAAGATTGGAGCTCACCTACCCGGAGCGGGGAAAAGCTACTATTAGTGGAATTGAGGTGTTTGGCTTAATTCGTGGAGCCGGTCTAATTCGATTGGACTTAACTCAACGTGGATTAGGGGAGACCGGCAAGTCTCCGAACACTACGGTAAAACATCGCGTGTCATTTGTGATTTGTTTTCTTGTGCTCAATTTACATTCATAGAATTAAATTGATTGCTTTTCACCCTAGAATTACAAACCTTTGACATAGGCATAGATTGTTGGTGCGATTAGGCGAACCTAGTTGTTTTAGGTAATATTTGTGCTAAACCAATTTAAGTTAAGTTTTCGTATTATATACTTGGTTTAGACAAATAGATATTATTTTTAAATTGTAAGATAATTTTTTAAGTCCGCCTAGTCACCCCCCTCTAGTTGGCCTACTCGATCCTACAGTAGTACGCGACTTCAATGCCTGGTTCATGTTTGTGTGTGCTAAATGGTCCGAATCTGTGCATGACAGATGAATATTGCAAGAAACACTTTTGAAATATGGAGACTGTTTCCCTGTTCCACCTACAGGCATGGCCCTGCAATGCATAATATTTGATGGCATCATTTTTAAATGTAAAACGATAATTTCACATTTCTCACATGGTTCATGTAGGGGAGTACTACCTGATGGACGCTGGCTATCCGAACTGGGTGGGGTACTTGACCTCTTATCGAAACCATATGTACCATATTTTGGAGTTCCAAGATAGTAGTCAACCGAATGGGATGCAGGAGGTAGTCAACTTCAATCGTTCCTCTCTATGCAACATCATCGAGTGGGCATTTAACATGTGTAAGATGAAGTGACATATCCTAAACAACATTCCTAGCTACAAGGCACAAAAACATAAGGCCATAATTGTCACAACGATGGTGTTACATAACTTCATTCTGAATTGCAAAATGCAGGGTGTAGATTTTCCAAACCTAGTAGAGTAGAATGGAGGGGATGTAGGCTTAGCACAAGGCCTTGTGGATACGTATTTGACACATGACGTGATTGCAGTGTCGCTGGTGACTTGACGTACATGCCGCGCTGATTATGCTTCTATGTACATTAAAAATGTCCAATTGCCATGTGCATTTTCTGTAATTTATTATGTCTGTGAACATGCATGCAGTGCTCTCAATGATTTTGTTACATGCAACCTCTTCACATCTCCAAAATACTACTTCAAAAATCAGCTTAGCAAAAAAGCAAAAAGCCAACAACCAAATTGAACACCTCCAACTTCAGTTGCATCTTCTTGCAGCCGCTATAGTGCCATTTCAGCCAAAATCCAGAAAGCCCAAAGTCAAAAGACAAAAGCCACATCTGAATTAAACAAGGCCTTATCAGTCTACCACGGGAGCTAGTTGGCCCTACCACTTTGCTGCAGTAATAGCCGTTGGATCCTTCTCGTTGCTGTGCTCATGCAGTCGCGCCTTTCATACATTGCTTGTCAAATCAACACAGTGTGGATCAGATCATGATTCATCATCGTCGAATCAGACAAGATTAAAGGGGTGTAACTTTTGTTTACTAGCAATGGAAATGTGGAATGACTGTAGAAAAGTGAGAAATTAATCGAAGCATGTATGTATGTTACAAACAATTTGCACCATGTGTGGACGGATTTGATTCAGTTGTATTCTATTCGATCTATCAGACGCCAAGACGTGTGATTGTGTGATATGATCGGTCGTGTATGCACCACATAGTATGAGTATGCCCTCTTCCGTTCTTCTACTCTTCCTTCACCTCACCACGTGGTATGAGTATGTCTTCTTTCGTTCTTCTGCTCTTCCTTCACCTCACACCTAATTAATGGCCATGGGATTACCACACATAGTTTGATCATTGTGTTGCATCTACTTTGTCTTTATCATTGACCACTGTTTATTTGGTAATCGGCACTAGGATTGAGACCTATGTGTTGTGCAATTCTATCCATACCCCTCTCGTAAGTTTTATGGTTTTTTCAATTATCTTATTTTCATTTACGTTTTCCTCAAGTTAAGTTACCGTACGAACACCATATGACATGCGTCAAAATTATTTCATCTTATGAAGATGAAAGATAAATGAAAGTCGGCTAAAAATCCCCTAGAAATTGACATGTTCATAGTTCCCACTTGATAAATTGCCATGACTGAAGAAAAAATTGATGAGGAAATGTGTCTTCTAGGCTCTTAACTATCTGGTACCTACAAAACATGACAAGTATGATGCTCTGTGTTTTCAAATCAATCTAATTAACTTTCATGTGCAACAAGAATAGTAAGGTTTCAAACCCATGAGATCTACAATAGGTTATGAGATCAATTGGGACATTCCCAAGTTGAATTTCATCAGAATTATGTTGTACATAGCAACAATGAAGTACAATTACAAATTTACCTAGGATATGAATTTATGAAGCTAGTGATTTGTACAATACAATAATCTGTAGCACCTACCGAAAACAAGGGATAATTGATCATTTGTTGCTCTATTGAGTGGGTTTTGAGAATTTTCCATTATATAGAATGTAATCTATTATTTGCAACTCTGTAGAAGACACAATTTATTATTTGCCATTTTTGGACAATTTTGCCTCCAGTCTTCTTCTCCCTTCTCTTTTCTTCTTACCATCAACCATGGTGGATGATCTTCATCTTCGGTGACTGCTCCATATGGAATTTGTCCTCTCCCCCCTACTAGCTGCCCCTCTCTCCTCTTTAACCTCCCCCACTAATTGCTCTCTCTAATAGCAAGCTCGCCTCTACTCCGTATGGTGAAGCTCAATAGGGGTGCAATCGAGTCGGATTCAGACAGATATTGTTCATACTCTATCCTAATCCATATTTTTTTTCCCAGATTCGAAGTCAGATACAGTAAGGCCGGATACAAATACGAATTTGGATTATTCGGATTTCGAATATGGTGTCATCGGGACGGATACATAACGGTTTCGGATTGAAAATTGATACTATAGACAGATAGTATGTGTATACATAAAGGAATATACACTGAACCATACCACCATCACTTCAAGTCTTAAACTAGCAATAAATTCATCTAGATTACTTAAGTATAATATCCAATACAACACAAGTTCAACATAAGCGATAAATACATATATAAATTCATACACAAGTTCAACATAAGCGGGGAGCATTGGTGGCAGCTGGTTAGAGTAGATGGATTCTAGAGTTAGGTTACAACTTTGATAAAATCTAAGCTGGTTGGTGTCAATGATAGTTGATGGGCTAGCCCATTTAGGGTACTAACTTGTTTGTTCGGATATTCAGTCAGATAGTATCCGATTTACCATTTACCGATGCTATTCGGTTGGATTTTAGCTTTACCGTTTTCGTTACCATATCTGGCAACAATTATTCGGTACGGATCGGATTCGGTACCGGATGCTAAATTACCTTCCCATATCCGGTACCAACCAGATTCAGTATCGGATCGGTCAGAAATAACCCATACCGTTTGCACCCCTAAAGCTCGATGATCGACACGACTACGCAAGGCTATGACAGTAGAATAGAGTGGCTCTGGAGGCAACGGTCAAGCCCATCTGCTCAAGATTAGGTGATTTACATGGCTTGGCGGTGGAGGTTGTGGTGACATGATGGTGGCCCCACGACGTATCAGTGCACGGTGGTGGTGTGGAGGGAGACGACGGTGGGTTGAGGGCATGCTGTCGAGGATCGTGGACACCATGCTCGTCATCAAGCTTTGGGCTTCGGCATAGGGATGCCACCCAGGCGCTGGTCTATTCCTGGATCTCATCGAGGACACACTACCGAGCCCAACCAAGAAAAAGGGGAGGATGACGACAAAGGAGAAAAGGGGAGTTCCATAAGGAGCGGTCGCCAGATGCCATGGTTGCTAGCGAGAAGAAAGGAGAAGGAAGAAAACAAAAGGTAAAATGGTCCAAAATGATAAATAATAAATCACACAATCTACAAAATGGTAAATAATGAATTATATCGTATATAATAGCAAATTCTCATAGCCCAGTGATGGAGTGGCAAACGATCCAACCACATCTTTGTTAGCGTTACCGTATTATTCAGGTTCCCCGGCCAGCTCCGTTCGAACGAAAACGAAGAGTGGAGGAGCCAAAAGCCCCAAAAACGCAAGGACGAGGAGGGGGAGCAAAGCGGGTGCCACGCCGCGGCTGCGCACACCTTTCGTTCTTTCTCCTTTCCGCTTCACCCACCGCCACCTCAAAACTCCCCGACTCCCTTGTCTCTCTCTGCGCTGCGTGGTGGCATGGGCTAGGGAGGAGCCCCTATGCCTCGCGTGCATGTCCGCGCGGGCGCAGGCATAGGCATGGAACCGGCGGCAGCGGCGCTGGAGGCAGGAGGAGCCCCACAGGGCGAGCGCGCGGAGGTCGCGAGGCCGGTTCTTGGCGCGGGCGCGGCGCAAGGACCGGAGACGGAGGAGGGTGCTGTGGGCGTGGGCGCGGGCGCTCCTCGTCGAGGCGGATGCGGGAGGGTGGGGGAGGAGGAGCTACCGCTGCGGATGCGGCTAGGGAGGGGGAGGCGGCGGGCCGGGCCCGGCACGCCGGCGCCATCGTGGAAGCTGGAGGCGTCGCCGCGGCCGCCGGAGGAGGAGGGTGAGGGGGCTGCTGCTCCGGTGCACCCGGCGGTGGCGGCCGCGAGGATGAGCTCGGTGTCCGCGTCGGCTCGGCAGCTGGGCGCCAGCCTGTGGGAGATCCACGACGTCATGCGGGAGGGCCGGCGCGGCGGGGCGCGGAGGAGCCGGAGCGGCAGGGGCCTCGCCGACGGCGGCAGCGAGGTCGATCAGGTGAGGGCCTGCGGTTTGGCTTTACTCTGGTGCGCCATTGAAAATTAGAAATTTAATGACTTCCTTGGCTCAATGAATTACTACTTGAATTATCGGTCTTCTTTGCATCAAACAAAGCAAATGGATCAGATCTTGAAACGTAGTACTCTCCAAACCAAACAGTTGCAACGCTCGATTTCTTCTCTTCTTTCAAGTTCATCCCCTTCTGTTCATGTGTTGTTCTGCACTTCGTTCGTGATTAATGGGTAACAATTTTGTGAAGGTAGCGCTTGGTGTTGTTCCTTCAAATTGATTTCCTTTCTGGTACCACTGTCTTTCACCTCCTAATTCATCATATAGGTGGCTAGTATGGACCTTTCTAGTCTGTTGAGGTATTAGTACAATTTTGTCCTACCATTGCTTGAGAGTTGAGAAAATTAATTGCTTGACGGGGCTTAGGCCCTGTTCTAAATAGCTTTTCGCTTTTAGAAGCTGGCTTTTGATAGGACTGGCTTCTCAAGGTGGTTTATAAGCCATTTGTTGGAGTCACGGTATGAGCTCCTTTGAACGAAGTGACTTCTCAATGCGAGTGTTCATTCTCTCAATCTCTCTTGCAATCAGCCAAAAGCAACAACGCTTTTGAACACCTTAAAGTTGAGCAAATTGGGCAGGAGTAAAAGTTGTGTCGTACGGTGTAGTTATGTGGAAGTAAATATAACCGCATTCTTTCTTGGAGTGGCTAAATTTTTAACCAAAAGTGTAAAACGTAATGTTATTATAACTAGCGGAATTACCCGTTCAATTGCACGCTAGATATTACAATACAATTGTCTTTCATATACAACTCTACTACCTAGTATTAAAAATACAATTGTATTTGTTATATAAATATGATATCTACATATGATTAATCTGCACTGTTATAATTTGGTTCTACTAAAATAAGCGGTATAGATCTTTCTCTTTTTCTCTCGATTAATGTGAGAATTTATATTATTATTTTTCTTTTTTAGATTATTGTTGGATTTTCTTGCGCTCAAAACGAAGGAAGTCTTGAATCTCATGAGTTGTTTGTATTTATATATTTTTTTTGTAGTAGGCAAAATAAAATAGCAAGATTTACCCTTTTGGTTTCTCAGCAAGGTTATTAAGTTGAAAAGTCGACATCACCCTCTTAATGACGACTAGTCGACTAATCAGCCGACTAGTCACTGACTAGTCGACAGGTACTGTTTATATAAATATGTATATATAGAGAAGGACTTTATTGTAATTTTAGAAAATAACCTGCCCCCACTGCAAAATACATACACTGTCTCGCTCCGATCGCTCTGACTAGTATATATAGAGAAGGACTAGTCGCTGGTATTTCATATCCCTCTGCCATAACCTGCCCTCATCGCTCTGACCACCGCCTCCCTCCGACCTCCGCCCCCCACCGCCTCCCTCCGACCTCCGCCCCCCACCGCCTCCCTCCGACCTCCGCCCCCCACCGCCTCGCTCCCTCTCTCCTTTCCCCATCTCCTCTAGTGGAAGCAGTGGATCCGACGGCGGCGACGGCGGAGGTGCCAGATCCAGTGGCAGCGGCGACGGCAGATCTGGTGACGGCGGTGGCGGCAGCGACGACAAATCTGGTGTCGGCGGTGACAGATCCAGCGGCGGTGGTGGTAGATCCGGTGGCGGCGGCGGCAGATCCGGCGGCGATGGCGGCGCAAGTCGAGTCGTTGGCTCCAGCGCTCCTTCGCCAACGACTAGTCGTCGACTTGATAACCATGTTTCTCAGAAATAGAACAGATGAATCATTTGGATTTGCAATACACCAACTCGGCCAACATGTCAGTACTTACATCGTGTGAAATGCTTTAAGGGCAGTGCATATGGCATATCATGGAAGAAGAGCTCTTGCTTAGTAAATGGCATAATTGTTTTAACTTGTTTTTAACAATTTAGTCTGCCCATATTTTGCATTAAGATTGACAAGTGATTGGTTAATCACCATTTACTGTCCTTGATGCTGATTATGTCATGATCAAAGTACTTAATTGGTGCAGGGTTTTATACCTGCTTGGCATTCTTAAGTTGGTTTTACAAGTTTTAGTTTAGAGCTTTTAAACAGGGTTCATTTAGGGTATTTAGCCTACATGTTCTATGTACTTTTTTAGGATTTGTTTTTGCTTTAGGGCTCCCGATTTATGATTATTCAATATGGGTGTTGCAGGATTTTAATAAAGTTATTTTAGTTTGAGTTTAGGTCTTTCAAATTATTAGGGTGTTTATGATAAGGTATGCAAATTATGTTTCCTCTTTATTTTTGGAATGAGGGAGTTAACTTTAGGTTTCAGATTTGATATTTCTAAATTAAGTAAAACTGTCTCTATTAATGGAGGATTTTCATATAGTTGTTCCAAACTAGAAGGTATAAGTTAACTCAATGGGCAAGTCAGGGTGATATTTATGGGTAAATTTGGGAAAACATTACTTCTAATTCAGCTAACACTTAACACTTAGATTATGATTTTACGATGGTCGATGAAAGATAAATTGTGATAACATTAAATATACATGCAGATTAATATTAATCAATCTGTTGTCTGCTTTCCCTTCTTGTCCCACTGAGCCTGTTGCAGTTGACATTAACTAGATCTGCAGTTCAGCATGCACACCTATCTGGTCTGGACTCAGGGGTCATGTACACATCCTGCTCAATACCTTGTTGTTGTGATCTGCTAGTGCTATAATTGCACATCTTAGTCTTTAACTATGGTATGCACTGGCTTCATCTTATGCAATTAAGTTCCATGACGATGCTAGAGCTGGTAACCTGCAGACTATTATCACTTTGTTGTGGTGGTGCCAATTGCCAAATGAACTCTTAGCCTGAACCTGGAAGTCTGAACTAACCGTACTAGTATGATCCAGAAGGCGGAGTAACCATCTTAACTCTTAAGTAGAACTGTAGAAACAAGAAGCATCCAGTACAGCAAGCTAGTGGAGGGGTGGCTAGAAGAAACCCTATTAAGCTATTTATGACATTAAACAAGGTAAAAGCCCAGAAAATTTGAATTACGATACAACCACCCACCAGATTTAACACCTGCATATGGATCTCATGAGGAAGACATGCAGCTAAAAATGCCAAATTGAGTGGGTGGCCGCATAAAGATCACTCCTACTCTGCTGCTAAATGGTAATCTCTCCAGCATCAGAAATTATGATGAATGCATCTTAACTCACATGATCCACATTCCACACTATGGACCCAACTGTCCACCCTCCTTGAAACTCATGTAATCCACACTAGCCTTTAATATCTTACACACTCTCTAAAAGTCTAAATTACAGTCTGAGTTGAACTGTCTTTGCTTGTTTGATGCCAATGCCATCAAACTTCAATCTTGCTAGGGCACATGATTATCCTACAATATCTTGTGTTCTCTGTGCTGGATGTTCTCTTCCATTGATTTCTGACTTCATATGAAGTATATCAAGATGTAACCTTGAAGCGTGCATCTGTTAAGAAGATAAGTTTGAACTTGAAGAGATCCTATCTGCCAGATGTGCAAAAGTTCGGTGTTTTATGATTCTTCATAGTCTTGTGTGATGAATTTAATTATTTCTTCATCTAGAGTAACTTAAATTTATTTTCATATTTGTTCCCTGCTAATTAGTTTCTTCCGTACCATTCAGCCTCAGAGTTCATGTGGCTTTGGTAGGAATCTTGCAGATTCATCAATGGATCATCATAAGTTGCTTCAAGAAAGGAGTCATACAGCACAACCTTTTTCTCCTGCAAGTTATGCCATCTCAATTGGGGTATGTATATGTTTTCCTCAGTTATCCTCTTGGTTGCTTTGATGTCTTGGTTTCTGGGGCATAACGAAGTCCTGCGGCACTATATGCTACTGTGTACTAGGAACAATAATGCTTTTTGGTGTCGTGATTCTTTTGTAGTTTTTATTAAACATATTTGAGTCTAGTAGAAAGGAATGTTAATAGTGGGACAATGGCTTTTAGCATGCTATATGAGGACAGATTATCGAATAGTCTAGCACTCTAGTTTATGACTCGACGCTTCTGTGACTGAAAAGAAATATTGAAAGCCTGAAAGTAATTGAATAGTATTTTGGTGTGCTGTTTTCGTTATTTATTCTTTATTTGGATAAAATTTATTTATTTTTGGCAGAAGAATGAAGTTATATCAGAGTAGTTTGCCTGCTTCATGAATTAATTCTATTCTAGATAACTAGAAAATTTTCTCTATTCATTGATGCAATTCAATATGTTGGTTTGGTTATGTTTTTCAGCTGTAAGAATTAGCACAACAAAGTATATATCTAAAAAGTGTGATTCTTATCTCTGCATTTTACAGGATTCCAATATAAACCGAGCTATCAGCCCTGCTCGTTCTTTGGATATCAAGGGTAGATCTAGGGGGGCAGATTATAATCTTAAGACATCAACAGAACTATTGAAGGTTCTAAATCGAATTTGGAGCCTGGAAGAACAGCACACTGCTAATATGTCAGTGGTAAAGGGATTAAAATTGGAATTACAGCAGGCACAGGCACGCATTCAAGAACTTACGCAGGAGAGACGAGGATACCGCCACAAAGTTGCTTCATTAATGAGGGAACTCTCTGAGGACAAACTTGTTTGGAAAAATAAGGACCAAGAGAAGATTGAAGCAGCCCTTCATTCCCTGCAAGATGAACTAGATGATGAGAGACGGCTTAGGAGGCATTCTGAGAACCTCCACAAGAAGTTTGGCAAGGAGTTATCTGAGATAAAATCAGCATTTCTCAAGGCAGTTAAGGACCTTGAGAAGGAGAAGAAAGAAAATAGCCTCTTAGAAGACCTATGTGATCAGTTTGCAATGGGAATCCGGAACTACGAAGAGGAAGTCAGGGTGCTAAAACAAAGGCATGTAAATAATTATGAGCACAAGTTTGATAAATCAGTGCTTCATATTTCGGAAGCATGGCTTGATGAGAGAATGCAAATGCAAAATATTGATGTCAAGGAAGACTTGCTGCAGAAAACCACAATAGCAGAGAGGCTGAGCAGTGAAATCCAGGCTTTTCTTCTTGCTAAAAAATCAGGTAGCTCTAAGAATAATGACAAATACATAAATGATAGTAGGAGAAATGCTAGCTTACGTCGGCAATCCCTTGAGTCTGTCCATTTGAATGGAGCCACCAGTGCTCCTCAGCTAGCTGAAGACGATGATGATTCTGTTGCTAGCGATTTGCATTGCTTTGAGCTGAACATGCATGGAAATGGCATTCAGAATCATGACTATACAGGACCTCACAAAAGCGGCACATGCAGCATGGCTGCACCAAAGAAAAGATCAGAATACTCTCATAATATAGCTGGCGAAAGTTCGCAAATGTCGCATGTGCCAATTTATTCGCAGAAAGACAAGGCAAGGTCCAGTAGCAGCAAACCACAGCATGTCACTAGAACTCCAGAGATCAACTCACACAGCAATGCTGCAATTACTCCAGCAGAAGAGCAGAATGAAATCACCAGCACCCATATTTCTCGAGGATCTCACATTGACTCATCAAAGCACAATTTGGAGGCTTCTCATGCTGACTGTCTGGGGCAGGAATCCCTTGATCATTATTCCCGAACAAGTCTATTTTGTGAAGGCACTACTTCGGGGGATTTATGCAATCTCCGCAGTCCAGCACGGCAACTGAATTTCCAATCCACACCATTGGGCCATGAGATTTTCGAATGTTCGCCAGAACTTCCAGTAGCCGTGAAGGAGAACACCCTGAAGGCAAAATTACTTCAAGCAAGGGTAGAGGGGCGGCATGCCCGATTGAAAGCGTCGGGAGGTTCCTTATCCAGCTGGAGAAAATGAGAGTGATACTGATCGGTTGCAGTTTCTGGGATTTGACGCCCGCGCAGCCTATCAAAGGTGCAATATAGCTGGCTTATGCAGCTGCCTGCATTTCCTCCCATCGTGTCGGTTGATTCAGAAACCCTGTACACTGCAAGCTGCAAACCATGTGAATCCTATGCGACTGAACTTTTCTGTAAATTTTAGCCTGTTGGTTGGTTGTCCAGGACGGTAGAGGCCAAGAACTCAACTTGAGAAGGATTTTGTTTATGACACTTGTATCTTGATGACCTTCATGATCTTTTCCATGGCAAGTCTATTTGATGCATTTCAATTGGCACCTCTTCATGTTTCTGAAGAGTTAAAGAGTAGTGGTATGATTACTAGAACGAAAGTAGATCGCTAATGACTTGTCCTATAGAATGAAAATAGATCACTGGTGACTTTGGCCCGCTCATGATGCGACTGGCGATGGTTTCTTGTACTACGCGGCGTTTTATTTTACTGATCATGTTTTTTGTTTTTTTTTCTGTTTACTTTTTTTATTGTTTTGGTTTTTTTTCTTTTTTTTTCCTGTATTCTTTTGTATTGTCTGTGATAGGTTAACATATTTTTTCTATTTTTAATTTTTTAAATTTAATTATATTAAATAAGTTAATTTAGTTATAGTAAAAAATTAATTAATTATAGTAAAAAATTATAAACTGGTGTCATTCTGAACTTACCTTTAGATAGACGCTGCAAATGTACACCTCGAATGCATTACAGCCGAAGTTATGATTGCTCTATTGAATGCTGCAAGGGAATCTCATGAAGAGATGGTTCATGTTTTCCAGAGTGTGCTGGATCCTTTGTTGGATTAAACGAGAACTCCACATAAATGCAAAACCACATGTACAAGGATGTACACGTACTATCCACACCAGTCAATATGCATCAAGATTCGTGCACAAAAAAACCCACTATGCATTGCTTTTTCTCTGTTTAAGCGACGGACGATTTCGGCCACGGGGTTGGAGCCGGCGCAGGTGGACAGCCCAGTCCGGTGGGGGAGTTGCGGGGTCGGAGCCGGCGCGGGTGTATGCCGACGAGCTCGGATCCCACGGAGGCGCCGGCGCATCGAGTACGAGGTGACAAGATTTCGGCGATGGTGACACCGGAGCTCGAGAAGAAGGAAGAACTATCGGATCTGGCTACATAGCGATGAAGATATGTAACATCCTGATTTTAAGAGTTTTTAAATTTTTAAAATAAAATTAATTATTTAGATTTTTCTTGAATTAATTAAAGTTTAATTGAATTTTTAGAAATTAAAAAGATTTAATACAACTAAATTAAACTTCAAGTAATTCAAAATCTATTTTATTTGGATCCTTTGTATTACAAGGAAATTTTCTATTTTTTATTTTTCAGATCTATTTGCTATTTTTCTAGAGCTCAAATTCCATTTTCTCATTTTCTGAATATGAAAATATTGAAAAATCCTTAAAAAGCCTTTGGGCCGAACCCTAAGGTCTGGCCATTTCTGTCCGCCATGGCCAGCCCAACATCCTAGCCCGGTCCACCTCAGCCTAGTGCATTAGCCCACGTCGCCTTGGCCATCTAATCCGCCCCGTTGTCACACCATGATCACAACCGTTCCTTTTCTCTGGTCACGAGGTGGGTCCACCTTATCAACTTCGTCGTCTTTGTTCAGGAGTCCGCTGCCATGTCCGCTTTGGATAGCCCCGTCACCCGTCATGTGTCATCTCGGCATCCGTGTCATCTCTGCCACGGATTCCTCAGCGTCTGTGTTTTAAATAGCACCCAAGCCCTCTCGTTTTCAGCATTCCCTAGCTGCCTTGGATTCCTCGGCGTCCGTGTTTTAAATAGCCTCAAGCCCTCTCATTTTCAGCGTTCTATAGCCGCCTTGCTTTCTCGCCTTGCACTGCCGTCACGAGCACTACCGTCCTTGTCGAAGCATCAAGTCGTCAAGTGTTCGCCGTCGTCTTCCATCACCGTTCAGCTTCTGTGTTGTTCTTCTCTACTGCCGCTCGTCTTCATCGTTGGTGAGCCACCTATCCACTGCGTCGTCTTCCTCCGTTGTCCACCCTCGTGTTGACCAACCGAGCCACCCGTCTGTTCTGTCACTTTACTTGCTCACAGTGATAAGGACTACATTTTGGCACCCTACACCTAGGGGTAAATGTTTCACTAGTTGCTATACAAGTTTCATTTATATTTTATACGCAATATGAACTTAAGTTTAATAACTATGAAGATATGCATTAGTAGGTAGTACTAGATTCTGATTGTGATTATATCAAAATGGAGTAAGGTAATATACCTTAATTCCCTACTTAGGAACAACTACGACTTCACCTTTATACAAAAAAAACACTTGATAGGTGTGCTTCATACATACTCTATTGTAGTTTTTTCTTCAATTGTAATGGACGAGGCTAACCTTTTAGAATCACGTAGGTCGTTCAGCGCTTACGTTACTAAGGGAGGAAGATATAAGGAATCCAGTGTCACACTACAACACAGGACGTGATTTTCGGTACCCACTACAACATAACTATTCTATACCATACTTCATAATAATGTCTCTAGAACTTACTATACATATATATGTAATTTTATTTTTGCAGTGCCACCAGCAATTACAGGGCAACATATGTGCATTCTACATTTGCCGCCTTATGCAGAAAATCATTGGCACTAAGAAGAACAATCCAGAGGTTTATCAATCTGGCAATAATTATTTTGTGATTATCAATTTATATATATATGCTTACGACTTTACTCATCCTAACAACAGGGCATCAAAATCGACAAAGAGCATTCGATCTTGACAAACTCGTCGATGTTTGAGAACTACTGTGCGGCTTCTTGATGGCAGAGGCCATTCAATCGAACAAAGAGTTCAATCCTGCCAAGAAAGAATAGATGTTCAAACATTTAATTTAATTGTGCTTCATCAAGCGATACATTCAGTCTATTGGTGATATATCTATCTATTTGTGATCGATATATGTGTATTGTGTGATATATCTATGATATCTGTGTATTTGCTTTTTTTCAAAGAGCATAGCTAGTATTTTCTGACGCTAACCAAAAAAATAAAAAAAATCTAGGTACATAACGAACTATCACAGACGATTTTGTGGTATAAACCATCTGTAAAAGTTGATTATCACAGACAAGTGCAACCAAAATTGATCTGTGATATGTAATACATCATATATGGTGCTATGTACGAACTGTCTATGATATGTATACTATAACAGATAGCTACGACCAAAACTTGTATGTGATATATAATACATCACAGACGGTTTTATGTACGAATCATCTGTGATATATATACTTTCACAGACGGCTGCAATCAAAATCTGTCTGTGATATGTAATACATCATAGATGGTTCTATGTACGAATCGTCTGTGATGTATTACATATCACAAGCATGATTTGGTTGCACCCTTCTGTGATAGTCGATATTTACAGAGGGTACATAAACCGTTTATGATAACCGCTTATTATCATAGACACATAAATTCAAACGGTTCAGAAACTATTTTTGATGACAGTTTACAATCGTCTGTGATGACCTTTTTGTGTAGTAATGAAAGGATGTCTTTTTTATTTGAGAATGACATTTATTACTTGTTACTATATATTTGTGCATAGAATTGGAAAGACACGGGATATTAAGCATAGCTCGATTTAACCGCGGAGAACTGGAGATCAATATAGTTAGTTGAATGTATGCAGGCCTGTGCAAGCTACTGGAGATGAGAGATTTGAGTGTGTTGAGCTTAGCAGGTGCAAAACACCTGGACGTGTTGCCCACAGAAACTATTAGCTAGTTTACTTTAAGCCTGTTCTTTTTGATTTTTTTTGCTTTTAACTATGGCAAAACAAATGAGATGGTTTTTTCAAA
This sequence comes from Melocanna baccifera, assembly GCA_036346265.1. NCBI lineage: Eukaryota > Viridiplantae > Streptophyta > Magnoliopsida > Poales > Poaceae > Melocanna > Melocanna baccifera. The sequence continues at coordinate 20,368,841 of CM070681.1, forward strand.
CGGTTTTTTAAAGTTGATTCTCCAAATGCCCTTTTGAGCCTAAAATCATATGCGTCGTCTACATCAACGCTTTCGTCGTCTAAAAAACAACAGATAAAAGCTATCATCCACAGCTAAATTTATCAGTCACAACCCAAAAGAACAGTGCCTTTGTATACGCACAGGGGTTGAGGTGCGGATTCTCATTTTTCAATAGAATTTTGTATCTTAGGCAAAATCTTGTATCTTAGACAGTAACTAAACTCCTCTACTTTCGATGCAAAGATACATAGTTCTCCTTCATGTTAAAAAAATATTTGAATATGCATTGCTGTTAGGAGTTAGTGTGACAAGTTAGAAAGAATTTGATCACTTGTCTGCATGGTTAAGACAAAATTGTTATGTAGCACTAATCAAACATGCCCCATATTTTGATACTACAGAAAAAAAATACAAGATCAATGAAAAAACTTTGATCTTCATCTACTTCACAATTTTTTGCATGAAAATCGACGCCCGATTGAAGGAAAACCTCATCTCCAACACCGCACTATCCAAACAACACTTTCCACGCTGCGACTCTGGAAACAAGTTTTTTTTCCCATTTTACCCCTCGAATACCCCCCCCCCCCCCCCTACCCCCTATTATAACCACCTCCCTCCATTTTTCCTCCTTCCCCTCTCCTCCCTCGCCTTCTCGAGGAAGCCTCCGCCGGCTAGGGTTACGGCCACCGTCCTCCCGCGCTTCCTCCCCCTTCCAGAGGTGGCGGCGCGCATGGCCGGCGGCGATGCGTCGACGACGGCGGGGGCGGCAGCGGAGGTGGAGATGGGCCCGGACTTCTCGCGCGGGGGCGGGGGCCCCAGCTTCGAGTTCGCGTTCAACTCGGTGAACTTCTCCGACAGGGTTCTGCGGATCGAAGTCGTGGCCAGCGACGACTCCCCGGGGTCCAGCTGCGACGGCGGCGGAGGGTCCCTCATCGACTGGGCGCGCCACCGCAAACGCCGCCGCGAGGAGCTCCGCAAGGAGAAAGGTGCGTAGATAGAGTGATCGCCCGTGGTTGGATGGATGTAGCTGTTGGTAATCGTACGATTCTTGCGTAAATTATCTGTTGTTTGACGCGATTAGCATGTGGGTTTGTGGGGATTTTTGGGTTAGAATTTGTTTCTTTAGGTAGTTGACCACTTGACCCTTTATTGGGGATTAGTGATTAGGGCAAGGGAGAAGCGATAGAAGGGAATTCCTAAATTTTGAGTTGTGGTGTAAATGTAAGACTTACCTGACATTGAAATTTGTTCTCGGCTGAATCAATACCAAATTTATTCAGACGAAGCAGTTAATAAAAATTATGTATTGTCCATACTTCAAATTAGAATGCAGAAAGTCTTGTTTAGTCACATATGTGGATGTAGCAGTGGTGTTCAAACAATATCAAACCATTCTAATTCAGAATGGCCACTGGACAACAAAGTGGCACAACCATGCAACTTAGAAAATTTGGAATAACTTGTATATGATAGGCCTGTAGGTTGGTCAGATACATGCAGCCTAGGTGTTCAATTATTATTTGGCAAAAAACGTGGGATACAGGAGTAGATAGGTTGTTGCTTGATACATAACCCAAGGATGACATCTTCGTGGTTCTGCTTGGGTGTGTACATTGGAGCTGGGGTTGTTGAATCTTGTTTCACGAAATGTAGATGTTGTGGCTACTAACCAAATAGTAAATAAGGGAACTAGTAGAGTGAGTATAGAAACTGGACTAGCAAGTGAGAATGAGTGGACCTGCCCCTTTCATACCCCCCTTAGGGGTTTATATACATGAAGAGGATAGGATGGGAAATTCCCATCTTACCCCTGATAATTACAAAAGGTGAGGGTACATTGGTACATTCCTCTATACTATTGGGCCTATTACGTACTGGGCCCGTTGCAAGGCCCAGTCGCGGAGGGCTTGACCACCCCCACAACATTAGACCTTTGAGTACTGACACCACATAATAGGAAATGTTGTGATGTCCGGATCAACGGCTCACAATGCTTATATAGTTAGCTCTCATAATATAGCAATTGTAGTTTAGCTTGGTTGTCGTTATCAATGTATGAATGTTCTTTCTTCCTATACCTAGTATTTTTATTGAGTAACTTGTATAACACTGTATACATTCTAGAAACCTAGAGTCCTCTCTTTGTGGACTGCTCTTATGTTTTCTCAAGTTTCTTGGCCTTTGTATCATTGTATGGAACATAGAGGGCTGCAGTCATGAAAGTCCTGCTGTGCTTGTGCATCTGGTGTGAGAGCACATTGTGCTGCACATAAGATGCTTTGCATGTGAGGCAAATTATTCAGAATTCAATTGGTAGACTGTCTAGTGCTTTGACATGCGATTAGTGATACGTTTCAGATATCTCCTTTGGGTATATTTTTGGAGGGGGTATAATGGTATACATAAGAAATCAAGAAAATCTTTGTTTGACTGGAAAGAAAAAGGAAATGAGATTTCAGTTTCTCAACAAGGAGATAAAATGACACAGATTTGTTAGCATATGTTGAAGTACTGTTTGTCCCAAACAATAGCTCCGAATTTCATCCACTATCTTTCTTTGTTCCTTGAAGACCATTTCTAACCTTTGAACTTATTAAATTTGTAGTTGTTTGAAGGCATTCTTGGGTATGCTTATTGGTTCTGATAGCCATGATCTTTCTTCAGTGCTTTCTGTGGTTTTGTGCTTCTTAGGGTAATTTCCAAAGTCCAACTTGACTTCCAGTTAGTGCCACAAGTTATGCCTTGTTTATGGATGCTACATCCTGACATATGATGCTACGTTCTTTTTTCCTTGATGATCATGATGCACCTATGATCATTCTTCTATGGTACAATGTGCCTTCTACCTTCATAGTCTGTTTTCTTTGTGCAGTGTTTCGTGTTCCATTCCATCTGATTATCTGCTGTGCTAGTTTGACATCCGCCATTGTGATTTCTTATAAAGGACTTCTTTTACTATCAATTTCCATCTGCAGATTCTGCAACACACATGTCAGACCAGACAAATTGTAATGAAGTCGAAGCAGAAGAATGTGATGCATACGAAGAAAATCAAGAGGAACCTGTAGCAATGATAGAAGAATCTCCACCTAGCATTGCCCAAGATGGTATGTACAGCTGAAAGTTCTACTACTTAATACTTATTGTCCTTTGTGGATAGATTTAGTCTCCCTGTTACAATTATTTGTCAAGTTTGACATAACACATTCGCTGTTGGAAAGGCATCGTCTTGTTAGGCTTTTGACCAAGCTTTATTTGTGGGAAAATTTATATTTTTCTACTGAATTAAATTTGTTTTTGGGTTAGGTTAGATTGAGTTGTCAGATAATTCAGAAAAGAAATTTGCTCGATCATTACATCAAATCTGCCGATTGTTATATTTTTGAAGGAAATGACAAAATAAATAGGAAGAATAAATTATTAATCAAATGTGTTATTAACTTCTTGGATGTATATTTGAAACAATGAAGAAACTGTTTGATAACATCTTGTAAAAAAGAGTAAATTTCACCAAACCACACTACATTTGGTAAAACTATCACAAAACCACACTTCAAGCTATAATTTCAGACAACCAAACTTTCCGTTGCATAATATTTCACAAAACCACACTTTTAAGTATCTAGCGGATTGGGCCTACTCATCGGTCTCACAACCTTGTCCCGTTTCTGTTTGCTAATATGAATAGGCTTGTGAGATTGACAAATGGGCCCGACCTGTTGGGTATGACGGTAATGCTTGAAAGTGTGGTTTTGTGAAATGTTATACAACGAGAAGTGTGGTTCTATGAAAGTATTGCTTAAAAGTGTGATGTTGTGATAGTTTTACCGAAGATTGTGGTTTTGTGAAATTAAGTATGATCCTTAATATATTTGAAGAGGAGGTGTGGAGGTGGGGGCTCCCTAGAACTCTCCATAACCCTGTTTCCTGTTCCGCACTTAAGGTCAAGTCTTTTTTTGTTGAAACATTTAAGGCTGATATTAGCCTGCTTGGTAATCACTTATTTTTAAGTGGTACAAATACCTGTAGTATACTCCGGTATATTTGGTACTGGCACAATCTGCTGGTCGACTAGGTATCCCTTGGTTTTGTCTTTCTCCATACTTGCAATGCAACATACTGGTTACAGGTCAATGCTGGCATGAAACCTATGAACTCTTAGTTAACCCCTTGTTTCCTCTTTAGTTACTTGAATTTGCTTCTGCTACCAGGTGTTTGTGCGGTATGAAATATTAATAATTAGATAACACTTGGTGTGGTCTTTGTTACTTGAATGCAGTCAAACAAAATAATAGGGTCCTTGGGGAATTTATGATTGCTTTACTCAGAGAGCTACAAACATGCTTAGATTGCTGGAAGCAGCTAGAATGAGTATTCAATTTTTGTGATGTTTTTTAATTATGTCTTCTGATAATTTACCGTCTTGATTTTCCTGATACCTGTCTTTCTGAAGGTTGATGATCTGCACAGATAGAACAGTGTGTTTCAACTATTTTAAGCAGAAAACCCATCGAGTGATTCTGTTCTGTACCTTTTACTCCTTTTCAATGCTTCTCCTTTATTTCTCTGACCTTGGTATTTGGTAGGTGATGATGGACAAAGTATTGAAGCATCTTGGACCATGGTGGGTACACCAGTTTTGAGAGTAAAAACCCTTTATATCAGTTCGGCGATTCTTGCTGCAAAAAGTCCTTTCTTTTTCAAGGTAAATCTGATAACCTTCTAAAATGCAGCTGTCCTATAGTCAGTTCACTGTTAGCTTTCTAATAAGCTTAATGCATTCTTCTTAGCTTTTCTCAAATGGCATGAAAGAATCTGATCAGAGGCATGCCACCTTTAGAATTACTGATTCAGGTAATGTGATAACTCTAGTGAACCCGGACATTCTTCCTCTTAATTGATTCTAATTTGCTATTGTGATTTTATTATCATCATTTTATATGTTTAAATTTAAAAAATATGATTATTTATGGTAAAGAAGGGATTCTGTTTCCGAGTTTCTGCCACCCTTATTTTTGTTTCTTTGATAATAAAATGGTTAGTCTCTTTTCCCTCATGACTTCACCTACGTATAGCTATTTTCAGTCGTTTACTGAAAGTCAATGGTCATACTGAATTAATCATTTACGCATACAAAAAGTGTCCCTTGTTTGGTTCTTTAGTGAACTGTTTCCTTAATCATTAATTCCTCATCCCTCCTTGTTTTCATTCTACTTGAAACAGAGGAAAATGCCCTTATGGAGCTTTTAAGCTTTATGTACAGTGGAAAGTTGACAACAACTGAACCCACACTTCTGCTTGATATCTTGATGGCTGCCGACAAATTTGAGGTCATTTCTTGCATGAGGCACTGCAGCCAGTTGCTCACAAGCTTGCCTATGACCACAGAATCTGCACTACTCTACCTAGATCTCCCATGCTCGATTTCAATGGCAGCTGCAGTTCAGCCTCTGACAGATGCTGCCAAGGAATTCCTTGCCAACAAATACAAGGATTTGACTAAGTGAGTGATCTCCATTGGATGGAACCACTTTTTTTCTTTTTTGAGGAGACATTGTCACAAAATCATTTGGAGTGTACTCAAGGCATGGTTTATCTCATTTCAGGTTCCAAGATGAAGTTATGAACATCCCTCTTGCTGGGATCGAAGCCATCTTGTCAAGTAATGACCTACAGGTGGCATCTGAAGATGCCATCTATGACTTCCTGCTCAGGTGGGCCCATGCACAATACCCAAAATCGGAGGAAAGACATGAGATCTTGAGTTCTCGTTTACTTCCGCTTGTGCGCTTCAGTCATATGACCTGTAGGAAGCTGCGGAAGGTCCTAACATGCATTGATCTAGACCATGAGCAAGCAACTAAGTGTGTCACGGAGGCGCTTCTATACAAAGCTGATGCACCACACCGGCAACGTGCTCTTTCAGCAGATGCGATAACCTGTCAGAAATTTGCGGAGCGAGCTTACAAGTACAGACCTCTGAAAGTGGTTGAGTTTGATCGACCCTACCCACAGTGTATAGCATACTTGGATCTAAAGCGTGAGGAGTGCACCCGACTCTTCCCGTCAGGCCGGATATACTCACAAGCGTTCCATCTTGCAGGGCAGGGCTTCTTCCTCTCGGCACACTGTAACATGGAGCAGCAGAGTACGTTCTACTGCTTTGGTCTCTTCTTAGGGATGCAAGAGAAGGGCTCAATTGGTGTGAGAGTAGATTATGAGTTTGCTGCAAGGACAAGACCGTCAGGTGAGTTTGTGAGCAAGTACAAGGGTAACTACACCTTCACTGGTGGGAAGGCAGTTGGATACAGGAATCTCTTTGCGATCCCATGGTCGACGTTCATGGCTGACGACAGCCTCTTCTTCATCGATGGCATACTGCATCTGAGAGCTGAGTTGTCCATAAAGCGACCCTCGTGATGCATTAACCGCCTGATGTGCCTCGCTCAGGTTCAGTTTGTGCAATCGGTGGGTATTAGTGCGAAAATGCTGTATGCTGCATATATCCTTTTTTCTTCAATGCGCCTAATGCTTTTGTTAATAGACTGTTTGGAAATGACAAGTAAAAAAAGGCTAAAAACCCCTTTTCTTTCACTTGAAAGGTTTGTTGTGTCGTTGATACATACTAAACAATGAATACTAGAGTTTCAGGTGGCCCGAAGGGGTTCTTGGAGCCTAAAATTCAAAAGAGGGGGAAAGGTGCAGAGTATTTCTGATATTCAACCTTGTCTATTTCTCACACCCAATGTTCTCTCTTCCATGGTTCTCTTCCTACTCTGATACAATTCGGAGTTATCTGAGAAACTATATTTCTAAGAAACATAAAGAGCAAAGCCTCTCGTACGACCTGGATGTTCCTTGTTTCCCAGAATCGTGGAGAGTATATCTCTCTCTACTTGCCTAGAAGAATCCTTGAGAAGATTCTACACTCAGTGTATCCTGCAAGAACTCGATATGTCATTTCACTTCCTACGAAGTTATGGAGTAATTACAAGCTACGTAACTCGATATCTTACCAGGAGGCAGGACAATTCCTGGTCTACAGGGTTCTGGAAGGAGATGTCCTCCGACGACGTGGTAGATGACATCGCTCTAATCCAATTTCGAACGTGCTCATCTGGGATCGTGGCAAATGGCGGGGCAGTGTCCCGCAGGATTGCATGTTCGTCCTTGGGCTTATATTTATAACTATGGAAGATGAGGTTTACATAAATACCTATTTTGGGTCCTAACTAGTGGGGTAAACATGTTATTTTCTTTTCATGGCTTTTATAGATCTACTTTTGTTTACATTTACATCTGGGCTTGCTACCGATGGAGTGGGCTAATTAGGTTAAAGGTGGGGGCTACTCTTTGAACAATATGCTTTTGCGTCCAAATTGTGAAAAGCTATTGGGTCTGTTCTTTGTGGCTGTGGTTTATAATTTTTGATTGAAATTTTTGAATTTTTGTTGTTCACGATAGAGATTACGGAGATAGAGATACTTGCATGTGATTTTGGTTGGTACAGATGATAGGTTTTTATTGTGTACTATAATTAATTTGTAGACTTAGAAATATTCTGTTTGAAAGTTAGGTACTATAATAAAAGTTAAAAGTCGCTCAAAAAAGCCCTAAAGAAGAGTTCTATTATAGGTTATGCTCCAAATGGCTGAAAGCCTTTGCTGTTGGTTTTTTTTATGTGGCAATTGCTTAGCTTTTTTTAGTAAAAAATAAGGAAAAAATGAGGAAAAAAATGAAAACATTGTTATATCCGTTAGAAAAAATGTAAAGAAGTAAAGAAAAATGCTAAAAAACCGAAATTAAGAAGTCTGAAGCCGCAAGTTGTTTGGGGCGAGGCCATAGCTGCTGGAGGTATGGGAAGAGCAACCGAAATTACATACTTGATGTCACTCAAGATTGGATGGCTTCTAACTGGCATCGCGAGAATCTGGGTAAACCTGCTTCGTTTGTCCTCGTTTTAAATTTTGTGGCAATGGATGTGGGTATGTTTTGACCCTTTATAAGCATGTTAATTTGGTGAAGCAAATAACCCTCGAGAACATTTTTGTACTCCGAGAATTATGGTGGGTGAGGACATTGACTGCTATCGTTTCGTGACGGCAGCCTGGCTCCGTCCAGTGGTATTGCTAGCACCTGTTTTCTCGACGAAACCTGAACCGGACTGTCGGCCAGTGAACAAAGAGCTTCCATGAATACGATTGAAACTCATACAATTGCTAGTGTTTTCGCTCCAATTTAAACTCATACAATTGAAAGCTCGTCCAAACTTCCGTAAATTTCTTGCTCCGTCACTAGTTGGGTGGGCGGGAAAGGGTAAGATTCAAACCAAATTAATTCGTCATGCACACGAATAATCCTAGGATCTTGTTTCTTTTTTTTTTTTGTAAGATCGAAAGAGCACCATTTCATTAGCTTAAAACAGGAGTACAAAGATGACCTTGCAGAAAAGCAGGTGCATTAGACAGCCACAAGCACCTCTGCAAGTTACAAGATGTTTGCAGAGCACAGACATGTGCAACGATATTAGCTTGCCTACGAGTAAAACAAAGATCGAATGCAATGAAACTCCTGCTGAGCTCCCGGATTTCTCGGATGATTGGGGAAACCTCAGCACGTCCTCCATCTTGGCTTCTCCAAAGATCAACAACAGTCGACTGTCAGTTTCCACAAGAACTTGCTGAGCACCCAAACTGGCAGCCATCTGCACACGATCTCGACACACAATTATTTCCAAAGATCATATGGGCTTGTTTATATTGGCTTCTGTTTGGAGAAGTCAGAAGTTAACATGAATTTCTGCCTTCTCGAAATGGTTTCTTTACTCCACTCACTCCCGTCTTGCTCTGGGGATAAGACAGGATGAATGATCATGTGAGAAGGTACATGATAATTTGTGATGAATCATTGCAATTTTTGTGGAGTGGATATTTGATTTTGCAAAGATTGCATTTTGTCTGGATAGTTTTCGGAATTTTTCAAAAAAATCGATCATACCGCCTGTATGGCAGCGGTCATACTGCAGAGTTGTAGTACCGTGGTTACTTAGCGGTAACTAATTTTCAGAGAGGTCAAGTTGTGAGATGTAGGGATGCGGTAATACTAGCCTGTGTTGGGCAGTAGTACCGGCCCAAGTGAAAATTCTTGATTTTTGGGGATATGAGTCATGGGGTGATTTGGGTTAACCTAGGTCAGTGTATTAATGTTACATGAAGTATGTTTTGACTAACGTGAGTCAAATTATGAAAAATTTATGTCCGAAAATGATTTCTTAGTCTTTGAATATGCAGAGTTGTTTGGAGTCAATTATGGTCAACGGCGAGGATCGGAATTACGCTCATAGAGGAGCCAAGGCCTAGAACGATCAAGAATGCCTGGTGAGATGGCAGAGCTCAAGCATAGCATGAGAAAAGAGGAAAATATTGAAGAGAAGTTCGAGCGACAGGTTGCATCATGTGGTTTGATCGGTACAAGTAAGACGTGATCAGGTAAAATCAGAATAGAAGAGACTTACCGATGTATGACAAGCCAATGGTGCACCTACATATGGTAAGCATAGTGATTACTTGCAATGGAAGATGAAGACCGGATCAAAACGGGTATTTTGGTAAATTAACTAAAATATCAAAAACTATTTTGGATCAAAACCGCAGTGCTTGAACGACCCTTGGAAGGGTGGTTTAGGTTAAGAAGAAGTTGGGAAGATCAAGTTGAATCTAGACTAAAAACTTAGTGAAGTTGAGTTTACGCGCTTTGAAAAGCATGTATAAGTGTAGTGTGTGAGTTAAAATACATGTGTATAAGGTTATCGGGTTTTCTCTATTTATACTAAGTGGATAATATCCACTAGTATTAGATAGAGCTGGCTAGCCTTATCTATTTAAGAGGCTAAAATGGAGACTTACAAGTTAACTATTCAACCATCCTCTTATTGTAATCAAGTGTTCGAGGGTTACGGTTTGATAAAAATGTGAGTGATGTAGTGTGCTCTCTTGTCCTCCAGATAGAGTGGTTGTAAAACTTTCATTCTCAACTAGCAATACATCAATTTTGTTCATCGCTCATGGATATTTCTTGTTTGGGTTGATTTGCTCTTGATTTGGTTGATTTTGATCTCCTCTCACCCCTTCTTGATTTTGCTGGATGCCAAAAACGTACAAGTGACAGAGATGTCCCATAAAAATTAATCCCCTATTGATCTAGGCATAAGATTTGACAAGTTCTTGAAGTTATCTGATTTTTGATTGATTTGATTTCTCTGAATTATTTCTTGATCTTGTTGTTTTTGGTTCGATTCCTTAAGTGTCTAACTTACTATGACATGTGAAAATATATTTAAAACCATCTTAACCATCATTCACCCACGAACAAGTTGTATTTACCGTTTTTTGTTTTTGTACGATTTTAGTACACTATTTCTTCAATTGAAAAAGGTCACAACTTTGACAACGATTCTCTCAATTATTGGTTGGAATAGTTTTGTGACTTCCTAGAAAAGGTATATACTAAGTTTTAAGTCATTTGGATCTACAGATCAAAAGTTACATGGATTATTGGTTTTGAAATAGTGATGATTTTACTGTTCATCAGGCTAAATTGACTGTAGCAGTACTACCTTAGTACTGTAGTGGTACTACTGATTTTACTGTTCGTTCCTGGTGATTTCAGTTTCTTGATTTGATGAGTTTTGTGTTGGCTTTTCATACAAATCTTTATAGCTTTGTGACTATTGGAATGAAGGATTGGTAAATACTAAAGAAAATTTAAAGAACCATTCACCCCCTTACGTTGCCATCTTTGGTCTTGCACAAGGGATCACAGGTGTGCCATACATCCCGCTCATCTTGCTTTCGTCTCACGCACGTATCTCCCTCTCACTTTCTCCATTCTCCTAAAAGCTGTTTTTTCATATAGTACTATTTATTTTCCACCAAAAGCCACCATTCGCAACTAAAGGTCATAACTCGTAGCTAATATAAACACCCCTATTTCTCTTGCATATGGATTAGACTAGACTACGACGATGCTACACATTAATTCCGAACCCATCCAAACTAGTCCTATTTGCACCCTCTTGTATGTAATCTAACAACATTCCTTTTGACGGATATATGATATGTGCACGAGTTAGCAAGCATTACTTAAGATCTATTTCATATTGGTTGTGGCTGATATATCCATGTGAAAAGCGAGGGAAAAACTCGAAGGATGGTCGCATGACACATTGAGGGGAGAGGAGTAGGCCAGCAGGAGGAGACAAGGACCGTACAACGCACAGACGCACGCGATGCAAATGCAGACGCGCTGCGTCGCGGCGTGCGTGCAGATGCGCTAGTGTGCGTGGCTAGGCGGTCTCCGTCCGGCGCTGACCCAGGCACAGGCCCGCGACGGCCGACGCCCCAACCGCGCGCGCGTAGCAACAGCGAGATGCCATCCTCTCCATTTGCACCCCCCAAAAAAAAGATCGACTCTCATGCTGATTAATTTCTGTATATGTTGGGTGGGCAGTCCCTGTCCCGCCGGATCCGATCCTCTCTCTCCTTCCTTCCTTGCCAGTGCAGTGCATGCACTACTTATTCTACTGATTCTTTAGTTAGTTCTTTATATTATATATATATATATATGAAAAAATTTAAAATACTTCTTTATCACTTTAAGTATACTCATCTACTAAATATACGATACTCCAATGTGAACTACATGAAAAAATTGCAAGAGAGTCCATACTTTTTAGCGTATTTTATAAATACCTTCATATACGTACATAAAAAGGAGTATGTCTAAAAAATATACATACCACCTCTGAAAAATTATTCATACCACCTAGATGATCTTAAATACTCATATACTACACGTACACACTCTCTACTACATAAGATAATCCCTATATTGTGAAATATGACATAGGGTGTAATTACACCCTACATCATATCTCACAACGTAGAGAATATCTCGTATAACGGAGGGTATGTACGTGTAGTATATGAGTATTTAAGATCATCTAGGTGGTATGAATAATTTTTCAGAGGTGATATGTATACTTTGTTGACATACTCCTTTTTATATGCGTATATAAAGGTATTTATAAAATACGCTAAAAACTATAGACTCCCTTGCAATTTTTTCATGTGGTTCACATTAAAGTATCTTATAATTAGTACACGAGTATATCTAAGATGATAAAATAGTATTTCAAATTTGTTTAGGTGGTATATTTGAGGTGGGTGTAAAAGATGTTTTTCCTATATATATATCCTTTTTAAATTCTTTTTAATTTTTAAAAATTTAAATTAAGCTTTATTAATTTCAGAAAATTTCTAAAAATTCATTTTTACATTAAAGACTTTAAAACTCTGAAAAATAGTGTGTTACTATTACCCTATTCTATTTTAGCATAATTACAATTAGAATTTAGCGGAACCTACACAGGTATGTTGTTATAGTCATTAAACCTAATTTTGTGTTCCTTATAAAGTACAAATCAACAAGTATAGCCATTAATGCAGCACTTACCCCTAGTTGTAGGGTATAAGTATAAATTCCTTGTTGCGGTAAGCCACTAATACCGTTGTAATGTAATTCTCTATGAAGGATGCATTCTACTCGATGGCATTGGTGGCTTACCGCAACAAGGAAACCAATCGGTGACTTCGATAATCTGATTTTAGTCACCATGTCCCGCATAATTGCCTGCTCATCCTCCTTCCTCCATTACAGGATTTTACTCGCATACGCAACTATGCCGAGTATATGGGGGTGCATGTTTTTTGCCTGGAGGGCCCTGTGCGCTGCACTTGCACTCCTAAATTTTTTTGTTGTCTTCATTGCCACAAACTCTTCCCATTGCGGTTCAAAAATAGATACTTGTGGAGGATCGTCAGATCCTTCTCCATGTATTGCTTGACAAGTAGGCTCTTGAAGTTCTTCCACACTTTGCACGCCGCTAGCAAACCATGTCATTGCACGGACTCCTTGTGTTCTACCGGGATCTCGAACGATGCAAAAAAAAACTTCCATCAGCAGCTCACTTTTTTGAGCTTCGGTCACAGCCTTCCACGAATCAAGCATGATCTTAGTCCGTTCCTGTGCAACTATTTTGACAATTCTCCAGAATGCGTACACTGCTCGGCGAGGATTGAAAGGGGTCCCAGATGCACCGATATCCATGATGGTAAATTGGCCTTTGAGCTTTTTCGATGATCCTCTTCCATGGCACTTGAATTTTGTAGAGGACGATATATCACACGCATCCAGCGAATGACATATTGGGCTTCACAAATTAATTCTAAATTTGACCGGTTTTAGCAATATTTTTATTTTAATTCCAATTATAATTAGGAACATTAACATATTACAATATATTCAATAGAACAAGCATGTGAGCATATAAACCTAGCATAATGCACAGATTAATGATTGTCTTTTACTCTCAGTTTGAGGAGTTTCACAAGTTATTAAAAACTTGGCATAAAAACATATGTATTATCTCTTCAAATAAATAATACATTCAAAACATTAATATATTGCCATATACTTAATAGAACATATATGTGAGCATATAAAATTTGCATACTACACAAACATAATGTTAAATATATTGCTCTCGGGGAGAAGTTACACAAGTTAAAAGAAACTTGGCCTTCTTCGACTCTTGTCAAGTTTTGAATTATCACAGCGATACAATCTTCAAGGATACTGCTAGTTTAAGCTAATTCAACATTACCTCAATATAGCATAAATGTCAATAGCAAGTATAAACAACAAATCTCAATTGAAATCAGACAATAGAGACCAAAACAAGCTACTGTAGGGATGAACTTACATTCGGCAATTAAAGAATAAACACACGAATACGATTTCGGCAAGATCTAACCAAAGCAATAGGCAATACTACGCAGGAACAATAGCAAATTCAATTGACAGGACCAGGAACTACACTTAACAGAGATAATCAATTAACATGTAATGGATTAAACTAGTAGAATCAATCTTGAATATCACTATGATTTCAATTTGACATATTTCCTCATCAAGCAATTCACAAGCCCATAATCTATCATGTAAAGCCCCTCAGTGCTAGCAACAGTCACAAGTTTTAGAGATAATAAATCAAAAACACTAGCACGGCTGACCAGAGCATAATAGATATGAAAGAGTAGAGATCAAGCTCATAGAGTGACAACACTCCAAGCCACTGTGATGATAAAAGAGGCTAGGGGAAGGCGGCGTGTGGCCGAGGTATTAGGACTAGGGAAGATGGTAAAATTAGTACTCACAAGGCTCAGGGAAAGTGGCGTGCTCGGGGGGAGGAGGAGGGCTTCGGCCGCGGGGGACGAGGGTAGCTGGAGACGGGGGAGGCGGCGATGGGCTCAGGGGAGGTGGTGACGGGCTTGGGGGAGGCAGCGTTGGGCTTAGGGGAGGAGGGCGCCAGGCGCGAGCGATGAGGGCCGTCGGAGTCGAGGGAGGCAGCGACAGGCTCGGGGCATGTGGATGTTAAGTGGGGGCTGATGATGTGACCACGCCACATACTCATACAACCAAAGCTCCCAAGAATAAACAAATGGTGAATTCGTTTCTTCAGTTTCAATTTATTTTAATTGAGAATATGATGCTGTCTAAAGATGAAAATGTATTTTTGTCTAGCTGTATAAGGAGAATTGCATCAACGCTATGCGCTCGTGGTTGGGGTCCACCAAAAGGGAAGCCGACCAATATATCAAGACCACACCTTCCCCAACTCTTGCTCAAGGTCACCACGTTACTTTTGGATCAATTCAAGCAAGAGTTCAAGTGGGACACATTTTAGAATTCAATTCGCCTTCGGATCAATTCGAGTCACTGATAGGTCGGACTTCAAATGTGTATAACTATTGCATAAAAACTCCGTTTGTGGTGTGCAAGTACAGCAAAGAAAGAAGAGCTCGTCCACTTTCCAATGGATTTGGCCCCACCTCCAAATTCGTTCTGTGTGCATTGGAATCACCAAAGGAAGGCGACGCTGACTCAGCCTGACAGGTCCCACTTTAAATGCTCATAGATTTCGCATCAAGAGTCCAATTGGAATGTGTGAGTACAGCATGGAAAGCTTATTCCGTCCTCTTTACAACGGATCTGACCCCATCCAAAAATTCCTTTTGTGTGCGACGCAATCAACAAAACAATCTTCGGTTTTGGAAACAGAGATAGAATCAGATATGATTTGAATACTTTCCATGTGTTGAGAACTTTTCATATGCAAGGACCTGCGTGTCCCTATAAATAGAGGCTCATTTGGCCATGTAACTCAGGCTTATTTTGATTAGTTTTCCACCGTGAAACTTCGTCGTGTGTTCTTGTGTCGACTAGACCAACAATCGCGATTGCGAGCCTCAACCCCTTTGTGTTTTCTCAGTCATATTCGCAATAAGATTGCTCTTTCACTTGTTCTTCCTTGTTCTTCGATTGCTTGCAGGAATTGAACCTCGTGTTCAGGTCAACCGCGTTCTTGGCACGGTTGATAGCGACTAGGGTATGGTGTAGCGATTGCAGGACGGACTTGGTCGTCTCGGTCAAGTAGCATATTCGTCAACGTCATATCAAATCGAACTTATCCTTCTCATCGGAAGATCGGGCCACCCCCTCATCAGTTGGTATCAGAGCACAGTTTGCCCGGTGAGATTATCCATTTAGATTTGTTTTTCATACCTATAACCAGAAAATTACCCTACAAAAAGAGTTATTTCCGCTGTCCAAACCCAGTTGTGCCTTTCAATTTGTTAGTTTCGGTTTGCTAAATTGAATTTGTGTCCGTTTTAGCTTTGTCTTGTTGCTGGTCATATTCTTGGTCCCATAAAACACCAAAAATAAAAATCCCCACGTCCAACACCATCAAGAACACATCAAACTCTATTTCCGATTTTCGGCCAGAAGACTCTCTCTTGTGCAGCCGCCACCAAAAATAGCATAACTTTTGCTTCATTGATCCTTTTTGAGTGAGACCACTTCCATTAGACTCCTAACTTCATTATCCATCTTCTTGCAAAATTTTGCTTCATTCCAATACTGCAAGTAAAAGATACATGCGGAGAAAGTTGACCCAAATTTCTGTTTTGAATCTGCAACAGTTTGCACTTGTGATTTTTGTGCGAATTTTTTTGTCGGTTTTCAGAAGTTGGCCCCAAAAGAAAAGTTCTAGAAAAAGCCGTCAGTAAACGAGGAAAAAAAGAATCATCAAAAAAGAGGCAACTGACAAAAAGTTACGGCCAAAATACCGACAACTGATCCAGTCGACAGAAATCTGCCATTCTCAGATTTGGGTCAATACTTGTGCTTTCCACTTCCAATTGCATTCAATTGAATTATCTTGTGTCTACCACTCTTATACTTTGATATCCACTTGTTTTAGCCTTCATCTATCCTTTTTTGATCAGCAACATAAGGCTAAGTGCTATATACGAACTATAATTCAATTCCATGCAATTTCCGAAATTAACCGATTGTTCTCCATTGCTACATATCTAGAGCCTTCCAAGCTACACCTACTACTAACCGTTACAGGCCTTGACGTACCAGTAATCGCTATACTCATCACTCAAGTCAAGACTATCACGAACCAGCCACCGGTTGCACCACCTATTTGCTTTGGTAAGAATTAGTAAGAGCTTGGTAAGAGTTTGAGAGATGTGTGACTTGTAAAGCTCCACTTCCTAGTTGTTTATAGGGACTTACATAATTCTCGTGTATTTCCTTGTTTTTGTACTAACCATGACAGGTTCAAGATCACATAGTATGAATTTTTGTGAGACCAACAACGTGTTGGATCGGCTTAATAAGACCCTCACCACCATCAACAACAGAGTTGAGAACCTTGATAAATGTTCATCCACGGCTACTCGACGTGCACTGTTTCCTCTGAACCCTTCGTCGAATGAGGATGATGATGCATTAACTAAAGTCAGGTATGCTTTTCCATTCTTTGCTGGTAATTTTGATCCTGATGCCTATATTGACTGGGAGATAGCATTAGAGAAAGAATTTAAAAATTATGATTGGTCGGATAGGCAAAAGATTAGAGCTGCCACTAGTGTTTTCATTGATAATGCAATAATTTGGTGGAAATATCTTGGTAGATATGGTAGAGTGCCTCAAACTTGGAATGCATTGAAGAAACTTTTGAGAGATGAATTTGTTCCTAAAAATCATGTTGATTATTTGCTAGCTAGATTGCAACATTTCCGACAAGGTAGTAGAACTGTAAGAGAATACTATTATGAATTGAAAACTCGTTTATTGCGTTGTGGTTTAGAGGAGCATGCTGAAGCTACGGAGAATAGATTCTTAAGTGGGCTTAATCAGGAAATTCAAGACCTTCTTGTTCACAAAGAATATAATTCTCTCTCTCATTTGTTTATACTTACTTGTAAGATTGAGAGTCAGATTGAGAAAGAATTGAGAATACTTGATAATGGGACACATGAGAGCAAACATGTAGTTGTGCCTTCTTCTGTGACTAACAACTTGCAGCAAGTTGAGAACAATGCGGAAGAGAAGAATGAGTTACTTGAGCTACCGTCTCCGTTACTTGAGAAGGACGATGAGATGAAGGATGCCCCTACATCATGTGAGGAGAGACAGAAAGGTACATATAATGGTGCTATCATCACTCATGGTGAGTATGCCCGTGAAGAACAACTATTGTCCACTGTTCATGCTACATTAGAGCAAAACATTGTGAAAAGTAATTTTGATATACACATGTTTGAAGTACAAAATTCCAATTGCATTGATTTAAGTATTGATAATGAGTTGTGTGCTAATTTCTTACATATATCTTTGCCACAACCAGAAGTTAAAACTGATTCTTCTATTTTAATTTTAAATCCATATGCTGAAATAAATGGTTTTGATTTTGTCAATATGCAATTGATCCATGCTATAGATAAGCTGAATGATATTTCTTCTTCGCACACTTTCGGTTATATTGAGATTGATCATCCTTGTGAACTGAGTTGTCTAACAAAGAAGTTATTTGAGATTCCCAATTCGCTTTCATTATTTTGTTATAAATTTTACTTAATAGGCGAGTATGATGAAAAGAGAAATTATATGGTTTATCGAATTTGGATAAATTCAGAATTGAAAGGTTCAACTTTGGAGGAGGAACATAATCATGTAGAGAAAACTAATGGCACTAACCTTATTATTTCTAGTTTATCTACTGCTGTTTGTAAGCTACAGGAAACCTTTCAAGAAGGGGAGTGTTGTGGGCTGCTTCCATACACCACAACCATTTCCTATTTGCGCTAAAAGAATTTGCCTCTCATTGAGATCATTAATATCAAGTCACAGTCCAATACAACCTTTTCTAAAGAATGGGAGCAAGATGAAGAACATACGCCATCTAGTGATAATACTACCAATCAGGTACAATCGTTTCTAAGAGAGTTCATTTTGTTTGATAAAGAACTTATGATATTACATAATACGAATTTGTTGCGTTCTTTGTCATGTACCGAGATTTATGATCAAGATCACGCAATACGTGAGACCACACATCTATTAAAACCGAGGACGATTTTCTCAAAGAAGGGAGGATGATGTGACCACGCCACATACTCATACAACCAAAACTCCCAAGAATAAACAAATGGTGAATTCGTTTCTTCGGTTTCAATTTATTTTAATTGAGAATATGATGCTGTATAAAGATGAAAATGTATTTTTGTCTAGCTGTATAAGGAGAATTGCATCAACGCTATGCGCTCGTGGTTGGGGTCCACCAAAAGGGAAGCTGACCAATATATCAAGACCACACCTTCCCCAACTCTTGCTCAAGGTCACCACGTTACTTTTGGATCAATTCAAGCAAGAGTTCAAGTGGGACACATTTTAGAATTCAATTCGGTCTTCGGATCAATTCGGAGTCAGCCTGATAGGTCGGACTTCAAATGTGTATAACTATTGCATAAAAACTCCGTTTATGGTGTGCAAGTACAGCAAAGAAAGAAGAGCTCGTCCACTTTCCAATGGATTTGGCCCCATCTCCAAATTTGTTCTGTGCGCATTGGAATCACCAAAGGAAGGCGACGCTGACTCAGCCTGACAGGTCCCACTTTAAATGCTCATAGATTTCGCATCAAGAGTCCAATTGGAATGTGTGAGTACAGCATGGAAAGCTTATTCCGTCCTCTTTACAACGGATCTGACCCCATCCAAAATTCCTTTTGTGTGCGATTTAATCAACAAAACAATCTTCGGTTTTGGAAACAGAGATAGAATCAGATATGATTTGAATACTTTCCATGTGTTGAGAACTTTTCATATGCAAGGACCTGCGTGTCCCTATAAATAGAGGCTCATTTGGCCATGTAACTCAGGCTTATTTTGATTAGTTTTCCACCGTGAAACTTCGTCGTGTGTTCTTGTGTCGACTAGACCAACAACTGCGATTGCAGGCCTCAACCCCTTTGTGTTTTCTCAGTCATATTCGCAATAAGATTGCTCTTTCACTTGTTCTTCCTTGTTCTTCGATTGCTTGCGTGAATTGAACTCGTGTTCAAGTCAACCGCGTTCTTGGCACGGTTGATAGCGACTAGGGTGTGGTGTAGCGATTGCAGGACGGACTTGGTCGTCTCGGTCAAGTAGCCTCTTTGTCAACGTCATATCAAATCGAACTTATCCTTCTCATCGGAAGATCGGGCCACCCCCTCATCAGCTGAGGTGTAGCATTAGTATAGTGCAAACCCTAGAGCAATATATATATAGGGGAATAATCATAGATGGTTCTATTTACGAACTGTCTGTGCTATTTATTATCACAGACGGTTTTAAAATAAAATCGTTTATAATATTCAATTATTACAGATAGTTATATCTGTGAACTATTTGTAATAATGGAACATCACAGACGGTTCTACTTTACAACCATCTGTGATAATACTTCTTAGGGAACCATATATATCACACATTCTTATATACATACAAATGCAAATTCATATATATATATATATATATATATATATATATATATATATATATATCACATTCTCATATACATATATAAATGAAAATATGTAACATATTACACATAAATTTTTTATCTCTCATTCCACTTGCTTGTTTCCTTTAAAAATTAGCCTTTCATGATGATCAACGCATATGTAGCTAGTTTTATCACGTTGTTCTTCCTAGACCCTTATGCTATTTCTGAAAGGAGGAAACTCGTTAAATTGATTTATTCTTCATCGTCCACTACATTCTCTACTCCGATAATTCTTCTTTTTTCATGAAGAACTACATGACACTTCTTATTTACCTAGTCGGTTATATAGAAAACTTGAACAACTTGGTTAGCAAGTACGAATGGTTTATCTTTGTATCCGATAGGTTTGAGGTCTATGGTGCTAAGTACACATCAATGTCATTTTCAGGTTGCTTCAGCTCTTGGATAAGTATCGATAGCAAAATATACTTCCGCTTCATACACAACTAAGGAGAAACATTTAGATACAAAGAGTCACGAGTCAAGTGCTGTATCGACTGCTAATATTATCGAAAAGATTCATTCTATCTGTACTCAATACAAACCTTATATTTCTCGGTTCTACACCAAAGTCTATAAACCTCATATCGATGTTTCTCCGGTAGACAGAATCACCAAGGTGTTTTAGCATCCCATCCTTCTTGCGCTCCTCTGAGTGCCAACACAGTAGTTTTGCCTCATTGGATTCACAAAAAACTGCTTCAAACGAGAAATTACAGGAAAATACCATGCCACCTTAGCAGGAGGTCCTTTCTTTACCTTTATTCCCTCACTGTCATCTAATTGATTCTCACGCTTGTATCGAGATGCGTTGTACACTGGACATACATGCATATTTACATATTCTTTACGGTAGAGGATACAGTGGTTCGAACATGCATGTATTCTTTCAACTTTCATATGTAAGATCAAGAATAATCGACTAGAGGGGGGTGAATAGGAAGTTATAAAAATTCTTGCCTTCTAAAACTGATAATCACAATTTTTGCTAGACAATATTTCAATGTAAATGAAACCTACATAATTCAAGTAAACCTAAGGCATCACAAGAACTAGTCTCTACTAATATCTCTAGCACAAGCAAAAATAAATAGTCACGATTATCACTAAATGCTAGAAATATAAGTGCGGAAAGGGTGACAAAGAAATAACCAATTGACACGTGATGTTTTACCGTAGTAATTGAAAACTTACCAGCTTCCTCAAATCCACGTTGAGGAAAGCCCAAACGACTTGGACTGGCACCATAAATTAAGCCTCAACTCATCAATCCATTATTGGCTATCCTTCCTCCACTCCGAAGATAGTAGATACCAAACAACTCACAAACTTGCACCAGGCATCTTCACAATCTTGTTTAAGAGATCACCTTACAACCTTTCACCAAACTGTCTAGGTGCCAGTAAGCACCAAAAGTAATAGATCATAGTTTCGCTTGATAGCGATTAAGTATTAAAGGATCAATCTAGAGATAAAATACACTTGATGTAGCTCAACTATCTCAAATGAATGCACAATAAGAAATTGAGCTATGAGAGGAATACTCGATGCTCAAGGATGTTCAATAAAGTCTCTTTTTGCGTTCTAGCTGGTGGAGGAGTATTTATACTCTCACCAACCAAATATAGCCGTTGCATAAAATAATTCTGAAAAATCAGAGAAATTGGTAGTACCACTGTGCAAACTACGGAATTACTACATTGTACTGTAGCAAATAGTAACGTCTATATCAGAGCGTCAGAACTAGCTGTTCAAAAGTTGGCGCGGTACTACCACCGTTGAAAATGCGGTAGTTCTGATGATCGGTAGTTTTGATTTATGGTGCGGTACGTCTGATTTCTTTGAAACCAAAAGTTGGTTCTCTCTGAAAAACCATACTACCCAAATTTTTGAAACTTTCGAGGTCTGGTAGTTCTATTTTAGAATATGATCATACCGATTTGTGGTAGTTTCACCGTTTATTTCCCGCTACTACCGATATCAGGAAGCCTAAGTGTTCAAGTAGGTGCTCTCTAGAAAAAACGTACTGCTCATAGTACCAGTACTTTTGTGTTTCGGTAGTACCGCTATGTACACGCCGGTACTTCCAGATTTCGGTAGTTCCACGAAACACACTTTAGTACTTCTGATTTTCCTGACAGAGTACAATTGGCTTTCAATTTTAATTCTAAGTGCATGCATGATCCTAAATTAATCCAAATGACACAAGAAGATGCTTTCAAGTTACTTTCTATAATCCCTCTTAATAGTATGGTAATTAACCTATAATCCGGTCTTCCAATCTTTCTCCCAAGACCGATGAAAACAAAAGGGATTCTAGACTATTTATACATTTATCTTAAACCATCTTGATTCTCAAGTTGACCTTTACCATACATCATAAGGGACCGAAACTATGAGATACTCAGCAAACACATTAGTCCCATATTCATATTTTATCATTAATTACCTAAATAATTTTTAGGGGCCTAAAAGCTTTCGTCATCCCCAATGGACAAAGAACTTTCTTGGCTTTGTATATAGTTTTAGACAACTCGTTTTCTTCTAGAAGCATGTCCGCTAAAAGACATAGTAGCGCTGTGAAACTCTTGTCGGACCAATCGTTACTTGCCTTCAATTTCAGCAGTTCAAGTACGGCTGATAACTTCGTGTATTTTGACTTGCAGCACGTGAACAAAGATTTCTCCGAGTCCTCCATCAAGCCTCCAGAATTTAACATACTCTCTCTCGTCATAGTTCCCTTCTATATCGCAAAGCATCTAATACAAATTATCATCGTGTAGCCTATCCGAATTGGAACCACAATCGAGATCATCAAGCGACATATCATTGACTTCACTGGCGATGTCATTATTACTACCTTCCTGTATAATTTGCTCTTCACCATGACTGGTCCAGCGCGTATACCCCTTTTTGAAATCCTTTTGAATTAAGTGCGCTTCAATCTGCGCTTGGTTCTTAAATATTTTTAGATTCTCGCAATCAATATATGGACAGTACATATATTCTATCCACTTATTCAACATGTCCTCCTCAATAGTTCTTGTAAAAGTGGACACGTCATTAATGTGCCTTTACTCACTCGGTTCCCAACGTACATCCAATTTTGGTACTATGTTACGCATATATATAACAATTTAATATTAAATATTAAATTAATTAATTAGTATACTAGATATATACCACATGTATTGAGGCTTTGCTTAACACAAAAGTTATTTTTTCTAGAACCAATTATAACCAACTATTTTAACCGATTTGGCCCACATGACGGGCACTGACATGCATGGCCGGGTAGAAATAAATTATAACTTGACAAAATTCTAAACCCTAAACCATGCTAAATGTAAATAATCATCTCTTCGCATTAAGCTAGCTAGATCTAAACCATCTTTAATTTTTCTATCACTAAAAGTTAGATCTAAATTATAATACAACGAGGAATAAATTACTAACCATAGATTGTCAAGAATTTGATGGATCTTCAAAGTCTTTTTTCACCAAATGACCTCAAAGCCTCACCTCTAGCTCAAAGCAGCAGTCTAGATCTGAAATTTAAGACAGAGGGTCGACGGGTTTACGCGTAATTAATATAGTGAAATTATCACATACGGTTTTTAATACAAACCATCTGTGAGACTTCAAAGACCGTTCAAAGAAAAAATCGTCTGTTATATTTGGTAATATCACAGATGGTTTATGGTAAAAACCGTCTATGATACTTCATAGAGGGTTTTAGCGCTGGTAGCAACATAGACGGTTTTTAAAATAAAACTGTATGTGATAGTATTTAATAATGATGATTTTAGAAAGCAGTTTATGATGTAGCATCTAGTATTAAATTTTTTGTAGTAGTACCGGCCAGTACTTCTGCTAATCCATAGCGGCAACAGAGGGTTAAAGGGCCTATTTGTGTTGGAGGATCGATTAATTTTCGCAGTTTCATATACGAAACCATTTCCTATAGGATGCACGCAGAGGATTAAGCTTCCCCTTACCAGCAATTACATCAGTCTGACAGCTACTTTTCATCACTATTCAGACAACTAACTGCACTCAAATTGTGATTGCACGTTGTTGCGTTGTTTCTCGGCTGCTGACTCTGAACGGTACATAGCATTAATTGGAACCGAATCACGTACCAACTGCATGCGTGCTGACTAATTGTCGATCATCGATGTGGTTAGCTTAGCTAGGCATGCTAATCTTCTGCTTCTCTGCTCATTTCCGAATTAAATTGATGTTTCTCGATCGATCCCATGTCACATCATGCTATACATATATAAACTGTACTCGAATTAGGTGTTGTTAATACCCTTGTGATCTTTATGGTCGATGGGAAAAGGGAGCTAAATGCTAAACGTGACAGATTGTCGTAAGTATCTTTCGGTACGGATTTTGTACAGATTAAAGAGTTCCCGCAATGCTACCCAAAAAAAAAAAAAAAGAAGATGGCTTTACACATATCCTCAATGATAACTTCTAGGGTTTCTAGCCCCAAGACTGGTCTGGTTTTGATTTTTTTTTTTTGTAAATTTTGCATTTATCATTTTTATGTTTGGAATGTAATTGGCGAGTCAAAATAGACAAATTTAGCAAGAAGTAATAAAAGAGGTTGTATGAACTAGCCGGTTTAGGTTTCTCGGCCAGAAACTATCTAGTTTTCGATGTTTTTTTTAGAACTGCGGAGACAGGGTGACTCGTTTACTAACATACTAGGATTTGATGTGTGCTAAAGGATTCTTATATAAATCCTAGTAGAATCAAGATTTCTACTTCTCTTTAGAGGAGAACTAGAGTCACTATACAAACTCATGAGGGTTGGCCATACATAACTAAAACCACAACCAACTCATCCAAAGTAAGAGGTGTAAATGATTAGATGCTAGGTTATTCTTTAGTATTAGATTTTTGTTTAGGGTAAGAATCCAAGAGTCCTGGGGTTGTGAGAGAGTGACAATCTCTTGTACTTTTTTGAGATCGAGCTTAAAGAATTTATGGTCGGCTTCATCAAATCTTTCTCTGCTGTCATGATTGTTTCAGCATCATTATTTTAGTTCTCTCTATGAGATTTATCTACTTTGTTGTTGTTGAAGGATTGGCCTCCACCTGGCCCGTTCGGCCCACGTGGCCCAACAGGCCTGTGTGACACGTGTCTGTGTAGGTGGCACTGTCGGTGTGATAGGAGCCTGAAGCCCCTGTAAACGTGTATGGGACAGGTGTGCTTTAGGGCAACACCTGTCACCAAGGGTGAAATTGTAAAGGGAATGTGGGGTTATATAAGGCCCCAAAAGAGGAAATCTCGGGGACTTTTCCCACAAAAAAGCTCCTCTCAGTTTTGAGCTTTACTGTTTGGTCTGAAACCACAACAGTTGGCACCGTCCATGGGGACCGATGACGTAAAAAGCTACAGGCTAAAGATGCCGCCAAAGTCTGTGAAGAAGAAGCGAAGCACGGCAGAAGCGACCATACGGACCCGGACGACGACCGGTGCCTTGACGACACCCGGGGGCGAACACGGCGAACTACGCATGGGTGTCTCTCCTGTTTCTGGTGACCCCGTTGGGAGGCATGTCGTGGCCCCGGAGGCCGCGACGGGGGGTCTCTGGGGCCTCCGGTGGGAATGCCGGAGGGGCTGTCAGTCAACCCCTTATTCCGGTTCCCGCCCCTAGTCGTGACGCTCGGGTCGATAGCCAGGCCGATGCCCAGAGTCTCCCTACACCGAGCGTCCCTGGGGTGCAGGAGACTACCGGACAAGGGTCGGAGGGCACCCTCCTGCAGGTTCTCAGCGCATTACAAAGGGAGTTGAAGGATCTCCGGGGCGCAGTGTGTGAGCTACAATCCCGGTGTCATCCTCCGCCCCCGCAGGTGGCGGGGGAGATCCCCGCTGAAAGAGCGGGAAGTCACGAAGTCCCACCTGCCAATCGGGAGGCACTTCGGCCAACCGACTCAAAGTCTCCTCTATCCGTGGATCTGCAACAAGCCGCATAGCCAGAGGATTTTAAGATGCCCGTCTTCAAGCCTTATAAAGGGGACACCGACCCCCAAGAGTTCGTGCGCGTCTATGAGACTGCGATTGAAGCGGCGGGAGGCAACGACTCCACCAAAGCGAAGGGATTACCCCTAGCTCTTCAGGGCATAGCGCTCTCCTGGTTCTTCACCATGGAGCCGAATTTCGTGCGTTCGTGGGAGCAGATTCGGAGCTCCATCTACAACAACTTCCAAGGGAATTACACTAAGCGGGTTGACGTCAGCCAACTCTTTGCTGTCCAGCAGAAGCCCTCTGAAAAGCTCCGCGAATACTTCAAGCGATTTACCAAGATACGTTGTCAAGTCAAGGATGTCAATGAAACCACCATCATCAACACAGCGATACGAGGTCTTCGACCCAGGTCGCTAGCCGCGTATAACGCCAGGAAGCCTATCAAGACGGTAGTCAAGCTCTTTGACAAGATGAATGAATATGTCCGGGCGGAGGAAGACACACAACTCCAGCAGCGAGATGCCCTTCCTCTCACGAGAGCCAAGGATGTCGCGGAGAGTTCGGTTGGAGGAGCACGCCGAAACCAGCGGCGTCGCCAAGTTTTGGATATTGGCAACGGGGATGTGGAAGGCAGCGACAACACCCTGAACGGTCGAGGAAGGGGACAGCGGAGCCAGGGCCACAGAGGCGGGACCGGCAAGGATGGCGGTCGAGGGCGCCACAGTCGCCTGTCCTCATATTATCACCAATCAGAGTCGCAAGGACAAGGGCTCTAGTGTGAGGTACACGGGCGCAGCAACCATCTCACCCGAAGTTGCCCCGGAAAGCCAGCTCATCCCTTCTGCCCCAACTATTCTTCGCATAGGGACCGCCGAAGGAGCCTAGCGCCGAGTTATCAACGTCATCATAGGGGGATCGTCTCTGGAGTTCTCATCAGAAAGACAGAGAAAGGCGTACACCAGCCGTCTCCATCATGTCGCTGTCTCCCCCGTGCAGGCACCCCCGGAGGGCGCCTAGGTTGACATTACTTTTTCTATGGCGGACGCGCAGGGCATCGACTTCCCACATCAGGATCCCATGGTTATACAAGCTGGCATCACGGGATGTGATGTCCGGTGTGTCCTTATCGATGGTGGGAGTTCAGCGGACATTCTGTTTGCCCAAGCATTCGACCAGATGGGCCTCCCGCGGAGTCGGCTGTAGCCCTCTAGAGCCGCTCTTCAAGGGTTCGGAGGACAGCCTTTCCACACCATGGGGAGGATCCGACTTAGGGTGTCTTTCGGGTCGGAGGATCAAGAGGTGAGCGAAGATGTCTTTTGGGTCGGAGGATCAAGAGGCGAGCGAAGATGTTACCTTTGATGTTGTGGACCTCGCCTACCCCTACAACGCCATCTTTGGTCGTCCGACGCTTAATGTGTTTGGAGCGGTGGGTCGATCACAATTTCTTGTGTATGAAGCTTCCAGGGCCACGCGATGTTATTACCGTCTACGAAGATCAAGACCTCGCCCACCAGATAGAGATGGGTGCGCGAAGACACCCTCGTAAAGTACATGTGGTCGGTGAAAATCCTGTTGGGGATGCCGGGGGTACCCCCTCGGCACCCGGGTGGACCCCCAAGCCTAAGCCAAACAGAGCGATCAAGAAGATTCGGCTGGATAGTTTAGAAGGCCCTCGACAAGTATCTGTGGGGGAAGGCTTGGATTCAGAGGAGGAGCAGAAGCTCCTCCGGGTGCTTCGGGCCAACGTTGATGTGTTTGCTTGGGCGCCGAGCGACATACAGGGGGTCGACCGCACGATCATTCAACATCATCTTGTGGTCCGGCCCGACGCCAAGCCCATCAAGCAGAAGCTCAGGCGCATGTCGATGGAACATCAGCAGGCCGCGAAGATGGAGACGACGAAGTTGTTGAAGTCTGCAATAATTCGAGAAGTTCGTCATCCAGAGTGGCTAGCCAACCCCGTGCTGGTTAAAAAAGCCAACGGCACCTGGCGGATGTGTGTCGACTTCACCAGCTTGAACAAGGCGTGTCCAAAGGATAATTACCCGCTTCCTCACATTGACCAACTGGTTGATGCCACTGCCGGATGTCAGCTAATGAGCTTTTTGGATGCGTACTCCGGCTATCACCAGGTTTTCATGGCGGTTGAAGACAAAGTCAAGACAAGCTTCATAACCCCCGGCGGCACGTATTGCTTTACTCGGATGCCGTTTGTTTTGAAGAATGCATGGGCCACCTTCAGTCGGCTTGTGGCGCTTATCCTCATCGACCAGCTGGGCAAGAATGTTGAGGCTTATGTTGACGACATTGTAGTCAAGAGCAGACATGCCGGAGCTCATCCCGAGGACCTGCAAGAGACTTTCGACAACTTGCGGAAGGTAGGGCTCAAGCTCAACCCGTCCAAATATGTCTTCGGGGTGCGGACCAGCAAGCTTCTTGGTTTCTTGGTGTGCGGCCGCGGGATACAGGCAAATCCGGAGAAGGTTGATGCCATCCTTTCCATGGAGCCGCCCAAGACCATGCGCGAGGTACAGAGGCTGACAGGCCGTCTCGCTGCTCTCAGCCGCTTCCTATCTTGGGCGGCCGAGCGGGGACTCCCTTTCTTCAAGACATTGCGAGGGCATGAAGGCTTCGAGTGGAATCACCTATGCGATACGGCCTTCAATGAACTCAAGCTGCACTTGGCCAAACTCCCAACCCTGGTTTCCCCGCCGCTCGCAGACCCGCTACTGTTATATCTGGCGGTGTCTCCGACGGCCGTGAGTGCGGTCCTCGTCTGGGAGGAAGGAGTTGTTCAACGCCCAGTATACTTTGTGTCGGAAGCTCTCCAAGGGGCCAAGACGCGGTACACTGAGTTGGAGAAGTTGGCATATGCTTTTTTGATGGCCTCGCGGAAGCTGCGGCATTACTTCCTCGCGCATTCCATCACGGTGCTATCGTCTTTCCCCCTGGCGGAGGTGCTACAAAACAAGGAGGCTACTGGGCGCATAGGAAAATGGGCGGCAGAATTGGCACCATTTTCCTTGACCTATGTCGCCCGCACGGCGATTAAGTCTCAAATCCTTGCGAATTTCGTTGCGGAGTGGACTCCTTCAGCTTCATCCCCGAGGGAGAATCCCTAAGAACCCGTATGGCTACTTCATATCGATGGAGCGTACAGCGCCTCTGGGGCGGGCATAGGAGTGATAATCACCACGCCGGAGGGCCGTCGTCTCTCTTATTCGGCGCGCCTGTAATTTCCCGCAACGAACAATGTGGCAGAGTATGAAGCTCTTCTCTTTGGGCTGGATAAGCTCAAGGCGCTGGGCGCCCGGAGGGTCCTGGCGCACACTGATTCGCAGTTATTGGCGGGGTATGTCAACAAATCATTCCAAGCTAAAGACAACGACCTTGCCCGATACCTGGCAGTAGTTCGTGCAAAGGAGTGACACTTCCTGGGCTTCACGGTGAAGCCCATCCCGAGAGCAGGAAATGAAGACGCTGATGCCCTTGCCAAAGATGCAAGCCTTCGGGCTCCACCTCCGGCGGGGGCGTTTACTGAAGCTCTTGCCACCCCCGCCATCCATCAAGCGAGGCCCGAAGTTGACCTCGTCCATCAGATTACGCCAGTGGAAGATTGGAGGGAGCCAATCCGGATGTTCCTGCAAGGCACCTACGAACCAGATGAGCCCCTCCAACTCAAACGCCTGTAGTAGCAGGCATAGAATTTCCAGATCATTGAGGGCATACTGTTTAAGCGAGGAGTTTGCTGGCCATTGTGGGTCTCACATCTCTCTGAGGGCCCTGCTGGGAAAAGCCTTCCGGCAGGGTTTTTACTGGCCTACCGCCGCAACCGACGCCGATGAGCTCGTCTGAAAGTGTCAAGGTTGTCAATGGATGGCAAGAGAAATCCACCGCCCTCCACACGAACTGCATCCCATTCCCTCGGTCTGGCCCTTGGCCTAGTGGGGGATGGACATTGTTGGACCCTTACCCCGGGGCCCCGGAGACATGTGGTTCGTCGTCGTGGCATATGAATACTTCTCCAAATGGCTAGAGGCGTCCGCCTTAGCAAAATATCATTTGCCGGTTTGGAGTCCCACGAGAGATTACGGTTGACAACGGACTTCAGTTTGATTCACAGGCTTTCAAGGCATTTTGTGAACAAATGGGTATCAAGCTCCGCTATGCCTCCGTGGGACACCCTCAATCCAACGGGGCGGTCGAGCACATCAACGGCACCATCGTGACAGCCCTGAAGAAGCGGCTTGTCGGCTTCCCAAAGGGCTCCTGGCCGCAGCAGTTGGCCAGCGTGCTCTGGTCTATCTGCACTACTGCCACGCGTCCCACAAGTTTCACCTCGTTCAAGCTTCTCTATGGTGACGAAGCGGTCACCCCTAAGGAAATTCAAGCGGAGTCCAGACAGGTCCTCATGCCAGCTCCACCCTCTGAGCAGAACGTCTCCCTTGAGCCTCTCGATGGTATCCGAGTGAGCGCTGCCGACCATATTTTCAAGTACCTACGAACAACCACCCGAGTGTACAACAAGCTTGTTCGCCACCGAAGTTTCCAAGTGGGCGATCTTGTACTCCGGAAGGCGCCGCAGGCCGCGACCGCTAGGAAACTCGACTCCAAATGGGAAGGCCCTTACCTTACATCGGCGTAGCTTCACCAGGGAGCATGTCGCTTGTTTACACTCGACGGTCGAGCCCTAAACCACACCTGGAACGCCGACCGCCTCCGCCGATACTACGCTTAGATGAGTCAAGTCTCGCCCTTTTCAGCTGTACTGCTAGAAACTTCACTGTGAATGTTTTTGAATACAGTGCCTCAACGGTTTTCATGTGTGGTTATATTTAAAAATCACCGGTGCTTCCCAGTGCGCCCAGCGTACTCTGCGGAGTATAAAGCGTTAGAAGGTCTATCCTCCTGAGCCAAAATCGCGAGCGTTGCCATCGGGCCCTCAGCGTACTCTGCGGAGTATAGAGCGTCGGGAGGTCTATCCTCCCGAGCCAAAATCGCGAGCGTTGCCATCGGGCCCTCAGCGTACTCTGCGGAGTATAAAGCGTCGGAAGGTCTATCCTCCTTAGCCAAAATTGCGAGCGTTGCCATCGGGCCCTCAGTGTACTCTACGAAGTATAAAGTGTCGGGAGGTCTCCTCCCGAGCCAAAATCGTGAGCGTTACCATCGGGCCCTCAGCGTACTCTGCGGAGTATAAAGCGTCGGGAGGTCTATCCTCCCGAGCCAAAATCGCGAGCGTTGCCATCGGGAGGAATCACACGATGGCCAGAGGCTCCGACGCGGTGGCCAGAGGCTCCGACGCGATGACCCGGTAGCTCCCACAAATACTAAAAGACTCCCGCGCGGGGATTAGAGCCTCCGGTGCTGCACCCATGGGCTCCAACGTTAGTATCGAAGGTTCCGGTACCAATACCAAACGCTCCACGCAAGCTTCGGCTATCACCTCAGGTTCCCTCCGCCAGTAGAGACCCTAGCCTCGCAAGTGTCAAGCCGAGGGGAGGGGGTCGCAGCGTGCTCACAACACTAGGTAGTTAAAACGCTGTGGCTTATCACCGGCAGGGTCCAGTGAAGCAAGTGCTCCTAAACCTCACCTTACTGCTAGCGAGGTCGTGGTCATGCTTCGTCGTTGACGATAACGCCATCCCGTGGTCCTATACGCCGTCCCGTGGTCCTATATTCCCATGGTAGAAGTAGGTAGTTTACAGACACGATTCCTTTGTAGGCTTCGCAGTGCGATGTACAATGTTTTGCGTTTACAGTTCAAAAGTAGCTCTCGGCACGGCCAGTCTCGCAAGACTTAGGATGCTGGGAGGGCATGGAGGCTGGACAGTGACACCGTGGAGAAAGTCAATACAATGTTTTGCAGTTACAGTTCAAAAGCAGCTCTCAGCACGGCCGGTCTCGCAAGACTCAGGATGCCGGGAGAGCATGGAGGCTGGACTGTGACACCGTGGAGAAAGTCATGAAGGAGAGCAGAAGCCCGAGCAAAGAAGCGGCGCTGGAACTCCAGGTTGTGTACAACCACCAGCACGCGACGGCAGGGCGCGCCGTCATGGTGTCGCGTGTCCTCCGGCTCCGTAACTCGACGCAGGTAGCCGCAAACCGTTGAGTACCCTCCGACGCCGTAATTCGACGTAGGGTGTACGCTTCTAAAGAAGAGATGGAGGACACTCCTTGAAGTCTCCCCCGACGATGCATGGCCTGGGGTAGGGGGCAAGGCCTCCTACCGAGGCTGAGGAGCCTCATGTTGAAGTACAAGTGAATTGCCTACCATTCCTCACAGCCGGAACACTCCGGCGGGGTGGAAAACCCAGACAGCCCCACCGCACCTTGTCCACCTCACGTTGATGGGGTGTATGGCCCTACGGCTGACCTGGCGGCATCAGCTGCGGCCGCGGGCTCTCATCGCCACTGGCACCGGTGAAGGAATGCCGGGGGAAATGGGAGCGGAGGAGGAGAGTCTGGGAATTCAAGAAGAGGCGTTGGGCGCAATGGCTGGAGTACCTGGAAAGGCTGGTGGAGTTCCACTCGACCACTAGCCCTTTTAAAGAGCCCTGGATGCAAGGCTCCGCCAATTGCGCCTCAAGCGTCCCATCGGTTGTCCTGGGAACCCGTGGCGCAACAGTATCCTCCCGCCTCAAGCACAGGGCTCTGCCAATTACACTTCGCATGTCTAATCTATTTTGGAGGGCCCGTGAGGCAAAGATAGGCGATGCTCGAGGACACATGGCGGAATAGTACCCCCTAGCCTCAAGCACAGGGCTCCGCCAATTATGCTTCGTGTGTCCTATCTGTTTTGAGGGGCCCATGAGGTAAAGATAGGTGATGCCCCCAGCTACAAAGTGGCACGTGCGAAATTCTGTTGATTACGCGTAGGAGGTCCTGCCGGGCATCAGGGGAACCCAAGAAGCAGTGAACACGGCGTGACGCTGATGGTGAGCGGTTTGAGGGGAGGAGTAGAGTAGTAGAGAAAACAAGGTCACCAAAATCATCGCCCTTGTACATTGGCATTATTATACAACGTGGTACATTGGCGAGGCGAAGCTATACATGCGACGTGGTGTCGCGAGGTGACGGTCCACGCACGATAGGCCCCATTCGTCGCAAGATTCTAACTTGACGTCTGGGGGAGCGAAAGTGCCGCCCCGAGCCTGCGCAGGCCAATTGGCCCAAAAGCGCTGGGAGTCCTCAGCGAAGCCCTAGTGTCGGAGTCGACAGCGCACAAGGCGGTCCAAAGCAAGGGTTATGTCTCTGTCGAGCCAAGTATTCAACGGAAATAAGCAAAGGACACAACATTTATTCCAAAGAGTGGCATCACGCCGACACGCTATTGCAAAAACAAAGGCGAAGCAGTCAGGGGGACCTCGGCGTCACACCTGTGGGGCAACGCTAGGGTCCGGGCCACCCTCGCCTCCGCCGCGGTGAGGGACTTCGTCCAACCATCTTCCGAGGTTGATGTCGACACCGAGGGTACGCCGCAACACGATCTTGGCTGCGGCCTCACCGACGAAGTCCCAGATGCGGGCGTGGAAGACCTTGATGGGCTTCCGGACGACATGCATGGCCCTGGACATGACCCCCTCCCCTCTAGGAAGTTGAGGTTAGAGGAATCTAGTTCACCCACGTGCTGGCATCCACGCACGTGGAGCATGCCGAGTAGCATCCCGGTCGTCACGATGTAGCAGTGGTTGCCGTAGGCGCGTGCGGCGCTCAAGGCCTGGGATGAAGCTTCCTCAACCCTTTGAAGACTGCTGGACGTGTCTTCAGGACCGTCGAACCGAGGGGGGGACCTCGACCGCTAGCTCTGTTAGGGTATGCTCTAGCGATTCCATCGACTGTCAGGCTAGTACGGAAGCATCCCCGAGCCGGCAGGCCAAGTCTTGAACCTTGGATGTCAGTCGGGCCTTCTCCGACTCCAAATCTGAGATTTACTGCAGAAGTCCCTGGCGCTCTTCCGCAGCCTCCCTCCGAGTCTGCTCCATGAGGGACCTCGCGTCCGCGAGGGCCCTGGCCCCTTCCGACTCGAGGAAGCGAATCTTCTCGCTCGTTTTCGCCACTTCCCGAGCTGTCTGGTCCTTCTCCGCCAGTAGCGGCAGCTGACACCATGGCACTACTGCGAACGGGTTCGACGGAGGTTCCCACGACAGCCAGCTTGATGCGGATACGCACGTGTCTTGTACTTTTCAGTTAAATATATTATTCAACTGGAAAGAGTTATTGAGCCGCATCAAACATTGCCAGGTGAACTCATTCCAAACTACATATAATGTTGTTATTTATAAGAATAGAATACTACCTCATGTCATTAAATGGTGCATTCTTAGGTTTGTCGATGGCAAAGCAATGGAGACGCAAAATAGAGAGGAAAACCACATTAGGTGTCAAAGACATGAAGGAAGAAAGCTCATTCAGTGGGAGAGCAAAAGGGAGAAGACCAAGGACTTAAACTACAAGTTTTGGATAAGATTATTCAGCCAAATTCGTACCTCCCACAAGGCCAATTGGATTCAAACTCGGATTCAACTCAGAATTCAATTCGGATTCGATTCGGGACAGCCTGACAGGCACTTACTAAAAAGGTCATAACTTTCACAAACGGAGTCCGATTTGGGTGTTCTTGTACTCCTTGGAAAGATATTTTCAAGGGCTACGCAATGGATCTGGTCTCAGCATCAAATTCATCACGGATCAAAAGTTATGGCCGAAACAATGTGACGGCTGTAAAATCTAGTTTCCTTTTTGTGAGAGTTCGTATCTAAAACCATATAGGGTTGAGTTGTACTAGGTTTGTGGACTCTATGGACGTCCCAAGGTCCTATATAAGCCATGTATTGGCAGCCTAAGGGCTCAGACCACCTTTGAGAATAATCAATCTATTAAACTTTGTTCGAGTTTTATCATTGCTGCTGAAATTCCGTGAGGGAATTAGGAGTGTTCTTCAATCAAGATCGTTCAACCTTTCCGCTGGGAATTGGGTGCACGATAGATCTTCGCTTGGTGGTCGGCGTAATCGACGCGAGTGTGTTTTGGCGGATTAAAGAGTGTTCGTCCCTTGCATTGGCATTGGAGGATAGCTACGATTCATCAAGACTCCCGCGAGTATCCATCCTACGTCGAGAAGATCGGGCGACCCCGTATCACAGCTGCTTCTGGAAGGCCTCCCGTTCTTGACCACGGACGTCTCGAAGGGCCCGTGAAAGGGCCAGGACCTGCACTATGTTAGGACCTAGACGACTGGATTTCCTGATGTTGGAGTGGTGACAAAATTTGCCTTCATCCCAGCAGCCTCCAACGTGTCCTCCAGCTGCTCGGGGTCGCAAGACAAAAGCGCGCCGCGATCCAGCGAGGTGTCCGTCTGATGAGCTGCCTCCCGTAACATCCGCAGGGCGTCCGAACAGGCTATGAAGTCCGCTAAAAGTAGACCCGAGGCTTCAGCAACCAACCCCTCACCTGGAAAGCTCGGGGGAGCGCTCACTACCTCAGCCTCGGTTGGCCCCAGCCCGGCTTCAGGGATGGCTAGGGCATCAGAGGCGGTGACCCCCACCTCAGTCTCGAGACCGACGACCTCCGCCTCAGTTCTGGGAGCGACAACCCCCGCCACAACCACGGGAGCAGGGGGTTCCACCTCGAAATCCGAACTATCTAGCAGTGCAGCTGATGCCACACAAAAGCCCCTGGTAGCGGTTGCAATGGCGAGTGCGGACGTGGGGTGGCGAATGTCCCACAGATCGGATCCCTCGGCCTCCCCTTTGTCGGGTTCAGAGTCAGCGTGGCCCTCTGAGCTCAACCCCGCGGCCGCAATGGTAATCCGCTCGCACTCCTCGGAGGGGAGAGAACGAGAAGACGATGCCACGGGAGCCTCCACTGAAAGTTGGGTCACCGGGTGCGAGGTCGAGGTCCCCGTGACATCCCCTCCATTGTCGTGCTTCTTCGGAAGACTAGGGGGAGGGCGCGCTGGTACGGGAATCCAAAGGGCCTCGCACACTCAGTTGATCTGCTCGCGGCTCCTGGTTGCTGACTCTCGCAGACCGTGCTCCTTGGCCGTGTACGGGCCGAGAAAAACTATAGCAGCCCGTTCTGCCTCCTGGAGGGTCATCCCTACAAAAACACGCTGTGAGCGCAGAAAAGGGGACTCCATACTGATGGACGTCCAGGGACTTCCCAGGAGCCTTGGGCGGGCACAGGGCGGTGATGGAAGGTCGGATGTTGTCATCGCGAACACTGTCCGCTTCGACGGACCATTGGCGAGCCAACGGAGATACCCCAAACATAAGGTACTCCTCCGCGATGTCCCACATGTTGAACCGGAGCGCCACTCCGCCCAACCTCCTGGCCATCGCCTCGTCGTCACGGTCGAGAGACACCGAGGGTAACACGATGAAGTCCAGCAGGCTAGCACCATCCACGCGGTGGTAGAACCACTGGCGGGCCCAACGGGAATCCCATTTCGTCTTGGTGGACTGTGCCGAGAACAACTTCACGCACTACGAACGCACCACGAAGTTGACAGTGCTGAGGTTGACATACTCACCCAGCGCAACCTTCTTGGGCTGACATCGGGCGTCGTGCAGAAAGAAAAAGAGGGAGATGCTTAGCGTTGATCCCTCTACCGACACGCCTAGCTAAAAATGGCCAAGCGCATGATGGCGTTCGGGGTTAGCTGCGCCAGCTTTAGTTCGTAGCGCTGTAGCACCCCGGCCACGAACCTCAACGCAAGAAGCCTCATGCCGGCGTCGAAGTACGCGGAGAACACCACCAACTCGGATCCTGAAGGCCGGGGCTCCTTTTCATCGCGGGAGGGAAGTCGAACCATTCTACGACTTGAAATCTTGCCGCTGCTGACCAGGCTACGAATCGATTCCTCGGTGATCTTGCTCATACCCAACCTGTTGGAGCTGTTGACCGCCACCTTCTTGTCTGCGCACCACCGCTTGTCGGTGGCAAATGGCTCCCGTCTTACCAGCTCGAACTCCATATCGACGGGGCAGCGGGAGCGGGGCATCCAGAAGGTGAGGAAGGAAGAATGGAAGAAGGGTGACAGAAGGAGTAAATTGAGCGTGAAGAGCGCGTAGCAATGAGAGTTTCTGGGCACGGGTGAAATGTTTCCTGGGGGCGAGCTCCCTCAATTTATAGGCTGGGGGCGCGACAGAAGAAGTGTGGAGGTTTCCGCGCCAAAAGTACACAAAGCGATAGAATTAATGTTGGCGCTGATTACCAAGCGCCACGTCACCGAAACGGCAGAGATAGTGCGGGCACCGGCTACCATGCGCCGTACCATCGAAGCGACAGGGCTGACGTAGGCGGCGTCACCAAACGTCGTGTTGTAGGGGTGTGCAAGGAACGTTGGGACCGCGTGAAGTGCAGTTAGAACACTGATATTCGAGGAGCATTGGGACCGCGCGAAGTGCAGTCAGCACACTCAAGTGATTTGTTAGTTGTCGTGCCACACGCAATCCATAGGGCCCCATCAGCTAGCGCAGCCGCGGACGTGCCCCCTATCCCCGAGCGACACGTACCTGGGACCTCACGTTCACAGGCCTCGTTACACCCCGGAGGGTTCAACCAAGAGAGGCGAGGGGTGAAGGCTTCGCCGGACCCTGCCGATGGTGGTGGTCCTGCGGAGACTCCATCGACTTAAGCGAAGTCCTAGGGCCTCACGCTCATGGATCTCGCTACATCCCGGAGGGCTCGACCCAGAGAAGCTAAGGTCGAGGGCTTCGCGGGGCTTCCAGATGTCCGGACCGCGGCCTCGTTGGACGAATGGTCGAGCGAGCGGAGGAGGCCAAAGGGACTCAACGACACAGCTTCAGCCTACCCCTATGGGAGCCTTTGACTGTCAGAGGCTACTGTTGAAGGATTGGCCTCCACCTGGCCCATTCGGCCCATGTGGGCCAACAGGCCTGTGTGACGCGTGTGTGTAGGTGGCATCATGGTGTGGCAGAGCCCAAGCCCTCAGAACGCAGTATGGGACAGGTGTGCTTTAGGGCAACACCTGTCACCAAGGGTGAAATTGTAAAGGGAATGTGGGGTTATATAAGGCCCCAAAAGAGGAAATCTCGGGGACTTTTCCCACAAAAAAGCTCCTCTCAGTTTTGAGCTTTACTGTTTGGTCTGAAACCACAACAGTTGTTAATATCATTCACGCTCATATCATATCTCACAACTCTATTCCGATCTAGAGGCTGTTGCGTATAAGAAGGGGTATCAAAGTCAAGACCAGATTAATCTGATTTATGAAAAGGTCGGTAAAGCGTTAGGTGGTATAAGATCAAGATTGATGTCGATCATGTGGAGTTAAGTAGAGAAATTTGACTGTGGAGAAAACTTCAGCATGTGTCAATTTGTGACGAAGGATGTCCTTGTCCAGCAAGAGTTAATTGATGCTCTTGAATGGGACAAATTAGAAAAGATGTCTGTTGAAGAATGTAATGTGATAGAGAGGAAGGTTGTTGGTATAATCTGTCTATATCTCTTCAAGGAGTTAAAGTACTCGCCAATGAAGGAGAACTCGCTAAACAAATTATAGAGTGACTTAGAAGAATTGTATATGGCAAAATCGCTGACAAACTAGTGGGTGCTGAAGTGAAAACTGTGCAGGTTGCATATAGAGGAAGGCACAAGGTATATTGACCATCTCAATGTCTTCAACAAGCTTATTACATAGTTGACTAGTGTGGATAAGTAATTTAAGGAGAATAATAAGGTCGTCATATTGGTATTATCTCTACCACTACCATGGGAGCAATGGTGATGAATATTCTCGTCGGAAAAAGCACTCTCAACTTCAATGGGAGCAGTGGTATATCTATTAGAAACAGAGTCCTTAAAGAAGCCATTGGATTTTTCATCTTTTAGAGACAGAGTCCTTAAAGAAGCCATTGGATTTTTCATCTTCGGGTGATTAAGCATTGGCTGTCATAGGTATTCATGGAAAAGCAAAAGTCATAAGAAAAAGAAGGGCAAGAGCAAACACATATGCTATCTATATGACGAGGAAAAGCATATGATAAAAGATTGTCCAAATTTGAAGCAAATAAGGGAAGCATGAATAGTGGCGGTGGCGAAAGATGATTCAGACATACTTGTCATCAGTTAATCAATTACTTCTCATAGATGGATATTAAATTCAGATTGTTGCTTTCATATATGTTCGGTGAGGGAGATGTTTGTAAGCATCTAGGCCTCTAATTCATTGATTATGTGATTTTGGTGATTAATGACCCCTAAATCAGTTAGATTAACTTTGGTTTGAGTGTTATTAAAATTAGTTACGTCTTAATGATGAATATGTGTTGTTTTTGGATTTTCATGGATCCCCATGTATGCAAATGATGGCAAAGCATGTTCTACATGAAGATTACGAACCTTGTGGCGAGAAATGATCCAAGGAGGAGAGTGTGGATCATTACAGTTGATAGGTTTTTATTTTTTTCTTTGACTGTATTATTAAGAGGGTTCGAGGCTAATAGTTTGAGGTTGGTTAAGTTGATAACTAGCTGTTGTGTACACTAGGTTGTTCTAGCTCAGTTCTAGTAAGAGAGTGTCAAGGATAAAAAATCAACTGTCAAAAAACTCAATGAAGGCGGATATCCAGGCCCTAAATAGTTTAGGATGGTTGTGAGAGAGCGATAATCTTTTGTACTCTTTTGAGGTCATACTTAAGGAATTTTTGGTCAGCTTCGCCAAATTTTTCTTTTTCATCGTGATTGTTTCAACATCATTTTTTAATTATTTTTACGAGATTTATCTACTTTATTTTTGATACCAAGCACGATTAAATCGTATCTTGTAACTCTAATCGGATCTACCCGGGGATGCCCATAAAAAAGGGTTTCTAACTGTAGCAAGGACCCTACGTACTCACACCTATACACCGATGCATGTACATACCTTTAATTTTCACCGTCCAGTCGTCTAATTATGCGTACATACATGCACAAGTTCTTTCATTACACAAGCTATTTTTGACACATGTGGTTTTGCTCAATAATTACATTCCATAGTAAATTGAAGCTTTCTCGCCACAAGGTATATTGCTCGATCGTGCCGACAGAACATTATTGCTACGTACTAGCTAGATCATGGACCATGCACAAGATGCGTCCAATGGGTATGGGAGTGCATATGGTAAAATCAAAGGAAGAATGGGTGATTTGTTCTATCTTTTATTAAAATTATAAGTGATGTTTTATTGATATATAAGTCTTAGTCCGATATATCAGTAAGATATCATAGAATATATACTATATATCAAAGAGGGGGGTTCCGGTCCTCAGACCACATCTACGTGTCGGCCCCCAAGAAGCCCCTCAAATTTTTGAAAACTACGGATAGGTCCCCGGTTTTGGCAAAGAGACCTGTGGTTTTTTACGAAAAAGCTCCTACGCATTTTTTCGTTGATAACGACCCGCGGTTTTCGAAATTACGTACAGGCCCGCGGTTCTTTCAAGAATGTCCTTATTTTTTTGTGAAAAAACCCATCTGCTCTTTTTTATTGCGAAAATGCTCTCATTTTTTTTGCGAAAAAACCCCTGCGCTTTCCTTTTGCTGCAAATTTTTACCTCTTTTATTTCGATCCACACAGTAACTAACGCGGCGTGACGTCACGTCTACATGGCTAATTTATATAATAGTAAGGAAAGATAGGATCAACCATCGAATCTCCCGAAATTAAAGGGGAAGATGCCACGGCTGTAAGCAAAGCAAAGGCAACCATCCGTCAGGGACATGTGATCAGAATCAGATCGACCAAAAAGGTATAAAGAAAAGAGAAAAAAGGACATAAAAAACCCGGTCAGTCAGTATTCGGTGAGTTGCCATGACCGATTTTTGTCCCCTTCTCCTTTCCAGCATGTAGCTTATTCCCCA
This sequence comes from Melocanna baccifera, assembly GCA_036346265.1. Classification (NCBI taxonomy): domain Eukaryota; kingdom Viridiplantae; phylum Streptophyta; class Magnoliopsida; order Poales; family Poaceae; genus Melocanna; species Melocanna baccifera. Next base: position 20,409,736 of record CM070681.1, read on the forward strand.
CACAAGTTATTAGCCGACAGTTATTCTAGGAATTACTCCCTCTGTCAACATTCTGTTCATTTTTATAAAACACTCACGTTAATTTTTACTAATAATTTTTTCTAGTATTTAGATTTAGTGGCACAAAAATAGTACAATTGTTTTCGTACTTCAAAGTACACTTGTAACATTACCTAGCGATTATTAGTATATATTGTTGACAGTGGTACATTCTGTAAATTTTTTAAGTGCCTATTATCTTGTCGGCTATCACTTTTTTTGGCAATTTTGTCGCTAATGTGTTCTTACAGCTGGAAAACAATTTGGATTACACTTGGAACACAATTGGTTACAGAGAAAAAAAACTAATTGCCCCACTCTAAACAGGTTTAGCTTCTAGCTTCTGGCATTTTAATTTTGTTTTGTTTTTTGGCTTTTATTTGGGTTTTTTGTTTTTGTTTTTTCCCCTTACTCCTTTGTATTATCTGTGATGATATAATTTTTTATTTTTTAAATTTAATTACATAGAAAAGCTAACAGCAGTTACAATGCATTTTTAGCATTACAGTAAAAAAATCAAAAACCTGAACTATAAGGGCATATACAGTAGTACAGATAGCTACTGTTTATAATACCCTTTCATATCATCTATAGACAACAATAAAAACACTTTCTATAATGGGTTGTCTGTAAGTTGCCTATAATGGGTTGTCTATAAAATATAGACAACATTGATACGATGACATAATAACCGTCTATAGCAGGCTATTTATAGACAACATTGATATAATAACACAAAAATCATCTATAAAAGACTATTTTCTCACGTTTTAACCATATATATAGAATAACAATCACCACTAGGGGTGGAAATTTGGCTCGTGACTCGCGGCTCGGCTCGGCTTGGCTCGTGGCATTAACGAGCCGAGCCGAGCCGGAGATTGAGCTCGTGGCTCTTAACGAGCCGAGCCCGAGCTGGCTCGCGAGCCACTCGTGTGGCTCGTTTAGCTCGGTGGGGAGGGTCGGGCCGGCCCATCATCAGCGTTGTCTCGCTCGCACACTCGCTGGCGCATCGCGGCTCGGCCCATCGCACCGACACGCATAGACACGCACCGACACCGGCGACACGCATAGAACGCACCGACAGGTCCGACACGCCCGATCCCTATTCCCCATTTCCCCTTGTCTCGCGATCCCGACGCCGACGCACTCGCGATCCCCTCTCAACCCTAGATCCGCGCGCGCGCGCGCGCGGCACCACACCCGCTGTCCCGGCCGCACCGCCCTCCTCCCCCTCGCCTCAGCCTTCACCGCCCTTCCCATCTTCCCCTCAACCCTAGATCCGGCCGCCGCCACGGTGCCGCACCTCCCCTTGCCGTGGGCCTCTCGTCGGCGTGTGGCGCATGGAGCGGCATGCACAGGCCAGCATGGAGTCGAAGAACCGCGGAGAGAGGAGGTCCTCCGGGTCCGGGTCTGGCTCCGCCTCGGCATCGACCTCAGTGGTGAACCGCGTCCCCAACTCCTGTCCACGGCCACCTTGCAGTGGCAAAGGAGCTCCGACCCCGGTAGCCTCGGTAAAGTAGCTCCTCAACCCTAGCAGTATGTCAAACTTGTCCAGTATGTATTTTGTTTGTATGTTGGATTTTGTTTGTTGGCTGTGAAGATAGCCCTAGCAGTATGTCAAACTTGTCCAGTATAGCACATGACTGTCAAAATATTGAGGCACTGTGAAAATCTATCGTTTAAAATCAAACTGCATCCTTGGCACTGTCAAAATATTCAGGCATCACAATCTTGTGATGCCTGAATATTGTGACAGTGCCAAGGATGCAGTTTGATTTTAAACGATAGATTTTTCACAGTGCCTGAATAAGGATGCAGTTTGATTTTGACAGTGCCTTATTTAGCATGTGTAAGTGTAATGGTATATAAAATAATGTATGTTATACTACTTGATATGGGTGAATACCGCCTCTAATTTTGTATAGTTGCTGGGTGAGCAGTGCGAGCAGCCTGTCTCGTCGGACACACTTGATTTGTCAAATGACAGTGAAGGTGCGCATGTTTCCCTGGATTCTGCAAGCGAAGATGCGCATGCGGTAGATGATGATACCAACAAAAGAGTGAAAAGGAAGAAGGGAATTGAAGTGTCTCCCACCAAAAAGGGTAGAGAAAAGCGTTCGGATTGTTGGAAGCTATTCAAAGTGGTCAATGTCCCATCTAAGAAGGAGAAAGGGATGACTGAGACGAAGGCCAAGTGTCGGTTTTGTTATGGATTGTGCTCTTACAAGCATGGGGGAGCCACTTCCTGAGGGTGTGGTGGCTAGCAGCTAGGACTTCTGCTGGTTGAATATTTTGGCAATGTATGCAACATATGTATTTTGGCAAATGGCAATGTATGTATGCAACATATGTATTTTGGCAAATGGCAAATGGCTCGCCGCTCGCGCTATCATCTCTCTTTTTATCATTCCAGTATGTATGTTCGCTGACTGGTATGATGCTGATGTTGTTATCGCTGCTCTGCTGATCTGCCGTTATTCACGCTGTTGTTTATTGTTACCGCTATCGCCGCGCTAGTCCGTACTATCGCTATCGCTGCTTCTTTGTTACTCTTCCGCCGCTCTCGTTGTTACTCAAGTCCGAGCCGCTCATTTATTGCCGCATTACCTGCCGCTGCTTGTTATTCGTCAAGTCCGAGCCGCTTGCCGTTGCCACACTACTTCGCCGTTGTTACTCTGTCTAAAGTCTTGAGCCGCTCGCCTGTTGCTTTGCTGTTGTTGCCGTGTTGCTGTTGCTGTTGTATATTTAATGCTGCTGCTGTTGCTGTTGCTGTTGTTGCCGTGTTGCCGTCTAAACTGTTGAGCTCATTGTATATTTAATGCTGCTGCTGTTGCTGTTGTTTATTGTATATTTAATTGCTAACGAGCCTAACGAGCCGAGTCTGAGCTTTTTACCGAGCCGAACCGAGCCTATTTTTTAGCTCGTTAATCTAACGAGCCGAGTCCAAACTGAACCACTATTTTATCAAGCCTTCCCGAGCCAAACCGAGCCGAGTCGAGTCGGCTCGAAATCCACCCCTAATCACCACCTTCTCTCTTATCTCTCTCATGCGCTCGAATCGTAGGCGTGCGCGCGCGGCGCGTAACGCTGTACCTGACCGTTGGGAAGTACGCGCCAACGTGTAAACACGACACGATGGTGAATTGGCGATTTGATTTTTGGTTCATCTACGCGTAATCCTTATGCGTGCATGATGCGTCCGTAGGTACTTTACATGATTGGGGATTTGAGAGCTACGTGTTAACTACAAATACCAATACGAGCATGGCGAAGCTAGCAGCATTACAAGTTAGCAAATGCCGTAATGTACATGCACACGTGGCGACAGAGGCAGCATGTCTAACGGCCCCACACACCTCTCTCTCTCTCTCCTCCCGTCGGTCCCTCTCTCTCTCTCTCTCTGACCCGGTAACCCCTTTGGCATCGAACACCGACATCAATCACGTTAACAAATCACAGTCCTCTCAAAAAAGCACCAATCCACCCCCATTCCCCTCCCCGACCGTGCGGCTGCCACAGGGCCCCACCCGTCAGCTCCTGCACCGACGCCCCGCTTATAGCCACTGGCTAGCCACTCCGGCCCGTTCCATCGCCACTGGCCTACTTCACAGTCACAGACCAACCCTAAGCTTTCGAGCGTCAGTGCATTTGACTTTAGCTGATGTGTTTTAACTATCAGTAACAGTTTTTTAAGTTGAAAATAAATAGTATTAATCGAAAAAATTGCTTTTAGAAATGAAGAGATAAGCAGTTAAAAAAGCAAGAGAGATATATGTAAACGAGACGAAAAAGATATAAGTAGAGTGCGTTATGCGTCAGTAACTTCTGTTTATCTCTAGAACAAAAAATATGAAAGAACTATTTTTTAAAAAAAAATCAGATATTTTATATTAGCTAATGATTCCTCCGAACCGAAGCTATAAGTACAAACACATTACCAATTGCATTGCTTTAGTTTTGCATTTGCCGCTATAAGCATTAACTGGTAGGCAGCAAACATCACTTCACTCGCAACCTCAAAGCTTCTCGCCAACACTGCACATCGCGATCGGCACCAAGTTACCGCACGCGCGGCGGCGATCCATGGCCGAGAAGCCCCCCCGGGCGCCGGCGCCGGCCACGAAGCCTCCCAGGCCCAAGCCCCCCACCGCGGCGGGGCCGGCGCCGGCGAGGACGACCGCGCCGCTCAAGAAGCCGCCCCTCGCGCCGCCGCCGCAGGTGCTCCCGCTCAAGCCACCGCCTGCGCACCACTACCGGCAGCAGCAGGGCGGCGGGGCGCCGCGGAAGCGGCCGTACCGGCACCACCGCGGCGGCGGGTGCTCCGGCCGCCGCGTCTGCTGCCTCGCCACCGGGTTCGTCCTGCTCGCGCTCTGCCTCGCTCTGGCGGCGGCGTGCCTCGCGTACCTCTATTACCACCCCCGCCCGCCGTCGTTCCACCTCCAGCCCGTCTCGCCGACGCGCTTCCGCGTCGGAAACTCCTCGGCGGTGTCCGCCATGGACGTCACTCTCGGCGTCAAGGTGGTCTCCTGGAACCCCAACGACAAGATCGCCTTCGCGTACGGCGACGGCGAGGGCAGCGTCGCCCTCGCCGACAGCGACGGCGACATTGCGCTGGGGTGGGCGCCCGTCGGCGGCTTCGAGCAGGGCTCCCGGAGCGTCGCCACGATAGGGTTCGTCGCGGCGGCGAAGGGGGTGGTGGTCGACGAGGCGGTGGCGGCGCGCTTGCGCGACCGGTACCGGCGGCGGCAGCTCGTGTTCAAGGTGGTCGTGGACACCCACGTCGGCGTGCGGGCCTGGGCGGTGCGCACCGGCATGGTGCCGGTCAGGTTGTTCTGCGACGGCGGCGTCATGGCGCCGCGCGGTGGCTCCGCCGGGACCGTGTTGGGGCCAATGAGCAAGTGCCAGGTGTACCTGTTCAGAGTGAGATGGTGAGTTCTCTCTTCTAGTATTTATCTAGCTCCATTACTTGCTTGCTGTTACAATACAACAATTGCATGTAAATGCATATGTAGTACTCCCTGTCTGTCCACAAATGTAGTTTGTTATAGGTTCTTACTATCAAATTTTTTAAATTATTATCATTAATATATGTCAAAAATATATAAATTAGTTATATGAAAACAATACTATAAAATTTATCATGAAAAATGCTTTTATAATTATATATATATTATTTTACTAATATATTATGTTAGTAAATTATAGTCTAAGTCTTGCATCGCAGATTGTAAAAAATCAAAAATAACATACATTTATATGATTATCAATCGCAATACTATACGAATTTGATGAAATTTTAACTATATAAGCAGCACTAGGCATGCCTCGTTTGACGCTTCACGTGCGACGAGGCTTACCATCGGTTCAAATAAATGTCACAGAAGCACGTCCTTAAAGATAAACTTTGGTCGTAAGCATAGTATCGCTCTTGAAACACCACAAGATACCAATTTGTTGCACGCGCATCTCAATTCCACATCCTGATCGATCCCAGCTGATCCATGCATCCATGAACCGTCCGATCAAAACACTAGCAAAGATTCCATAGGTCAATGGGGAATTTGGACATAAGCTAAATATTAGGGCATATGTTCGTACGGGGGCTTTTAGTTTAGTGATGACACCCTAGCAACACAAAATGATTTTGTGGCCGCACAAGATGGTTACCTTATTATTTTTTGTTTTTTTTCATAGCTTTTGACTTCAGCTTCTCCAAAAACTAAAACAAACAGGACGACTGCTTCTTCAAATAACTTCTTAAGTTCAAAATCTTGTGTATTGTTCGTTATCATATCAAAAAACGCAAATAAAAGTCATCGACTATTGGCAAAAGAACGTAGCCACATTCTACGGTGTGCTACAGTGACCTGTGGATTATCGAACGGAGACGGGGCGTCTGCCTTGCTTGCCGCTGATGAGTGACCGAAACGGCTGGCTCCAAGCAAAAGCAACCCGGGATTCTCTCTGCCCCTAGCTACTGTAGCCTTAGCCTGCACGCATCTACGTACATGCCTGTATACGGTACACCACACACAGACACAACCAACGCAATCCAAAAGTGTGCTTTACTTTTCCTCTTACTACAGCCAACATTTGAAATCTTTAGATGAATCTATAGAAAAACGGGTACGAACTATCACTAACAGACGGGCATATCCCCACAAGAATACTGCATAAGACACGAATACGTCTATTGGTTATTTTCCATTTACATCATAAGAAATTTTGTATAGCAATGCTTAGAGTTAATGAAAATGCTCAGATGCTGTGTGGTACATTGCCACATGTTAGTGTGTCGCAATCCAACTTGCTGGCCCCAAAAATTTTTATAAGTTGGGAACCATCTAGGTAGCTCCCATGCATGAAAAGACATCAAAAATTGTCAAATGACAAAAATTGTCTTAAGACTAAAGGCACCTACCTAAAGTGGCTTAGAAGCTGAGTGATCAAATACATAGGCACATTTGACAATTTCTGTCCAGTCTCCAGTGTGTCCTGGCTCTGATACCCACTGATCATGATCCATCAGCTATGCGTTGCTAATCTGTCATCCATTTCATCTCGAACAGTCTGAAAACACGTAAACATTTTATGATTCAAAAGAGTAATTGATCTTTTTTCGCGACTAAATTCTTTCAGGTTTAGCTTGAACTGAAGGCACAATCCAGGACAGGAGCTGTCTGCTAGCTACCCTGCTTAGAATCGAGCTAATGTCAGTGGCGCCCAAGCTGCAGATGCTGTAACTGATCTGCGTTTTCTGCCGGTGATCGGGATGATGACTGGTTTGCTTGGAACTTGACTGGTTGCGATCGAGTACGTCGTGATCCATGGTTACGTATATAGTCTGAAGACTGAACTCTGAAGCATGTAAGAGTTAAGAAAACAGGTTTATAACTGTATATTACTCCCAGCTCCCAATTCTTTTGATTGTGTGGTATACATACATACATACATACGTACGTACGTACAAGGAATGAAATGATCGATCTGGGTGTGTCAGTGCGTGTGTGTTCTTGGCACTCCCAACTTCTGTTCCTTGTAAACACCTCCTTGCAGAATTGAAGCGATCGTGTGGTAAATGCCATGATCTGAAGGTTTGATTTGATCCAATAGGATCGCCTGCTTAGTTGCTGAAATAGGTAGAGACGACACTGACAGTTGGACTGATCTCTCGTGACAAGCTTGCTTGATCGTGTCTTCATGCAGCATATACTAGTAGTTTATCTACCTTAGCAACACGAAAGCAGCCCTGATGAAACGTAACGCCCCAGCTCTAATAGACTTAGGTCTACTCACACACCGGCTAAACCACGCACTCGCAGTAATCCTATTTACTCTTTCGTCCTCACTTCGAGTAAAAAGGTAAAAGGGTTAATCCAGGGATTGAAATACATTTGATAGTAGGGTTTTATATGTGGGACTATCCTCCATTCCTCCCAACACCTGCAATCATACCCCCTATATGGGCCACACTTAGGCTCAATTCATCCTTTTCTTTTGGGCTGGGCCTCAATAAAACATGTACTTTTGCGAGGGTTGTCCAGCAAAAGCATGAAGATGTCATGGCTCGATGAAACTGATGATGATGGGTCAACAATGGATTAAAACTGAACAAGTGTGTGTAGGGATGTAACCGATCTGCATGTCCATTAGTTCTGTTGGTCAGTAAGAAAATTGAACTATACTAATTCGGTATCAACAGTCGGTTCAAATATTCAATCAGGTTCAATACTAAATACTATACTTGTTAACTTGTATTAATTCGCTATCAACAGGTAATTCGCTATCAGTTGGTTCACTCTGATGTATTAATACTTGATAGCGAATAAATACTATACGAATCGGTTGTATACTTGTATTAATTCATTCGGCAGACGCTATCAGCAATTAATGAGGTAATTACTATTTACTAAATACTAATCATTCTGAATTTCTGATTCATTCGCTATCAACTTGTATTCCCTTATCAGTAGGTTTTACGTTACTTGTTGTCCATATTGCCCCCTATATCTAATTCTTGTTCTTTAAATTTTCACTTTTCAGTATCATGTCATCTAGAAAATATGCATCCGGCAGTGAAAAAAGAAAAAAAGAGGAAACGAATAGATGAGTTGATAGAATCACAGAGGGGATCCATTGACAAATTTTTTAAAAGTAATACGAGCAGTTCAAGAAATCCTGATGAATTGGCGATAGTTGCTGTGGAGGAAGATGCTAATGTGAATCTAGAAGATGAGGGCCTTACGGAAGATATATGTATTATTTTCTGGTTCTACTAAAAGATGGAAACTTTTGCTTGACCATATAGAAGGTTTAACTGTGAAATCATTGAGCAATACTCGTTAGGAGAGTAGAATCAAAAGTGTCAAAACAACTAGATATCAAGCTCCTCAATTAAGGTCAGCTCTACTTGAATTAATGGAAGATAGGGATACCGAACCCAAGGGTAGAAGTGATGCAAAAAAATTTATATGAAGTGCTTAGTAGCTTTGAGTTTATAATTGGTATGGTTATTTGGCATGATATTTTAATTACTGTAAATACTGTGAGCAAGAAGTTGCAATCACCATCCATGTGCATTGAGTCTACCTTGCAACAAATAGAAGGCATGGTTAAATACTTTAATACTTATAGAAATGAAGAGTTTGCTTCGAGTATGATCATTGCCAAAGATATTGCAGCTCAAATTGGTTGTGATGAAGCAGTTTTGCAAGCTGAGAAGGAATTTGAAGTTAATTATTTTTTTGTTATGGTTGATATGGCAATCAATTCATTGAAAAGTAGGTTTGAAGAACTCCAAACATTCGGAAGTATATTTGGATTTTTAATGAGTTCAACAACATTGAAGTTATTGGATCGAACTGAATTAAAAGAATGTTGTACAAAATTTGCAGAAACTTTCTCTCTAGATGGTTCATCTGATGTTGAGTTAAATGATATAATTTCTGAGTTAAGTGTTATGCAATTGACTTTATCAGATAAACCAATGTCTGCTATGGAGATCTTTGAGTTTGTCAGAGAAGCGGATTGTTATCCTAATATTTCTATTGCTTATCGGATTTTATTTACTATGCATGTGACTGTGGCATCAGCTGAAAGAAGCTTTTCAAAGTTAAAATTGTTGAAGAATCATTTAAGGTCAACAATGTCTCAAGAGAGGTTAAACGGTTTGACAACTTTATGTATTGAGAAGAAATTATTGGATGAGATTGATATCAGTACCATCATCAATGACTTCGCATCTAGAAATGTTAGAAGAAATTTTTAAGGTAATATCTATAAACTCTTTGATATGAATTTTTCTTTAATACATAATGTATTTTAAGTGTTTGTTGGTAAAATTAGATATATATATATATATATATATATATATATATATATATATATATATATATATATATATATATATATATATATATATATGTGTGTGTGTGTGTGTGTGTGTGTGTGTATGTAGATTTATATTTAGATATTTATACTAGGGGCTCTATTTCTAGTTTCGCCCTGGATCCTAAAATCTCAGGACCGGTCCTGACTATACACCAATGTGAAGTGTATCTTCCCGGCAGTCATCCTGAGAGAAGAGCAGCTAGCGGCGATGGCACCGGCGTGCTCATTTGAGTTTAAGTTTTAAGCTTTTTAATTTTTAGTTTTTTCCTGATTTTTTGGTTTATTTTTGGGCTTTTTTGTTTTTTGTTTTTTTCTTTATTCATTTGTATTGTTTGTGATGATATAATTATTTTTTTAATTTATTAAAATTTAATTACACTAAAAAGCTACTAGCAACTACAGTGTAAATAAGTGTTATAGTAGCAAAAAAAACTAAAGCTTGAGCTTTCTAAGCCTAAGTGAGCACCCCTATGTCACCGAACGACCGAAACCGTCACCGGTAGTGTCAGTGCTTGGTGCTACTCAGTGGTGGAGTATATAAGAAGAAAATATAGAGCAATCTAACGTCATATACTTCAATGAATTAGGAAAAAAGGGCTAACTTAGTATTTTGTTAGTATTGAAGTGGTAAAATTTTACTGTAATATTGTAACATCCCAAATATGGGAATTGTTGAAAATGAGAAGAATTTAAAACTTTCTATTGCATTTCGGTGTTATTTGAAATTCTCAGCGTTCATTTAGGAATCTTGAGTTGGCTTTGCCAAGTAATTCAAATAATAAAAATAACATCTGAGAACAAAAACCAAGGCTTTTGGAAATCAAATCAACCAAAATTTAAATTTGAAATTCAAAATGGGAAAACAAATTTCAAAATCAAATTAAATAAAAAAGGTAAAGAAATACGAAAACCCTCATCCAAATGATTGAACCAAGAATTGAATTGGAGATGCAAGTTCATATTTCCAAAAAAAATACCCGAATCTCAATTATTGCTAGCTTCCTCTTTCTCCCTCTCTCTTTTCTCTCCCTACCAGCCGAGCCCCATCTCCCTCCTCTTTCTCCTCTCTTCTTTCTTACTCCCTCCTCTGTACTCTCCTTGGCAGCGACCAGGCTTCGATGCTCCAGCCGCGCACGCCCACGCACACCGCCCCGGTGCCCACGCCGCGCGCTGCGTTAGCCTCGCCCGGCACGCCACGCCGCCCGGCCATGCTGACACCAGCGCTGCGCGCCCTGGCCCTGTTTCGCCTCTGCCGACCACGCCATGCGCGGCACTGTTTTCAGTAGCACCGTGCCGCGTCCCCCTCGGCTATTTAGTCATGTTGGCCCCCATTGCTTCCAGCACCTCCTTCCTCCCTCCATTTTTAAGCGCGCCACCATGCCCATGCACGGCAGACGCCTCACCTCGTCGTTCCAGCCACTCCGGCGACCCCTTCCCCAAATCTCTCGTGTCATATTACGTTCCACCCCCTCAATTGCTAAACCCCCCAATCAATTTTGGTCCTCGACCACCGAAGCTCATCGCGCCAACCTTCTTCCCCGATTCCAGCCGATGCCGCCACTACCACCGCCATTTCTTCCCCTGGAGCTCCTCCCTCCGATTCATCCTCCAGAAGCACCTCCACGGTACCCCCTAGTGTCCCAAACAGTCTCCGAGGTCTCTCCTTCACCCTAGGCCACCGGCATCGTCGACCTCCCTGCATCGCCATTGGCCTCCACTATCGGGCCACCTCGATCTCTCCCTGCCTTCACCGATTACGCCGGTAAGCTCCCCTTGGCCCCCTACCACTCATGCTCCACTTGCTTCCTCCTCTCTCTCCCTCCCGACTACTATCACCGTGTTTGGCTCCGGCTCCAGCCGCCACACGCTGCTGTCGCCCGCCCTTGGCACCGCCTCGAGCTGTGCCGCCACCTCCCCTGACCCCCTTCCCTCCCCAAAGTCCCATTTTTCTACTCGCCGCCGCCCCGCCGTGTGCCCCTCTGCTCCCCTGCTTCGGCTTGTCCCCTCCCCTGTTTTCTTCTTTTGTTCTCTGTCTCTCTCTTATACATATCGGCCGACGTACTATTTAGTGGTCCACATGTCATAAACTATTTCCCCATTTCAAATTAACAATATATATAATACTAGGAAATTAAAATAATTAGCATAAATTTCAAATAGAAATATAATGGCATATATATTAGCTATAAAAAATATAGGATAAAATGGAATTATAAAATTAGAATAAAAATCTATGCAAGTTAAGAAATATTGAAAATTAAATATTATTTAATTGCTTTTCAACAAAGATTAGAAAGTTAATTGTTGTATAAGAATAATTAAATATAAAAATAAGCCAAGTAAAAATAATTAGTAATATCTCTATCTCCAAAAATCATGAGGCCCTTTTTCAAATAATGCCGAAACAATTAAGGTAAATCATTTGAAATTTAAGTCTCTAATATTTATCTATAAATACTGAGTTTTAAATTAAAAGCTTACCTTGTATATGATTAAGAATTTCACAATCAAAATTAGTAAGCCATTAATATTTATCTCAAATTCAATTGCTAATCAGAGACATTAATGATGTGTAGAACTTTGAGTAAATGACAATTAAGTTAAAAAAAGGTAATTAATCAATATGCCTTTGCCATCTAATTTGAAATACAAATTTAAGTTAGAAACCATTGAAAAAAATACAGTCTTGCTTAAATAGCAACCGTCCTACCATTTTCTCTAGGTTTAAAATTGGTGATTATGAATAATTAATGATCCAACAATTCATGCTACAAATGGGCATCAATCTTACTATTTTAGGGTCCTTGGTTCTTCGTATAGAGAATTTGCATTGTATATTTTGGGTGGGTTTTTTTGAACTATGATTTTAGCTTTTGACTTACAATTTTTTAATTCTAACTGTTCGCAATAGGCAATACGTAGAGGAAAACAGTCACATGTGATTTTGATCAGTACATCTGAACTCGGTACAGTATCCACTACAATCTACGTATAGACCCCGTTTTAAAAAGACATACCGTTTAAAAGCTAGTTACTGTAACAGAAAGTGATAAGTCAAAGTTTGAGCCTAAAAGAATCCAGCATTTGTCTGTACAGGTTCACTGATCCCAGGAAATTTTGTCTACCTTACTATAATTTTCTTTGTCATTTGTTTTTTGTAGGAGTTCAATAAAACCAAGAAATCTGTCAATTGTCGGAAGATTTGTATGTCTTTCTTAAAATGTATTCATTTCTATTCGACACTCTCGGCAAACAATGATATTCGTATAATCTTTCATTATACCGTGCTACATATGATTAGGTCCCTTCAGTGCTGGAAAGCTTTGAAGCCATGCAATTAGTTGGTAATTAGTCCTCCATTTCAATTGGTAAATCCTCAAAGAAAAGTGCAAGCTACGAAATAACACTTCTGCTTTGGCAATCCACAACAGTCTTGGCTCGCTGACTACAAGCATGGGGACATTATTTTTTATGGGCAGTCTTACTACCGCGATGATCCAACAAAAACTACAAAATAAAACCAGCAGAGCCCTCCTTTTCCATTGCGTGAGCGCTCGTTGAAGCGTGACCGCGTGTAAAGGGCACAGCGATACCTGAATCTGCAGGCTCTGAACTCTGAACCAGTTAGCTTTGAGTTTTCGCAAAATTTTGGTACAAAAGATCGCAAAACGGTACATTATTCTTATGAGTTTCGTAAGAACAGTACGGAATTGGTGGAATCTCTCTATTATGCGTTGGTGATCACGGGTTCGAATCAGTCTCTTTGCAAAGCATGAAAAAGGTTGTCTAGAAAATCCTCTTCCCCAGACTCCACACAGTGTGAGAGCTTTGGCACTGGGTACGGATCAAAGTTAAGCGGCAAACAAGCTTAGCAAAGGGGGTGTGGCCCTTTCGTTCAGATTGCTCGTTGCATCAGTAGCAGACAATACTGCAGCCGCCTCTTCTTCTTTCTGCCGAGAAGGTGAGAGACAAAATCTTTATTCCCTTACTACGATCTCCTTTTTCCATTCTCGGTTCCAAATTTCCAGAAAAGAAGCCTTAATTACCTGCTTCCCCAACAAGCACATAAGCATGGTAGCCTCGGCTCTTCGTTCCAACATGAGAGCGAAATATCATGAAAAAGGGCACGATTGATGCTCTGATTAGTTCAAAGCGATCACCCTACAAACAGCCCCAATTTGCTAAGTGGCCCCATAAACAACTGTAGTTCATGGATGTCACAAAATTTCATGAAAAGATTGTTACAGTGAGTAGCCATGGCCCTGATCGTTTCGGTTTTTTTTCGACTTCAGCTTCTAATTTCAGCTTTTTTTTTCACTATTCACTACACTATCCACTAACTCAGCTACAGTGTTTTTTCAGCCAGCTACAGTGTTTTTTCAGTCAAAAGCCAAAAGCTATCGCTATTCCGATCACCCCCATAAGTCCATGGATTTCACAAAATTTCATGAGAAGACTGCTACAGTGAGTAGCCATAAACAAATGTCTTGATTAATATCGAAGGGAGACGGACTTCTGTATATAACTACGGTGCTTTAACAAATTAATCCTCCTACAAACATTCCCATGTGCTTCATCTCAAAAGAAAGAAGAAAAAGAAGAAAAGAGATAGCCATGGCACTGGAAATGGAGCCTACATTTTCCCCTTTCGAAAGTGTAACAAGATAAACCAAGAGAATTAACAAGAACTCTTTTGCAGTTTATTACACTCTCAACTTCCCACTTATGCATAAGGTGTATGATTGCATCATATCGCATATGCCAATTGGCATAGTATATTGTTTACTTCGACATTTTGACATAAAACAAGAACACGCGCCGAATGCATAATTTAGCAACCGACCAGCTCAAGCGGCATGGGAGGGTCAGGTAAAGGCAGATCCACAAAGTAGCAAAGTAGCATATACATCTGGAAAAGAGAGGCCAAGTATGAACTATCAGCAAAGAAGCTTCAGCACCAAATATGATCAGACCAGCAAAGAGAAGCCGGGAAGCAAATACCCTCAAGCATACTCCATTAAAAGAACACAAGCATCACATGTAATTGTACTGTAGCCACCATGAACATAGTCAGAAAAACTCAACTTATCAGGTAAGCAAAGAACCTTGAACACTCCTCATGAGGGCACAACAAGAAACAGTTGTCTTCATGGGATACCAAAACTAGCAGCACAAGTAACAAGTGAAAGCAGAATGGTGGGGGACTGTCGCCTTCAAGCTTGGCCATCCCAGTTTAGCCCAAACAAGGACAGCATTAACAAGCATTCTGCCAATCAATCCATCTCTAAGCACAAATACTTTACAAATTGGGAGGTACAACACCTAGTATCATGGAAGGAAGACCAATCCATCCAAAAGAACGAGACAATTAGTGCCCTAGTAGCCTGGAACACAGCCCAGCCCATCGTAAAGAATGATTAGTTCCCTAACAAAACCGACAAAAACTGATATTGGATCAAAACTTTCTGTACAGCCAACAGCGTGTGATCCGATGATTCCTCAGCCTCTGGTCAGGTACACCTCAAGATGCTTTCCTCTGCCATTCTGCCGTGAGCTCCCAGATTGAAATCTGTGATCACTTCTCTTCCTGTATTCCATAGCTGGAGTTTTACTTCCGAATACAACTTGATGCAGCTGCAAGAAAGCAAACATACTTACTGCAAACGCTGCAGCATTACTTAAAGCACCACCGATCCTGTCCACTCACACTGAGTTCTTGGCTAAAGATAGACTACAAGATAACACGTTTGCCATGATACTTGAACCATTGCCCCCATTGTCAACACATCCCGACCTCACAAGGATCCTCTCTCCATTCATTGCAACAACTCAGGCGTGGTCCTAACCAGAATTAACCCGTACTACTACCAAGTACCAACCAAGGCGAAACCCTAAGGAAGAAGGCAATCTCACAATGCAAGAACTCGAGGAGGTCCTCGAGCGCCATCCGGATGGCGTGCAGGCTCCTCGCCTTGGCCATCGCCTCCGCCGCCGCGGTCATTGCCGAACCGCCGTCCTCCCCTAGTCCCCTCCTCCTCCCTGCCGCCCCTCGACGAACACATACCCGTTCCGGCCGCCATCGCGGGCACCAGCGGCGGCGCGGGAGACGGTGAGGATGGCGTCGGTGAGGCGGTCGTGGAGGACCGCCTCCACCCCGTCCCATCTCATCACCTCGCGTGGTTCTGGCCTTCTAGGGTTTGGATGTGGACTGAGTCGGACGGGGAGATGGGAGACGAGAGGACAAGGAGGGAAGGGGGAGGCTGATTTGGAATAGAGCTGTCCAACGCAAAGATGGCAATGGGTCTATACCCATTGGGTTTCACCACCCCAAACCCACCTCCATTAAGCAAAAACATCCCCGCTGGAGGACCCAATAACACAGACGGGTACAACATTTCCCCCAAACCCATACCCGCGTGGGTGAAATAAACCCGGCGGGTGACCCATACCCGAGACATGATATACAATATTAAGGCCATACCCAACATAATAGCACATAATCCAATCCAACATAATAGTGCAAAAACCATTCCAGAATACAACCATCAGGAGTTATATGACTTCATTCACTTCACTACTTCAGTAATCAGTACATCAAAAGGCCAATGGACAGTGGCCAATAGGCAATAGCACATTGCATTTTGCCACATAACAGTACTTCACTACACATTACTAGTTAATCACTTAATAAATACACACCAAAAGGGATACATAAATATTTCTTTGCCCTTGTACTTGCTGAATGCCACAAAACCAAAAGATGTTGCCTTGCTAACTTGCACAAAAGATGAAGCATCATGAAGCATCATGTTCAAAGTTTAAGCTCTGCAGAGCACACACAAGATAGTTAACTTTCTAACAAGGCAAAAGGCAATAGAATGAATGTAGTTGAAAATTAGTGAGCTAATCACTTGAAGTCCCTCTTGGATGTCCTGGAGACAAGACCAAAAGCTAGAAGCTGCTCTATCCTTGTCATGATCTAAACAGAAGAAGAATTAGTTTGCTTATTGCAACAGTTTTAAAGAAACAAAAAATTGCACAACACATATACCTTTAAATTTGTTCCGAATCCAATCCTGTGAGCACATCAAAGCCTCAAGCAACTGAGAAGTGAGCCTACTACGATGCGGACTAAGAACTCTTCCACTAGTGCTGAAAGCAGACTCTGAAGCAACTGTACTCACTGGAATGGCAAAAATATCTCTTGCAATCCTCCTCAAGGTAGGATAACGTGTGCCAGCCAACTTCCACCAATCCAAAACCTTGAAGTTCTTAGTTGCTAATGGGACCAAATCATCCTCCAAGTAATGGTCTAATTCAGATTTAAACATCATGACAAAGAGCCTTTTACTTGCAACACGTGCACTAAACGAAGATAAGAAGTCGATGAGTGTTGTCAAGTGAATGTCTTGACGATTGATGTTGTCCTCCTCCTCTTCCACATGATACTCAAGCATCAAATCACTTAACAATGCTAAGACCTCAGCAACTTTATCCTCACAATCTTTACCATTGTGCCAAGTAACCACTCAAAGCACATAAGCAACATTAAGTTTTGAATCGAGGATCAAGAATAGTTGCTATGCCCATTAGTCCTTGAATATCGGACCAATACTTATCAAACTTCTTAACCATATGGACTGACATGGCTTCAACTAATGGGTTACCACAACTCGACCATTGCACGATTTTCATTCTAATCTCACAAATTTTGGTGAAGTAAATATTTGCGATCACATAATCATCCCGAAAATAGCTCGGTTATGTCATTGAACAATCTAAGCCTTTCTACAACATCAAGAAGAAACTTCCATTCGTCCTCACTAGGCAAACAAGTGTATTGCTTATCGACCGACTTGCTCTAGTGAAAACTGACCTTATACGGTAGTGCAATACTAAGCATTTGGAATGTTGAATTCCATCTAGTCTTGCAATCAAGGTGCAGCTTTTGCTCAATTTTAATTTTCACATAATTAGCTATCTCCTCAAACTTCTCAATTCTCTTTGGTGTGGCTGTCCAAAAAGCTATGCTATCACGAATATTTTCAATTGCATCTTTCAATTCTTCTAATCCATCCTTAACAATCAGATTAAGGATATGAGCAAAGACAACGCATATGTAACACTTTACCAAAGACTATAAGCTTGCTTTTACCAATTTTCTCACAAGCAAAGGAATTGTTCCATCATTGGTACTACAATTGTCAAGAGTGATAGTGGATACCTTCTCATCAAGATTCCATTCAACTAAGGCTTCATGTAGTTCTTCAGCAATGACTTCAGAAGTGTGAGGAGCAGGCACATAAATAAACCTATATAGATGAACAAGCACATATAAAATTAGATTCACAAACACAAATATGTTATATGCAACCAATACTTCAACTAATCACAATTCAGTAACCAACCTCATGATAATATTTCTAAGAGTCCAAGATTCATCAATAAAGTGTGCTTTGTAATAGCCATATAACCTCTCTTTTGGTTGTCTCAAGTCCACAAATCAGAGTGATAGCTACCCTTGATTTAATTCCAGCCATATATTGAATGGCTTTCTTCTTCTCTGCTTCATATTTCTCCATAATGAAATTCCTGAGATCAATCAGAATAGTATAATGCTTATACTCGTATACCTTACTGACAAATCAATTGACAGAATAGTATAGCACTTAACAATCATATACCTTACTGTGTTCCTCGTCCCCATCTTGAATAGTGGCTGAAGTGCACCTACGAATCTTGGCCGACATGATCAACCATGCTCAAGGGATACTCATGCAATATGATCATATTAGCAAGTTCATCCTTAGCTGTGTCATGATCAAATGTGTAGTTCTCTACTGCCATTTTCCCTGCCTCTATGGAACCAAACCTTACATGTGGTTGCACCAATACCTTGTTCCCCATCTTGATCCTTTTAAGTGTGCATGTCTTCAAATGATCACGAAGGTGGCTAGTTCCATTCTTTGTTGCACCAGAAAGTTTCTTGGAACAGTGCATGCATTTTGCCTTGATTGTACCCATGTATTTCACTCTTTTAAACTCCTTCCAAACAGCTGAAGTCAACTTTCTCTTCGAACCTGGATCAGCACCATCTTCCTCTTCATCATCTTCTATTTCAATTAGCTCCTTTTCATCATCTACTTCCACTTGTTCTGAGTCATTGATAGACTCTGGTTGTGATCCTCTAGACAACGCAAGTGACTCTGATGCTGGTTGTGATGCTTCAGAACATGGGCCTTGGTTGCTACCCCCACTGCCCGTCGACATCTTCTTGAAACTACACAAACATATCAACAAAACCAGATCAAACTATCATGAACACATTCAGTCAAACAAGTCATACACACATATCATCCATGCTTACCAAAGAGATTGTACGATGTTCCCGCTAGGACGCTTGGGAGGAGTAGTGCCTGAAGTGGGAAAAACGGGAGGCCGGCAGCTCTTTTTGTTCTGAACCTTGGTGTTGCGCCACTTTGGATCAGGGACGGTGGCAGCATTTGGCCTTGGACAGGGGCGGCTGTTCGGACCACTGGCCGCGTTGAGTTCTTTGACAGTAGGAGAAGAAACTATTGGATCTGGCGGCTGCCGTCGAGTTCATGCGTCGCGTCGTCCCGGGATGGGGTGGGTGGATTGGATGCAGTGGTGACTAGGGTTAGTATTAAGCTTTCTACAATGGAAACAAGGGTTAAAGGAGGCGAGGAAGCTTCATCGACTGTCGTTGTTCGTCGAGCCGGAGAGTGCCGCCATGGGCGTCGGTGGCTTGGCAGATGGGCGACAGCGGCTTGGCGGATGGGTGACGGCGGCGGCTTGGCAGAGTTCGGCGCGCGGCGTCGAACAACAAGAAGCGCGCGCGCGAATGGTGAGGGACCGAGGGCGCGCGAACGGATTGGAATTTGAAGCCGGTAGAAATGGGAATTTGGGCCGTGAACAGATTTGGGGTGCAGGGCTCGGGCGTTTGGCGCCGCCGCCCGTAGCTCGCGCCGTCCGGATTGGGGTTTGGGGAATAGCCGAATAGGGTTAGCACTTAGCAGTCTTAGCCGGTTAGGGTTTCCAAATAGATGGGCTGGGCTGGGCTATACTATTTAGTTTCCATCTATTGGGCTGGGCTAAATATAATTATTTGTTGTGTGGGCTGGGCTACAAATAGATGGCCCATAAATACTCGGGTATCCATTGGGTAATGGGTATGGGTAGTATCAAACCATACCCATACCCGCATACCCATTGGGTCCTATTTTTCTCCATTAGTAGACCCATGGGTAGACATTTTAACCCATATATGTACCCTAATAGGGTAATTACCCATCGGGTTTCGGGTAATGGGTACCCATTGCCACCTTTAGTCCAACGGCCGGGTCGGACAGGCACGGCGTGGGTCCAAGACAGATATAACCTTATTTAGGTACCATTTATTTAGACATGATAATAAATAAATCATATTGTATCAACTCACAAGCAGAGGATCGGGCCCAGACATGATCCGTGATTATACCGTGCTGGTACGGGTACGATTAGGGTTAAATGAGTCATGTTAGCACGGTTAGCTCGGAAAAGAGAAAAATTCAAAAAATTATAGAAAATTAAGAAAAATTGTAAAAAATATAAAAAATTACAAAAAAAATTATATAAAATTATAATAAATAGACCATACCTTACCGGCCCGACATGCTTGCCACTCGGCCCAAACACGGTACGGTTCACCAGACCATGCCAGCACAGCCCATCATCTAAATGGGCCGTGCTATGCTTAGGCTGGGCCTATAGTGACGGACCTCGAGCCGACCCACAATGGCACGACTCATTTGGATAGCTATAATTTGAAATATGTGATGTGATGGCAGCACTACCGATGTTGTTTCCTGGCTTGCTGCACGTATGTTTGGGTGCTTCATTCATTTTCTATTGTTTTATCATTTTCCAAGATGTTTGTTTAAAGAATGCAAACGGAGTAATGTTTGGCTCCGGCTGCATTTGGCATTGCTACGTCCAACAGTCGGATTCAAGATTTCCTTCATGTCTTAAGCTGTGTAAAATTGAACATTACTACTACCTTCAGGGGCAGATTTAGGTCTATAACAGAGTAGACTTTAACCTGGGGTATAAAAAAATGTCTAATGCATAGTCTAGGTCCAGCCCAGATAGTATTGTACTGCCAAACCCTACCTGTGCCACCGCCATACCTCCACCCCCAAACTCCAAAATCTAGCGCCTCTAGGCCTCCTCCCACCGAAGCAAGCACGTCGCGTCGAATTCTTCCCTCCTCCTCCCTCTCGTTGGATTGGCGTGGGGCTAGAGATTCATGCAGGCTGGTTTTGTTTGTTGGTAAACCCTACTTGCTTGGATTTGTCCTAGTCTTTTTGCCGTGAGCAATCAAATATAAATCCACCTCTAAATTCAGAGCCAGTGACGGTGTTATCTAGATCTGTCTGGTGTTCGGGAGCAATTCATGGATTATAGAGTGAAATCGCTGTGGAGGATCCGTGGGTTTGCCATTTTGATGTTGCTCATTTGACTTCTTTTCTTGTTGTCAGGCCGCAAGTTCATACAGTTTAAAAAGGGGAGTGAAGGCGTGAAGTTCGGATGGTCCGAACGTTTCAGGCGTTATGATTCGGATGGTTTGAAAGAGCTAGACGGCTAAGATGGTTCCATACCCCTTCGTTTAATTAGATATAAAGGCTGATATTGCTAACTGCTGAGATATGAGGAGCCGATGGTGGATATGGACTCATACCCCTTCAATCTCAATCGGGCGGCGTAGAAGCGAGGTGATGTTCGGACAGTCCGAAGATTGCTGTCTTCTCTACCGTCCGATGTACATCCAACGGCCGATAGTGATTTGATGTTTGGACGGTCTGAACATTTGGGCTAAACGGTTCAAACGATGCTGATCGAACTGTGTTTCATTGGTCAGTGCAATCTGATCTTCCTCGTTACCCTGTGTTTCTTTTAAGCAGGCAATTTTTCAACTTTCCTATTTTTGTAACAATTTTCTTATCTGCATAGGCTTATACAATAGAGTTGGAAGCTAAAGTTCAAAGACTCAAGGAGCTGAAGGAACTAGTGCATAAACATGTAGCTATTCTATAAACCCTGCTGTTGCACATCTTAAATGTGCTACTTTAATACATTTTGTCTAAAAGGAGAATTTATACTAGTCATTCTGAAGTAGATAGTTTTGGCTTGTAGACCCCACTGTTAGCTGCTTTGCTAATTTTGTCCATATTGATAGCATCAGAGAACTTCATTGAAGCATTCACTATGACTTGTTTTAAGTATAACATATGTTTCTATTCAGCAATTGAGCTATTCTATTAAGAGTTTTGATCTTTTTTCATCGTCTTCATCGTGCAGGCAGAGATAATGGAAATGAAGAAAAAATGAGCGAGATAATTGCTTTTGTTTTTTATCAATGTCAAACTTTTTCATATCTTTACTTATATATCAATATGATGTTGTCTCCAGTTTGCTAAAACTTTACTAGAAATTTAGCCCATAGTTTGGTATATGTCATTTTCGTTAGGATGATTAAGTTAAAGCCTAGAGTGCTAAACATGCTTTTATAACATCAATAGTTGTAGGTTTATTTTTTAGGAGATTCTCAAAACTATCTCATGCATAAACTTTAGTATCTCTATCAATTTGTTCCCTATAGCTTTCAATTTTTTGTTTGATCTTCCATATTTTTCATCTCAGATGGCTTTTATGTGGCCTTTTAAAGCTTGGATTTGTTATACTTATTGTATTAGCTTATGAATAGCCAAAAAAAATATAAGTCTTTGGTCTAAACCTAAGTATTTGGAGCCTGCTTTTGTTATGCCATGGTATAAGTATAAATTAGTGTTGGTTCTATATTGTTAGAATTTAGCCTGGGGCGTAGCCAAATCCTAGCTCCGCCACTGACTACCTATATTAGAGAAAAGTTTATGCTCCAGGTTTACCTAGGCTCTGCACTTGTAAATATTTTACGTCTTGGGCTAGAGCCTAGGCTGCCATAAGCTTGGATCCACGCCTAGCCATGTCCTAATCTGTTCAGTGTAACTTTTGCACTTTGCATCAGATAACTTGTCGCTTGTTTCACTTTATATCTGATGCAAAGTAACTCATAATCTAATTTGTCAAACAAAGTATTAGATTATTCACAACCAGAAAAATAGGCTTGATATAGCCTTATGCCTATAGGTTATAAATTTATTATTGACCTCTATCTTTTTAGACATGCGCTAAGGGGTGTGTCCGTATATATACGTGTGTTGTGTGTACGTGGTAGTATGTGCACGTACGTGTCTTTCTTGTAATCGAAAAAATAGTATGACACAGAAAACCATGAGTTGACCCTTAGACTAAATTTGGTTAAGAGTGAGATGGATAAGGGTTTAATTTGCCAAACATTGTGGGAAAGTCAAGGTTAATCGAACCTAGTCAGAACCTTTTTGGCTCAGTTTATGGTTGTTGTATTGTATTATGTTGTGCTTATTTTTAAAGCTGTTGTGAAAAGTCTAATACTCTGGTTTAGTAAATCTGAGTAAAGTTAGATAAGTTATATTATGCAATGGTTGTCCTCTAACATTTCATCTCATATCTTTTGTAATGCAATAATATATCTATTTGCAACTTGATTTAAAAAAAATACTAGCAAACACCCGAGCATCTAAAACAGCTTAAACAAACGAGAATATCATAACCCACCATAATGCCAAAGATCCCCTTTAACTAAGATTAAACTGACATATCAAAAAAGATTGGAATAAGTTAACCTACTCCAATTAACCCTCCCAAGTTCTTATTTTCTATTGCTAAATCAGCTACTCCACTTAATCTAGCTAACAAATTTTTAGATTAACTAGCTTTGTTGCCAAACACAAAAACTATGCTAAGCTAACATACAGTTAATTTAATCTAGTTAGTATTAGCTAATTAACCTAGTTAACTAATTAGCTAATTAACCTAGTTAATTTAATCTCGAACCAAAACGTGGCCTCACGGTTGTAGGATCAGTTTGGCACACATGAAAAGGAGTGACAAGCATGGCATGATCTACAGACATGCGCAATAGGGAACAGGGAAAAGTGGTGTTTAGAATTTAAATTGATCATATAAAAATTATACGTATTTTGGAGGGAACTATCGTTAGGACTAGGAGTAAATAAAGAGAAAAATATGTTGCCTTGAACTTCTTAAGGAAGAACTGTAAGAAAGGGAGATTTTCCGTACGAATTTTAATCATTCTACGATCCAAATACCTATGTGGGCAAAATTTCTATCAAATTTTCATTGCACGAACTCTCAAAAAATTCATCCCACAAACATTCTCTAAGATTCTATTTTTTAAATAAGCCATGTGAAGCAGGAAGTGTCTGAGATGGATCAGTTTTCTTTGCCACATGCCCCCGTTTGTTTTTTTTTTCCTATCGAGTGCATGGGTAGTAACATGGCCTTAAGAACTATGTACGGGGTGTTCCTGCTGACTCTTTTTTGTTTTTCCTTTGGTTATGTCTGTAGGGATGATGACTATTCTGATACAATGTTTACTATACTTGTTAGAGTCTGTCGTTACGTCGCTTTGCTAGACAATGATTCTAGCACACCGATTGACACCACGGATTGCGAGTGGATGGCCTGATGGATGCTGCTATGCTAGTAGGTCATGAGGTTGATGTAGCACCAACATATGTGTATGACAGGAAGAATCCAAATGTGGAGTTGGACAGCACATTCCCATCCATGAATGATTTCAGAATGGCAATAAGGCAATTTATAATTAAGGGTGAGTTTAAGATAGTCATAGATAAGAGTGATAAGTAAAGGTTTATGGGTAAATGCAAGAAGGAAGGGTGCCCCTTGGCGAGTTGATGCTATCAAGATATCAAATACTAAATGCTATCGAGCTACCTATATCAACAATACATGTTTCACCACACGCTGACCTCCTCTCTAATATTCCGCATGATAGCATTATTTCAGTCTTTTGGTACAAACACAATTGTTTTATTTAGTTGTTTTTAAGTGTGTCAGCTCTCCTAGATGCTAGTTTAATTCAATGGTGCTTGTCTATGGTGGTTTCAGTTATTTAAGTGTTCTTGATTTAATCCCACTCATTTTGTCAATTTTTCCTTATTGGTGTTCTTTGTCGTGAGAGAAGCTTGAATTGACCAAGTTACACAGCTGAATAGTATTGTTGTACATTAGGGGCTATTGAAAATGGTACATATTTCTACAACCAGAATTGAATATTTTGTAGATGGTGTCTTCAGTTGCTTCACTCATTGTGCTATGTTTTTTTTCTCGAACCCGCAGGAGAACTGCGCATCACTAAATTAAAAAGAAGAGTACAAAAGGAGTCTAGACGACTCGAACAGCCCCTAAAGGGGAAAACACAAACAAAAAGGTATCAATGCCATATCCTACGGAGCCCTTTGGCTCTTGCCATACACCACACGCTGGCCTCCTCTCTAATGTCCCTCATGATACATTATGATTAGGCGAGGTTCCCTCAAAAACACAAGCATTTCTATGCTTCCAAATCCATCATGCCACCAACACGACCAAAGAGTTGAAACTCTTACGAATAACTTTGGGAACCCCTTGCAAAGCTTGACGCCACTATTCTGTAAAAATGTAGTCATTCAAACCCGGAGCTAAGTGCTGCAGTCCAATCAAGGATAATACTGAAAATCACACTCCTTATAAACACACAAGTAGTGAGCAAGTGCTGCACAGTCTCCTCCTCCTGATCACATAATGCGCAATGTTCTGAGTGATCTAGTCCGCGACGGACCAAACGATCAGCTGTCCAGCAACGGTTTAAAGAGGCCAACCAAACAAAGAATTTTCATCAGGGAGAAGCTCAGGTTTTCCATATTGCCTTCCATGGCTCAAACTCCACAGATCCCTCTAGAAAACGGCGGTAGGCTGATTTTGTTGAGAATTCACCAGATGGAGATGATGTCCATATATGCTGATCCTCCACTCCAGGAGTGAGCACAAAGCCAGTTAAGAGATCCCAAAGATGGAGATACTCTAATAATGCCTCACTTGGCAGGCTGCCTCTAATGTCACGAATCCAAGTCCCATCAGCTAGCGCCTCCTGTACTGTTCTACGATTAGCAATTCTTTTTGGCACTTGTAAACAAAGAGCAGGTGCAATGGCAAGTAAGGATTTTCCATGCAGTCATTTGTCACTCCAAAAAAGTGTTCTACTGCCGTCCCCCACAATAGAACAGATTGAGGCGGAGAATAAAGCCAATGAATGTTGATGCACTTGAATATCGAGGCCAGTCCAAGGGTGATCAGGTTGAGTCTTTTTAAGCCATAGCCACCTCATTCGCAAAGCCCATCCAAGCACCTCTAAATCAAGAATTCCCAGACCTCCTAGCTCAATTGACCTCTTGACCCGATCCCAAGCAACAAGACAATGGCCTCCAATTACATCTTTGCGACCTTTCCAAAGAAAAGCTCTCCTTATCTTGTTAATTACTTTAATAACCCACTTAGGAAAGTCTAATGCTATGAGCTGATAGATAGGTATAGCCGAAAGTATTGCACGAATGAGGGTGGCCCTCCCAGCCCGATGCATCATAGCTGCCTTCCAACCTGGTAGCTTAGCAGCAATCTTGTCAATTATTGCAATAAAATCAGCCTTAGAAAGTGTTTTGATAGACAAAGAAAGTCCAAGATACTTGCAAGGGAACTCTTGCACCTTATGTTATACTACACCTCTCTTCTGTGTTTTGTACCAAATCTAAGAACAATTGCTCAACAAAAGGTTGCCATTATGCAATATCTAGAGAATCATTTTGATATCACAAACAAGAACCACCTCATTGAAAGGCATACGTCCATTCATTAACATTGTTATCTAGGATCACAACCAAGAACAATCTCGTTGTTCGACATTTCAAGAAAGAGGGATACTTCCATCTACACATTCACTAAACAATAACAACCTCACTTCATGATCTACAATCAGAGCAAACAAAACCATCAGAGAGTGTCGTCATCCAACATTACACTCTCTCTGAACTAAATTGGCTCTGAACAAGAACAAAAAAAAAAGTATATGTGTTCCCCACTCATTGAACTCAACTAAATTTCTGCTCGAGAAGCCTCCTGCGAATTGGTCATAGATGGCAGTGTCACTGGATTAGGAGGCACCGGATGGTAAATTCAGATCTAGTTCTTTCACATACTTTTATTAGCTTCAGTTTGTCGACTTATCTAAAAAAAAAAGTGGAAAGCTTCAATTCTAAAAAGAGGAAACCATTTATACACCTGCAAAATTGCAAACAAAGCATTACTGCTGGTTCTGTTAGCACCTTATGCCTGTTTGGGCACGAATAAAAGGCGCTGTTGGATGGTGAACAAATCCCATGGTGATTCGGCCGTGGATGGTTGCGTGCTCCACTACTTCATCTACGTGGCTCAATCTAGCCAGGTGAAGGGCACATAGGTCTTTGCACAGTCGATTTCAATGCAAAAATAATAGAAAAATGGCAAAACACACCCAGAGTGGCGAATGGTAAGTATTTGGTGTTCAGGAGTGGCAAATCATCGAGAGAAGAAATTTAAAGGTGGTAAATCCTAAATCAAGGTTGTTGTGAGTACCAAATCGTCAATTTTCGCAGAGAAAAAAAAAATGAACACATGATCGTGTCAGGGGTCAGTGCTGACCGAGGCGCAGGCGGGCATCCACATGTTTGGTGTGTGTGTTGCCAAGACAAAACATTCCACGTCAGGGCACATGCCGACCAGGACGGCAGCAGCGAAAGCAGAATCCAGCAAGCACAGCTGGGCGCCAAATCATGGAGTCCAATACAAGCCCATCGAACCACCAAACACTCTCACACAGATCATCAGCAGACAACCAATCCATCCAAACCTCACCTAAATGTTAATCTTCCTTGCATAGCTAATAGCCCTATCAAGGCCCTGAAGAAACGAGGATTAGAAGAGCTTGTAGGGGGAGGAAGCGTCCAGCGGATGGATCAGGTAGGTAAGCACAAGAGCCACCAGCATCAGGACGTATGCGATCCCCTGGTCAATCGATGTGCCTGCGGTGATCGATTAGAGAAGAGAATTGCAGATGTTAGTCTTGACAAAATCAGAACAGAAGACGAAGACAACCATGTAAGAGAGAAAAATAAAAGAACACACCATGTATCTTTCATAGCTATTGCGTTAGTGACAAATGGCAGACTACAGTCACTACATTCCTGGGTATCAATTCAAGATATGAAATTGACCGTTATGAACAGACTGATTACATGCAAATCCAACAAAGTAGTTATAGAGTTCAAGAGCGGAACTGAAAGTCTCTTGTGCTGTTGTGCATCCTACCGATTTCTAACACTAGCGTCAGCTGTTCTTTTTAGTTTCACTATCAAGATGAATAACACATGGCAAGGCAAAACAATGTGTCCAGAGTTAAGACAACACAAAAGAGAAGCCATTTTCGATACACATGGCTCATCCTTCTAACACTCGTTACACATGGCACATCCTTCTAAATTAGCAGTCATTTTCAAGCAAAGCAAAGCTGCAACATCTGTCAGACATATGTCTAAAGGGGCAGCTACCAATATCCACTGAAAGCTACTCCAGGAACAGTAACAGTAAACACTGACTGGGAAATGCAGAGCTGATTCAACTTGCACAGGAAAAGGTACATTTGTAGATCTAACTATCATCCGTATTGACTATGATCAACTGTGTTCAGAAACAGTACATTCTTTTTCATCTAGCATATACCTCACATCAGAAATCCTTAACCTACTCTTTGCACGATACAGCATGTATTGGCGTAACATCCTCAACACAAAAGTGGCATGTCATGAAAACAACGCTAACCCCTATTGGACAGCAAAGTAACGCAAGAAGGGCACAATGGCGCTAATCTACATCTCTGCAAATGGCACGCCCATTTGTGCTGTTAATCCGACAACAAGAACTCAGGCGATTTGCAATTGCGGCACTGATTGCTAGAGACAGAATCATCTTTGGAGATCCGGAAACTTGAGGGGTAGATCCTCCAAAGGATACACAATGGAATCGAAATTCTAAGGAATTTCCTAAATGAATCGTAATTCAAGGATGCACAAGGGAGATCCGAATCTCCGCAAGATTTTTAGAATTTGCGACGCTGTTCTTCACGGCTTTAAATTTTGTATTAAGATATGGTCTCGCATTATAACACTTCCTGACTAGTACCGCAGAACAAGCACTAAAATTAACGTGTAAAAATAGAAATGAGGATCTAACGCCGCTACCGCAGAACAAGTACTAAAATTAACGCCTAATAAAAAAAAATTAAAAATGTGGATCTAACGCAAGGTACTAGTTCGCATCATAAACAGCGTTAAAGAAAGAATCCGAAGGAGGAATCCTTCAAGGCGCAGGATTTCCGCCGCAGGGTGAAAGAAATCTAGCGAAACGAGAACATGCTACACAACTTCCCTTCTTTCCCTTTTGTTTTCCTCCTCTTAACAACCGGATCGACGAACACTAGGACGTTGTTGAAATGGGGGAACAAACACAGGACGCGACGGCAGTCTGACAACCGGGGGCCCACGACGAGAAGCCGCACAGATCAGAACACTACGGGGGCAAATGAGATGCAGGTGTAATGTGATGGATAAGGAAGGGAGGAGGTCTCTCTCACCGTCGCTGACGGGCGCTGGCGCCGGGGCATGCGCTGCGGCTGCCGCCGCCGCCGCGGCTGCCGGCATTACAATGCCGACGACGAGAACGGCCACCGCCACCACCCCGAGCGGAGCCCTGGCCGCCGCCATTCCACCTGCCCCCTCTCTCCTCCCTCTCGGCGTCGGAAGAGAAATGAAAGGCACGGCCACCACCCACCGACCACGTCAGAACGCTCCCTCCCCCTAAGCCTAGGATTCCGCGACGCGGGTGCAGCCTATATAATTACAGACCGGCACTCGCTCGCGCACCGCGTGACATGTGGGGTCCTCAAGGACCTCTGAGTCATCGGGCCCGCTTGCAGTGACTTTTTCCGTTTTAATGCGTGATTTTTTGGGGGCGCGCCGCGTGTGACCGGCGACGCTCTGCAACGATGACTTGTGGGTCCAAGCTGATCCGGGCCCGCTGGCATTGAGACGGCGGGCAAGGCACGTGGCCCTCCGTGGTGTGGTTAGACATTGGAGGGAGCATAGGGTGGTGCGAGTAGACATGTTCAATGGGTCAGGCCGGGCCGGTACGGCTGATGCAGATACAATTTTGTTTAGTATAGAAAATAAACGAGCGGTATCGGCCTATAGGCCATGGTCTGAATCCATGCATGGTCCACAACCGTGCTGTGTAGGCACAAATATGAGGTCCATTAAGCCAGAAAAAGAAAAATTATAAAAAATTATAAAAAATTCTAGAAAAAAGTTATAGAAAATTTTAGACATTATTAGTCATTAATATAAATTTGACAATGTCACATAATGAATTTTATTAACTTGTAGAATATCAATATAGAATTATAGATTATACATTGTTACATGTCTAGAAAATTACAGAATAATTGTAGAAATGGAAGAAAATTATATAAAAAACTTAGAAAATTGTAGTCAAACCATAATTATCCTTCAACCCAAACACGATACGGTCTATCAAACTATGCCGATACGGCCCACAACCTATAGAATCTACCGTGCTTGAGTTAGGTAACAGTACCAGACCGTGGGTCGATATGCAAGATCCGGCCTATTGGCCACCTCAAGGTGTGAGGCATGTGAGGCTGGGTGTGCGTGTTCGGCTGCGACGCGACGCCAATAAATGGTCAAGTGTGAAACCGCCACCGTTTCGTGTTGTTACCGTGCGTCGCGCGCGTACATTCACTGACGAGGCGGGTGGTGGTGTGGGAAGGCCCACATGACAGACAGGCGTATGATGCGTGCGCGGTTTTTCTAACACCTGTTTTTCCCCCTCTATGCGCTGGCTCGTGCCCAGACGTCGCGCCGTGGTCCCTGCCACCAATGACGCGTGGGCCCGTGCCTGGTCCGTGGGCCTACGTAGCAGTGATATACGATGGATGGCCTGATGGGTTGCTAAGATGCGTGCCACCTCGGGCTCTCGACGTGCCGTGCGTAGTCAACATAGCTGCTTCATACGGTGTAATAAGTTTTCCTCCTCTGAATCACAATGCATGTCTCGGAAGTCTTTCCGCGGTTTGGGTTCTGGTCCAAACTACGCAGCAGTAAATATTAGTTTTTTTATAAATTATTCAATTATAAAAGACATAAAAAATGAAAAAATATAATTACATTTCTATAGACGATACAAATAAAAAAACAAAAGCTAAAAAATCAAAATTAAAAAGCTGATACGTTTATTCCGACTTAAGAAACTGGAAACAAAAAACTCAAGACACTCGAAGCGGGCTTTACCTTTGCCTCATCTTTGCGATGCTGATGTTTAGAGAGACAAAACATGATCAGCTCAGCAGAAAACTAAAGACGATGCTACTTTATAGAGACAAAACATCAACATTGGGGAAATCTGTATATGTATAGATCTTTTCACTTCTCGTTCTTCACTCGCTCTGCATTCACCTCGCACACAGAGACAGACAACCTCCGTCTGATTCCCTTGCAAACGAGATGCGGCACCCCATTGACCACCGACAACCGTGCGGACGATATGTAGATGCGTTCTGTTCTGTTACAGCTGATAATTTTTTATCTATCAGTATCTATATAAATAAATTAAAAATTAATAAATTATTTTGAAAATAATAATATAAACTTTCGATAAGCTGATTCAAAATAACGATAAATAAATATCATATTTATTTATTTATTTAAAAAATTATAATTTATAACTTATAAACTAAAAAGAACAGGGTAACTTGCGCCATCAGCTCCACCCAACCCTCGTTGCGCTGCTCGGCTTACCGCCGCGAGCTGCTGCGGCTGCACGAGCTCGCCGTTCACCGCATTAAACCGAAGAATAGATCCTCCCTCTCGCCATGCGGCCGCGCAGCGTCGAAGGCAGGGCTGCCTCGCGACCGTTTAGAGATCACCGAAGGCCAAGATGTGAACGGAGCAACAGCGTCGGGCCTGGATCTGGAGAGAGCAAGGGGGAGGAGTTGAGGAGACGGCGGTGGAGGTCGCCCCGCCTCGCAGGAGTTCCTCGGCGGCGACGGCCAAATCTGGAGAGAGTAGGTGGGAGTAGAGAGGAGGAGAGTTGCAGGTAGGGGCGGTGTGAGTGAGAAATTGTGGGCGATTTCCTCCGATTCCTTCGCATGGGGGAGCTACGCATGCAGCAGCCACACCGTCTAGCTTCAGAGCATTCGTCTTGCAAGTCGCGGGGCACAGGACAAAGCTCACAAGACTACAGGAGTGCGAGTGCTCTGCAACTGTATGCAGGGGTAGGCTTCGTAAGGCTCGAATCTATCCTCCTCCGATGACAAGGAAGACCCCCCCGGGGCACACCCCGTCGGCAGCCGACCGACTCGTCGACAAACGCAACAGGTCGGCACTCGGCAGGGGTGACCGACAGCAACAAATCAAAAATGGCTATTGAAAAGTCGTCGGCCCACTGTCTCTTAAGGCCTAACAAAATCATTTACTAAGATACCAACTCTAACTTACAAACCCTAGCAAAATACCGAAGTACCAATTGCAACTTAGAACTTTAGTAGCCAAGCCACTCACCTGCAGAGAGGGGGCTAACGTCGCAGGGGGACTGGGCGAGTGGAAGGGGGGACCGAGGTTGGGCCGCCGCCGCACCGGGGGAGCCAGATCTAACGGCCAGGGGTGAGGGCTGGGCCATGATCGAGGGGAGGCAATCAGCGATCCGGGGTGGGGCGGGCCGGGCGCGGGGCGCGAGGAGCTCAACCAAGTCCGGGCGCGAGGAACCAAGGCGGTGAGGGCCGAGCGGTCGGGCCACCAACGCTAGGGGTCGGGGGAGCTAGATCTGACGACGCGGGGACAGCGAGGGGAAGCAGATCTGGGGGCGAGGGAGCTGGACCGAGGCGGGGAGGCAGTGAGGGGAGGTAGATCTAGCCGCGGGGGAGCCGGACCGGGGAGCGGCGGGGACAGACCGAGGTGTGACGGCTCTGAGAAAGGAGGGATTGAGGCGAGAGAGAGGGGAAAAGAGAGTGAAGAGTGAGAGCCGAGAGGCAAGAGAGAATAAGTTGGGGCCGTTGCCGTCTGCGAGGCTGAGAGGTGATTGTCTTCAATAGGTGTCCTACCTCCAGTAATATTTCTCCTTCTTTCTCGATTTACTATTATAGACATTAAAATTTAGACTTTTAATCATTTAATGTATATAGGTAATTTAGTCTTTATAATTTATTCATAGATTTATAACTTTGCTCCATGATTTAAATTAGCTTATTTGTGGTATGTTTCATATGATCTAAATTTTCACTGTCATTCATAATTTTCTATTATATCACTAATTTTCATATGTTTTATACACAGGAGACTTATCGCTACTTCGTACTCATGAGTCATGGTAGAACAATTATATATTTTTGGGCATGCGCTTTTTATTATGAGATACCTATTTTGTATTTCTCTATTTTTCGTTGTTTATCTCCAATTGTGTAATTTCTGTATAAATTTGAAATTCTATAAGAGTAAAAGATTATATTTGTATCAACTTAGTTTCATTAGACAAATGATTAAACCCATCCTTAATTTCATTCCTAGCTTTGTCACTGACTGCATGGCCATGGCAGCTCCTCCTACAAGTTGCAAAGTCCGACAGTATCAAACAAACGACTATATATATCACTAGTTCATCCAGGGACCCACAATGGATTAAAGTCCCAGCACAGACCGACGTAGGGAGGGGAGGGGCTTTACGGCCCATTTAAGGGCCTGGAGCACAAGGCCACTTATGGGTCTAGTTTGGTATCTGTCCATGCAACGAACGGATGTTTGGTTGCTTTGGGCCTAAGCACGAGCGATGCAGGCGCGTGGCCGCAAGCTCCCATTATATGAGAAAAACATTATAGACCTTTTTTTATTTTTTTTACTTATCGCTTATAGATATTGTTTATGTTTTTAGCCTGTCGGTAAGAAAGAGTACAGAGTAAAAGAGACCTACATATAATTTTGATAGATATAAATAAAATCATTATAATATGTATTACAATTAATTTGTAGATCTTGTCTTAAAAAGATACTTCGTTTGAAAAGTAGTTACTGCAGAAAAGCCGAAAAGAAGATTTTAGAAACTAAAAAGAAGAGAACCTCTCATGAGCATATGCAAGTTAGAGAACCGAAAAGGTTCTGTCTGTGCATTTTCCAAGTTTGAGAAAAAAATACAAATTATGCTCTATTTAGAACGTAGGAATTTCATAGAAAGCATTTGTTTCTACGTAGAAGATATGGAAAAAAAAATCCGTGTTCTAGACGTTTACCAGAGCCTAGCTTTCGTACGAGGGTCGCTTGCCGAACAGAGTCTGGCGGGCCTATGCTCTTCACTTGTCGAGTCGAAGATCTTCTCTTTTGCCCCCTAAACTAACCTTATTTTAGCTTTTCGATGTGAATCCAGAACGGGAAGAAAGCATCGTGCATGCCCTACAATAATTACCATCAAGTGGTGTACCACATGGCGTGCGCGCGCACGGCGCAGGGCACATTCGGTGGACGAGCGATCGTGAGGCGTTGGAGGCCACTGTTGGGATTTGGCTGGCCGTACATCCACCCGTTGCATCGCATCCGGATGGCCTTTTTCGTGGGCCGATCACGTGGGAGGTTGGCTCCTGGTGAATAATGGAGCAAATGTTCCGGCAGGTTGATCTTTCTGATTTGGACAAGTTTTGCGCGAATACGACCCACACTGCGAGAGATCGAGGTGCTTTGGAATCAAGGACAGTTTGCGAAATAAAGGAACTCGACGGGAATTTGGGGCGAAAAAAATCTTGATTTCTGCAAAAATTTATATGCTCAAAACATGCTACATTGTGTGGTCAACATATGTCTAAGGTTTAGGAGCTATATAGGGCGTTCGTATTAGCTTTTACTGTTGGCTTTTGGTTGAAAATAAATAATAGCTAATAAAAGAAGTGACTTTAAGAGAGAGAGCAAGCGGTGGGAAAACTGATGGAGAGATACGTGTGCGTGACGGGAGCAAAAGGAGTGGAATGCGTGATACAACCACCTATCTCCGGAGAGAGACGGTAGCAACACGAGTGGAGAAGCCGCTTCGAGAAACTAAGTATTCGTATTGGTTTTTGTTTTTTCTAAGCAGAAATGAGAACAGAAACCAATACGGACAGGGCTATATTTATCCGTCGACCAAGACCAAACGAAAAGATGGTGCTACAATGGTGATGGTGTGTTTGCAGCCTCCACACAACGGCCATGTTCTTTTGGGTTGCAAATGATGGCTTTTGTCTATGCTTTTTGATATGACAACAGATTTGGAGATGCTGATGTGGATGGCACACATAGTTTTTGTCTCGAGAAATCATTTGAAAGATCTGCTTCAAGGATCCACGTTGTTTGTTTTGACTTTCAGAGAAGCCAATAACCAAAAACCCAAAAGAACAAGGCCAATTCATAGTTCGCGCACATGAGGCGATCAATATTGCTTGCATTGTCATGATAGCTAAGAGACCATGTACTAGTTATAAGATATGTTTGTGATAAACAATTGACACTTTGGTTAAGTTGAATTTAAATTTTGTGAAAGTTTAAAAAAAATCAGATTTCATATTGTGATGTTAGGACTCAACTTGTGCTCGATATTATTTCTTGGACTTTGGATGTGCAGCGGCCTGAAGGACATAGCGGTCGGTGGCAATGGACCGGGACTAGATAGGGGAATTGAGGTCTAAAGTGGTCACATAAGTCTGTATGAGGCTATGTAACTCAAGCAAGGAGCATAGAGAAGGCAAGGTCAAGGAGAGGTGTGTTGGTGCATGTGGTGCACCAAGTGATAAGACCGATACACGTAGAGAAGATTCAAAGTAGTTCGAATGTGTGAAGATATGACGGCTAGTCATTGGGTACTACGGCTGCATATCAAAGTATGTGGAGATGCTTTGAGGTGAAGATGAAAATAGAGCCAAGGAAAGGTATTCAGAAGCTTCATTAGGGGTGTTTTGATAAAATACCCAAAATCGGACTTGAGGGTTATACTAAAACTACGGCTAGTGAGGTGGTTTGGCGTTAGGATAGAATCGATTGTATGCAGTGAATCAAACACTAGTGTATTAGTGGGTTGGTCTTTGTAAGCACTTTAAGAGAGAGTGAGTGTGTAAAATCCGTGTTAGTGGGGCTGATGGGGACATGTTTCCCTGGTAAACTTAATAGGTTAGACCTATTAAGGGTTGTGCTGAATATTTAAAGGGGGAGGTGGTGGTAGGGACAAGGATTCTTGAATTTAATTTTCTCTCTACTATCTTACCTCCTTCTATGGTTGTGAGTAAGACATCTTGAGAGAAGAAAGGGTGGTGTTTTAGCTGCACATTATAAACATCCATGACTATGTGAACATCATGCTTCACTAAAATAGATCAAAACTATTTTCAATCATATGCCTAGTTTACTTTTCTTGGTCTTAAGCTAGATTTGTGATTTCAAGTTAGAAAGGGTTCTACTCAATCTCTTTCTTAAATTGTCTTGCTAGAACATGTGAGGATAGATCGAAAAAACCTTATGTCTTAAATCCTAACGAATAATTTGAATATGTCAATTCATTTGTGTCAGTGCTCGCGCTAGGACCAAAAACCTTAAGCTGCAGCTAAAAAGAATTCAGCCAAAGTTTATTTCCGAAAACCGATTGTAAGCTCCTAGTTAATTTCTTTAGCCCTCACCTAAATGAAGAGTCATGTATATGGAGACCATTTACCATAGGCTTGTCACACTTAGAATTACAAGAAATGGAGCCACACATCAGTTAATACATGTAAGCAAAGTACAAGGTCTAAACACTTTTTCTAATTTTTCAGAACTGGTACACTGCAATTTAACCACCTTATTAGTCTAAACTTGTAGGACTGATATAGTAATAGAGGGGTTAAATGGTGCCTTCGATTTTCCCCAAGTATTCATCTATCTTCACTTCAATAGCTATGAGAAACTATAAAGATCAGAGGAGATCAGAGGCCAATCACCACACAAAAAATCCAAGCAAAACTGAGCAAAACAAATATCGAAGTGCCCGGAGGTCAGACTAGATGAACAATAGCAGGTCAGACCGGTGAATAGAAGCCGGTCCGACTGCTATAGTAATTTCAGCACGAAAATAGTATTTCTATCACTATTTTAAAACCAAAAAAACATGAAACTTTTGATCCATAAACCTAAATGATATGAAACTTAGTAAGCACCTTTTCTAAGATATCATGAATTTATTCCAACCAACGATTGAGAAAATCGTTATCAAAACCATGATCTTTTTTAATTTGAAAGAATGTTGCACCAAAATCGAGTAAAACCAAAATTCTACATTTATGCTCACTTTTCAAAGCACATAAGCCGAATTCGCTAAGTTCTTAGTTTTGATCTAACTTGATCTTCTCAGCTTTTTCTTGACCTAAAATGTTCTCCCAAGCGTTGCGGTTTTAATCTAAGATAATTTCTAGTATTTTAATGAATTTACCAAAATATCCTTTCTCGACCCAGGTTTCTTTTTCCATTGCAAGTATTCACCATACTTGTTATGTGTAGTTACACTACTGGCTTGACACATGTTGACAAGTCTCTCTCGTTCTTGTTCTACCGGACCACATCTTACTTAGATTGACCAAGTTACATAGTGCAACCTATCGCTTGAAGTTTTCTTCAATATTTCTTATTTTCCTTGTGCCATGCTTGTGCTTAGCTATCTTACCTAGAATTCTTGATCATTTTGGGCATTAACTTTTCCATGA
Organism: Melocanna baccifera; assembly: GCA_036346265.1. Lineage (NCBI taxonomy): Eukaryota > Viridiplantae > Streptophyta > Magnoliopsida > Poales > Poaceae > Melocanna > Melocanna baccifera. The sequence continues at coordinate 20,447,009 of CM070681.1, forward strand.
GTATAATCCTGATTCTCGTTGTTGACTATGCTTGATTCCATGTGACTCTATATATCCAAAAATAAAGAAATCATTTTCGGGTATAAGTTTTTCACAACTTGACACACGTTAGTTGAAGCATACACTATGCAATACATATGCACTAATCAAATCAACTCATCCCATGACCAAAATCCCCATGATTAAAAAAACCAACTGAACTGAAGACAATCTCTACCGGTCAGATCGCTTGCCTTGGCCGATCTAACCGTTGATGGTAACCAGTAAGACCGTCAGGGGAGACCGGTCTGACCGCTGGCAATGGACGATTAGACCACTATCTTTGATCAGTTAGATCGCCAAGTCTATTGATTGTCTGGCAATTTCACAAACTTAAATTTTCACTCATCAAAATAGCAATGATTCATCACAATATAATTTTAGATCTTCACGCATGATCATTCGAAACTGTAAACTTCGAGGATTCATTTTCTTAGGCAACGTGAGCTACACCTCCAGCACGGATCCGATCGAAAATATGCTGATTTCAAAGTACATTTTCTACTGTTAATCTTAAGTTTTGCGGCCACTAGTGTGAGCATTAAGCATTGTGCCTATGGTCGATTAAACTACCGCATACGCACGTTACTGTCGGAATTAAATCATGCTCGGCCAACGGTTGGTCCACCGCGCACGCCTAGCTAGACGACAAAATCCATGCGGCGAGAGATCCGTACGTGCGAGCGCGATCGGATCCCCGGGCCGTACGGTACGCATGTCGATCGTGTCAGGCCCAGGCACTGTGACGGCCTTCGATCTAGTGGCGGAATTCAATGTGGGGCGTCAGATCTTCGATCGGACTGTCGGGGGCAGAGGGAGGTACACGGCATGGACGGTGCACCTGTACCCACACATGTATGTACACACTGCATCCGAGCCTTCATTCTGTGGGGGTATGTGTATGCGATTAGGCATTGATTACGGATGTGTACTTGCTGCTATAGCTCTTTCGGAGGAGTCAAAAATTAATTTAAATATTTTAACTTCTGAAAATATAGTTTTTAAAAACAGCCTCTTCAAGTCGCCGGTTGATACCCGTCGTCTCCTCCATATCTGCATCTTCACTTTTCACTACAAGACAAATAGATAATGCCAATTATGAGGACTTGGAAGAAAGAAGCAGCACAGGAGGCCGCATCACGATCACACAAGAAGCGATTTGACAATCGATAACAGGAGGCACTTAATTCTGTCTCCATCGAGAGGGTATATCACATAATCACTAGATAGCTAATCTTCAAACTTTAGTTTTGGACTTGACCAGCAAAAACCGGGAAAAAGAAAAATCAAATTAAATCCAAGAAAGTGTACATGCATGCATGTGTCAGCATGTCTCTGGAAATGTGAACCATCCATGTGGGAAATTTTCCAGCACACTTACGCTAACCATTTCTTAATATTCCTAATAGAGCTCTGCTCTGCACTGTACTGTACTGTACAGTTAGGTTGTTTATATTGGTTTTTACTTTTGATTTATATTTAGGCCTCGTTCGTTTCAGTTTTTTTCGGCTTCAGTTTCTAATTTCAGCTTTTTTTCACTATTCAGTAATTCATCTTTTTCTAAATTTTTTAAAAAAATTTTAGGCTTTTTTGCATTTTTTTTCTTTTTTTCCCGTGTTCCTTTTGCATTGTCCGTGATGGATTAACATTTTTTTTCTATTTTTATATATTTTAAAATTTAATTATGTCCAAAAAACCAAATCAGTTACAGTAAAAAAAGTCAACTACAGTGAAATTTCAGTCAAAAACCAGAAGCCATCGTTAAAACAAACGTTCCCTTAGAGTAGACAGAAGGCAATATAAAAACTTATGTTATTATAACAATTTTTTCACTTATCTCACTCCTATCTCGCTCCAAGATAAAGGTTATAGATATATCATGCATCCCACTTCTCCCACTCTCGTCTTGTGTATACATATCTTCTTGTATTAGCGTACGCAGTACTACTGTACGTACGTAACACTGATCGGATCCAGTTCGTAAGCGCTTACGTGTGTGACAAATTGGTAACTAGGCCTCTGGCCGGTTTTCTTCTTTGCTACGTGCGTACGGGTGTTTTTTTAACGGCAACTGACTTGTCCTACAACCTTTGAATATTCCAAGGTTCTGTATAAAAAGTGGTGCAACAAATAATGGTTGGATTAGATGCCTTGGTTTTACCAAGAATATTACACCTCGCTTGGAATATGAAATTCCCACAGAAATTGACAAAAATCCTCACATTCTGACTGGCCTTAAATTGATTACGGTAACATATTATTAGTAATCTAAGATTCTAATATTTGATTGGTTTAAAAGAAACTATAAAATAGTCTTTATAATAGTTCAAATATTTCATAACTCGAACTAACAAGTTCACAAATTTAAATTATATGATTTGAAATTTTAAACCTTAAAGGTTAACATTTCTAAATTTTATATTAAATACTAAAATTTGAATTTTATAATTTAATTTTTTTTTCTCAATTTCAAATTGAAACATTCAAATTTTCAATCTTATAATTCAAAAGTTCAAATTTTGGATTTTCAAAAAATTTAATCTTAAAATTTGAGTTTGGAACTTTAAAATATTCAAATTTATAAAAATTAAAATTTTGGAACTTCAATTTTTTGAAATCTAGAATTCAAAATTTCAGATTTTAATATTTATTTTAAAATTTAATTTCAAAATCCAAACTTGAAATTTTTAAAATTTGAAATTTAAATAGCCTGAATTTAATATTCTAAAATTCAGGATTCAAAATTTGATATTTGGATTTTGAGATTCATATTTTGAAAAAAAAATTAATTTGGATTTTACATTCAAAAAGTTCCAATTTTGGCTATGAAAAATTAAAGTAAATGATACAAGTGCAATAGCAAAGATTCCTTTCCCTTGTTAATCGAAGATATACATCCTTTTCTACGGGAAAGTGATTCCTAAAAATGATCGTAATCTAGTTTCCAAGGTAATCTTATATTTTTGGTTTAGATTACTGATTATTTTACTAAACAAGATAATCTTATAGGATTACCAAAACATTTTTTTTCTGAATATCCTTGGAGGATTCCACCTCTACCCCCATACATGCTGCACAGTTCAACTTGCCCTTACATTCTGATTGTGTGTGCATGTCAGGATCAAACTAGTAGTACTCGCTAACCGTGAACATACAATAGAACTATGTATTCGTAGTTCTTCCGGAAGAAACTTGGTCCTGTTTTTTTTTCCAGGCTTTTCAACTGCCTTTAGCTTCTTTTCGTAATTACTATTCACTATACTAATAAATCGTAACTAAGAGTTATAAGTCATAGTCCAAAAAAACAGGCTAAAACATTAGCTAGCAATAGAATATTCTACGGATTTCATCGAAGTAAAAAAAAGGATAGAAGCAAAAAAAACACACATTTCCTCTCAAATATATTAAGAAGAACGTCGATGAATAGACACTGCATATTCCACATTTCCCCTGAAATTTACAGGATGTCAGGGCACGATGCTGTTCCGTGTAATTCCACCTTCTTGATGTAACAGCATATTGTGCCCATTTGGTGGGCAGGGGAATCATTACGGAACACATTCATCCAACTGGTTAAGGTATCCATAATGTTTAGAGATTATATAGTCTCCAAACTCAGATCCGTAGATAGTTTCTAAGTTTAACATAATTTTATGTAATGTATAAAAACTACTACTTTCTTTAAGATGAAGTCCACAACTATAATAAAAAAAGCAAAAAAATGCCTCCTGAATTTCCATCCATCTCAATCCCTACTCCACATTCCATCCAACCCAATTGACAGGTAGGATCATAGAATTTTTTTAATTCGCTGGAGGCAGTCTTTAGCCGTAGAGGCAATGCTAAGTAAATTTGCTTTGAAGACCATTGTGCCTAGTATTTAGAGGCAGCTTCTACAACCTTCTCTCTTTTCTTAGAGGCCACAAAATAGTCACACTGTGTGGATGCTCTTAGATATCTAAAACTAATTCTTTGTTTTCTCTTTCTTGCCATTTTTCATCATTCGTTTAATTTTGTAACAATTATAAATGACATCTCGAATGAGACGAACAAGCTAGCGGATCCAAAAATTAATACCGTTTACCGAAATTAAATGAGCCATCAGTGTGTAGAGCTGGTGGGGACCCATGCACAGTCTGGGCCTCCCATGAACTGCATGTATTGGATTGAAGGGTTGGGTCATCGATGACTCATGTATTGTGACCTGTGAGTGGCTTGTCTTTGAAGGAATAAGGGGTGCCACATAGGGGTGAAAAATGGTAATACATAATTCTTTTTTATCTGATATTTATATATGAGAAAATATAAATATAGTAAGTAAAATTTGTATTCCAAAATATTCATATTCGTATTCGACAACATTGATATTCGTATTTAAGAATATTCATATTCGTATTCGAGACTATTCAATTCATATTCGATCCGTTTCGTATGCTGGCCGATCAGCCCAGCGGCATTCGTATTTGTATTCGACCAAATTAAGTTGTTATAGAAATTGTATGAGGATATTTGTATTCGACCAATTAAGTACATATTTGATTCAAATTTGTATTCGTTAGGACATTCGATTTGTATTCGTATTTAAGAATATTCAAATTCATATTCGTTTTAAAAATATAGATTCATATTCATATTTGAGACTATCCGATCATGTCTAATCTGTTTCCATCCCTAGTGCTACAGGACAAAGATGTACTAGCACAGGAGCTACCTGCTAGCCGTCGTCCTCCGTCGGGCAATGGGTGTATTCTTTTAGGCTATGACTTATATCTCTTAGTTTTATTTTTGAATTCTATCTGTTCGTAAGAGAGAAACTCACGTGCAATTTTGGTCGATATAAATAAAATTGGTACAATATTTACTATAACCGATTTATAGATATTGTTTTAAAAAAATACACCGTTTAAAAGCTAGTTGCTATAAATAAACTAAAAGTCATAAGTTAAAAGATAAAATGAAAACTGTTACACTTTAGTACGTAGTGTCCATGGCGGATGAGAGGGCAACTAGGCAACGGAGGATAAATGAAGTGTTGACCTTGCTATTTGCATAGTGACTTAAGATTTATCCTGTAGGGACCAAATTTCGGTCCAATTTGCATATAAATCTTTAGCATGGTTTTCTACCCCACACACATGCATTCATATATGTGTGTGAAAATGATTCTATATTCTTCTCTCAGATTTGAATTAGTCCTATCTTTTTGCCTACTCATTAGGGTGTTTGGAATGCAGAAGTTTCACAGAAAACAGTTTAATTCTTACAAAAATTGATAAAAATTCTCGCGTTCATAACAGATCTAGATTTCTATCATCAGTTCAACAGTCAGACTGCACCAAACTGTCACATCTGTATTAGTAGCCTATATGCGTCAACCGACTTAACATCTATTTAACGCTGAACACCCTTAACATCTACTACCTCAACACTCTTTGAGGACTTTTTTGGTCAGAACCAACACTAACATATTTTTCCTTCTCACGCGAGAGAAAAAAATAAGTACGTTTTTTCAGCTTATTTTAATTTATAGTTTATAAATTTTCTTAAACAAATAAGCAAAATAATTTCTCTACCGCTATTTCAAAATGGTTTATCAGGATAATCTTTTAAAAACGACTTATCGATTTTCAATCTATTCGTATAAACACTTATATTATTAAAAAACTATAAAACACACCTATAAATCATAACACGCTAAAAAGAAACGCCAAATCAACGGGAGGGCCGTACTCCGGACGGGTGCTCTACGCTCAACGTCAGGCTGACGCCACCCTCCCGACATGGTGGCCCCACCCACCCGACATGCTCGCAGGGACGCGTGTGAAAGCCGCGTCGCACGCAACGGCTGCCAAGTGGAGGAGAGTACGAAGAGCGGAGCGAGTCAAAGGGTGCGACTTTGCCGTGCAGCTCGCCCGTGGTCATCGCCCCCTCGCCTATTCCCACTCATCACAGGTCGCCCCTCCCATCATACGGAGCCCATGTGTCTGCATTGAAAGTTCAAAACCCCCACCCCAAGCCTGGGCTGTACAGCCTGTACTTCCTGCCGCTGATTTTTTTTTCTTCGTAATCTTTAAGCGTATCATTTCGATTTATAGCTTTTCTTAATCAAATAAAGAGAAATATTTGTTATCATTTTTTAACAGTTTATTATGATAATTTTTTAAAACAGTTTATCAACATACCAACATTTGATTCATTCGTACAGATACCAAAACTAGAAAAAAACTATCAGCAACAGCTACTGCCCTAAGATTCGTGCTTGGTCCTTAGCCGACTGAGATCGATCGACGAGATTGTTCGAGAGAGACTTTCAATTAATTGACCGTTCATACGGATTAGGAAACGGCTACAGGACGCAATGCAGTATGGTTTGACTTGAAGAAAAACGTGTCGAGTCTACGTCACTGTTGAATTTATTCAAACAGTATCTTTCATGCACATTTTTTACATTATCTTGGTCCTAATAAAATCATCACGTGCTATTATCAAATCAACGAAGTTACAAATATAAATTTGAAATTATTGAACACATGGCCCCTGCTTGGGTTTTAAAAACGTAGACGGGTGTAAGAGTGCACTGAATGGCTTGTTTTGTGTGCCTCATATTTAAGTTCTACTACGTGATATTTTGGTGCTGTGTGTATATTGGGCATATAAGATTACATTTGTTTCAAATTTTATAAGGAATTTGAACCTTTCGATATTAGAGTACTATTTCTTTAACTTTTATGCGGAGATTTATTCACCATAAATATATATATGCGCAAATCATTCCATCCAAAAATTGTGGATGCTAAACAAGATGTGTTATTTGCCTTCAAATCTAAACAGAACCCGTCCGAACACAGTGACACAGCAGATATACCCGTTTTGAACCTTTCATTTCTTCAGCAAAAATGAAGGGCATCTTATTCTAGTTTACCTATAGGTAAAATATATAATCGATTTTACTTCATGGAGCGACAGGAGGGCATCTTATTGTGAGTTGTAAATCACTTTAGGTTATAATTTACTTATCTATAATCTATTTGCTTATTTTCAGAAAGCATGAGTAGTATTTTCTAATGTTAGCTGAAAAATATTTTTTTAACTATACAAAAAACTATCACAGATGGTTTCTAACACAAAACTGTCTGTGATACATACACTATTACAAATGATTTTTTGTATTGGCCGTCTATGATATGTCGGATATTACAAACGATTATTTTTAAAAACTGTTTATGTTATGACTTATCATAGATGGTTTGGAAGTCGTCTGTGATAACCACCTATTATCATTGACGTAATAAATAAGATGGTTTAGAAACCATCTTTGATGAGAATTAGAACCGTTTGTGATGACCCCATGTGTGGTAGTGGGTGCATATATATACATATATATATATATATATATATGTATGTATATACATATATATATATATGTATGTATACACATATATATATATATATATGTATGTATACACATATATATATATATATATATGTATGTATACACATATATATATATATGTATGTATACACATATATATATATATATATATATATATATGTATGTATACACATATATATATATATATGTATACATACATATATATATATATGTGTATACATACATATATATATATATATATATATGTATGTATACACATATATATATATGTATATGTATACATATATATATGTATATGTATACACATATATATATATGTATATGTATATACATATATATATATGTATATACATATATATATATGTGTATACATATATATGTATATACATATATATGTATATGTATATACATATATATATATATGTATATACATATACATATATATATATATGTATATGTATATACATATATATGTATATACATATATATGTATATACATATATATATATATATATGCCATCTTAGAGTTTACTATGGCGCATATATACGTCATCCTAGCTGTTGTTGCATAAACACAACAGATGGTACAAAGTACCTTTTCTTTCAGGGGAACAAGATTTTTCCTCCCTTGGCCCAGACCCCTCCAGGGGGTATTTGTACAAACCCTTATAGTTCAACTTGGGGCTACGTGTCCCTTTTTGAGAATACACGTTGCTCCCTTACTACTTAATTTGACATGACTCTCATTAATTACAAGACCACGTATGGCCATGACTCACACACAACATTCATTTCCCCATATTAAAAGGCCAGCTGGGCTGATTAGGTACAGGTGGAGATCAGCCAATCAACAGTAGCCTCTCACAGTAGAAGGCTCCGGCCGAGGCAGGCTGATGCTGTGTCTCTGGATCCTCTGGTCTCCGCTGTCCGATTAGCCCAGGGCTTCCTAAAACTGAGTCTCAAATATCCAGGACAGCCTGACACTTTTTTGTCGAGGGGTGTGCCGATTTCTCGTCCGCCTTTGGATGCCTCGCTTCTCAACTCTGCTTGCTCTTCGCCTCTGGTAGCTTAAACTTGTCTAATGCTGCGTAGTCAAGCTAGCCTTGCTGTACAGCAACGCACTCGGAGATGTCTAGGCCACGTCATCCTTGTGGGTCAGTTGAGGCCTCCGTTATCTTTCATGATTATCACCGCCGGGGACGCGTGTCACTTGATGATATGGACGTACCGCCTGCCGCACCTGCTGAGGGAAGGGCTCAAAGGAGATACGTGTAGCAGGGCCATTGGCCGGCCCCACCTAACCGTCTCTTGCAGCTCGCATGGTCCCCATGTTTTCTTCTCGCGGTTTTCGAGACACGACGCTTGTCGCTCAGCACCCGCGCCGCTTCCATTGTTTTTTTGCCGCCAAGTATACGAAAGGTTGTCTTGGTAACCCGCCGGTGGGCTACTCAAGGCGCCATTCGTAACGTCGCACCTTGGCCTATAAATTGTGATACTACCTGCCCTCCTGTTCATTACCTGCCCTCTTGTTCTCGCTTCCTTCTTCTTTCCGTGTCGATACCCCCCTTCTCACAATGCTGCGCGCTCGCCGCCCAGTCGAGGTGGAGGTTAAGCTCATCGCTCGAAAGGCCCCGGTCGCCGACAAGCGGTGGCGTTCAGACAAGAAGGAAGGAGGACGTTATACCAATAGGCTGGGGGCTAGCGAGGCCACCGAGGATCTGATCAATGGCTTAGTGCGTCGCGACAGGATATCTAGTAGGAGGGAGGTGCGGCTCCCATCTTCTGATGAGACGGAACCCCATCCCTCGGGGTCAGAGCTGGTGGTGTTCGCCGCTTGTTTCGACGCTGGTTTGAGGTTCCCTCCGTCGAGGTTTGTGGCAGGAGTGCTTCAGAAGTATGATCTGGAGCTGGCGCAACTAACTCCAAACGCCATTGCTCGCCTGGCGATTTTCTGCTGGGCGAGCCAAGCGGGAGGGGCCTCGCTGAGTACCTCCCTCTTCTGTTTCTTACGTGATGCTCGATATCAACCCAAGGAACTTACAGAGGGCGAGTATGCCAACCTTGGTAGCGTTAACTTTGTTCTGCGCTCTCAATGTATGAAGCTGTTCCCAGCCAATGTGACGAAGGGAAAATGGGAATCGGGTTGGACCCGCCGATGGTTCTATCATCGCGTGGAGGACACCAGCACATTGAAGTGGGCAGGAGGAAGGTTGGATTTCATCGCCACGCCCGCGGTGGTCCTTGATCGTGACGATGAAGAAAGGGCACACAAACTGGCTGCCGCAGCGCTTCGGTTCAACATGCGAGATCTGACGGAGGAGTTTCTTATGTATGGGGTGTCTCCGCTAGATCGTCGATGGACCGTCCTGTTAGGGAGCATTTGTGACGACGGTCTCTGGCCCTCGATCCCCTCTTTGCGTCCTCCTGAAAATCTTCGTAAGTTTCTGCTTGTCCAACGACATAATTTCTTGTTGTCATCTTTTTCATTAGGGTCTTTCAGGAATGTCTCTCAAGATGCCAAAACCGCCGCTGTAGCTTTTCTTGGGCCGTACACATCCAAGGAGCATAGCTTGCGAGATTCGGTGACGCGATGCCATCGGCGGATCAACCGGGTGTGCGAAGCGCTCCAGCTCCGTGCCGAACGCCTGTCCCCGCCTCCCGAAAAGCGCAGCCGGAGGAAGGGAGTAGAGGGGACCATGACTTCGGGAACTTCTACTCCCCCAACGGGGACGTCTTCTAATGTCCTTCGCCCTGTCCTTCCCGAGGCAAGGGAGTCGGGAATAACCCTCTCGGCAGGGTCTACTTCCGAGGGTCATGCCGACTCGGACCTTGATGAAGGGGGAGAACTGGGTTGTGACCTTCCGAGAGGATTTAGCGAGGGGGAGCCCATTTCTCCCTTGAACTCGCCGCCCGCCAAGCGCGCCCGCCTTCGCTCCCCTACACCAGTTGGTGAACAAGGGGTAGCTACCCCCGATGTGGGCGCTGTCCCTCCCACGGTTATGTCTTCGCCCGCGATCGTTACCCAGGGTTTTCGCGTAGCTCCAACATCATTTTCAACAAGTTCGGACTCCGAAGGTGAAACCCATGCTTGCGGAATCGAGGGGAATATCGAAGCCCCATGTGTCGAAGGGGGAAGGATTACGCCGGGAGCTGGGCCGGAGATCGCCCTTGCCATTTCAGCTGGGGATTTTTCGGCCTCCCATACCTGGTTAGAGGGTCCTCCTCCAGAACTCGCGGCCGGAAGCGAAATCTACGATCGTCGATGTGAATCCCTGGATCAAGGTACATGTATGACCGAATTTTTCCTTTTACCATTCTGTGTACGGTGTCCTTTTTCCGATAATGCCTTTATATCAGAGACTCCACCCCCTTTGGGACACGCAATGCCCTCCTTGCACGGGGGCGACCCTTAACCAGCTGGAGTAACGGTAGTGGACGTCCTCCCGAGTTCTTCAAGGGAAACGGTACTCGTCGAGGTTCCGCCATTGGTCCTGTCGGATCTCGTCGCCCGTCCAAGCGTGCGACAGTTATGGAGAAGAGTTGCCGACCGAGCGGACACCGCGTTGGAGCGAGGTGTGCTAGCCCCTTGCGACGTTGGCTTACTGGAGGACGCCTTGGAGGCTGCCGAGATGAAGGTAATTTCTTACTCTTGATCAACGTCGTTGAATCCCGGGCTAAGATCTTTGCTCAATGTAGGCCTTGGCTCTCTCACGGGCGGCCCAAGACGCCCGCCGTCAGGAGAGGAGCTCCCTTCATGAGCGGTTGGCCACTGCTAAGGCCTCCGCTGACTTTGCTCACCGCGGCGCGGCAGCCACCGCGGCCGCTGCGGTCGAAGAGCGCTCCGAGCTCCTTCGGAGGATTAGCGAGCTGATAGCTGAAAAAGACCATCTGGCTAAGACGATCTCGGAGAAGGACGATCGGGCAAGACTCCTCAAAGTGGAAAACGAGAGGGCCCTAGTCGAGGCGAAATCTCAGGTCGATCACGCCCAACGGGTGGCGACAGAGGAGCGCCAGGGCCTGCTACACCAGATCTCTGAACTGGAGCTGGACAAAGCTCGGCTGACCTCTAAAGTCCAGACCATGGGGTGCCAATGGGGTGATATTTCCCTGTTGGCTTGGAAATCTATGGAGTCATTGGAGCACATGCTTACGGAGTTGGCCGTCGAAGTCCCTACCCGGACTCACGGCCCTGAAGATGCCCCAGCAGCTTCCGAAGGATCGAAGAGGCTTCGTCGTTGGCCCTGAATGCAGTGCGTTCCTTCGGCAATCATTGCTCCCGGGTGACGACCTCGATGTTGCTCGGTATGCTTCACTTCCGCGAATGCCCCCACGTCCACGAGCTGGAGTCCTCGCATTTAGATCTCCCGGCTGAGAAGGGCGCCATGTCGCAAGCACTTCATGTCGTCCGAAAGTCCATCAGGGTCTTTCACCATCGTATCTGGGACTTCATCGGTGAGGCGGTCGCCAAGATCGCCCTACGGCGCACTCTTGGGGCCGATGTCAACCCCGGGGCTTGGTTGGACGAAGTTCCCCGCCGGGGTGAGGGAGAGGGGAGTGGTCCGGGTTCGGAGGTTGCTCCTCAGGTGTGACTCCGAACCCTCACCCCCCTGGCTGCTCTCAGCTTATGTAATGACACATTCAACAGATGCAATCATTTTGTTTATAACACAGAAATTTTGAACTACTGGTTTATCTCTACCCGATGCCCGAACCTCGTAGGTATCAGACAGCGACCCGCTCCTTATTCCGGACCGCCTTGTGCACCGCCGACTACGCCACTGGGGTTTTACCGTAGAGTCGCTGCGTTTTTGGGCGAATCGAGCCGGCAGACAACGGGGTTAAGTCCGGACCTTCCGGGATGCTACCTTGATCTTGGCGAGTCCTTGTAACTTTTTGGTTATAACACCCTGAAGCCCTGTAACACACGGCGGGTACGAGGATTAACATCCTCGGCCGTCTTAATTTTCTCATTACGTCGATCTTTCTCTCTTTTATTGGGAGTACGTCCCAAAATGCGTCCATCTTAGTTATTGTAGCGCAACTATTGGGGTATTGTACATGTAACATCTTTAATGCACTGTTGGTTCAAGCGCTATTGAAGCGAGGTGATGGGACGCGATGAGCATAATCGTTGGGAGCCTGCCCAACGACTCCCTTTAAAAGCTGGCGTCTATTCGAAGATCTCACTTGATGCTAGCCCCGATATCGCTCCGGCTTAGAGAAATTGCAACATCGGGCCTAGGTTATGTTATCAGCATGCCGTAGCACTGTGTACGGGAATGGCGTGACACGAGCTGGAGTGCCCGTGGTTTTCGTGAAGCCTCTAGTGTCCGCCGAGTCACGTCTAGCGCCGCGATATCTAATAGGTCGCGCGGGGGTTGGCCGCTTTGTGGTCCCTACGGCAAAGCCCGAGTGGATCCTCTAGTCTTAGAAAAGCCGGGCTCCAGCGGGCGCCGCAATAGCCGAGAAAGATTAGCCATCTTCATACGCCCAATGATAACAAAGATATCCAGCGAGACTCACAGATGCGCGGCGCCACTGGCGACTCCGTGCGATTTTTGGCTCGGGGGAACGACATCCCTGACGTTTATACTCCGTAGAGTACGCCGGGCACCTACGGCAGCTCTGTGCGATTTTTGGCTCGGGGGAATGACATCCCCGACGCTTTATACTCCGTAGAGTACGTCGGGCGCCTACGGCAGCTTCATGCAATTTTTGGCTCGGGGGAACGATATCCCCGACGCTTAATACTCCGCAGAGTACGCCGGGCGCCTACGGCAGCTCCGTGCGATTTTTGGCTCAGGGGAACGACATCCCCGACGCTTTATACTCCGCAGAGTACGCCGGGCGCCTACGGCAGCTCCGTGCGATTTTTGGCTCGGGGGAACGACATCCCCGACGCTTTATACTCCGCAGAGTACGCCGGGCGCCTACGGCAGCTCCGTGCGATTTTTGGCTCGGGGGAACGACATCCCCGACGCTTTATACTCCGCAGAGTACGCCAGGCGCCTACGGCAGCTCCGTGCGATTTTGAATCATACCAGCCCAAGATGAGCCACAAGTGTGTTCAAGCATGCATATATTAACGATTGATAACACACATACATGGAAAACATGAACCAGGACCCTGCCCAACAGAAAACGAATACATAAAACAGCCCAGGGGGTCCTTATGCGTAGTATCGACAGAGGCGATCGGCATTCCAGGTGTGGCCCAAAGGCCGGCCGTCTAGCGTGGATAAGCGGTAGGCTCCTTGGGAAAGCTGAGTGGTGACGAGGTAGGGGCCTTCCCACTTGGACTCGAGCTTCCCAACCGTCGCGGAATGCAAGGCTTTCCGAAGAACGAGGTCTCCTTCGCAGAATTTCCGCGGGCGAATAAACTTGTTATGAGCTCGGGCGGTTGTTCGTAAATACTTGGAGATATGTTCCGCCGCAGTTGAGCGGACACCATCTAGCAGGTCGAGGGAAACTTCTCGTTCGGAGGGCGACGCGGAGTCGAGCACTCGCGGGGATTTGGCTTGAATTTCTTCTGGGGTAACTGGCTCATCGCCATAAAGTAGTTTGAACGGGGTGAATCCCGTGGGACGGGTCTCCGTGGTGCGCATAGACCACAATACATGAAGTAGCTGTTGGGGCCAAGCGCCTTTCGGGAGGCCCACCAGCCGCTTTTTCAGTGCAGTGGCTATGGTACCGTTGGCACGCTTGACGGCCCCATTAGACTGGGGATGCCCCACAGAGGCATAATGAAGCCTAATACCCATTTTTTTGCAGAATGATCTGAACGCTTGGGAGTCGAACTGGAGACCATTGTCCACCGTGATCTCTCGGGGAACCCCGAACCGGCATATGATGTTCTGCCAAAGGAAACGCTGTATGGCTGCGGATGTTATTTTCGCCAACGGTGACGCTTCTGGCCACTTGGAGAAGTATTCGTACGCGACGACGATGAACCTTACGTCCCCGGGGCCTCGGGGTAGCGGTCCGACGATGTCCATCCCCCACCGGGCCAAAGGCCACACCGGGGGAATGGGATGTAGCTCACAAGCGGGGCGATGACCTTCCCTAGCCATCCATTGGTAGCCTTGACATGTTCGAACAATCTCCTCAGCGTCGGACGCGGCCGTAGGCCAATAGAACCCTTGCCGAAAAGCCTTTCCAACCAGTGTCCTTGGGGCGACATGAGAGCCGCAATGGCCCGCGTGAATGTCGGTGAGGAGTTGCTGTCCTTCGGAACGCGCGAGACACTGGAGGAGTGGAGCACACACCCCTCACTTGAACAATACACCATTTACAAGCTGAAACGTTAGCGCTCACTGCTGCAGCCTTCGGAGCAACAGCGCGTCATCGGGCTTGTATATTCCTTGCAGGAACGCGCTGATCGACTCTCTCCAATCCTCCATAGAGGATATCGAGCAGACCGAACTGGCCATTGACTCGTCTTGACGAATGGCGGGAGTGGAAATTACTTCAACAAAAGCCCCTTTAGGAGGAGGAGCCTGAGCGCTCGCCGCTTTGACGAGGGCATCCGCTTGTTCATTTCCAGCTCTCGGGATGGTCGTTACGGTAAAGCCCCGGAAGAATCGTTCCTTTGCTCGAACCGCTGCCAGGTATTTGACGAGGTCATCATCTTTGGCCTGGAAGGATTTGTCGATGTGCCCCGCAATCAACCGCGAGTCGGTGTGTGCCATAACCCTTCGAGCCCCAAGGGCCTTGAGCTTATCCAAGCCGTATAAAAGGGCTTCATATTCCGCCACATTGTTCGTTGCAGGAAATTCCAAACGCGCTGAATAGGATATAGAATTACCCTCAGGGGTGGTGATAATTGCTCCCACCCCAGCTCCGGAAGCCCCATACGCGCCGTCGGTATGGAGTAGCCAAACGGGCTCCGAAGAATCCTCATTTAAGGGTTGAGCTGGGGGAGTCCACTCTGCTACAAAGTCTGCGAGGATTTGCGACTTAATAGCCGTGCGAGCGACATAGCTTAGAGAGAACGGAGCCAACTCTGCTGCCTACTTTCCTATACGCCCGGTGGCTTCTTTGTTTCGCAACACTTTGGTCAAAGGAAATGATGATGGCACTGTGATAGGATGCGCCAGAAAATAGTGTCGTAGCTTCCGCGAGGCCATTAAGATGGCATACGCTAGCTTCTCCAGCTCGGTGTACCGTGTTTTGGCTCCTTGGAGAGCTTCCGACACAAAATATATGGGGCGTTGAAGGTTCCCCTCCTCACATACGAGGACCGCGCTGACCGCCGTTGGAGACACAGCTATGTATAGAAGTAACGGAGCCGCAGGCGGTGGAGAAAACAAAGTAGGCAGCTTGGCCAAATGCATTTTGAGTTTGTTGAAGGCCGCGCCACATTGGGCGTTCCACTGAAAATCGTCATGGCCACGTAGCGTCTTAAAGAAAGGGAGTCCCCGTTCGGCAGCCCGGGACAAGAAACAGCTGAGGGCCGTGAGGCGACCCGTCAGCCTCTGCACCTCCCTGGCAGTCTTGGGTGGCTCCATGGAGAGGATGGCTTCGACCTTCTCCAGATTTGCCTGTATTCCTCGGTCGCATACCAAAAAACCAAGCAGCTTGCTAGCCTGCACTCCGAATACGCATTTTGCCGGGTTAAATTTAACACCAGCTTTCCGTAGGCTGTGAAAAGTTTCCTGCAGATCACCAGAGTGGGAGCTGGCAAGCTTGCTTTTAACGACGACATCATCGACATACGCCTCCACATTCCGGCCCAGCTGCTCAGCGAAGATAAGTGCCACAAGTCGACTGAAGGTAGCCCGGCATTCTTCAATCCAAACGGCATTCGGGTGAAACAGTACGTGCCCCCAGGGATGATGAAGCTTGTCTTGGCCTCATCCTCGACGGCCATGAAGATTTGGTGATATCCAGAATATGCGTCCAGAAAACTCATCAATTCACAGCCGACGGTGGCGTCAACCAGCTGGTCTATGCGAGGGAGTGGGTAATTGTCCTTCGGACACGATTTATTTAAACATGTGAAATCGATACACATTCGCCATGTGCCGTTGGCCTTCTTGACTAAAACCGGGTTGGCCAGCCATTCCGGATGATGAACTTCACAGATTATTGTTGATTTTAATAGCTTCACGACCTCGGCTTTCGCAGCTTGCTGGTGCTCTATCGACATACGCCGAAGCTTCTGCTTAATGGGCCTGGCATCGGGTCGGACAGCCAAGTGATGTTGGATGATAGTCTGGTCAACCCCGAGTATGTCAGCGGGTTCCCAGGCGAAAACATCAATATTGGCACGGAGAACCTGAAGAAGCTCCTTCTCCTCCTCCGGGTTAAGGCCACCCCCCATGGATACTTGACGTGGGTCTTCCGGGGAAACCAAATGAATCTTCTTAATCACCCCTTCCAATTTGGGTTTCGGAGTCCATCCCGACGCCGAAGGAGACGAGATGGGCATGCCCAAGGAGTTCTCGCCGAGCACGTGCACCTTGCGAGAGGGCTTCCACGTTCCCGCCTCTATTTGCCGAGCAATATCTTGATCTCCTCTGACAGTAATAATTCCCAGGGGCCCCGGAAGTTTCATACACAAGTAATTGTGGTGAATGACCGCTCCGCAAGCGTTAAGCGTTGGGCGTCCCAGGATGACGTTGTAGGGCTAGGATAGATCAACAATATCAAACATGACGTCCACACTCTTGGCTTGGTCCTCCGGCCCAAAGGACACTTGGAGTATGATCCTGCCTAGCGCACGGAAAGGTTGGCCTCCAAACCCCTGAAGAGCGGGCCCGGGCAGATGCATCCGGCTCCGCGGAAGACCCATCTGGTCGAAATCCTCAAAAAATAGAGTGTCCGCGGAGCTTCCCCCGTCAATGAGAACCCGTCGAACATCACACCTTGCTATACAAGCTTGTATCACCAACGGATCCTGATGTGGGAAGTCAATGCCCTGCGCGTCGAGAGCCGTGAAAACGATATCGACGTCGAGGTCTTGCGGGGAAGGTTGCACCAAGGAGACGGCAACATGGTGCAGACGGCGAGTATACGCCTTCCTCTGCCTTTCTGATGCAAACTCTGATGAAGACCCCCCAGTGATCACATTGATAACCCGACGCGATGCTCCTTCGGATGTCCCAATACGGAGGACCGTCGGGATTGAGGGAAGGGAATGGTCGTCTGAAGGTGGCCCCCGTGACACCACGTTCATCTGTGTACCCTGGGCCTGATCCCGAAGATGGCTTTCTCGGAGGGCTGCCACCGAGGGGCAGAGCCGAGTGACATGATCGCTTCGACCATGCACCTCGCACCATAGCCCCTGTCCGGAGGGCTCCTGCCGGTGATATCCTTGGGATGGGCGGTCTGACTGTGGGCAACCGCTATCTCGGCTCGAGCCCCTTCCTTGGCCTCGACCTCGCCGTCCCCTCCCTCAGCCAATGGAAGAGCTATCACCACCATCGGCCTCGGCGCCTCCAACATCCAGCACATATCGACGGCGCTGACTCCTACTTGCTCCGCCGGTGTAGGTTTCCCCAACGTCTTTGGCGCCTCTGGATGGCAGCGTGTCTCCGTGACGGAGCTGAGTATCTTCCTCTGCTCGGGCGTATTCTTCCATCTTATCGAAAAGCTTGGCCACCGTTTTGATGGGTTTTCGAGCGTTGTATGCGGCCAGTGGTCCCGGGCGGAGGCCTCGTATCGCCGCGTTGATAATGGTCATCTCATTGACGTCTTTAACTTGACATCGAACTTTGGCGAACTGTTTAAAGTATTCGCGGAGCTTCTCCGTCTGTTTTTGCTGGATGGCGAAGAGTTGGCTTGCATCAACACGTTCAGAGTAGCTTCCTTGAAAGTTATTGTAAATTTGACTCCGGATTTGCTCCCACGAATCCATAGAACTTGGTTCGATAGTGAAAAACCAGGATAGCGTGATGCCTTGAAGGGCGAGGGGCAACCCTTTCGCTTTTGTGGAATCGTCACCTCCTGCGGCTTCGATCGCAGTCTCATAGATGCGCACAAATTCGCGAGGGTCCGCGTCCCCCTTGTAGGGCTCGATAGTAGGCATCTTGAAGTCCTTTGGCCACGCGGCTTGCCGAAGATCTACGGAGAGAGGAGACTCTGATTCCGTTTGTCGGCGTGCCCAACGGTGAGGGGGCGGAACCTCGTGACTTTCCGCTCTTTCGACAGGGATTTGCCCCGCCGCTGTTGGAGGTTCCACAACACCTGGAGGTGTAGGGAGGTTCCGGGTCTGCAGCTCGCTCACCGCACCCCGAAGATCTTTCAACTCTTGCTGGAGCGCACCGAGGACTTGGAGGAGAGCGCCTTCCGGTCCTCGCGCGGCGGTTCCCTCCACCACGGGAGTACCAACTGCTGGAGCGTCTTCAGCAGACATAAGACCGCCCGACAGGTGACTAGGGCCAGGATCTGAGTCCGGCCGAAGTCGTGGCCCAGCCTGCCCTCTGGCATACTCCTTCGAGATGCCCACATCTCTGTCCGACACGGTGGCGTGCCACCCTGAGGAATTACCTTGATTGGGGGCATGGACCGTTCCCTCGTCAGGCGAATCTTCCCAGGGAGTCACCAAGTCCCCCCTCTTGCTCGAGCCCGCGAGGTTGCTTCCACCGTGCTTCGCTTCTTCTTTGTCGCCTTTGGCGGCATGTCCGAGTAGTGACTTCTACTACCGTCGTTCCCCACGGACGGCGCCAATCTGTTGTTGCATAAACACAACAGATGGTACAAAGTACCTTTTCTTTCAAGGGAACAAGATTTTTCCTCCCTTGGCCCAGACCCCTCCAGGGGGTATTTATACAAACCCTTATAGTTCAACTTGGGGTTACGTGTCCCTTTTTGAGAATACACGTTGCTCCCTTACTACTTAATTTGACATGACTCTCATTAATTACAAGACCACATATGGTCATGACTCACGCACAACATTCATTTCCCCATATTAAAAGGCCAGCTGGGCTGATTAAGTACAGGTGGAGATCAGCCCATCAACACTAGCCATTATATTTTGGGGCAATCATGAACACCTTTATTAGTAGCTACCATGACTTTTATAAATGTCGGAGAAAATTCAATCTAAGATGGCATTTATATATGCTAGAGACAATCAACTGTAACTTTTAGATGAAATGAGTGAAAACCCCATAATTAGGTGTGAGTTCTTTCGGTGGGCCTAAAATTTCCAACACTACATAGGATAAAATACTCCCTCGATCTGTCCACCCAAAACCAGCAGTAGCGTAGTATCTCTCTTACTCCTCGATCTCTCTCCCCAAGCTGGCACCCTCTCTTGCTCCCTCCACTCAAATCTCTCTCCCCCACCAGATCTGACCAAAGAATCGAAGCCCCAAATCCTACACAAGGAGGACGAGGCCTGGCAGCTAGCTAGGTATGTTTTTGCTCTCTCCCTACTACAATCTCCATCCCGAATTTGCTCTCATTTTGAGTTTCAAGCTAGGGCAGTCCTTGGTGGCAAGTTCCTCGACGGCCTCCATTGATGGGGGTGGAGGAGGTGGCGTGGCGGCGGCGGTGTAGGAGGTGAGAGTGGGCGGCGAAGGTGGGCGAGGTGGAGGAGGTGACACAGCGATGGGAGGAGGAGTTAGGGGTAGAGGTGTCGTGTGTCAGGACTCGAGGGGATTGGGTCTGAAATTTTAAAATCAGAGTAGGATTTGTGGGGGCTAATTTGTGGATAGAAATCGAGAAAAGTAAGAACAAGTATAAAGTAAAGTAAGAACGAGAACTAGGTAAAGTAAGAGCATGTAAAACTAGGGTTTCATTTTCTTGGATTCTTCCAACAGTTGGTTACAAGCATTTTATACAGGTTAAGAGCTTAAGCTTGATTAAGACATGATGAGGGAGTTCTGGCCCGATTTTTCGATGAGAATGATAACTTGGATTAATTGATATGACGTTGACGATGAGGCAACTTGACTGAAACAACCAAGTCCATTCTACAATCGCTACACCATATCCTGGTCGATATCAACCATGCTAAGGACGCAATTGACCTAAACACAAGATTCAATTCTTGTGAGCAATTGAAGAACAAGATAAAGAGCAATCTGAATATTGCAAATATGAATAAGAAACACAAAGAGTTGAGGCCTGCAATTGCAGTTGTTGGTCTAGTCGACACAAGAAGACATGACGAAGTTTCATGGTGGAGAACTAATCTAAAGAAACCTGTGTTACATAGTTAATTGAGCCTCTATTTATAGAGGCATGTATGTCCTTGCTATATGGAAACTAATCAAATCATATCTAATTCTATCTCTATTTCTAAAACTAAAACATTGTTTTGCAGATTCTGACATGCACAGAGATGGGGCCAGATCTATTGGAAAGAAAGCAAGATAAGCTTTCCATGCTGTACTCACACATTCTAAATAGACTCTTGATGTAAATTCTATGAGCATTTGAAGTCGGTCTTATCAGGCTAAATCAGCGTTGGATTGTTTTAGTAATTGCGGTGCACACAAAAGGCATTTAGAGGTGGGGCTGGATCCATTGGAAAGTAGATGAGTTATGTTTTTTTTATTCTGTACTCACACACCTCAAACAAGGTTCGTATGCAAACTCTATGTATGTTTGAAGTTGGTGTTATCTCCAGAGGCCGAATTGGATTCCAATGTGTTCAATTTGAACCTTGCTTTGAATTGGACAAAAGTGACGTGAGGACTTTGAGGAAGTGTTGGGGGAGACGTTGACTTGGTATTGATGTGTTGAACGACTTCCCTTTAGGTGGACCCCAATCACGAGCGCATAGTGTTAATGCAATCCGTCTTATATAGTTACACAAATAGGTATTTTTATCATTAGGTAGCATCATATTCTCATTTAAAACAAATTGAAGTTGAAGAAATGAATTCACCTCTTGTTCAATATTGAAATCTATGGTTGTATACGTATATGGTATGGTCACATCATCCTCCCCTTCTTGACACAAAATTGTCCTCGATTTTAACAGATATGTAGCCTCATATACTACATGATCTTGATAAGAAATCTTGGTACATGACAAAGGATGCAACAAACTCTCATTATGTAATATCATACGTTCTTTATTAAATAAGGTTAAACCTCTTTAAAACAAGGGTACCTGATTGGAAGTATTTTCATTGGATGGTGTTGGAACTATGTATGTATGTGTCTCTTCTGGATCCCCTTCTTTAGAAAATAGGGTATTGGATTGTGACATGATATTGTTGATCTCAATAATATGTAATTTCTTTTTTTTATCATAAATGGAGTAATGGTTATGGTATATGGAAGTAACCCACAACACTCCTCTTCTTGAAAGCTTTCCTGTAGTTCACAAATAACACTAGAAGAACTAGAAATATTAAGGTTAATGCCATTAGTTTCCTCTACATGATAGTGTTCCTCCTCCAAAGTTGAACCTTTCAATTCTGAAGTTATCCAAATTCGATGAACCATGTAACTTCTCTTTTCATCATACTCGCCTATTAGGTAAAATTTATAACAAAATAATAAAAGTGAATTGGAAATATTGAATAAATTCTTCTCTAGACAACTCAGTTTACAAGTATAATCAATCTCAATATAACCTAAAGTGTACGAAGAAGAAATCTAATTCAGCTTATCTCTAGCATGGATTAATTGCACATTGACAAAATCAACAGCATTTATTTTAGCACATGAATTTGAAATTAAAACAGAAGAATCATGTTTAACTTCTGGTTGTGCCAAAGATTTATGCAAAGAATTAGCACACAAGTTATTCTCAATACTTAAATCAATGCAGTCCGAATTCCCTACTTAAAACATGTGTATATCAGAATTATTTTCCACTAGTTTTTGCTCTAAAGTGGCATGAACAGTGAATAATTGTAGTTCTTCGTTGGCATACTCACCTTTAGTGATGATAGCACCATTATATTTACCTTTTTGGTTCTCCTCAGATGATGTAGGGGCATCATCACCTCATGTTCCTTCTCATGCAATAGAGTTGGTGCCTCAATCAGCTCATTCTTTTCTTCAGCATGGTTCTCAACTTTCTGCAAGTTGTTAGTTCCAGAAAAAGATACAAATATAGGTTTGTTCTCATGTGCCCTATCATCAAAATCCTCAAGTCTTTCTCAATCGGACTTTCAATCTTACAAGTAAGTATAAACAAATGAGAGAGAGAATTATATTTTTTGTGAACAAGAAGGTCCTGAATTTCTTGATTAAGCCCACTTAAGAATCTATTCTCTGTAGTTTCAGCATGTTCCTCTAAATCACAACGCAACGAACGAGTTTTCAATTCATAATAGTATTCCTTTCATTTCTATTACCTTCTTTTAAATATTGTAATCTAGCTAGCAAATAATCAGTATGATATTTAGGAATAAATTTATCTCTCAAAAGTTTCTTCATTACATTCTAAGTTTGAGGCACTCTACTATATCTACTAAGATACTTCCACCAAAGTATTGCATTATCAATAAAAATACTAGCAGCAGATGTAATCTTTTGCCTATCAGACCACTCATAACATTTAAATTCTTTCTCTAATGCTATTGCCCAATCAACATAGACATCAGGATCAAATTTACCAGTAAAGGATGAAAATACATACTTGACTTTAGTTAATGTATCATCATCGCATATCTCTCTTTATAACCTACACATACTTCATTAATTTTGCTGGAGTCGACGACGATTACAATTATCGGAGCAATCAACTTTAGTGTGGGCGACATAGTCGTTCTCTTCGATATCATCATCTTCATCTAACGAAGAGTTCGAAGGAAACAGTGCATGTTGAGTAGCTGAAGGTGAACGTTTATCAAGGTTCTTAACTCTATTGTTGATGGTGGTAAGGGTCTTATTAAGCTGATCCAACACGTTGTTGGTCTCACAAAAATTTCTGCTATGTGATTTTGAACCTTTCATGGTTAGTAGAAAACAAAAAAATATACGAGAATTATATAAGTCCCTATAAACTACTAGGAGGTGGAGCTTGACAAGTCACAGATATCTCAAACTCTTACCAAGCTATTACAAATTCTTACCAATGCAAAACAGGTGGTGTAACCAGTGGCTGGTTCGTGATAACTTGACTCAAGTGATGTGTATAGCGATTGTCAATATGTCAAGACCTGTATTGGTTAGTAGTAGATGTAGCTTGGAAGACTCTAGATATGTAGTAATAGAGAACAATCGGTTAATTTTAGAAATTGCATAGAATTGAATTATAGTTTGTATCTAGCACTGGCCTTATGTTGCTGATCAACAAAAGATGGATGAAGGCTAAAACAAGTGTATAACAAAGTATAGGATTGGTAGACACAAGATAATTCAATTGAACGTAATTGGGAGTGAAAAGCACAAGTACTGACCCAAATATGAGAATGATAGATATTTATCCATTGGACAAGACATCGGTATTTTGGCTGTAACTTTTTGCCAGATGCCTCTATTTCAATGATTTTTTTTGCTTCCTGACGGCTTTTTTCTACAATTTTTATTTTGGGGCCAACTTCTAGAAACTGACAGAAAAATTCGCACAAAAAGCATATGTGTCGACTGTTGCAGATTCAAAACAGAAATTTTTGGGTTAACTTTCACAGCAGATATTTTTAACTGCCTTACTAGAATGAAGCAAAATTTTACAGACAGATAGATAATGAAGTTATGAATATAATGGCGGTGGTCTCACTAAAAAACAATTAAGGAATGAAAAGTTATGGTATTTTTCGTGGTGGCTGCATAATAGGGAA
Source organism: Melocanna baccifera (assembly GCA_036346265.1). NCBI lineage: Eukaryota > Viridiplantae > Streptophyta > Magnoliopsida > Poales > Poaceae > Melocanna > Melocanna baccifera. The sequence continues at coordinate 20,471,138 of CM070681.1, forward strand.
TCTTCTGGCTAAAATTGGGAATTCAGGTTTGGACACGGGATATTTTTTTTATAGTTTTATGGCACCAAAGTTATGACTAGCAAATAGACAAAGCTAAAACAGACACAACTTTAATCTAGCAAACCAAAAATAACAGATCGAAAGGCATAACATGGTTTGGACAGCGAAAATTAACTCTTTTTGTTGGTCAATTTTCTAGTTATAGGTATGAAAAATAAATCCAAAACTAAAATCTTACCGGGCAGTCCGTGCTCTGATACCAACTGAAGAGGGAGTTTTGGCCCGATCTTCCGATGAGAACGATAACTTCAATTGATTAATATGATGTTGATGATGAAGCTACTTGACCAAAATGATCAAGTCTATTCTACAATCTTTACACCACACCCTGGTCGATATCAACCGTACTAAGAACACGGTTGACCTAAAAATGAGGTTCAATTCCTATAAGCAATGAAAGAACAAGATAAAGAGCTATTTGAATATTACAAATATGAATGAAGAATACAAAGAGTTGAGGCATGTACAGAAGAAATTTTGGGATGGGGCTAGATCCATTTGAAAGAGGGCAAGATAAGTTTTTTATGCTGTACTCACACATTCCAAACGGACTATTGATGCAAATTCTATGAGCATTTGAGTTTGGTCCTGTCAAGCTGAATCAGTGTCAGATTGTTTTAGTAATGGTGCACACAGAAGGCATTTGGAGGTGGGTCTAGATTCATTGGAAAGTGAACAAGTTATGTTTTTTTATCTTGTACTCAAACACCTTAAACGAAGTTCGTACGCAAATTCTATGCACGTTTGAAGTTGGTGTTGTCTCCGGAGGTTGAATTGGATTTCAAAACATGTTCAATTTGAACCCTTGCTTTGAATTGGGTAAAAGTGACGTGGGGACCTTGAGGAAGTGTTGGGGGAGATGTTGACTTGGTCATGATGTGTTGATCGACTTTCCTTTAGGTAGACCCCAACCACGAGCGTGTAGTGTTAATGCAATCTGCCTTGTATAGCTACACAAATAGATATTTTTATCATTAGGTAACATCATATTCTTATTTAAAATAAATTAAAGTTGAAGAAATAAATTCACCTCTTGTTCAATATTGGAAGCTATGGTCGTATGCATATGTGGTATGGTCACATCAAGACAAGAGACAATGAACAATTTTTATGACAAAAGTGCAAAATTTAGCAAAAGTAATACTACTCATTTGAACGATAGCCGTTGGATGGAGATCAGATGCTCGCCCCTCATAACCCTTGGTGGCTTAAGTGAAGTCGGTGGTGACATTCATAACTCAGACTACGTTCGATCAACATTGTGCAAATTGTTTCAGCCCAAACGTTCGGACCTTTTGAACATCAAATCGCTATCAGTCGTTGGATGTACATCGAACAGTAGAGAAGATAGCATCTTCAGACTGTTCAAACATCAACTCGCTTTTGATCGTTGGATGCGCACTGTACGATCCAGGATAGGACCCCTTCGGCCTGTCCGAATGTTCCTTCAGTGCATCTGAGCAGCACGATCCTCTTACCGCTTCGACTTTACATCTCAGCCGTTCAGTGCTCACCTCCTCCATTTGATTTCTCCAACTAATAGAACTTAGTCCTGACAATACCTTCCCCTCAAAGACTCTTGTCCTCAATGGTAGCTTGGATCTTGGAGGTACTCCTAACTTCCAAAGGAAATTTCCCAAGGTCTCAAGCTCAAGCTTACTATCTTGTAGGTGAATAAAACTAATTCCATGAATAGAGTTCCTTGGAGCTTGAGAAGATTGAGATGGTACAGTTATCTTCAACAGAGGGGGAATTTCATGATCATTTGCACTAGGAATATAAATATGCAATAGTGGCACTTGCCTCCTCCTTAAGTTCCTTGTCCTCAAGGAACAAAACAGGGAAAAACTCGTTGTATAAAGTCCGCATCCTCCCAGTTGGCTATACTGGTAGGAAGATTTAGCCATTATATAATGCTTAACATAAGTGATAACTTCTTGTTTCAATCCTGGCCAATAAAATAGCAGTTTAACTCTCTGATAAGTGGCTCTTCCTCTAGAATTTCCATCAAGAGCTAAACTATGCATTGAAGCCAAGATTTGCTACTTCAGAACAGTGCTAGTTCCCACATATTATCTGTTTTTATACCTCAATATACCATTCTTCAATGTGAAGTACTCTCTGGCATTAGGGTCAATAGTTAGTTGTTCCATCAATTCCTTACATTAGTTATCTTGCTCATCACTAGTTTGGACCTCAGTTACCCATACCGGAATTGTTGCCGAAATAGCCATAATATGATTCAAATTGGGTGCTTTGGATAAAGCATCTGCCACGTTGTCCTCTCTTCTTCCTTTGTACTCCCTTCTATAGTTGTGCCCCAATAATTTCACTAATATCTTGTGCTGGATTCCCTCGGTTAACTTCTGATCTTGAACATATCTTAGGCTTTGATGATTAACTCCTCCAACAATAGGTACAAACTAGGCCATATTCTCAATACAACATAGTTGTGCTTTAGAGTTCCACCTTGTAATGCAATATATTACAATATCACAACAATCACATTTGTTTATGAAGATAACCAATTTGCTGCACAAACTGAAATGTGAGGAGCTTTCTTACAATCCAATAATGAGTATAAGTGAAGAATTTGCTCAACCTGTTTTGCCATGACTTTCTGAAACTCTAGCCTAGTGAATGATTGAGTAGAAAGTGGCCATTGTTGTAGAGCTTGAATAAATTTCCTTCTTTTCAGTGCAAAACCCACTTCATTTTCATGCATAATAGGGTAAAATCTAAACCCTATTATTTTCAGTTCATTTTCGGTGTAGATGATCAATCAACAGAAGAACTTGCTCCAATTCACTGGCAGCAACAAAACACTCAACCAAACTTGGGTAAACTAAACAAGGATTCTCTGATTTATATAACCCTAGTGCCTTTCCCAGAGAGTAATGGCAAAAAGATCTTTTACCCTGAGTTGTTAGTTGACTAATATGCTGCAAGAGGGCATCAGCCAAACAACGGTACACAAGAACAATAAATAGTGCACTAATTGACCCATCTCTTTAATGCAAGCATACCAACTAAGATGAACCCAGGAATACTGAGCACTAGTTTTTAAAATGTTTATATGCTCAATAATTTCTTGCGCCATGACCAAACTAAGACAAGAAACACACTATGAATTATACATCAATAGCAATTGAACCTCATGTAGATTCAAGTCAACAGGTGAGATAGTTTGCAGAATAAGCAATAGTAGCTCTAGTAATTTCTGGACAGACTGAACTAGGCTTGGGATTACACTCATATCTAATATCATCTTCATGGGAATAATGCTCAAATTACCTAGGTCAAAGGGAAAATAGGGAGAGAAACGTACCCTTAACACCAAACCATGCATACCCATTGGTCTATAAGGCAGAGGCCATGATAGTAGTAGCCATAGTGCCTCAAATGAATTTTGGAGTGAAAGAGTAGCACAATACACCCTTACTGATTCAAGCTCAGTTGTCCTAGGTGTGCACTCCATATAAAGTTTATCCTTATCATTAAGTTGTTGCCACTTTGTTACTTGTTTTCTGTTGGGTGCCCGGTGATACTCAGTGATTTGCTGTTTATAATCCCCTGGACTAAAGCCTCCTCGCATCCATGATGGTATTTCGTTAAACAATAGACACAAACTATCTTCTATATGCTCATGATCTCCTGGATCCCATGACAACGTTGTCCTTGCCTTACTTGTATATTCCAATAATGGGGGTGACAAACCCCATGATTGTGCTTGTTCTGGTAACACAGCTACTGCATTGACTTCTCTCTTAAACAATACTATGAGAATTTCAATTGGTATGTAACCTGACTTTTTTTGTTGTGATCTCCCTAAGGGCTTCCCCATGTTACCAAGGAATTTATAATGGAAATATGGCATTTCATCTAACACAAAATGGGAATCTAGAATTGTTCCTTTTATCTCTGGTGCAAAAATAATAGAATCATTAACACTTTTCCTATCAGTCTGATCACTCATTATTAGTTGAGCCCATTTCAAGCACTTACCAATAGGATTAAAATAGAGTGATATCTCTCCTTGAGCTTCTTATTGTACAATCTCACCGTTCATGATCTCATCATGCTCCAGTGCAAATATAATATCACTATGGCCATCATTCAAGTCCTCTTATTTGTCAGAATTATCCTTGCCATTTGGCATTTCATCAAACAAGTCAAAAGCATGTTGAAAGAAATATTCTAGCTCCTTTTGGATCTCTTCTTGCTTATGCTTCCGCTGCATTTCTTGAGACCATTTCTTGTTATGCTCAATCATTGTGTTCTAATTTGGTTAAGAAGCTCTTAATCTTTTTTTGTTCCAATCTCATACTGACCCTGATACACAATAGTCTCTGAAATCGCCTTGACGCTAGAGTCATGGCGGAGAGCTGATGTTGAACAAGCTACTAGAAGTGGTGGGTTTGTGATGCCAACATCGCACTCCACTGTAGGCAACATTAGTGAAGTGTTTAACTCCAAAGGGTAATAAGTGGGCAAGGCGAAGTAGGAGTGATTAGTGCCATCAGCGAGGAGCACACATCGGTGATCAAGGTTGTGGAAGCTGTACATCATTGGTATTTGGTCGAACACTTGGTAGGCACAGTTTCCAACCTTCTCTTTCTTATACCCGTCTAGTTGTTGCACCCAAGAGTCCATGCCCCAACCACAGGAGTTTAACTGCAGCATCCCATCAAACACCTTGCAGGCATTCTCCCCGGAGCACACAGTAGGCAGTCAACCGAAGGAGCGGGCTACCATCCCTGAAGTAGGAGTTGATGTCGAGTTATAGCTGTAGCCCATCGATGGATTTGGCGCTTGAGGAATCAAACTGCCATAGCCTTCACCAAAACACACGAATCCTCAACTCCAAGGACAGATATGGAACTCCTTTTCCACCTGATCTATGTATCCCTAAGCTAGCTTTGGAATTTTACGAAGAGACTAGCTCTCAAACCATCACTACTCAAGAATCGGCTGGCTCTGATACCAATTGTTAGGACCCGAGGGGATTGGGTCTGAAATTTTAAAATCAGAGTAGGATTTGGGGGCTAATTTATGGATAGAAATTAAAGAAAGTAAGACCAAGTGCAAAGTAAAGTAAGAACAAGAATAAGGTAAAGTAAGAGCATGTAAAACTAGGGTTTCATTTTCTTAGATTCTTCCAACAATGGGTTACAAGCCTTTTATACAAGCTGAGAGCTTAAGCTCAATTAAGACAAGTAATGAACAATTTTTATGACAAAAGTGCACATTTTGGCAAAAGTAATACTACTTATTTGAACGATAGCCGTTAAATAGAGACCAGATGCTCGCCCCTCATAACCCTTATTGGCTTAAGTGAAGTCAGCGGTGACATGCATAACTCTGACTACTGTTCAATCAACATCGTGCGAACCATTTCAGCCCAAACGGTCGGACCATCCGAACGTCAAATCACTATCGGCCATTGGATGTACATCGGATGGCAGAGAAGACAGCATCTTCGGACTGTCCGAACATCACCTCGCTTCTAAACGTTGGATGTGCACTGGATGATCTAGGATAGGAACCCCTTCGGCCAGTCCAAATGTTCCTTCAGCGCATCTAAGCCGTACAATACTCTTACCGCTTTGACTTTACATCTCAACCGTTCAGTGCTCACCTCTTCCATTTGATTTCCCCATATAATAGAACTCAGTCCTGACATCGTGGAAGCGGGACTTGTGGTGAGATGACTGTGGGTTGGGGGTGGTGAGTAGGGGGCACGGAGGAGGTAAAGGGGTCAGAGCACAGAGGCGAGGAGGAGATGGAAGTACGCTGTAGGTTCACATTATCGATGCCACCCAGCTACCGGTGCCTGCACGCACACTGGAGGAATAGAGTTTAGCACATTAGCAGGCTGGAAACGGTAATTCGCGATGGGTCGGAGATATGCCACCGATGCCGTGGGCGATAGAAATTTCATGGCATGGTTTTCAGTTGGGCCAATCTTTTTATATTAGAAAGGGGGAACGATTGATTTTGTAGTTGTTGTTTGTTGCCCAAGAAAATTAGGCATGCGACTATGTGATAAGAATATATTTGTACCAAAATTTTGTAGTTGTTGTTTGTTGTGCAACAAAATTAGGCATGTTGTTAGTTGGTTTTGTAGATGGTGAATCAGCTTGTAGAACTCTTTTCTATTTTATGGGCTATTCTTATGTACAACAGGTAGCTGTGATGCCATGAAATGTGCTTCAGCAAATGGATTACTTGCAGCTTGTTCCATTAGTTCCGCAGAATGTGATTGCTTGAACTCACCAAAGCTATTTTTTTGGTTTGTAGGGTACATATGGAAAGAAATTCATTAACACTGAATGAGCTTTCTTGTACTTAACTTCCACGTAATAAGTTTGGGTACAACCTCGGCCTGGATAAAGAGAGGAAAGAAAATGTAAGTTGTATTTTGTATCATTTTGGTATTGCTACAAGCCGAGTTCACTCGTGTTTGAATTTAATACATATCCTAGTTGAGTATGCTTGATTCATCTACAACTTGTGTTAAGGCTGAAGATAGTGAATTGATCTTTTCGAATTTGTATTTAATGGAACATGATGGCTCGCCTCTAAATCTGACCAGGCGTTCAATAGGTAAGAAGTATTGCCTTCTCAGATAATTTTTCATGGCTTGTTCGATGAATGTGTGTGTATTTTCTTGTATTTCATGACACTCATATATTATCTGTATTTCATGACACTTGTATTCCTCTGTCAAATTCATGTCCTGATCTCCTCCTGGTCTGTTCTCTTGTCCTGCACTTGTATTGATCTCTTCTCCTAATACAATTATAGAGCATGGGAACCCCACAAATTTCCTTAGCCTAACAATTCAGTGGTTAGAATTGTTTGCCTCTAGGCAATAGTCCAATTGACTCTGTATCCAATTATGTTGTATGTGTTAAGGGTATTAGAGATATAATAGGATTACTTTAGTTGTTTACTTATTTGCCTAGGTTTCCTTATCCGATATGGTATATTCTTCTGTAATATCTCCTTGTACTCCTTATATATATTGCCCATTGGCGCTCTTCAATAAACACATAATATTCATAACATGCTATTAGAGCCAAGGTTAAAACCCTAACCTTGATCTTGATCTACTTCCACTGTTGCTACCCCCGAGAGAATCGATCTCCGCTCCTAGGGGCGGCCACTTCTTCTCTGGCGGTCTCCACCAGCTCCTGCCTCGTCCCGCTCAGATTTGCCTCATTTTGGGCCGCCACCACCCTTGGGTCGCCGCCGCCCTTCCTAGGTATCTGCAAGCACAAGGACGTGGAGGAGTTCAGTGTGGACCCGTACCTGCGATGCTACTCAATTACATGCTTTGGGTCTTCTACGTCCCACCTCCATCTCGGTGCCCGACACGATGCAGCCGCCGATGGGTAACGAGAGGCTGCTGCCCGCCGTCGTCTTGGGCATTGATCTGAGCCGTCATACTTCTATCTATTCCGCTTCGGCTTGACTTGACAGTATTTTTCAAGAGCTACACGCTACGACAATATTATCGAAACTTGGATTTCGAATTTTTACTATTTTAGTAACAACTCTTTTCAAATTCAATGCTACTACATACACTTTGCATTTCAAGGAGAGCGTTAAGGGTATTAGAGATATAATAGGATTGCTTTAGTTGTTTCCTTATATGCCCAGGTTTTCTTATCCAATATGGTATATTTCTCTGTAATATCCTTTTGTACTCTCTATATATATTGCACATTGGGGTTTTTCAATACACACATAATATTCATAACAGTATGCAGTGTTGTGGAGTTGTTGGCCTTGTACTTGTTAGTACCTCTACCTCATGTAAACATAGATATTGTCAAGCAAAAGGCTAGGGTTTGAAACATGGAATGCTTGCAGTGTGGTACTCCCCTTGTTTCTTCTGCTTGCAGTGTGATACCAAGATGTGCTATGTGGTTGAGTTAAACCGGGATGAATCTTTGAACTGTGTGTATGTGTATGCCATCCTATAGCATCCTGAAGCAACCCCAGGATTAGTTTTATGTACAGTGCAAGAGCAATAGTAATTCTATTGCAATGTGGGGTAATTTCAGGTATAGACATGTGCTTGTGAAAATAATCTGTAGGTTGTGCAACAGTGTTCCTATATGCATTCCATGTTTCAAAATTTTGCTTAGGAATGAAACTGCTACATTAAGTATGCATACTGAAGATAACAATTAGCACTGAAATGCAGGCATGTAAATACATGAATTAGTTTAACTAGTAATTTTTCTTTTGAAAATGGTAGTCAAATTCTCTTTCAACTTATTGACACAACATGTTCGGTCAAGATTTATAAGCATTGTTGGATGACTTCTAAGCGTGCCAGTCTGACATAGGCCTTGTTTTTTTTAGGACATGATTTTTTTTATAGTTGATAGGTTTGATAAATAGTACCGAGTGATAGAAGTTAAAACTAAAAGCCGATTGAAAAGCTGAAAAAAATAACCATATACATGATATGGTTTATAGAAATATACCAGCAAGATGAGAAGGTGTTAACCTACGTGCATATCGTTTACCCTCAGCTAGAAAAGGACGTTTGTAAAACTTGGCCTGCTGTGTAGAGTCTATATTAGCTAAACTGAACAGGCCTAAATACACCATCAATGCATTTACCATAAACTAAGAAAAGATATCCATCGCTACGTGGCTTATAACAAAGTACTAGTTGTTGGGCGCAGGTCTGAACACGTTCACCGTCAACTAGGATAAAATATTTTGTACAATCCAGCCTACATATAAACTGTAGTGAAAACCAAACGGATTCACACGCGTGTTCATCCCACTTATATTTGGTTATACCTTATTGTTTATACTACAGTAACTAACTTTCAAATGAGGTATTTTTTGAAGATAAAGTTTATAAATCGATTATAGTAGACACGGTATCGAATTTAGGTATACCGATCAAAATCGCATATGACTACCTCTCTCTGTACTCTGTCTCTCACGAATAACTAGAATTTAAAAGCCATAAATCGTAAGATATGGTTGAAAAGAATGATCCCTATAACAAAAAAACCGAACAGATTCACTAAGATTCATCTCATTTACATCAGGTGGTATTTATGCAAGAAATATCCTTGATTTTTAGCAGTTTTCCCTTTAGAGCACCCACAGTATGCAAAAAAATTGCCTCTAAGAAAAGAGAAAAAAAGCTTAGAGGCAGTGCTATACACTGCAGAAGGCTGCCTCCAAGTAAAAATGCTTGGCATCGTCTCTAGCCCTAGAGGCTACCTCAAAGTTCAAAAAAATTTCATAGCCCAGCTGCTGTGAGAGAGGCTAATGAAAAAGGGATTTTTGGATTTTTATTATAGTTATGGATCCGATCTTAAAGGCATCAGTAGTTTATATAAATTATATAAAATTATACTAAATTTATAAATTATATATGAATTCTATTCTAAAGATAATACAAGTATTACACATTGTAGATAGCCTTACACTCCTCTCCCTAACCTCTTCCTTATCACCCCTTTGACATGCTACAAAGTCAAGGGGGCTGCTCCACGCCTCTATAAAAGCCCCAAGCCCCAAGAAAGAAAAGAAAACCAGGAAAAAAAAAACTCACCCCTTTTTAGGACGGGATCCAATGCCCCCTCTCTCTCTCTCTCTCCTTTTACCCTTCTAGTCGCCTCTCTCTTCCAAAACAATCAATAGAGTAGCAAAAGTCAGCGCCTCCCCCTTATCTCTTCTCCAAAGCCAAGAAGAAGAAGAACCCAACAACTACGCGTCTCTTCTCCGGTCGCTGCTGCATTCTCTTCTCCGGTCGCTGCTGCGTGCCGAGGGGGAAGGGGCCAATGGAGGAGGAGCACTGCTTCAACAACTGGGATCTGAACGCCGTCGTGCGCTTCGCCTGCTGCCGCGGCCTCTCCCAGCCGCCGCAGCACGACCCCTTCGCCTCTTTCCCGCCCCCGCCGCCTGTGGCGCCGGCGCCGGAGCCTGTGAAGGAGCAGGAAGCGGATGCTGGGTGGTGCTTTCCGGATCTCTGCGCCGGTGAGAGCTCAGGCTTCGGGCGAGACGCCGACGAGCTGCTCAAGGCCTTCTGCGCCGGCCCTCCTCCCCTGCCGCTTCCTCTGCCTCCGCCGACGCCGCTGTCACAGCAGCAGCAGCAGAAGAAGCTGCAGACGGTGATGAAACCGGCGGACGTGCCCGTCCAGGCGGCTGCTCCGGCGAGGGCGCAGCCGAGCGGGCGGCAGGTGTCCGGCGGCGTGCCAAGATCCAAGAGAAGGTAAGCTTCACGGTCTATTTCTCTGCACGGAAATGGTAGCGATTCTTCATCTCTAAGCTGAGATTTGCGAGTTGCTCACGCTGTTCGACGCGCTTGCTTGCTATGCTACTCCAGAAAGAACCAGCAGAAGAAGGTGGTGTGCCACGTTCCGGCGGACGGCGTGTCGGCCGACGTGTGGGCATGGCGCAAGTACGGCCAGAAGCCCATCAAGGGCTCCCCCTACCCAAGGTCAGCCAAATCTCTCGTCTTGTAGCAAGAAATTGATAGATGAACGCGGCCGCCGGCCGCCGTTGAAGCAAAACCTCACCGGCCGCTCTGCTCTGCTCTGTTTCTTGAACAGGGGATACTACCGGTGCAGCAGCTCCAAGGGGTGCGCGGCGCGGAAGCAGGTGGAGCGCAGCCGCGCCGACCCCAACACCTTCATCCTCACCTACACCGGCGAGCACAACCACGCGGCGCCCACCCACCGCAACTCGCTGGCTGGCACCACCCGCCACAAGTTCCCCTCCCCGGCCGCCTCGACGCCGCCGCAGCAGCCCCCGCCGTCGGTGGCGGTGGCGGCCGAGGCGCAGCAGCACCTCAGCCCGCCGTCGACGTCGGCGGGGCTCTCGCCCACCACGCCGCTGCGCACGCCGTCCATGGAGGAGGACGAGGACGAGGACGAGGACGAGCTGCTCGTGGAGGACATGGACATCGCCGGCGAGGACGAGCTCCTGTTCCTGAACGGCGACAGCGACGCCGCCGCCGCATTACTCGACGGCAGCCGCGCCACGCCGATGTCCTCGCTCTTCGACGCCGTCGACGAGCCGTTCTTGGGCTCCCCCTGGGCAAGTGCCACCGCCGGCGAGGCCGCCGCAGGCGCAGCCGGCTCCGGGAGTTGACCTAGAGCGAATTCCATGCTGTTCTTGGCTTCTTTTAGTGGAAAGGGAAGGGAAGAGAGAGGAAGAGCGCATCTGATCCACCATTTTACTCAGCTGTAGCACCATCACCATACTAGTAGTACCAGTTTTTACTTTTTAGCATTGGCAGCCAGTAGTCCAGCACAGAGCTTGATCAATCCTCCTAGCTCTTTGCTGATTAAAAAATGATCTCTTTTTTTCAGCTCTTTTGTTAGGTATGATCGGGGCTTTGCATCTCTTTCCCTTAGGCGTCTGGTTTTCACATTTGTATATACAAAGTGGCAGATGATGAACCAACAAAAGGACAGAAAAAAAAAAGAGAGGATTCTGTTCTTGGGTGGCTCTTCCTTTCTCTGTGCAGCGACTTCCTCTTGTTGATCTGATCTCTAATGGCAAACTCTACTTTTGTTTTCAGGACTGAGATCTCACTCCACATGCATCTCTGCTCTTTGATGCTGTGTTTTGGTTGTTCTTTATCCATTCTGATGCTGGGTTGGTTTGTGTGGTTGCGTGTGAACGGGCCTGCTACTTTGGCTGCTCGCTCATGTAGAGGATGAAGGGGTCAAGGCTTTTAGCATTATTTTTCTTGGTTTTGTTTCTATCTCCTCTGACTTTTTGTTGGAGGACAGGGGTGTTCCCATGGATTCCATGAGAGAGCTTCGAGGAAAAGCAAGGGAGATATTGCTAGGACCACCCACATGAGTGTTCCCAGGGATCCTTTTTTTCTATGCCAGATCATAGGTTTTTATCATTGACTTAAATGATTTAATTTTGGCCGTCATCACTAGTAAAATATGGTTTACATGCACTTGATTGTTCTCGTATGATGAAGCGTATCTTAACATCAAGTAGTAAATTTATGAACTAGTAGATGTCAATAAAATCAGTACAGACAACCAATCTACTGCTTTTTAATTTGTCTACGTTCCAGTAGTATGCTGTATTTAGTTTTGGTAACCAAACCAACTTCTTACAATACTCGGTCAACTAGTTTAGTCTTTACATTTGTATTTGTGTCCCACGTGATCGAACGGATGTAAGCAGGCATAATTCTATTGATATATGTGCATTAATTATTAAAAAGCTAAACAAATGTTGTTTTTGAGAAAAGTTGAAGGCATTTCCAATAATACCACTTCAGCTATTTCTTAGCTATACCATATCAATAAATTTCTATGTGGAGGAGAGAGTATATGAGGAAAAAGAATTATTATCTCTTATGCAAGAAACAACCTGAACACATAGACCAACGCCGATAGTAATGAAGTGTGAGTGGGGAAAATGTGATAAAAATAATACAAAATAGTTAGAAAAATTAATTTTAGAGATGAACCATTAGAGATGTTGTCTATAGTATTGTCTTTATATGAGGTGGAAGTCTTATAGACGACTTTAAAAGACATATTAGTGTACATACCCTAAAATGTGCAACATTATGTTTGAACCAAGGTTGGGTTTGCCGATTTTTGCAGGTTTGTTTGGCTAATCTCGTCGAGTTGGCCAGCGTGTATGTACTGTTAAGGAACCGTCACTGGTGAGTCTAGTTCGAGCGATTCCTCCATAGCAAGAGAGATGGATCAAACACAAAATAATACAAAATATATATTGAACATAGAGAGATAAGAGGAAAACTCCTTTATTTATTGCTTTCTCTTCTCAAGTACATGTTACAATAATTGGGATTCTTTATTTATAGACTAAGTAGTGAGATGCCCACCATAGGCTAGGCTTGCAAGCCTAGGCCCAACTTTCTCAACACTCCCCCTTAGGAACTCATCCAACACGTTCATGTCTCATCAAATTTCATAAAAACTCAGTGAAAAAAATTTAGAAAAAGAGTACATGATACATGTTATATTGTATTGCATGAATTACCTCATTAAAAATCTTACCCGAGAAACTTCAAAAAAACTTGTCAAGAGAAAAAGAATACAATTCACCCAATTTCATTTAATCTACAAGATGTATTCTTTTCGATAATTGATCTTTGTGATCAAACTTAATAGTAAGCTCGAGAAAAGTCTCTTCTTGAGTTCTACACTTCTCTAAGTCTCATCATTCCAATTCCACGTATACACCTTTCAAAGTTAGATGCTGGAAGTGACTTAGTGAATAAATATATAAAATTTTGACATTACTTTGTATGTAATATCTTAATCTCATCCATCTTTTGCAATTCATGAGCATAGAAGAATTTGAGATTGATATGCTTTATGATATGACTCTTCCTATCGCCCGTCTGTACTTGTGCAACACAAGTTACATTATCTTTATAGATAATTGTGAGAGCTTGTACGGTGTTCAATTGACATGACTGCTGGATGTGGAGAATTATCTGTCAAAGCTAAGCACATTCTTGTGTGGCTTCGTATAGTGCTATGATTTTTGAGTGATTCGTTGAAGTTGATACAAGATTTTGGTTAGGCGATTTCTATAAAATTACAGTTCGACCACACAGAAATACATAACCTGTTTGTGACCTAGCTGTATGTGGGTCTGACAGGTACCCGACATCTGCATAACTAGTCATAGTTAGGTCTTGGTTCTTTCTGTAGAATAGTCCAAGATTTTTGCTTCCTTAGAGGTATTGAAAATATTCTTTATTCTCTGCTAATACCTTTTGGTAGATTCTACACTATATCTTACTAATAGGTTTACATAAAATACAATATCCAGTGTAGTTCGTTTACTAAATACATAAGTGCTCCTACTGCACTTAAATATGGGAATTCCAGTCACAGAACTTTCTCCTCCTCTTCTCTAGGTCGGTACGGATTCTTGTCTTGCTGCAAAGATCACCCGACCATTAGTACTTTCGATGGGTATGCCTTTTCAAAGTCAAACATTTCTAACACCTTCTGGGACATGCACTAATATCCCTTTCGAGACATGCTCGAGCTGCAAGCTTGAGCAATATTTGGTATTACATAAATATTTCATTTCAAACTCTGATTCTAGGTAAGAGGTTAGTTCCTCTATATCTTCCAGGATTTAGATAATATTCAGATCATCGCGTACACTGAGATTATACAAAATCCATTCTGAAATTGTCGTATAAATACACAAGAATAATCCTTATTGTTTGTGTAACCTTTCTTGCATAGAAAGTCGCTTAAGAGATTATATAACATCCTGCCTAATTGCTTAAGTCCGTACAATGATTTTCTGAGTTTCATACTGTACAGGTTTCTATTTGCTATCTTGGTTCAAGACAGTGATATCTGCAGATATTTTTATATAAATGTCCGAATCCAAGTTTTCATAAAGGTATGCCGATACCACATCCATTAATTTCATTTCTAAATTTAAGTTTACTGCCATCGAGATTAAATATCTAAAGGAAATGCCACCTATGACTGGAGAATAGGTTTTTTCATAATCAATTCCTGAGCGTTGAGTGAAACCTTGTGCAACTAGCTTTGCTTTTCATCTTACAACTTCATTTTTCTTATTTCTCTTTCGAACAAATACTCTTTTATGCCCTACATGGAGCATATGAGGAGGCATGTGGCTTACAGGTCCAAACACCTCTCTTTTATTGAGAGATAATAATTCAGTTTGTATTGCCTTTTTACAATCCTCTCAATCTGATCTTTTCTTACATTCAGCGAGTGATGCAGACTCTAGATCAAAATAAATGATTGTAGCAATTTTCTTTACAAAATAAATATCAACATTGGATGTTGTCCTATTCATAGATTTTTCCGTGTGCATATAGTTTATCATGTGTTTATTCTTATAATGCTTCTACTTGCTTCGATGTATACGTACACATTTATGCTGGTTTCTCTCTTTATGGAAATGTTTTGATCCGGTATGTCCTTTTATGAAGGTGTCATACTAGTGCCAGGTCTCAACTAGCTCTCCTGTTGGTTCTAGAGAATTTCAGTGATCGGTTGTGTCAAGTCCTTCTTATCCATTTTCACCAGGCGTCCCCAGTTACTTTGGATTCGAGGGGTCGGAGTTCTCATCCTTTTATTCTGAGGCATTTGGACAAGATTAGGAATACCTTCAATTTTCTACGGTATTTCAACCCTCTCCGGTGTATTGCATGTAGGCACATATGACTTGGTTACACTTTTTAAATCATTAAAGTGATCAAGTGTTGATTTGCTAATGTTTGCAAATCAATGATCTTTTGGACTACTCTATATGCTTCACTAGTGTGCGGGTCATGTACATGGACTTTCGTGACTTGCCACGTAATTTTTCGATATTTTGCATCAAGGGGTTGATTTCCTCCCCTAATATCGGAAAACTATTCCCATCAAATATACTATCAGCGAAATGGGCGGTGTGCAAATCTCCTATCATTGGGTCCAGATACTTAATTATGCATGCTATTTCGCAGCCCAGATCCCAGACTTTCGGAGAGGTCCTTTTGCATTTCGCTGTGGTAGAGATATAGGTACAAAACTTTACAACCAAACCTACGGAGATGACAAATTTTCGGTAGTGACCCTTGCGCTAGTTGCATCGGTGAATAGATGTTGTATGCCGATGGTCTAAAGTTGATGAGAGTAGCTGAATGCGGGACTGTATGTCCCCAACATGTAGTTGATAAATTACAATTTTGCAAAAACGGTCAGGTAATAAATTTAATCCTCTAAATTAATGCCTCTGCTAGTCCATTTTGGATATGGACATGCAGGACAAAATGCTAAATTTTAATTCCCATTGCCATATAATAATCATCAAATGTCAAATTCTTCAGCGTTGTCTATTCTGATAGAATTTATATGATGGTCCGAAAAATTATTTTTAATTTGAATTATCTGTAAGATCAGCTTTGCAAACGTATGGTTACTCATAGATAATAAATATACGTGCGATCATTTTAAGCAAGCATCAATGAACACCATAAAATATTTAAATAGCCCCTACAGAGGTTGTATAAGACCATAAATATCACCTTGGATGTGTTCTATGAATGTAGGGACTTCATCCTTCACTTTTAGAGCAGAAGGTCTGGTAATCAATTTCTCGGTGGCACATGTTGGGCACACAAAAATTTTCTAATTTGGGAAATTCTTTACATTGATACTCTGTCTATATGAATTGTTAATTATATTTCTCATCATCCTAAGATCTGAGTGGTCTAATCTATCATGCCAGCGACAAAAAAGTTCAGAGCTTCTAAATATAGTTTTTGGAGCAGTATAGGCTGCAGGAGCTTTAATATTAGTGTAGTATAGCCCAGATTTAAATAAAAGAAATCTTTCTAATATTCTTTTTTACTTACTTCACGCTTTGTAATGAGCAGGTATTCGTTACTATACTCTTATTCAGTCTCAATATGGAAACCCTTAGCGCGAATATTTTTGAAACTTAGGATGTTCTAGTCGATTCTGGGTACGACAAGGCTTTTTTAATGATGAGAGTTGTACCCATCGAGAGTATAATTGTGGCTCTTCCTGAGTCTATTATACTAGCATCGCTACCGGCAATTGTCGTAAGACTATCAACATTCTTTCTAATCGACTAAAATAATTTTGTCTCTCTCAAGATGGTATTTCTTGTGCCTGCATGGTGCTATACGTATTCTAATATAAGGTATTTTATTAATATATATAGTAGGAGACAATCAATATATAAATAAAATACTTCAAATATTGAAACATATTATGCTATTTTTGACTGAATTAATGAATAAATTAATTAATATCATCCAACCATCACGAGAAAATATGCAAAACCTGACTTATTTCTTTTACATGTCAAATGAATGACATTTAAAGTCTAGATGCATTCAGTGCATTAGACTGAATCTGCTAAGAAAGATGAGATTTCGCCTGTTATTTTCTTAGGGTGAGATGCTCTTTTTGAGAAAATATGGTGATTGCAGCTGCAATTTCAAGGGGGTACCGCTGCGGGTATGGAGTCCACCTCCATTGGTGTAGGAAGGTGCTCAGAGTTCCCCCCTCAATGAAAGCAAAGTGGGTTTCATGCTACCCTTTGTCATCTTTCTTCCTTTTAACCTGGAAGGCATTGAAGACATGCTGCCGCTCTTTACAGATCCGCGACCAGTGCCCCTACTTACCACACTTGTAGCAGATTTAGTCTTGTTGACCTTAGGGCTTATCATCCCTCTTTGGTTTGTTGTCCTTATTCTCCTGTGGAGCATTTGACTTACTTTTCTGGGCTGCGGTTTTGCTCTTCCTTCCCCTTTTCTTCATTATAGGCTTCCGCACCTTGTAGCTGTCAGCGTTGACCTCATGGCCAGTGGAGCTCCTAGGTGCCTATGCGACAAGGCTTTTACGGATAACTTCATCTCGGACCTCTGCAACCTGAATAATATTGATCAATTCAGCATACTCCTTATAGCTATCCTAACGAGAGTTGCGCACCGACTGCACTGCACATGTGTAACAGCCCAGCTGTTTTAAGAAAATGGTTTTAAAAAATAATTTAATTAAATATAAAAATAATTGCTTTTGATTGTCAGAAAATGTAGAAATTATTTGCATGTTTTTCAGCTTTAAAAAAGGCTTTTTGTTTAAAAACCTAATTTAAGTAAAAAAAATTAAAACTATTATTAAAGGATATTTTGATTTTTTGTAAAAATCCTAATTCAAATTAATTATTTGAAATAATTTGGCTTTTATTTTGTTTATTTTGTGTTTTTCTGGAATTTAAAAATCAAATTTAAATATTGAAAAGTATTTTATTGTAAAACTAAATACGAAAATAAGTTGGAAATATTTTTTCTTAGGTCCAAAATAATTCCAGGAACTTTTGTGAATTTTTCTAGAATTTTTGGATTTTATTTTGTATTTTTCTGAGCTTTTAATTAGTTTCTCAAATTTTCTGAAAATCAAAACCAAAAATTAAATATTTGAATTTCCCACCTTCACCCCGTGCGAACCTTGGTTTCTGAGCACCACCGCTAGAGCCGTCACCTCACCGCTAGTCCCTCCTCGACATTGGCCGCCTGCAGACCTTCCCGAGCATCATGCCCAGGTGAAATGCAACCGTCAGCCTCCCCTCTATTGCTCTACTCGCCAGGCGCTGTCGTGCCCCTCACCACCGGTGAGCCCTTAGTTCCCATGTGCTGCTCACTGCTGGCATGTCACCTCAGACCGCACAGCCTAAATGGCATGGCATGCAGTGCTAAATGGCGTGCCACCTCGGCGTAAGACAACACCATGAGCAGCCACATCAGAAACCCAAGCCAAGTGAGCCACATAGTACACGTGGGCATTAACGTGGCATGCCACATCAGGGTACGGATCCACGTGGCAGACACCCATAGCGCCATGTTAGTAAATTCTCGAGGCCAGCTGCCACGTGGGCTGCCACATCAGCTCCTGACCCCTCCCAAAGCCACGTCAACTACCACGTGTCACCACGTCACCCGCCATGTCATCAATTTGGCCGAGTCAGCCGCCACCTCTACGCCACATCATCTCCCTGGCCACCTCAGCCTTCCTTGGGTTCGTGCACCAAGTCCACGGTGAGCAGGGCCCACTGGTCAGTCTCGATCAAACCTAGGGCTGACGTCAACATGATATCACTATTCCTTTTTCCAATAGAAAAATAATTCAACCAAAAAAATGAAAATCCTTTGCTGATGTCAAAATCCTGAATTTTCTTCAGAAAAATAATTCCCAAAATTCATTGCTGATGTCGTAAATACCTTTTTCTTTAGAAAGTAATTCCAAAAATCCTAATTTATTCTTTTTCTCTGAATTTAAACTTCCAAAAGATCGTTCTCCTTCATCCTAGCTCCAATTAAGCCCGTTCAAACTTCTAAATTCATTGAAAATTTCTCTCTATACATTTATGCCATGATTTTTATTATTTAGAGTTTATTTAAATTTATTTAGATTTTATTTGAGTTCACTTAGGTATTTTCACATATAGACTTTGACGATTCGGAAGAATTCTTCGACAATATTTCACATCAATTCATGGAGTAAGGCAAGTCACACACTTTGATTATATTGATCATAGATTACAAAATAAAATTATGTCATGTTAAATTATTCTGTATGCATATTGTTATTCAATATATTTCAATTCCAATTTTAAATTTTGTTAATGTCTACTTGTTATTACCACTTTTGACATTGATCCTTGTATTCCTTATCATCCTAGAATAAAACTCTAGTTAGTATACTAGTGTGACTGGAGAATTCTTGTAGAAAATGCTTCGACCTGTATAGTTATAACTTTAGATTTGGGATAACATTTTCACATAAAATGATAAGTTTTTGAATTGTATTATTGACTTCGGTGAATCAAGAAAGTCTATATAATATTTTTAATTAAAATATAAAAATTAGTTTAAATTTAGGCAAATGATTAGGTGGTGAGTGATTGCTAGCATGCATTGTTGTTCGGTGATACGATGTTGATTGCTAGGCACAAGAGATACATAGAAGTGTCCAAGTTAATTTAGGACTGGTTTGTGAGCTACTGCTGTAAAGCCCTCTTCGTACTACCACAAGGCTTTGTATGGGACAATCCTGGCTAACTAATTTGTAGGTCCCAACCTGAGTCTCGTAGTAGGTTGAAAGTGAGCGTAGCGGTAGCCATGTGAAGTCTCACTCGGCTCAAGAGGGGGTCTCGATTTGATGGATTCCTTACTGGGTGAAATCTTAGTATTGGCTTAGCCAGGTTGAAGGTTTCGCTCTGTAAAGGCCTTGTCATGATTTTCTTGCCGCACACCAAAGGAAGTGTGCTTATCTGGTGCAATATGAGATGATTATGTCTTATGGTTAAAACTGTACAACCTCTACAGAGTATATAAACTATCCTAAATAGCCATGCTCATGGTTATGGGCAAGCTGAGTAAAGTTTTTCATAGATTAGACTTTGGTTTTTAAAATAGTTTTCTGAAAAGGCCTATAGATGGATGAAATCTATAGGAGATTAAAAAGCATATAGATGGATAGAACCCATATGAGATTAAAAAGTATATGGATGGATGGAATCCATATAAGATTTTTTTGGAAAAAATGTTTCGTGTGGGATGCCTGTGGTTATGTTAGTGTAGAGGATGGATCTCACTAACGGTATTAATTTCATTTACAATACTATTTTTATTTATTGTATTAAATTCAGCAATTTTCAATCTATTTACCGTATTTCTTTAAATGCTACTTTATGCTCAAACTAACCTTATATGTCTTACTTTGTCACCTTAATCATTATATTGTATTTTTTATGTGACTTACAGAGTACAAGTTTGTACTCACCCTTACTTTCATATATCAGATAAGGATGACTTCGACTACGATGAGGACCAAGAAGATTAGGCCATGTCTTACTGTCGTTTGCCTATGGGCAGACTCAGTGAGTTTCTTTCGCTTTAATATTTTTCTTCGGCTGCTTATATTTAAATTTGGCTAATGGACCGTGGATGTAAACTTTGGCATTCAGGCCCATATTTAGTTCATGAATCCGGGAGTTGTTGCTCCGAGATCCGACAACTAAGGTTGAAGGTGGAGACGATCTTCTCAATATTCTACTCATCTGTGATCTACAGACCACAAAGTTGAAGATTGGTTTTCTGTGCAGAGCAGAGTTGTACTCTCCAACTGTCTTGAAATCAGCAAACCGAACTGCCTAAGGAAGAATAGTGTACTTCAGCTTCTCGAGCCGCTTCTTTAAAGCAGTCCATAATACTAGCGTGCTCTTTTCTGCCATGTACTTATTTTCGAGCATGAGGCAAAGGTGGTGCCTAAGGAAGTGAAGTGTCTGATTATTTTCCTCGGGGGTGGGTTTGGCATCCTATGGTGCACCAATCCTAATGGTAGCGCAGAGCTTCTTGGCTCCAAGTACGATCTCGACATCAAAAACCCAAGTCAAATAGTTTTGACCATATTGGGCTAGCTCTTCGAACTTCTGGTTCATGATGCCTATCAGCTACGTGTGTATAAAAGGAATATATAAATTTACTATAGGTAAACATACATGAAATAAATTGGGTAATGGTATAAAAGGTTCCCGTAATATTCCAAGATTTTCTATACATTTTCTATAATTTTTTCAGCTAATTTCAATGATTAAAGGTAATTTAAATAATTACGATTAATTAAAATAGTAAATAAATATAGAAAACATAGAAAATAATAATAATAATAATAGTGCTAAGCATGCTTCAAATACAAATAAGTAACTCAATATTTGAATTTCCATGGTCCTTTTTATGTTAGGATATAAATTTTTAGTGAATTGTGCATTTTCCGAGAGCTTATACACTAATTTTTAATTATAAAAAAAATTTTGTGCAATTTTTTAATTTTTCGAGGGCCCTTTTGCAAATTTGGTCGCCAGCTCCCTTCCCTTTTTCTTTGCTCTTTCCAGCTGAGCCCCTTTTTTTTCCTTTTCTTTCTCGGCCAAATCCGACAGAGGCCCACAGCCGGCCGACTAAAGGTGGGGGAGGGTAGGGTTTCCCCTCCCCTATTCTCGCATGTGGCGGCGGCGCATTTAGGCATGCAGAAGGCGACACGTTTGGTCATAAGGTCGACGGTGTGGGAGGCTCGGGCGACAGACGGCTCATGCGGGAGCGCAACATGGCGGTGGCGACCATACAGGGCTGCTGGGTGACGACGGTAGTGCCATGCGATGCTGAGCGGTGGTGGCTGTGCGGGGCTATCGGGCTGCGGCCATGCAGGGCCGGCGGCGCCATGCGATGGCGGTAGCCGTTTGGGGCTACCGGGCAGCAGCCATGTGGGGCGTCCGGGGCAGTGGCAGCGCGTGCGGATGGCGGTGCTCGAGCCAGCGGCGTTTGGTCCAGCGGTGGCTTTGCGTCAGGGCCGAGCGACGGTGCACAGCGGCATGGTTGGCTGCATGCAGGTGGCTGAACGGGTGGCCAACGGTTTGGGCGGCGGCCGGCGGCGTGATCCAAATGTCATTTTTTTTATTTTTTCAATCTAGAATGCAATCAGCATCTACTGTTTGTGTAAATCTTCCGATCGGCTTGGCTGGTGACTTCAAGTTTGCTCGCGGTATATTTGAACGGATTTATACCATTGAAAATAATCTAAAAAGTGAATTTTACATACAAAAAAAGCGATCTAGATAGACAATTCAATCTACGACCTAGGCAAGAGAGATGAGTCAATAATGGATCCTAGGCAAGAGAGATAGATCAAACACAAAATAATACAAAATAATATATTGGACATAAAGAGAAGATAGGAGAACACCTTTTTTTTACTTTCTCTTCTCAAATACATATTACAATAATTAGGTGGTGATCGTTTTAGCGATGGCTTCTGGTTTTTGGCTGAAATTTTCATCAGAGTGGTTGAAATTTCATCAGAATGAGTTGGTGGATAGTGTAGTGAATAGTGAAAAAAAAGCTGAAACTAGAAGCTGAAGTCGAAAAAAGTCGAAACGTTCAAGACCTTAAAATCCTCTTATTTATAGACTAAGCTACTATAAACTAGATTTATAGGCTCAGATTCAAAGTTTCTAATATGTACATCCAAGGATTTCTCTTTCCCCGCCCCGGAGGGACGACTTTTCCAGCCCGAGGCACGTCCGGCTGGCCCCGAGCCCCTCAAAGGTCAACACGGTTTGGCCTTTGGCGTTGGCGTGGCCATCCAATCCATCCGGTGCCGATCGAGGGAGCCGCACGCTGGAGCCTCCGACCTGTTTTTTTTTCCTATCACTAACTTTTGATCTTATAAATGATACCGACCGATAAAAGTAAAACTAAAAAAACGACTAAAAAAATTAAAAAGAGTGGAACGTCGATCTCCGTTCCGTCGTGCGCGCGTACGTGACAGCCTACACGCGCGTGTGAGAGAGAGTGCTGCTACAGTGCTACCCAGAGCACTCGCTATCATATACTCCTAATTAGTAATCAAGACGAGGTTAAGATTATAAGCACTATAATCACCATTAGATTGGATTGGATTAGGGCACTTTCAATTGGCTGCTCTCAGCAGTATCCTATAGAGTGCCTAATAGGACCTGCGACTTACTAATTTTAGTTTGAGTCTCTGATTTATTTTTTATTATTTTTAAATTTTATTTTTAATTTTTTTTTGTTTTTTTGAGTTTTTTTGTTCGTTCTTTTTCCTATATTCATTTGCATTATACATAATGATTTAACATATTTTTTATATTTATTTTTCTAAATTTAATTATATCAAATAAATCACCATTTACTACAGTACAAAATAAACCAGCTACAGTAAAAATTCGACCATAAACCATCATTTTTCAACCCAACTGGCGGGCTCTAGAATGAGGTGAAGGAGAAGTTAATAAAGAAATAGAGAGAACCAATGTCCCATGCAAGATATTAGGCGGGTTCTTTTGAGCTATAATTTTAGCTATTAGCTTATGGTTTTTGATTTCTACCTGTTCGCAAGAGACAGTACACAAAGAGAAATAGTTGCATACGATTTTGGCTAGTATAGCTGAATTTGATATAATGCCTACTGTAATTTATCTGTAGACTCTATCTTATAAAGATATATAATATCTATAATATAGATATTATCCACTGAAATAATAGTGTATATAATAGTTTTTTTTAGTGATGCAGAGGGTATATACACTAGCTGGGATGTCGATAGTTTCTTAGTGACGCGTAGGGATATATACACTAGCTGGGATGTCGAAAGCTGGGCAGCTGGTGCCTGCGACGGGCGGGACCACGTCGGGGGCGATCAGCAGCGGTCGCGGAGCTCTAGGTGGTCGGGCGGGCTGACACCACCACCTTCTGGAGGTGTCCAAATTCCGAGGCGCTACTATTCCCTCCCCTCAGTACTGTGCCAGCTTTGGGCAGTCTCTGCATCTTCCGAAGGTAAAATTTTGTTAAAGATGGGACCACCCCTAAGGTTTCACGACCTGATCGTAAGGTAGGAATTTTACGGCGGGGTTCAATTTCTAGAGGCACTAGAGCGAATTCACTTGTTTCAAACGAGATTTTTAAATTCAAAAGAATATTGAAAAAGTATTCACAGAGCTAAGAGGTTATACCGCTAGGCTATATGTGTGACGGCTGATGTGCTCCTCTGTTTTTACCATTCGCGGTAGGCCAAGAAATGCTCATGTATATCGTGCTTTCAAACTTTTTAGGAATTTTTTTATGGCCATTTATATCGTATTTCAAAGATCGGATATGGTCTAAGAATCGACTCCCTTTTTCCAACGCCAAATGCTTAGCGTTCTTTTTGAATGCGTACGGATACAATTTATGATTGCAGTTGATAGCTTTTAAACATACCGTAAATATTTATATAAACGAATCGAATACTGATAAGCCGCTTTAAAAATACTATTTCAATAAATCACTTCAAAACGATAACAAAGAAACCGTTTCATTTATTCATTTAAGAAAAATCATAAGTTATAATATATAAATTGAAAAGAACATGATCTATTATAGCAAAGGGAGTGTCTATAGCATATTTGACTGTTTTTTAAGTTAAAATCAGTCAAATTCCTTTGCCATATATGTAATATTTTTCTTCCATGTATGTAATATTTTTTTCACCAAAAAATGTTGTATACATGTCAAAATATTACATACATAAGAGAAGATTATTGTAAATATAGATAAAAAAATATTACATATATAACTAAAAAAATATAATTGATTTCATCTTAAAAAACAGTCGAATGTTTTTTATCACTTCCGTATAGCAAATATCAAGCATGTCTCGTGTGTACGCTCATTCCTATTGTCGATGGCCTTTCAAATTCCCTCGCCGGGTATAACGAGCACAGCCTTGTTGCCCTCCCGGTAGACGTGCCGCACCTCGCAGTGGTAGAAGCAGCAGCGGAGCTCGATGATCTCGTCGTACATGGCCGACGGGACCCGTGTCAGCGCCGACACGCCGCGCAGCAGCCGGACGAGCGTCAGGTCGTGGCTAGCCTCCACCAGCAGACGGTCGCAGGCCATCTCCAGCGCCAGGTGAAGCCCGCGGACCAGCGAGCGGGCCTCGACAATCCCCACCATGGACTGCTCTCTAGCTACGGTCGGCGAACGCGACCACGACGTGCCCATGGCTGTCGTGGATTGTGCCGCCGATGCTGGCGCGCCCGAAGCCGTCGTGGTACACCGATCCGTCAAAGTTGAGCTTCTTCCAGAACACCGGGACAAGCCCACGCGGTGGGGATGGCGTGCGTGCGGGTGGGCAGTGCTTGCCGACGGGCATGTAGTTGCGCGCGCCGGCCCCGCAGGCACGGCGGTAGGGCGCGGGGGCACCGCGGCTGCTCGGTTGCCGGGACAACCAACACCATGAAGCTAGTGGCTAGGAAGAAGAAGCACGAAGCTTGGGAGAGAGATTGAACTTATTGACGCGGTAATGGCTCGTAAGCTAACCCATTCGCTATATATCTACCACCAATCCGCATCCAAATCGGAGCTCTATATATATTTACGCACCATTCCGCATCTAAATCAGGATTAATAGCGTATAAGGTGATACACACGCTAAACCGGCTCGTAAGTACGAGTCCAAATCCGAATCTGCACTACTCATGCACTTCACGATTCTCAACCGTCCGATCTCTATCCTATATATATATATATATATATATATATATATATATATATATCGATCATGACGCTACCAAAATTGCAAAAATTACCCCAGCCGTCCTCATCCAGAGTCCCCATCCGAAGCTCCTGACCCATCCACCAAGCCCTAACCAGATTTCAACCCGCCGTCCAAGTCCAGGTGTGTTAGGTTGGTGGAGCATGGTGGAATCAGATCGGATGGTCCTGTACCATGTGGTTCAATTATTTTTGGCAAATAGGATGATTTGGTATCTCGAGGAAATATTTCTTAAATTTGTATATCGCTGTCTTAGGTGAGATGGTTCAATTTAAGTAACCAAACACAATGATGATTTTTTTAATAAAAAATCCAACGCATGTAACACATGTACAAGAAACCAATTACATTGCCAATTCATACCTGCCTGCAGTAAATTAACCATGCCTGCGTGGAGTCCTCATGGATGGATTATATGGCACTGTTCTTTTTAGCTTATAACTTATGACTTTACCCAATAAATAAAACAGAATGACTTCTGCGTCATCGTTTTGAAACAGCTTATCGAGACAACATTTTCGAAACGACTTATCGGTATTACTTCTATCGCACAAATACTTACACTAGGATCAAAAGCCATCAGCTATAGCCATAGCCATCAACCGCTCCCAAAAAGAATGTGTAGCACTTGGGCCAGGCGAGGCCCGGTCTGGCCCATGCTTTGCCCTATAAGAGAGGGAGCCGGGAGGGAGAGGAAGCAAATTTGGCATTTGCTTCTCTTTCATGCTCTCTCGACTCTGGCCTTCCCTCGTACTCGTGCTGCCGCCTGTGCATGCGTGCGCCACCAGCGTCACCACTCCCCAGTTGCATCTTGCCGCCTCCTCTTCCCTCCTGCAGCTGCCGCTGCTAGGGCTACTGTTGCCTCTGCTCGCTGTCGTCGCTCCCCTGCTCCG
Organism: Melocanna baccifera; assembly: GCA_036346265.1. Taxonomy (NCBI): domain Eukaryota; kingdom Viridiplantae; phylum Streptophyta; class Magnoliopsida; order Poales; family Poaceae; genus Melocanna; species Melocanna baccifera. The sequence goes on from CM070681.1 coordinate 20,497,773, forward strand.
TCTGGCTGCTCTCCGCGCGAGAAGGTAAGGGGAGAGCCCGGGGCCAGTTGTGAGGGGAGGAGGGGAGAGCCGGGCGCCGGCCGAGAGAAAGGAGAAGGGAGGATTCGCCGGCATGAGGAAAGAGGGAGAAGGAAGGCTTCGCCCGTGAGGAAAGAGAAGAGGAGGGGAGGGAGTCGCCAGCGTGAGGAAAGGGAAAGGAAGGAGTCGGCGTGAGAAAAAGAAAAAGAAGGAAGATGGAAGAAAAAGGGAAGAAAAAGAGGAGAGAGGAGTGGCCGGGCGTGGAAAAAAAGAAGAGGAAAGAAGAAAAAAGAAGAAAAGGAAAGAAAAGAGAGGAAAAGAAAGGAAGAGAAAAAGGAGGAGGGAAAAAAGAGAAACAGGGGAAAGTCTGATCCGGCGCCAGATCCAATCAAGGAGTGACATATTGTGGCCTGCCAGTCGTCAGGGTTAGGGTAACAGTTTGAAATCCTCTTCCGTTATTTACTGATTCTCGTATAAATTAATACCGATTAAACATCGGGACAACGGGAAGGTGTTTGGTAAGAGGGAGATCGGCTATACTGGGTTTATGCGTAAGAGCGATGCTATTTGCTTGTATGTGTATGTATTACGTTAGTAATGAATTGAAATGGTTAATGCTTGTTCAGGTAGCGGTTCGAGTCTGGTGCCGTCCATGCACCGCCTGTCAGGTTAACAGGCAAGTGTATGGTAAAACAATGAATTATGTTGAATGATCAATAGCTTTTAAGCGATGAGGTATATGATTATATGCTAATCATATTTTGAGAAATATTGTTATGAGTAAACATCCTCATTTGAAGAGTTTTGTATCATGCAAAGTGCATAAGAGCCAGGTCGGTGAGAAAGTCTTATAACAAATACAGATGCCCCCAAACAACGAGGCCATGACTCTAAGGCAAGCCATTGAAACATTCATCCAGTGGCCCAAAAGAGACATCTGCCTGGAGGCTTCTACACCGGTGCCAAGTCTATGAGAGCTATCTGCGCTAGTGCCAAGTCCACTGGAGCTATCTGCACCGGTGCCAAGTCCACTGCAGCTATCTGCACCAGTGCTAAGCCCACAGGGGTTATCCGCACCAGAGCTACCTGCACCAGTGCCAAGACTACGGGTGCTATTCCCACCGGAGCTACTTGTACCGGTGCTAAGACAACGGGGGCTATCTGCACCGAAACTACTTTTACGGTCAACTATCGTGAAGTCGACCTATAGCCAAGACTGCAAGGGCAAACCGAAGAAGACCAATGATGATATCCCCTACTTGTCGTTGGTCCGAAAATTCATGCTAGATGAGTCGTTGGTCATCCTAAAAGAACGCCTCCTAACCTTAGGACTGGCTTCTCAGAGATTACATGCATGGTATACAGAATAGGCCAACAAGCTAAAGGGACAACGGCGCTCGGGTCTCACTGTCAAGTTCAGACCGCATCATTATCAGCATAATATTCATAGCTATGTCTTCACGGTGACCTTCAAGGACTTATTTGATCTTTTGACACCTCACTCATTCGATGCTGGACACTGTAAGTGTGTATAATCACATTCTACGTTCATGTAATACTGATAAATGTCATATATAACTAACTCATTGCTTTTGTGTGTGTGTGTGTGTGTGTGTGTGTACATGGTGACTGAAGCCAGATTAAAGAAATCACCGATTGTTATCTTGACTCACACTTGGTCGCTATGGATACCATCAAAGTGGATGTATTCTTTGTCGAGAATTACATTACCATGGCATTGGTGGCTCATCGTAATAAGAAAATCATACTTATGCTCTAAAACCAGGGGTAAGTGCTGTATTAGTGACTAGCTTATTGATTTGTACTTTATAAGCAACACGAACTTAGATTTAATGACCATGATGACATACCTGTGTAGGTTCCACTAAATTCTAATTGTAATTATACCAAAATGGAACAGAGTAATATATCTTGATTCCATAAAGTGGATCAAAATTGGCTTCACAATTATTCAACAATTAATCAACAGGTAAACACATTTTCTCTATAGATAATTCTATTATAGTCTTTCCTTTCTTCCCAATGTTAAGGCAAACTTTTTTAGAATCACGTAGGTCATTCGTCACGTATATTGCAGAGGTACGAAAATCCAAGGAAGGGATCAACGCCTTGCGACACGATCTAGATTTCTCGGTATTCGCTAGTACACATTAATTCTATATAACACTTCGTAGTAATGCCTCTCGAATTAACAAATTCTATTTTTATAGTGCCACGAGCAGTAGCTAGGCAATACCTGTGGATGCAAACATGGATTCAATGTTTGCCACCACATGCAACTACTCCTCAATTCCTTGAAAATCAATGATCCTCATATTTGTCAGTCTTGCAATAATTATTTCAAATTTATCAATTTATATATGTATACACGACATTGATATTTCCACCAATAGGTTGCATCCATCGCTACAACTGCATTGAAACAGGCCGACCTCGTACAAATTCGATGACAGTATGCTCTCTTCTTGGTGTCTAAAGTCATAAAATCAGATGAAGAGTTCCACATTGTAGAATGAATTTATTTGTGATAACATTGAGATTAATTGTACATGTATGTATTTGTTGATGGATAATTTATTTTATTTCAGTTAATTGATTTGTAAAATGGAAGTTCTTGCTTCTGAAATAAATGACTGTGAATTGGATATATACTGTGTTGATCTGCTTGTTACAGAAGGCATAGCTAGTATTTCCTGAGACTAGCCAACAAACAGAAATATATTTAAGAATAGAAATGAATATCACATACGGTTATTAACTAGTAACCGTCTGTGATGGTTGACTATCACAAATGATTTTATGTAGAAACCGTCTGTGATATCTAATGTATCATAGATAGTTTCAACTATAAACCATATGCGATAGTTCAATATCATAGATAGTTTGTAGTTGAAACCGTCTGTGGTACTTAGATATTACAACCGTCTGTGATAGTTGCATCATAGACGATTCTAAAGTCGCATGTGATGACCTTATGTTATTACTAATCTATAAATTTTGACGGTTCATGAAACTATCTGTAATGATTTTTTTTTATAGTAGTGAATAGATCAACTTTGTCGCTTGTACTAGGTGCCTCCGAGTACGGGATGTTGTTCTAAATATGGTTGAGGAAGGAAAATACTTGGTACACTAAAAGTTTTGTAGTACATGCGTACTATAAAATGATCTTGACCTTTGATGACTCCAACACCCAATTCTACTAATGATCTATATTAACTACCCTTGATCTACACCCTGCAATCAAGCGTTGTAGACAGGTAAAAGGTGCCCCTGACACGAGCATCATCTTCAGAAGGTACATTCCCTTGAGATCCCCTTGCATAGCATAACAAAAGGAGGCATGTTGCTAATTAATGCTACCTCGAAGAAGAAAACATGTTGCTAATTAATGCTACCTCGAAGAAGAAAACATGTTGCTACGCATGCGTGCACAAACATTTTTGTTTAATTCCTTCTGTAAGCATACACTATATACTAGCACTACTTATCGCCGTCGCCCTCCTACCCTCTTCCATTATCGCGCTGCTCGATTGCCTCATTTAACAAGCTTATCTCCCTCGTTCGCCTCCTAAAAACCTCACATCTCACCCGTCTTATCTCCCTCGTTCGCCTCCTAAAAACCTCACATCTCACCCGTCTTTATCTCCCAATGGATCGATTTGATAATGTCAATCTCAATCATCTCTTAACTATATTAAATAAGTAAAATCCTATATAAAAAAATATAGAGGTGAAGAGAGATAATATATTATCTTTTATGCAAGTGACGATTTAAACCCGTAAATCACGTAAATAGTGAGAGACTGTGAGGTAAGAAGTTATGGTGAAAATAATATAAAATAGTTAGAGGAATAATTTACTGTTAAAAAGATTGTTTTAAGTATTACTTTTAGATAAGATAAAAAACTTAAAAAATAACAGATTATTGCACACGCTCTGATGCAGTTGCAGAGTGCAAAACAGCTCAACCGGTAGTATTAATCTCGCTGAGTCGATCGCGCGCATGCGCTTTCACGCCTCACTAAGCACCACGTCTTAGCTAGAGATACGCACTAACAACAGTCACGTAGTAGATTCTAGCCTTTTTTTTTTTGTCACCGAGTGCGCTGCCACTATTCTTCGAAGAGGCTATCCGTCTCCCACACGTCTTGTTGTTAAGAGGGGGCAGAACAGCGTTGCTCCGTGTGCCTGATCGATATGTGTCCTCGAACTGTGTTCGCCGACTGAACAGGCGGTAGCTGCGACGTGCACGTGAGCACGCCTGTTCGTGATGCCCACATGGCGAGCCTGCCCCTCTGCTCTCCGCCGTGTGTTGGCGCCATCCAGCCGGCGCGCATGCATGGCAGCACGCCACGCGAGCCGTGCCACGTGTAGCGGCGACGCGTGCGATGTGCATGCCTGCCCTCCCTGCTCCGGCGCGGCACGGCACGTGTGGGCTCTGCGCAACGCCGGGAGGGCGGTGCACGTCGTCGCCGCACGGCCACGGAAACCCGAACCACTGACGCCGTGGCAGCACGCCAAGCTGCTAAACGCATGTATCCTGCGACTCTTTTTTGGCCGCTTTGTGTTGGACGTAGAGGTCACCTGTTCGTTCTTCTTGTCTTATCAACACAAACAGATGTAACAGCAGCTTGACATCACCTCTGCTCTGATAATCTCTGTGAGCAAATAATCCGGACATGGACCAGCTGGAAGTTGAGCAGGACCGAGTCACCCGGAAACAAATAAAAGAAGCGGAGCAGAACATGCGCAGGAGCTTCAGCTTCGGTTCTTCAGTTAGTTTGCTTTCCCAAAGAGTGCGGTTTGCACGATTTAGTACCAGGTTATGCGGATCATGGTATGACCATTTTCTCATTAGTTAAGCTTTATATTTAGCATGTAACAGATTGATAATTGCATCCGTAGATATAAGAAAATTGACCCAAATTTCACTGTGTCCAATTCTTCTGTTTTTCTCTGAATTTACTGTAGCACATCCGAAAACACATTCTCAGGGAGAATTGGCTGGGAGTGAGTGAATCCTAGGCTTGATTTCCAACCTCTGGTATCAGAGCTTCAGGTTGAACACTCAAGAATTCTCGGTTCCGCTAATGTCGATTGTTCCACATCAATGGTGAAAGAAAGTGGCGGTGTGCCGTTTCACTCACCGATGTTGAGCTCCTCAAGTTACATGGTGTGGGCGATAAGGATGGAGGCAATCCTTGACGCCCAGGGAGTGTGGGAGGTGGTGGAGCCAGCGGAAGGAGCACAGGTGGATGTGAAGAAGGACAAGGTGGCGCGTCCACACATTCTACAGTGTGTCCCCGAAGACATTCTCCTTCAGATTGCAAAGAAGAAGACAGCGAAGGAAGTCTGAGACAGCCTCGAGACGAGGTATCTAGGCGCAGATCGGGTGAAGAAGGCGCGCCTGCAGACATTGAAGAGCGAATTCGATGTTCTTCGGATGACAGAGAATGAGTCAATAGATGAATTCGCCGGCAAACTCAGCGCCATGTCCAGCAAGTACACCTCCCTCAGTGCCACACTTGAAGACTCTGCGCTTGTCAAGAAGCTACTGGACTCTGTCCCCAACAAATTCCTCCTAGTTGTCGCTGGGATCAAGCAATTCTATGACCTCGAGACGATGGCATTTGAAGAGGCAATTGGGCGGCTCAAGGCGTATGAAGAATGTGCTGTGCAGTTGTGTAGCAATGCCAATAGTGCTCATGGCCAGCTTCTACTTACTCATGCCGAGTGGCAGGTGCGGCAGAAGGGCGACATCGGTGAAACTTCGTCGGGGGGCCGGGGGCGCGGGTCCGGCACCTTCGACTGTGGCAGATGGCGTGGACGAGCGTGTAGTCGCAGGCGATATGGCCGTAGTGTGCCGCGCCAAGAAAGTGCAGGAGGTACTGGCGTCATTGGAAGTGGCACCCGTGACAAGAGTCACATTAAGTGCTACAGTTGCCGGAACATAGGCATTACGCATCTGAGTGCCGTAGCAAGCGGCACAAAGATGAGGTGCATCTCACCCGAGCCGTTGATGAGGAACCAGCACTGATGCTGGCTATATCCCAGGAGAGGGCACACACTAACCCAAAACGGGGGGATGTCATATTGCTCAACGAAGAATGGAAGATTCTAGAATTGTACCGTGGCGATAAGAAGGAAGCAAATGCAAATATCTGGTACTTTGACAACGGTGCTAGCAATCACATCACGGGTAGCCGTGAAAAGTTCCAAGAGTTGGATGAAGCATTCACTGGAAGAGTGAGCTTTGGGGACAGATCAACTGTCTGGATCAAGGGCAAAGGAACAATTGTGTTCACCTACAAGAATGGAGATCAGAAGATTCTCCAAGAGGTATACTACATTCTTGAACTATGTAGTAATATCATAAGCATTGGTCAAATGACGGAAGATGGAAACGAGGTGCATATGGTAGAAGAAACCATGAAGGTGACTAACAAAAGTGGGAAACTTTTGATGCTGGTGAAGAGGACGCAAAACCGCATGTACAAGATAACCTTGGAGACATCCAAGGCAGCTTGTCTCCTTGCCAGTCTCAATGACCCAACGTGGTTGTGGCATGCAAGGTTCAGGCATGTCAATTTCAATACCTTGAAGCTTATAGGGGAGAAGAAGATGGAAGTTGGAGTACCTTTGCTGACCAAGCCGAACAAGGTATGTGAAGCCTGTGTGATGAACAAACATACAAGGCTGCCATTCTCGCACCAGACAAACTTCATAGCACAAAGACCGCTTGAACTCCTCCATACTGATATATGCGGGCCGATCTCTTATTGTACACTAGGTGGAAATCAGTATTTTCTATTGATTGTTGATGACTGCACCCGGTGGATGTGGGCATATACACTGGCAGCAAAGAGTGATGCCTTCCAAGCATTCAGGAAATTCAGAATTCTGACAGAGAACAAGACCGGGTACAAAGTCAGAACACTTCGGACGGATCACGGTGGAGAGTTTCTGTCCATAGAATTCACCTGTTTTTGTGAAGACGAAGGTATTGAGTGGCATTTCACGGCTCCCTACACACCACAGCAAAATGGTGTTGTAGAGCTCCGAAATCGAACTGTGATGGCCATGGCGAGGTCTTTGCTCAAGAGTATGCATGTGCTGACAAAATTCTGGGGAGAGGCGGTAAGACATGCTGTTTATTTGCTGAACCGTCTTCCAACCAAGGCGTTAGGAGAACACACCCTGTTTGAAGCTTTGGAGGGGAGGAAGCCAAATATCGCACACTTGAAAGTATTCGACTGCATGGCTTATGTGAAGAATATAACTCCTCATATCAAGAAGCTTGACGAGAGGAGCTCACCCATGGTATATTTGGGTGTCGAGGAAGGCAAGGCTCATCGGCTTTTGATCCGAGCCATGGTAAACTTCAAGTAAGCAGAGATGTTATTTTCCAAGAAAATATCGAGTGGAGTTGGAATGCAGGAGCTGACAATGAAGGAGAGTCACCAGAGTTCACTGTCGTGGACAAACTCTATTCAGGCGAAGCGACTGCAGTAGTAGACACTGTGGAAGGCACAGAAGGTGTTGTGTCATCTGCGGTAGAGGCAGTGACAAGAATTCTGTCTCCTTAAACATCTTCAGAAACACACGTGACAGAGGCGGCAAGTCCATATGCACCATCGTTGGGTAGTCGAGCAGATACCTCATATCTAGTGTCTTTTTCGCTAGAATCTCACAATGGTTCGGTACGCTTTAGGTCTATTACAGACATCTATGCTCATACTGAAGAAATGGCTGAAAACTATCAAGAAGAAGAAGGTGTGGCAATGATGGTGGTGTCTGAAGAGCTAACTTATTTTCGTGAAGCAGCGACTGAAACTTGCTGGTATGAAGCAATGGAGAAAGAGCTTGAATCTATTGAGAAGAATAACACCTGGACTTTGACAGAGCTCCCCCTAGGACAGAAATCCATTGGCCTGAAATGGGTATTCAAACTGAAAAAGGATTATGAGTGGCGAATTGTCAAGCACAAAGTGAGGTTAGCGGCAAAGAGTTACGTCCAGAGATAGGGCATCGATTTTGAAGAAGTGTTTGCACCAGTTGCAAGACTTGACACTGTCGGAGTCATCCTTGCACTCGCTGCAAATTAGAGCTGGGAGGTACACCATTTAGATGTGAAGTCAACATTCCTCAATGGAGAGCTAGAGGAAGAAGTTTATGTCACTCAGCCGGAAGGTTTTGAGGTACAAGACTAGAAACATAAGGTGTACAAATTGTCAAAAGCTCTTTACGGTTTGTGGCAGGCTCCACGGGCTTGGAACACTTGGTTGGACAAAAGTTTAAGAGAACTTGGTTTCAGAAAATGCTCCCAAGAACAAGCTGTACACACTAGAGGGGAAGGAGAAGCAAGTGTAATTATTGGAGTATATGTTGATGATCTTGTCGTGACAGGAAGTAACATTGAAGAAGTCAAGAAATTTAAGCAGCAAATGATGAAGGAATTCGAGATGAGTGACGTGGGACTCCTCTCTTACTATTTGGGGATTGAAGTAGAGTAGCAGAAGAGTTGAACATTACTCAAACAATTAGCTTATGCTAAGAAAGTACATCTAAATTCGAAATGGAAAACTGCAATGCCACAAGATATTCGATGGAGCCCAAAATGCAGTTGCACAAAGACATGGATGGGACTCCAGTTGATCCTACAGAATATAGGCGCATCATAGGCTGTCTTAGGTACCTACTGAACACACGACCAGATCTGTCATATGCTGTTGGGATGGCAAGCAGATATATAGAGATACCTATTGTCCTACATCATAAAGCAATCAAGCAGATTCTCAGGTATTTGAAGGGAACAATCCACTTCGGGCTTGTCTATGAGAAGGGACGTCATGAATTTAACTTCTGTGGCTATCTGGACAGTGACTTGGCGGGAGATCTCGAAGGGAGAAGAAGCACAAGTGGTATAGTCTTTTACTTGAATGGAAACTTGGTGTCGTGGAACTCACAGAAGCAGAAAACAGTGGCGTTGTCATCATGTGAGGCTGAGTTTATGGCGGCGACAGCGGCGGCTTGTCATGCACTGTGGTTGAGAAGCCTAATCAGTGAACTCACAGGAACAGTGCCAAGACCGGTAACTCTGTTTGTTGATAACCGATCTGCCATAGCCCTCATGAAAAATCCCGTATTTCACTGTCGTAGTAAGCATATAAATACAAGATTCTAATTTATTAGAGAATGTGTGGAGAGGGTATGACAGTTATGCGGATCATACCGTTTTCTCATTAGTTAAGCTTTATATTTAGCATGTAACAGATTGATAATTGCATCTGTAGATATAAGAAAATTGCTCCAAAATTCGCTATGTCTAGTTCTTCTGTTTTTCTCTGAATTTACTGTAGCACATCCGAAAACACATTCTCAGGGAGAATTGGCTGGGAGTGAGTGAATCCTAGGCTTGATTTCCAACAATCTCATCAACTAATCCGTAAACACAGCTCATGAACGAGCGAGGCACAATCGGTAGAAAACGCTTCAGCAAAAGGACAAGAACAGGGCAGGTTTCTTGATCGGTCTTCTTGAGGTCGATCTTGTCGACCTTCACCTCGCCGTCGGTCAGCTCGTAGACGTACACACGACCACGCGGAGGCCGTCGATGTCCATGAGCACGAAGCTCCGGTTCACGCCGTAGGTGATGCTGCTCTAGGCGCCCGTCACGGAGCCGGGGTTGACGACGACGCCCCCCTCGCGCTTGCAGGCCTAGAGCTGGAGGGTGTGCCCGGCCCGGCGACGAGGATGTCCAGTTGTCCACGTCCAGCTGCCGCTGGAGCATCGCTAGGGAGAGTCCAGATCGCCCCATGGAACAACCTGATGGTTCATGCACAGAACAGAGTGGAAAGGTTAGGGAAAACGTACAAAATGACAGTCAACAACACACTGCCAAAGAACAGTGAAAAGTAACCCACAATATAGATATGACAGTCAATAACATACTCGATAAGGTTAAGAACAACTAAAATTTGACATTGGAGCTAATCAGAATTGACAAGGCAATATGTTACTCACAAACTCTGAAAGAAAATGGTACTGACACAACGAAAGGCGGTTTTGTTAATCCAATGTGGCACTGCTCTACTGGAATCTACATTATTCACAAATGAAGGGCTTACAGTGCGCCCCCGTCCCTTAATCATGTTCAGTAAAGTCAAAGTTCAAGGTACCGAGTCATCATGAAGGCTCTGGACAAGTCAGAGTTCAAGGTACCGAGTATGGTTTTCTCTGAACATGCTTGATGTCCCCAAGGAGGGAGTACCATATCACTTTATGGATATGGTCGATGGAAATAGGTTCATCAGACTCTCCAGCTATCTGTGAGTATCCATCACTCTGTTGCTTGGATGCAATGCGGCAATATATGGGATGCAAAAATGTACTCACGCACATCCATTCCCCCACTCACTCAGTGGTAAACCACATGACACCCATCTATCCTTTGAACTTCACAGAACAAAAAAACATATTTGTTCTTTCAGTGAACCCTGGACAGTTTGAACACACGCTGACGGCTGCCACATTGCAACATCCCAAACCATGTGGTTTCATTGTAAAATTAGAATAGGTTAACAGTAAATATCACAGGTTACACTTAATGAGACTCAGAATTTGGAGAGCAGCATGACAGTTGACCTTCCGAATGGCACTTACAACATATGATACGTCTGCATGCTTTACTAGTTAAACACCTCGTTCTAGTAGCTATTATATTCATCTCAGTTGAAAAAACTTAAGAGAAATTGTATTACCGCATCAGACAGGCACAAGAAGAAAAAGGGGCACTCGGCACTATCTTTCAGATATGTAAACTCAGATTTTAAAAAACTTGTGTTTCAATCCCATAATTGCCCACATTTCAATACACTAACAATTATTTGTTTAAAAAACTTATACTTCAACACCCATCGGTGTTGGAGAAATATAAAAGAGAATGTTGCTATGAATAGTGTTAGATTTAATCTTGACTTAAGAGTCCTAGCGTAATTGAGTTCGTTTTCATCTGTAATTCGAATTGAAGTAGTGTCCAATTCGAAGTCCTAGTCGTTTGCTATTAGGAGTTATAGGCATATAAATTGAGAGGCTTGTAACCAGTTTATGCATTGCAAGATTGCAAGAAATAAAGATAAGAAATTCAGGGCAATATTTGTAACAAGTGGTATCAGAGCTAGGAGATTAGAGCGAGACTCCAAACCTCGTTTTTCCACTGCTGCCCCCGGGAGGGGAGCTAATCCCGGGGGCGGCCATCCACGCCGGCCGCTGTTGGCCACCGACCGCCGTCGCCTCGTGTGCGCCGACGTTGGCCCGCTCTAGATCCGGCCATCTCCACCGACGATCTGGTGACCTCCGCCGTCGCCGGGCTCGAGGGGGAGCACGCGCAAGAGGCGCCGCCGGGAGGAACCGACGCCGAGGCCGAGCCGGCGAGCAGAGCGATCGCCGTCGCCATAGCCGACGAGTAGATCCGGCCGGACCCGGCCGGACCCAGCAGGGCGCGAGTCGAAGGGGGAGGCGCGGTTCCCCGGGGAGCTGCCGGCGCCGTGGAAGAAGGTGGCGCAAGCCGCGGCCGGCGAAAGAAGGGAGGGAGGCCGCCGCCGTGCCGCGCCCGCGCGCCCCGAGTAGATCCGGCCGGATCCGCCGCGGCGCCGCGCTGCGCGCGGCCCCCTGCGCCGGCCGCGCCCCTCCCGCTTGCGCCGCCGCCGCGCTGCTGCGCGCGCCCTGCCCTCGCGCGCGCGCGCTAACGCAGCGCAACGCGCGCGAGCCTGCGGCGCCACTGCGTCCTCCGCCGCCGAGTGCCGAGCCCGCGCCGCCGCGAGTTGTGCTTGCCATCGCCCGTGCGCCCGCCCGCCTGTGCACGGGAGAGAGAGGCAAGTGGGAGAGATAGATAGAGGAGTTGAAAAAGGGAAGAAAAGTGGAGTCCAGGAAGGAAAAGGAGAACCGCGTGCAGCCGCGTACGCGTTGGGCCCGTTTTCAGCGTTCCAAAACCGAAGCAATCTTGTAACAAATCCAACAAAGTCACTTCAGAGTCCCTGTTTTCACGCCTCATAAAAGGAGGTGCCAGCACCCAAAACTCAGAGCAAAAAAGCAAGAGCAAAATTCAGGAAAAGGAGAAAAAGGAAAACAGCAATTTTTCCTTCCGTTTTTCTCTCCGTCCAAGAGACTTCAAAGTAGCCGAAAGTTTTTGATCCGTGCCCAAGATCATGTCGCGTGATTCGGGAAGCGGTCTCGACGGCAACGAGGCATCATCCGGTGCGATGGCGAAGGAGAGATCCGCTATCTCGCTGCATTATCCGATGCTCACGGAGAGCAATTATGCAGCATGGGCAATCAAGATGAAGGTGTACATGAAGGCTCAAGGTGTGTGGGATGCGATCGAGAACGGCAACGTCGATATGCGCAAAGATCAAATGGCATTGGCGGCCATCTACCAGGGCATCCCAGAGGAGACGCTCTTCCTACTGGCCGAAAAGGAGACGGCCAAAGCCGCGTGGGAGGCGTTGAAAGCGATGCATCTTGGCGCAGATCGCGTGAAGGAAGCAAAGGTACAAACTCTCAAAACCGAGTTCGAGGTGTTGCGTATGAAGGAAACGGAGTCGATCAACGACTTCGCCGTCCGGTTGACGGTCATCGTCAACAAGATACGGGCCCTTGGCGAGAAGGTGGAAGAGTTGTATGTGATGAAGAAATTCCTTCGTGCTATTCCCTCACAGTTTCTCCCGATTGCTTCAGTCATAGAGCAATTTGGAGACCTAAAGGCAATGACTATGGAGGAGGTCATCGGTCGTCTTAAAGCGTATGAGGAACGTATCCAGGACACTAGAAACAAAAGTGAAGGACAGCTCTTGTTGACTCAAGCCGAGTGGGAGGCCCGATCTTCGAAGCGTGAAGGCAAGAACACTTCCAAAGGTGATGGCCAAGGCCGTAAAGGTCGGAGGTTTGATAAGGCAAAAGTGAGGTGTTATAACTGCAATGATTATGGACACTTTGCTTCAGAGTGCCCAAAGCCGAAGACGAAGAAAGCGTTTGTTGTCGAAGCGCTCACCGAAGAAGAAGACGTGCTCTGAAGATGAGTTGAGTCAGGGACGTTTGAGACGTGTCGTCGTCCAAACTCAAACAAGATGAAAAGATAGAAAGTCAAGATTAAGAGGGAGATTGTTAGATTTAATCTTGACTTAAGAGTCCTAGCGTAATTGAGTTCGTTTTCATCTGTAATTCGAATTGAAGTAGTGTCCAATTCGAAGTCCTAGTCGTTTGCTATTAGGAGTTATAGGCATATAAATTGAGAGGCTTGTAACCAGTTTATGCATTGCAAGATTGCAAGAAATAAAGATAAGAAATTCAGGGCAATATTTGTAACAAATAGTAAAATTTGTTTTTCTTTCTACGAATCGAGAGAGGGAACCACTCTAGTTTAGGCAGACCCTGGTTTCTCTTCTGGGAACTGAGATAATTACCAGTTTACCCGGCTTAAGCACCACTGAGACAAGACCTATCCCAATTAACAAATGAATGATCTATGATGGCAGCACAGTTGGAGATACAGTACATTGCAAAGAATAGTCTAATCTGTAAGCTTATGGCAAGGATACAAGCATGCTAATGAACAAAGAAGCATGATTTATTGAGCCTGACTTTGCCTAAATAAGTATCCCTTAACACAATTCAAGAACATTGGTACCAAAATGATTTCTTCCGACTAAAGTCATTTCATCATAATAGAACAATGCAGCGTAATTGACCAGGTTAATGAACATGACCTCACGTGAAACAACACATAATCACGTCAGCATAGAGTTTACATACCAAGTAGCAAAATTAAGACTAGTATATCTGATTCATGGGCATCATAGAAACTAAAGAGCTCAAAAGCGAACCTGATGACCATGACACAGCCCTAGCTGGAACTGACCAATTGTAAGTGTCTTAGTCTCTGGGTAACGAGCATCCTCATGATATTCACCTCTGGTAATATGGAGATCAGGGCAAAGGCTTTTCAGGTAATCATGAACTTCCTAGAGGAAAGTTATGAAATTTATCAGTTCATACTTCATCAAAATAAGAATTATACAGTTTATGCAAGACATTAGTCTGTATCAAAAAATGGAAAACCACAACCGTTCTGGTGTCCTGTCAACAAGCTAATGCAATACCAAGTCTCAACAAAACAAATCCAATACAGGAAACGGTACAAAAATTAATCATTCCTTGGCAAGGATAGCTTAGCCATTCATCATGCAAAATAATTAAAAAGCGACAAATAGTTTATGAGCTGTTATCTCATCGTGAACCCACACTTTGTGGGTATGCATCCTTAACCCTGTAGAACACATCAACTTATATTTGTTCTGACTTCTACCCTAGCTTTCAGTTAGTTTGCCAACTTGTTGTTGTTTCATCATTAATTAATATTGCATAATATTACATTCACACCAAATAGCTAGGCTGCATTAAGCCATTAACACTTCTACTACAAGGCATTCCAGTGTTTAACAATCCAATATATTGGTATCAGATACGCAGGATAGCCTCAGCATGCCTCCCATGTATGCCAACGTGTTGCTGTAGTTTCAGTTTTAAAAAGATAATTTAACACAGCATGGACAGGGCAACAAGAAAATACATACAATTTGATATTGTTGTCAACAAAACTAATTTAACAATTTGAACTTGATGTGTTTGGCAAGTACAAAGCCTATTGTTTAAGAAAAGATAATGCTAGAACTGAATAAAAGCTTTACATGTTGTGATGCGGATACGCTCATATCTTACGTTTCTGTTTTTCAGTTAAATATATTTGACTGGAAAGAATTATTAAGCAGTATTAAATATTATCAGGTGAGCTCGTTCACATCTAAGATTTATGTTAATCATAAGAATCAGATATTGTCCCATGTTTATATATTGTGTAATTTCAGTATGCCACAAACATGAGAGGAAATTAGCTCAAGTCTACGGCCAGTAAAGCCATTAAGGCAATCAAGCCCACCTACATGGAAGCAAGTCTACATGAGCTAATGCTTATGCATGCAGATGTGTTCACATGAGGACAAGAAGTGAAGAAATATCGGTTGGATTGATGCATGCATGTGGCCCAAGGTCGAGAGCATCATAAGGAAACTAATCCGAGCTCTTAAATCAATCCAAGTTGTTTCTTATCTCAAATTAATTTCTATCTTTGGCCGCATCTTGTAGTGCCAATGTAAAGTCAGACTTAGCCTCATTGTAAACAGACCCCTTTTTGATAAAATTCAATCTACTAAGTTTGTTCGTATTCATCATTGCTGCTGAAATTTCATAGGAAATTAGGAGTGTTCTTCAATTAAGATTGTTTAGCCTTTCCGCTGAAAATTGGGTGCGCGATAGATTTTCGCTTGGTGGTCGGCGAAATCAACATAAGCGTGTTTTGACAGATTAAAGAGTGATCATCTCTTGCATTAGCATTAGAGGATCATTACAATTTATCAAGACTCCCGTAAGTATCCAATCCTACATCGAAAAGATCGGGAGACCCTATATCATGTTGCACCGTAAGTATTCCTTATGTGAAATCAAACAATACATGGGCTTTTTTTTGGCCTAGCTGCAATTTTGCCATATTGTATGTGATTTTCTCAGCCGAAACCAGGCCAAGTAGGCGAATAGGTGAGATCTTCTTGGGCCTATCCTATGAGCCTAAGTCTATCTTGTATTTGAAGCCCAGAATAAGCTGAAGCCAGTGGGAAGGATTTGCATGGTTTAGCAAATGCCTACAACAGCTGGTTTATCAGAGAAGTTTAAGCTTGGCCAAACAGGCCAATATCAACTATCATGCTTCAGTGATGCAAAAAAAAAAAAAAAACTCCTTTGCAAATGAAGCAATTACAACCATACATCACACATGTAAATATGTACTACGAATACTCTACAAAATAAAGTTGTCCCCCAAAGTGATACGGGGTCGCCCGATCTTCTCGACGTAGGATTGGATACTCGCGGGAGTCTTGATGAATCGCAATGATCCTCCAATGCCAATGCAAGGGACGAACACTCTTTAATCCGCCAAAACACACTCGCGTCGATTTCGCCGACCACCAAGCGAAGATCTATCGTGCACCCAATTCCCAACGAAAAGGCTGAACGATCTTGATTGAAGAACACTCCTAATTCCCTCACGGAATTTCAGCAGCAATGATAAACTCGAACAAACTTTAGTAGATTGATTATTCTCAAAGGTGGTCTGAGCCCTTAGGCTGCCAATACATGGCTTATATAGGACCTTGGGACGTCCATAGAGTCCACAAACCTAGTACAACTCAACCCTATATGGTTTTAGATACGAACTCTCACAAAAAGGAAACTAGATTTTACAGCCATCATATTATTTTGGCCATAACTTTTGATCCGTGACGAATTTGATGTTGGGGCCAGATCCGTTGCGTAGCCCTTGAAAATATCTTTCCAAGGAGTACAAGAACACCCAAATTGGACTCCGTTTGTGAAAGTTATGACCTTTTTAGTAACTGCCTGTCAGGCTGTCCCGAACCGAATCCGAATTGAATTCTGAGTTGAATCCGAGTTTGAATCCAATTGGGCTTGTGGGAGGTACGAGTTTGGCTGAATAATCTTATCCAAAACTTGTAGTTTATGTCCTTGGGCTCCTCCCTTTTGCTCTCCCACTGAATGGCCTTTCTTCCTTCATGTCTTTGACACCTAATGTGGTTATCCTCTTCCTTTTGCGTCTCCATTGCTTTGCCATCGACAAACCTAAGAATGCACCATTTAATGACATGAGGTAGTATTCTATTCTTATGAATAATAACATTATATTTAGTTTGGAATGAGTTCACCTGGCAATGTTTGATGCGGCTCAATAACTCTTTCCAGTTGAATAATATATTTAACTGAAAAGTACAAGACACGTACGTATCCGCATCATCCTCCCCTTCTTCAAGAAAAGCCGTCCTCGGCTTTTGATAGCCTGAAATTGTACTAAACAAAGAATACAATGTGTATGCATGGTATATATATTTGTCATCAACACTTCTTCTGGTTTGCACATCATGATCATCTGAAGGTGTAATAAACGAAAAGAACAACACATACGCATGGTATATGTAAGAGTCAATTGTTGTGCCATTTTCATTATTTTGCATAAACCGATGAATATAGTAGCAACCAAAATATGCATGCATTGCAATATTGTTTTTCACATCATTCTCCCTCCCATAAAAGAAAGTCGTCCTCGACTTTTCTATAGACAAATCATTAATGGGGAAAATCAGATTTATTTGTTCATACATAGGAAAGAAAATTTTGAGCGGCTTCCATGCTTCAACTGCGCTACTCTGATTATTTTTACATGATTGTACATTAAAGATCGAACAAGTAGACTTATGGAATCTTTCTAAACTGTACGTGCTATTGTTGAAATTCATCTTATTGTGATCACAACATGGCATAAAAGATTGTTTATCCATAATATGCGATTTCATTCAGAAGCTTATCACATGTAATGCAAATTCGAGAACATAAAATTTGTCATCTACACCATAATCTCCAATCAAATTGAACTTATATGTGTAGGCATAGGTACTAACTAGTGATTTTGAACTTGAAATTTCAGCAACATTATAAATTACACTAGATAGCTCTCTAGGATCATCAAACATAATATAGCACAAAGAATCGTTAGGAGATATTCTAGTAAGAACTTCCTTATGAGTAATCAATTCCACATTATGTAAATTGAGCAAAGAAATTTCAGAACATGGAATTGTTGGTTGATCATATGAGTACTCACAATTACTCACCTTTGCACAATTAAATTCAGCATCAATAGTGTTACCTTTGTTGTCCTCCTCAGATGATGTAGGCGCTGAGGGTTTAACATTATTAGGATGTACCCTCGGGGCAGCAAACACTTCATCCCTTCCCGTGGTTATCTCCTCATTTGGCTTCAAAGGTGCCGGTTGTTGAATGTTCAATTCTTCAACTTTAATGTCAACCTGCACAATGTGAGAAACAACACTAGATGTAGATATTAATGTGTTAGTTTCGGATGCATCCTCACTTTGTCTTTCTTCTACTTCTCTCTTTTCTTTTGGTGTCTCTCTCACACTCTCAATTTGGATGCTCTCAACCTCACATATGGTGGAATCACACAGCTCACTCTTTTTATCACTCTCACTCAATTTGGCTCTGTGTCTCTCATCCTCGCATGGGTTGTGGTGTATCTCAGGAGCTATATCACTATATATCTTCTTGATCGAAGGGAAAGTCCCATGCTCGGTCATTTTCTCATGTACCACACTATTAGGGGCAGAAGAACTGAAGTATGAACATGGAGAGAATTGTGGTAAACGTCTCTCTATAAGTCTCTTCTCCTCTTCAATAGCATAATTCATAAGATCTTGCACACTACCAAAATATTTATGTTGAAGTGTAGCGGCGATCTTAGAATTCAATCCTCTTTTGAAGTATGTCTTCTTTTGCAGTTCACTGGAGACACCGGCCCGACGTAATGCATCTTGTAGCTCAAAATAATATTGTTGCACAGTGTTACTCTCTTGTGTGATACTCTCCAGATGGCGAAGTAATCCCCGTGCATAATCAGATGGCACAAATTCTCTCCTCATCAGTGCCTTCAAATCTGACCAAGATTTAATAAACTCTCTTCCAAATTGTTGTTGCCACCAACTATAAGCATAATCTTGAAATTCTCTAGTGGCACGCATCACCTCTTTGGCTTTAGGAAGATTTTGAAATCTAAACACTTTCTCCATTCGCCATTCCCACTCAAGATACTCCTCGGATCTTCACCGCCATAGAAAGGATTATAGTTATCTTCTTCTTGTTGTGGATAAAGTGCCCGCACAATATCATTCACGATGTTCGAGCGCAACACTTTCATTTGATGATTGAATTCAATGTGCATATCTTGCACGGAATTATTCATCTCCGTCTTCAGTTGCTCTTTCAAGGTGGAAGAAGTGGCGGCGAACTCAATGCGCAATGTCCCTCTCAAAGGTTGGAATTGAAAACGACTCGCCGGGGCATACTCCTCTCCCATATTATTGTCTCCACCTGTCATGGTTAGTTCTACAAAGAACGCACAAATACCACAACATATACACGATATGTGGAGTTCACTCTATCTCACTTTTTCCTCACCAAGTAAAGTTCTTACCTTTCCGAAGTGAATTGAGGTCAAAAAGAAACTTACACTTGGTGGTGGCTACAATAGCAAGTGATGATCAAGCGGATTTAAAAGTGACTCACAATTGCACGATAAAGGATATTTTGTGGAGTTTGGTTTGAAAGTATTTATCCTACACAATCTGAATTTCACGATATCGTAAAATTAAGTAATAATCCAAGCTAGAAAGTATTGCCTATGTGCCGATCCAAATGATATAAGTGAAGTATATGAACGCACACACAATGATCAATGTGACTTAATGCAAACAAAAGGAATGAGCTAAAGGAAACAATCGGGAATATTAGCTCGTTTTGCACCAAGTACTAGGAGAGACGCTAGCCAATTGCAATAATAAGAATTTGAGGGCACAAGATTGTCCAAAGAAATTAAATACACAATCTGAATTTATGGACTAAGATTAACTCACCCAAATTCGGCCAATGCTTTCTTTTCTTGCTTTCTTTTTCTTTCTTTCTTTCTTTGTTTTTTTTTTGCTCAAGCCGTGGCTCTTTTTTTTAATTGGCTGCCTTCTTTTTTTTTTGGCTCTCTTTTTTTTTATACTCAAGGCCGAACTAGGTTTAATTGTTCGTAAGTCCAAAGTTGTTCAGTAATGTGTAGATAATTCTAGAACAGCCCTAAAGCAATTATCAAAGACTAGTCTCAAGGTTCAAAGGATTTAAGTGAAGATCTGAATATGTGCAACTAAGATTCTTATGGCGAAATCAATCAAGAAAAAAAAGGAAACCCAGATATATTCGGATGTGATATTCTTTCAAGATGCACAAAGATCTTATGTGGACAGCAAGAACAAGATTTCAAAAAGTAAATTGAATCTACTTTTTTTGGATGCTAATTGAAAGATCAACTAGCGGATTTTCAAGGGTTCAAAATAACAACGATGAAGCAACGCAAAAGGACACTAAGATCAGCACGTAAACAAAATTTCTAATGGATCAAAACTTAATAAAACTCACGAAAATAACAGATGCGAAACTAGGGTTTGGATTTTTTTTGTTGCAATTTTCGGTTTAATGGACTATAGGACAGAAATAAATCAATCTAAAAGTAAAGGGATAAGATCCTACCGAGTAAACCGCGCTCTGATACCAGATGATACGGGGTCGCCCGATCTTCTCGACGTAGGATTGGATACTCGCGGGAGTCTTGATGAATCGCAATGATCCTCCAATGCCAATGCAAGGGACGAACACTCTTTAATCCGCCAAAACACACTCGCGTCGATTTCGCCGACCACCAAGCGAAGATCTATCGTGCACCCAATTCCCAACGAAAAGGCTGAACGATCTTGATTGAAGAACACTCCTAATTCCCTCACGGAATTTCAGCAGCAATGATAAACTCGAACAAACTTTAGTAGATTGATTATTCTCAAAGGTGGTCTGAGCCCTTAGGCTGCCAATACATGGCTTATATAGGACCTTGGGACGTCCATAGAGTCCACAAACCTAGTACAACTCAACCCTATATGGTTTTAGATACGAACTCTCACAAAAAGGAAACTAGATTTTACAGCCATCATATTATTTTGGCCATAACTTTTGATCCGTGACGAATTTGATGTTGGGGCCAGATCCGTTGCGTAGCCCTTGAAAATATCTTTCCAAGGAGTACAAGAACACCCAAATTGGACTCCGTTTGTGAAAGTTATGACCTTTTTAGTAACTGCCTGTCAGGCTGTCCCGAACCGAATCCGAATTGAATTCTGAGTTGAATCCGAGTTTGAATCCAATTGGGCTTGTGGGAGGTACGAATTTGGCTGAATAATCTTATCCAAAACTTGTAGTTTATGTCCTTGGGCTCCTCCCTTTTGCTCTCCCACTGAATGGCCTTTCTTCCTTCATGTCTTTGACACCTAATGTGGTTATCCTCTTCCTTTTGCGTCTCCATTGCTTTGCCATCGACAAACCTAAGAATGCACCATTTAATGACATGAGGTAGTATTCTATTCTTATGAATAATAACATTATATTTAGTTTGGAATGAGTTCACCTGGCAATGTTTGATGCGGCTCAATAACTCTTTCCAGTTGAATAATATATTTAACTGAAAAGTACAAGACACGTACGTATCCGCATCACAAAGTTTCCTAGAAATATGCTAAGTCAAGTATATTCAGTTATCCACACAACATAAAATTTTGAAATGAATTCCATACACTCCAAAGATGTCATAGTCATACTGCTGCATCAATACCATGTTGTGCTCGTATTGCATGCTGGAGTCTCTGCAACCTATTCAAATATTTGGAAAAAGAGAAAATCAACAAATTTCCTTTGTTTTTTCTCAAAAAATGTAGATGTCATGAAAAGGTCTTGGTAACAAATAACAGCATAATAAGATCATTTCGTGAAAAAAAACATAATTAGAGAGAGGTACAAGGATCCGGTCGAAAGTCGTTGCTGTCCTGTGACAACACAGCTACATAGTTGGATCCGCCCCTGTAGAGAAAGGTAGCAATAGAAGGGAGGAAGGGGTCGGCCTGAAGCGCTATTCTCCACAACTATGCTTGTCAACATGCAAATTAGCTGTTGCGAAACTACTTTCTTCTGTTTCCGTGGAGATGTGAAGGTCAGGGAGAACTTACTACAGACTACTGGTAATTAAGAACCAACTAGCCCATATATTTGAACGATACTCGTTTTTAATGGATGGATATATGAGTTATGGATAAAACTCAATGATCTGAATGGACCATCAACAGTTATGTGAATCATTTGAGTACAAAACATTCATATGTCCCCTCTATAGTCTGAATGTGGTAACATTGAATTCATAAAAAAAGTTGTACTCAGCAAATTATGATTTGCAAAATAGTATTAAGATCCATGAGACAGCCCTATTATACTCAGCAAATTGACAGAAAATTTTCTCACATGATTGCAGTAAAAGGCTAGATGGGCACTACTGTTATCTTTCTTCTTTCCGATATTTATTTTTTTAAAAAAAATGAGATTTTTAAGGGAATTTTAAAAAACTGAGATTATAACCACTCTTTTGACAAGTTTCAGCAAAATTTCATAAACCTGGGCATGGTGCAGTAACATCTAGATATTATTTGTTAAAATAAGTTGCTCTAACAAATCAGACAAGGAATAACCTTATGATAAACAGCAAGGACAGACAAAAATAATGAAATTTACAATAATTTAGTTGATCATTTAGAGATAGAATATACATTCAAGACTAGTGGCACAATAATGCATTATAAGTGCTTCATTAATAAATCAAACAGTGACCTATAGATGCCCTATTCTTTAATCAAGGAAGACCTAGCCGACAATCGTTCAGATAATGAAGCCGATGTCCCTTTTGTAAACACTAGTTTTGTAGTTTTTAGAAGCTTTCTATTTACATGTAGAGCTTTCCAGAAGTACGAAATGATCATACAAAATTCTATCAGCAGAGGCATAATTCTGCGAATGGGCATGATATCTACAAAATGAAAAAACTACTCTCATAATGAGACAACTACAGTTTTCTTTGATAATGTCCCTTAGTGGTACAATGTAGATGAGGCAGAAATCTCATTCAAATTGCATAAACTTAAGCAATTTACCTTGTCTTTAGTGCCTGCTCAAACAATTTACCTTGTCTTTAGTGCCTGCTCAAACATAAACTTAGAAATATAGTGAACATTTTTCCTATTGATAGTTTGCCCTTCAAAGTTTCTAATGAGAAATGATATCTCCATAGTCTGTATAAAGGCGTAAGGTGAGCAACCATTTGTGTGTTGTACGTCAAAAATACATGAGCCCATTAATCAACTGGGAGATGCTATTGCTTTTCACATAGCACCAACCGTAAGAAATAGGTTCGTACTTTAAAACACCAAGAGTCGAGTTCACTACATTCACATTCCTGATCTCAAGGTAAATGGGCCATTGACTCTGCTCTAGTGCACCTATCAAAACGTCAATGCTCTGTTAGATCGCTCGAGTACTCTGATAGAAGAAGTTAGCCTACTATCATGAGGTGAGCGATCATTTGTTTCCAGAACACTTCACAAACAATTGTCCAAATTGATATCTATTAGGTTCTCTGTATAGTTATTACACAAGTAGGGCAAACTCCAATGCAACTCAGTTCAACCCTCACGGGCATCAAGTCCAATTGGAATGTAAGCTGAAGAGCCTTGGTCGGAATCCGAAGAAACGGTGTCCATCAATCACCAACTGGTTTTAACTGAAGGAAACGTCAAGTTTGATCTGATTCTTGGTTCCATGTAAGCTCAGTGTAGGGTCAAAGATATCCATCCTCTCAATGTTCTCTCCCTCAGCCCTCGCACCTCTCCTTATATAGCATCTCCTTACATAGTCTCTAATCGGATCCTTATCCAATACGAGTAGAGATAGTATCTCACTCAGAGATTACCATCCGAATCCTCATCGTTCCAGCCCATTAAGTGTATAACCCTGTAAATTCATATATATTTAGCTATAAGCCGAAAACTTTTTTCCGGTTCATAAGTCGATAGTGGTTCCTAGTAGGACATAACGACTCTCAAATATACATAAAGATCATATCGGACGAACCTATATAATACTTTTGTACCGATGTATTTGCCTCATAATATCAGATCGAATTCAAGACGAGAAGCATGCCATCCTATGATAGCTTGACCTTCACTCGATGCTATAGTGGATTACTAAGTTGTAATTGACTCCTCAACCATATTCGGCATGGCCAAGCACTTTCTTAATCCAACCACATCAAGGAGCCTAGAGATATCTCTCCTGTTATATAGGAGGGACAAATTCTATCTTGATTGCTCATATTCCTCCATATGTTTTATACTAAACCCGAAAGTTATCTTTATAATCACCTAGTCACAGAGTAGTGTTTGGTAACCCCTAATTAAACTATTGCATATGTAAGAAATAATAACGATCTCAAGTCTAAGAATCCTACATATACTATGTATGAGACCAACTGATAACACTTCAGAATATAATAATTCCCGTGGTGTCTCATGATGAGTCAATCTAATATCATGTTCTCTAATATATATCCACATTATTGATTTAATATCCTATATCCATGATCCAAGAAACATGATAATCAATTAATACATATGCTGATTTGTAAATAATAACTGTCCAATGTAATGATATAACATCAAGAATAATTTAGAATAATATCAAAACATAAATAAAGAGTTCCACGAACAAGTCATATACTTGTTAATCATTATGAAAGACATTTATTTACAAGACAAAATAACATATTATTCAAAAGATCAGCGATCTCTATGATTGCCTCTAGGGCATATCACTAACACTAAACACAGCGCTACGAACTAGTCAACCAGATTGGAGGCACGCGCACAGACACAACAGCAACGGATAGGAAGTCGCGGGGATAGGCGAACAAGTAAACTGACCTTGATGCAGAGATTCCCGATGCATATGATATTGTGCTGGATCTTGCCCGAGACGGACGAGCATGGACCTGAACATGGCTGGCAAGTCGGGCGCTTGATGCGGGATGTGCAGATCCCCCAGGGCAAGAACCATTAGCACCATCTCTTTTGCGCCCTCCTTTCCTTCTCCCCTCGAGCTGAGTTCCAATGATCCCCCAGGGCCAGACCAAGGGTTGAGAGACGTGGTTGTTGTTGGACTTAAGCCCGTTGCACTGCATATTTGCATTTTACTTTATCATAGTTAGTGGCCTGAGACGTGCTCACATTCACGTCATGGCCATGATTCTCAGTTAGACTATTAGTTAGTGGAGCGGTAGTTACGCTGGACGTGGGATGACACGGCTGAAGCGGATCATAGCGTAAGAATAGGCAATAAATTTTAGTTTTGCTTTGTATTCGGATCATATATATCAGAGAAGGAAACTGAGAAAAGCTGCACGGTTTTAGTGCAGCACAAAAAAAACTCTATTCTCTCATAGTCGTAATCGAATACAGGAATCTCCGAGTGTTCGAGTGCTTGTAGTTATAGTCGACTGCTTGAAGTCGTAGCGGTACTGTAGCGATCATAAGATCACTGTAGCAGCGGTACTGTAGCAATTGTAAAATCACTGTAGCAGTGGTACTATAGCAGTCGTAAATCACCGTAGCAGTCGTAAAACCACTTTTGTCGTGAGAGTAGTCATGTGTGTTTGAACAATTGGTATCAGAGCGGTGAAGAGATCTTGTCGACAATGTCTGACGACAGATCAAAGTCTCCTTTGAGGTCCCTTACTCCACCGAGGATCTGTGGGCGTAGTAGGGCGAGGGTGCACGACCGCGAGGTGGTGGTGCAACAGGTGACAAGGGAGAGCTGGGGAACAGTGCGGCTCTTGCTGGCACTCGCTGCGAACAGAGGTTAGGAGGTGCACCACATGGACGTCAAGTTAGTGTTCTTGAATGATGATCTAGCTAAGGAGGTCTATGTGCACCAACCACCTGGCTTCATTGACCCCAACAGGGAGCATAGGGTGTTCAAGCGGCATAAGGCTAGCATAGGGTGTTCAAGCTGCATAAGGCTCTGTACGGTCTTCGTCAGGCGCCACGGGCGTGGAACGCAAAGTTGGACGCGTCGCTTGCCTCCCTTATGTTTGAGCGTAGCCCTCTGGAACATGCTGTGTACTGGAGGACCAGTGGCATGTCATCGCTGCTGCTAGGCGTCTATGTTGACGACTTGATCATCACCGGCATCAGCATCAACGACATTAGCATGTTCAAAGACCAGATGTGTAACCTGTTCGAGATGAGTGATATCTCGATCTCCTGAGTTACTACATAGGAATCGAGGTCAAGCAAGACGCTAGTGAGATCACACTTTGCTAGAGCGCTTATGTCGGAAAGATCTTGGAGTCATCTGGCATGGCAGGATGCAATTCATGCCACATACTGGTGGAGAATCGGTTAAAGATGGGTAAGAAGGGCACTAGTGCCGCTGTGGATACAACATGGTACCGGAGTATTGTTGGGAGTCTGCGAGACCTCTGCAATACGAGGCTTGACATCACTTACGCGATAGGGATCGTGAGCAGGTTCATAGAGGTACCAACTGCATCATATTGGGTGACGGTGAAGCAGATCCTGTGCTACCTTAGCAGCACTATGAGCTACGGGTTTTGCTACAAGAAGGCAGGAATACATCGACGATAGTGACCTCACCGGTGACATCGACGATCACAGAGCACTACGGGGGTTGTGTTCTTCCTCGACACGAGTGTGATCACTTGGACATCCCAGAAGCAGAAGGTTGTTGCGCTTTTGTCTTGTGTGGCAGAATACATCGCGGCGGCAACGGCGGCAACAACAGCATGTCAAGGTGTTTGGCTGACCAACTGTATGGTGAGCTGGTCGGGCAAGCACCAAAGATGATAAAACTTCTGGTGGATAACAAGTCAGCCATTGCGCTAAGCAAAAACCCAGTGCATCACAAACGAAGTAAGCATATTGACATCTGTTTTTATTTTATATGTGAATGTATTGAAGATGGTAAGATGGACATCGAGCATGTCGGCATGGATGGACAATTCAGCGATATACTCATCAAGGCGCTTGGGTAAGTCAAGTTCATCGAGATGAGACAGAAGTTCGGCGTCGTTGACGTGAAGTCTACGCAGCAGGCTCAGGGGGTGATTTGTTGGACTTAAGCCCGTTGAACTGCATATTTACATTTTACTCTGTCACAACTAGTGGCCTGAGACGTGCTTATGTTCACATCGTGGTCGTGATTCTCGGTTAGACTGTTAGTTAGTGGAGCGGTGGTTACACTGGACGTGGGATGGCACGGCTGAAGCAAACCATGACGTAAGAATAGGCAATAAATTTTAGTTTTGCTTGGTATTCAGATCATATATATCAGAGAAGAAAGCCGAAAAAAGTTGCATAGTTTTAACGTGGCACAAAAAAATCTCCATTCTCTCATAGTCATAATCGAGTATAGGAATCTACAAGTGTTCGTGGTCGTAGTCAACTGCTCGAAGTTGTAGTGGTACTGTAGCAATCGTAAATCACTGTAGCAGCCGTAGTGGTACTGTAGCAATCGTAAATCATTGTAGCAGTTGTAAAACCACTATAGTCGTGTGAGTAGTCGATTGTACTGTGGTTATAAACGAGTACTAGGTACTCATAGTCGTTTGTGCCAAAGTCGTAAACGAATACTAAGTATTCGTAGTCGTGTGTGTGATCGTGTGTATGTTCCAACAGTTATTGCTGGCCTTTGCCGGGGTGCTTGTGTGAAATTTGCCGACTTGGATCGAGTGAGCCTGCCTTTCAGAATAAACAGGTAGGAGCAGATCCCAGGAGCAAAAGCTTGAATGGTAAGCTTCCTTGTCGTGCGAGCAACCTGTCGGGGTTTCCATTTCTCAGCTACGGGTGCCATAACTTTCTGTGGAAAAGCGTATGTTCATATCCTACGAGGTGTCAGATAAACCCAACAATGTTCACGTAAGTCATGTATTTTAGTGAAACGCGTATGTGTGTAATAATCTTAAAAAAGAGAACTTTTATAATACCTTTTACTGGTAGTAAAACATAGTAGTAGAAATAAAATCTGATCATTGATTTGTTAAGGGTATAATAAACTTTTCTATGTAAATCTAATTTTTTTATGAAGGTATTATGAACCGGCGGAATTTAGTCCACCCATAGGTGTTCATTTCAAACTTAGTTAGGCAATTACAATTTTACCCCTCGTAGGATTTGTACTGATAGTATATCAGACAAAGTATAATTTAGCCTTAACTATTCTAATTCATTAGATCAAAAGTATTGGACGGTTTATATTGATTTGAAGGTACAGCAGAAGAGTCCTAAAAAAGATAAGAGTAGATGGATGTAGCATTTATCAGTGGATTTATTACTTTAATTAAAAAAAGCTGAACGATAGCTAAAGCTCAAAAAGGTAGCATGGAATCAATTCTCAGAAAATTTGCTGACAACTCTCCTAACACGTGGGTACTGAAACGCGAACCCTAACCTTTAACCAAGCAGCTGAAGTGCCGCACCGGTTGAGCTATGCAACGGTCGGTGCTCACCAGATTCCTTGTGATACCCTTGTGTTTACAATGATCTTTATTAATAGAACCGTAGTGACAAACTGACAACGATCTGGAATTCTGGATGGTGCATTCGTCAATGCCAATTGTCTCCAGAAATAAAGTCCTATCGGGTATACTTTTCTGCAAGCTCTTTGTCATCTTATACATGTTTCTTTAGCTTAGAGTACACTTGCTGACATGACTAGGACTGTCGCTTGCCTTGCCTAACGTGTCTCCAAGGCATCGGGTTGGAGTCAGTCGATGAATTAACCTCCTGGAAATTCAGGGTGCTTAGAATAACATGATTTATAGTTTTTTTTTATTGTAGTTGATTTAGTTTTTACTATAATTAAGATTACTTATTTAGCATAATTAAATTTAAAAAATTTAAAAATAGAAAAAAAAACAGGTTAACCTATCATGAATAATACAAAAGAAAATATAGAAAAAAACAAAAAAACTCTAAAAACAAAAAAAGATAAAGATAAAAATAAAAATAGTAAATTAAAAAATTAAAAGTCATCTTAAAATAAACGGAGCCTCAACTCCAGTGCTTGGCGGTAGTTGGCGTATGCATCTCTTTCCTCAGCAAGTCTATTGATATCTGCTGCGTTTAGGTCATTTATCTCCCTCCATCAGTCAATCACGATGCTTCTATGCTTCATCCTCTCAATACAAGTTGCAAAATCTTAAAGTAAGGAAAGGAATAAGTGCAACTATTCACTCTTTATTCATACTTTAATATTTATGTAGCTTTAAATAGTGATGCATAGAAACGTCTCCCTCATCGGATTTCAGATTATGTTTTCTTTACCACTATATCTTTGTTAATTGGTTGAGGAGTTGATTGAAAAAGGATCGGCGCTTGGCTCTTCGTCATTTCGTGAACAGTGTTTGTGTAGGAATTTGTGTGAACATGTGCTATATGCCTTCATATTCATTGACTTGAGAATCACATTAAGTGCCTAATTAGCAACCGTAATTTGTTAAGGGGAATTACGTGATATTTTAATTTTTACGGCTTGTAAATGAAGGATAGGAAACATCCAAAATCTTAATGCGATTAAAAGAATAAAGTAACATACATATATTTACTAGCAAAGGACAAAAGGATCATGTATACGTGGTTTTTGAGCTAACCATTCGTGAAACATGTGGTTAGCACGGCAGTTCAAGCAGGATGCTGGCAGGTGTGGTATGTAGACCTTTCGAGGACAAAATCACATCGGAAGCTGATTTGTGCATGCTAATTGACTGTACATGGGACAGGCTATAATCACAATAATTTTGCTATGATATATAGCCATTATTTCATTCGCCCCCGACATGGTCCTCCCTACAACATGTTGCTGCCTTCCAATCAATACAGCAACTTAATTAGCAAGCACAGATTTTTTTTTACTTTTGGCCACTGTAGCACTTTATTTGCAGATATAGCCTTCCGAGCGGCGATTTTGCGCTTTTGTCCTCTTCTCGACCGCGGAGTCACCAAAGGATGCCGCGTGGCATTTTCATAGTGGGGGAGCGTGGATCAGTGGTGCCCGAGCTCGTATTCTCGCTTGCCCCGGTTCGTGCACGTGACGGCTCAGTCCCACCCAAGAATTGTGATCAGGGGCACGGAAAAGGGTGGTCGGGTCCCATGCTACCAGGAAGCGGATTCAGGCTGGGAAAAATATATTCGAATTTTTTATAAAAAATTTTAGATATAGGAAATGAGGTTGAAAATTATAATTGTTTGATTTGTTTAGTGAGTGGAGTCTTGTAATATAGTTTACTTGCTTTTATAATTATTTTCTAATTTTAAACATTGAGAATTTTCCTTCGTAATTTATTTATGTGTACCATCTGCATGAAGTTGTAATATAAAAAAATGAGGTCGAAATATTTTGAAAACCCCTTACACAATGTAGTTGCTTGTGTATTTTTTTGAAATTTTATATGTTTTGAAATTATCTAAATAATTGCAGGTTTACATCTCGAAATTTAGGACCTTACATTTCAAAAATTAGGGTTTTATCATTTCATGTGAGTTAGAATGTGGGAGTTCCATTTGAGTAATTTCATCCAATAGCTATTTAGCTAGTTTTGCTGCCCCCTTTGGTCTTATCAGTGCACATAAGGCTATCTCATTTGATCTTATTATAGCACAAAGCTGTCCCGTCTGGTCTAGTCATTACACAAAGCTGCCCTGTTTGATCTTGTCAGTGCAGAAAGATGCCTCGTTTAATCTTGTCGCTACGCAAAGCTACCCTATTTGATCTTGTCACTACGCAAGGCTGTCTACTTTGATCTTGTCACTGCATAAAGCTATCTCGTTTAGTCTTTTCGCTGCGCAAAGCTGGCCCATTATCTACAGTCACTCGTATTGATTATTATCTGTCTTCCATTAGGGATGCGAAAAAGACTATTTTGCCCTTACAATTCAGGCTATAAAAGGAGTCATTCCTCAGGCACTCCCCCTGCATTGTTCTCCTTCACGTCCTGAAGTATTTCTCCCCCCATTCACTCCACCTTGGTTTGCTTCTCCATCCCTTGGACGTCGATATGAGCCAAGTCAGCGGCTCTTTGTCGGCACCCGTAGTGATTTGTCCAAACTGCAACACGCTTGTCAAACGTAAGACCTCATAGACGAAAGCGAATCCTTGACGGCACTACTACAAGTGCCCTTTTCACTCGGTGCGTCTACTTGTTTCAGGTTGGTTCCAATCCTTCAGCAGATGTTACAAAACAGTTTTCTTATCGAATTGCAGGATGGCCTAGGCAGTTGTCGATTCTGGGTATAGGAGGATGAAATAAGCACTAGGTCTGGCATTGTTTCACAAGAGAAAGTTGTGATGGAGGTAGAGAAATGGTGCAAATGCGGCATCATTTTGATAAAGTAGAGTAGAAGATTAACTTAATGTTGTGTGTTATTTCCTTTCTTATGTTTATTGTTACCTAGAAAGTGTAGTGATACGAGTGTTGTTTTCATTTGCGTTGTTACCTACGGTACTTTATATGATTTATGTATGTGTAATACATATCTATGCATATACCGTAATAGACGATTGCATATTGTTACCACTTCAATGTATTCGCATCGGAGTAACATGTTTTTTCTATGTGAATGGATGACTGCATCGTGCAAGGATAAAGTGTAATTTGATTGATACATTTTCGTGTCCACAAAGCAGCGGGCCCGAGGAGGTATCATCATATCATTTCATGTGTGTGGTCGTTATTTCGTGCATGTGGTTCGAGAAGCGGGTGGGAGCCACCCACTTCGTGTGACGGGGAGCACTGGTACAAAGTAAAAAAGTAAACTACTTATTGCAAAGTACGAAGTATGAGCATGCGGTACAACAAACTAATTAGAAGTGGATACACATGAAATATTGTGCAATACATTACATGTGGTTGCGAACATATAATTGAGTACGAAAGACACATCGCAAAAATTGCTAAGTAGCTACCAGAGGAAATTAGTCAAATGGAACTCCCATATTCCAACTCACATGAAATCGTGAAACCCTAATTTCCGAAATGCGAGGTCCTATATTCCGAGACGTAAACCTTCAATTTTCCAGATAATTTAATAACATGTAAAATTCCAAAAAAAAACACAACCAAGCACACTGCATAACAAGCTTTCAAAATATTTCACCCTCATTTTCTATATTACAACAATTGTATAGGCAGTACATAGAAATAAATTATGGAGGAAAAATCTAAATGTTTCAAATTGCAGATAATTCATCCATGTGGATCTGATGTTCTGGAAGGTAGGCAGTCACCCTGACATGTTGGCAATTCTTTTATTAGCATGGAAGCAAGCATGACCAAGTATGGGTTGGGGTTGAGCAAGTGGTTGCGCAAAACTGCCCCCTTTGGTTATGTCACTGCATAAGGTTGTCTCCTTTGGTCTTGTTATTGCACAAACCTACCTCGTCTGGTCCAGTGACTATGCAGAGCTAACACATTTGGCCTTGTCACTGTGGAAAGCTGGCTCATTTGGTCTTGTCACTACAGAAAGCTGCCTCATTTACTCTTGTCACTGCAGAAAGCTGGCTCGTTTGGTCTTCTTATTGCAGAAAGCTGGCATATTTGGTCTTGTCACTTTGGAAAGTTGGCTCGTTTGATCTTGTCACTACATAAAGCTGACACGTTTGGTCATGTAACTACAGAAAGTTGGCTTGTTTGGTCTTATCACTATAGAAAGTTGCCTCGTTTGGTCTTGTCGTTATGCAAAGCTACCCCGTTTCATCTTGTTACTGCACAAAACTATCATGTCTAGTGTAGTCACTATGCAAAGGTAAAACATGACCCACTTTATCAGAAAGCACACTGCCTCCCCCCACGAGCTATAAAATGCACGTCCCACCCTTTGAAAGTAGAAACACTTAACACTGCCAACCGTCGGAAGAAGAATCTTTTCCATCATACAGTAACATACCATGGCAAATGCATAGGGCCTAGTTGAAGTAGGGTTGCCCAAGCAATAC
Source organism: Melocanna baccifera (assembly GCA_036346265.1). Lineage (NCBI taxonomy): Eukaryota > Viridiplantae > Streptophyta > Magnoliopsida > Poales > Poaceae > Melocanna > Melocanna baccifera. The sequence continues at coordinate 20,530,485 of CM070681.1, forward strand.
CTTCCCATAGAAAGGAGGGAGGACTTCGGCCCTAACTATCACTTAATACCAAACAAGCACACTCAACCAGTATGGACGAAATACAAACATAGGGAGAATGTCGTCGTGCAAGTCGTGGAAGGCTATCGATGGCAAATGATGCTTCTTCCGATGCCCACACTCTGGGGTAAAAATAGCCAATAATTTATTTTGTCTTATTGCTAATAGAGCTTCCATGTTAACCCTCATTTCCAGTAGATGGCGAAATACAACTTCATCCGCTGGATCAATCCTCTCCATGAACGTTATGTTCTAAGGTACATGAATACATTGTCGGAACGAGTTGGAGGCGCGGATTGACAATCTCAAAGAGAAGAACAATGACATTCACCAATAGATGCAGCGCAAGAGAGGCAACGAGAAAGTCATCAATACAAAAAGTTCCTACGATCCCACATGCTACTACATGAATCCTAACTGCATATGTGTGTGCTACTACAACAACAGCCAGCCACGTCTATGGTGCCCCCTCTGCAACACTTCGTGTGAGTAGCACGAGGCACCTTCTACCAGTAGCCATGCCCCTGCATTTGTTTGTGACCACAACATAATATATTGCACAATGCTTCATGTGTACGTGCTTGTAATTAGTTTGTTGTATTACATGCTCGTAAAACTTTTTACTTTGTACAAAAAATGCATCAATCAAATTGCACTTCATTCTTGCATGATGCAGTCATCCATTCACAGAGAAAAAATGAGTTAGTACAATATAGGCATGAATATGCAAAAATAAAGTAAAGCATTTCAATATTTCAAAAATAAAGTAAGTGAAAATAAAGCACAAACATGTTTGATGTATTTCAACATGACAGCAAACAACACGAGTATATCTGAACGCATTACAACATCCAGAGAATATGACGCCACATGCATGAAAAAGAGGTCACTACGGGGCATTGCTCGAACTAGCTCTGTTTGGGCAGTTGCCTACGGAGTAGCCGACCATGTTGCACAGCCTGCATCGAGGGCATCTAACTCGTTGACCACGCTGACTTTTATCCATGTCATTACATATACGACTGGATTGTCATCTTCCATAGCTTGCCTACTTCAATGCATCATTTGGCAGCCACTTCACCTCTCCTGCCCATAGGTCTCTGTAGTGCATGTCTAGCCCGTACGAATTGAACTCGACACTCCATGTACCGTACAGGTGGTGGATATCATAGTACTCGAAGACATAAGGCACTAAGGCCTGGTGCCACACCGTGCACGCTGCGTACACATGGGAGCATGACTTGTGAAGAAGTTGCGACTTATTGCACATGCAGGACGCTTCATTGCTGAGTGTGCAGACTTGCTTTCGATCTCTAGCTTGACCCATCCATATTTTGTCCTCATATGGATCTCAAATTTCTTCATAATTTCAGACAAGGGCCGAGCATTGTGGGAATGAGCCTTCTCGATCTTCTTGTCCATCAACGCCTACATCACTTAAGAGAATTGCTTGCCTTCCTTGAGCTGCTTGTTCGCCATCCTAGCTCTGTTAACGAAGTACCTGATGGTATGGTTCTAGGTCTCCTCGATAATTGCAGTAATCGGTAGGGATCAGACACCCTTAGGACCCCGTTGTACACTTCTGACATATAGCTCGTCATTATTCTATATCTTGCACATTCAGAGTCATGGAGGAGAGACCATTTCTATAAGTCAGGGGCATAGGAGTGAACCCACTGCATGAACTTCCCAACTCTCACGGACCCTCCCACCGGTTCTCCTTGGCTTGCGTCAGAATGACTTATATGCTTCCCAGTCTCCTTATCGAGCCGTCTCCACATGGCCTCAAACTTTCACCTTTGGTTTTGCATACACAACTTCTTGAACAACTTTGTCAGTTCCTTGCTTTGAAACCTTGTGTGGAAGTTAGCCGCGAGATGCCACATGCACCAATGGCTCCTAGCGACGTTCCACTGCAATAGTGGCTCTATCCCATTCTATATCGTGCTCAATATAGACAGCAACCTAGCATTGCGGTCCAAGATGACACAAACATCTTGCTGATCCTGAATGACTACTTTCTTCACATTGGCCAGGAACCACAACCAACTATCCATGTTCTCATTTTGCCCAAGTGCGTAGGCCATAGAGAGTAACTGGTCATTCGCATTGGCTACGACCGCGGTGAGGATCATACCCTTGCACTTGCCACAAAGGAAGTTATCGTCCATCATCAGCACAGGACGATAATGCTTGAATTCGTCGATCGTCTGGTGGAAGGATCAGAAGACTCTGTAAGAACAAAGCAATTAGGCCGCTTGGTAGGATGCGTCCACTCCTGCTTGTTAATATATGTGCCGGTATTTGATTCTATAATTTTTTTGGAGCACTCTTGGCACTAGGTCGTAGGCATCCTCGTATGTGTCGTACATATGCTCGAGGACCTTCCTTTTCACCCACCATGCCTTGTGGTAGCTGACCTGGAACTTGGCCGTATTGGCAACATCTGCCAATAGAACCTTCGGTGAAACAAAAACATCTGCCATGATGAGGTGGCTTATTAGGCTTGCAACATACGACGACATCACGTTACGGTGCCTCTATCGCTGCGCATGTGTGATCCGTCATCACCGTTATCCAGAAGTCCATAGCCGCACCCCTCGATCACTACACACGGACATTGCTAGGGAAAGACTCATTCATACACTTGATGATGTAGGTGTTTGGGTTCGACCTTCACACCCGATACGTCCGGCTGATGCTGACGATGTATCTAGCAATGGCCTGCGGGACAACGCTATTGGCCGCAATCAAAGTTTTTGTTTCGTCGTTCAAGCATCGTTCTTCGGCTTATTATGTCGTCTACAGTGGAGCCCCGCCACTTTTGACCACACGGTCGGCTTTGCCTCGTCGCGTTCTACGCGGTGCTCACTTCGCCTTCGCCAAAACATCGTCGGAGCATCGTCGCCACCGTGGGCCAAATCGGGTCCCTGTTGCTTGGGTCGCCACCGGCTGACCGTGCATACCCAACCAAAACCAAGGTGAGCATCACGTTCACCACGTTCTACTCTTCGTTTCGCCGTAATTCTCGCATGTTAACTCCACTCTGTTTGCCTGGAACGCTGATGTCAACTTATCGGCTACCTAAAGTCTTGTCTACCGCGTTTCGCTAGTCCGTTGGCCGAGTCGTCTACGCCGTTGAGTTCATCTCGACGCGTTCTACGCCGTGTTCCTCCCCGTTTGTCCAAAAACCATCCACAAATTTTTTGCGTCCGACACCTAGCCATGGCCGCAAATAGCACTTCACGTCTCCGTCTGTCCGGGAATGCTTTCAACAATCCGTTCGAATCAAACGTGCCAAACCATCCCAGGTAATTACCTATCAGATGGCTTTGGATTCGCCTCACCGAGCACCAAGATATTGAGTTTTTGGTGTTTCGGTATCGACGTCGCTCAAACAATGATTGCGTCGCCTCCAGTGAGTTTTTGGCTTAGCCGATAATTTTTTTAGCTTCACCTCGCCACGTTCTAGGCCGTTCTCACCTTACTTCTCCATGTTTCAATCCTGAAAAATATTCTTCTCTGCAACCCTATGTCGTTGTCGTCGTTCACGTCGTTACCGTGTTTCGTTTGACGTGTCGTCGCTTTCTACATATGCCTCGGGTCCTTAACAACCCATTTTGATAGTTGGCTTCACCTCCCTGCCTTTTCTCACTGTTGTCACGACCAAAAACTGTGAAAGGGCTGCTGTCCATTACTGTTCACGTAGGAATATTCCTAATTTTTCTTTTTTCAAGATTTTCTGATCCGCCAGTTTTCCAATCACTCATTCTCCTCCGTCCGAACTCCGAATTAAGTGATTCCAGTTTCTAAATTCACCTAAATTCATAATCTATCTTTCAATATATATTTTTTAATTTTTGGATTTTTTTGACCGGCCATTCACTAAGTCTCCTCACCGCTGGAACGCCGTCGCCACCGCTGCCCGAGTTGCGCCACCGCTTTACCTCGCCGCCAACCACCTTCCAGCCACTTATGGTAATGCACAAGAGCACCAATGCACTTCTCGCAGTCCCCATGGGCTCAGCTCCACTGTTTCCCTCACCCAATTGCCCTGGTTTCGCTCGTAAACCTGTCGTACCGAGCAACTTCTACCTTCTTCGTCTGAGGAGCTCTAGTAAGAAATTGCCGGTGCCTCGTACCTCCTTGCACCTCACCGATGCCACCGATAATCGTACCCACCTCCGCTACACCCTCACCGCCAGCCAACTCTGTGCAGCCCGAACCTTGCGCCCAGGGTAAAACTGGACTCACACTGTTCTCCCTCTTTTGTACATCTCCCTGGTCTTCGCCACAATTGGATCACTCAGATCTTGTCACGCGAAACCGTCTGACTTCTCCTAGCTATCCAATTCTTAGACTCTGACGTTCGGAGGCTCATAAGACTCTGACGTCCGGAGGTTATTTAGACTCCGACCGTTCAGAAGTTCCTTAGACACCGACGGTTTGGAGACTTTCTTAGACTCTGACTGCTCAGAGCCTTCGACTTCGACTTCAACATTCAACCCCAGAGACTTCGACCTTCGGATATTCCAATTTTGACTTTGACCTTCGGAGATTTTAACTCCAATCTTCGACCATCGACCTCGAAGACTTCGACTTCGGCCTTCGATCTTGGAACCTTCGACTTCGGCCTCCGTCTTCAAACCAACCATAGTTGTTTGACCATTTTAACCTCTGCACTCTCTGACCTCTCTGAACCCTCCGATCTCTCTGACCGCTCAACTCTAACTATCCTTCGTTCTCGACTGTTATAGTATTCTTCGACCACTGTACAATTCTTACCGGGTCTTCGACCGAATCTTTGACTTTGACTTCACCTATACTTGGAGTCTCTGTCTTCGACTTTGACTATCACAACTTCAACCATTGATTCGACCATAGTTTCGATTATACACAAATATTGTACCTTTCAAGAAATCGTTCTCCTTCAACCTAACTCGAATTGGACCCATTCAAATTTCTAAATTCATCTAAAGTCATATTCTATATCCCAGCATATATTTCCTAATTTTTGGATTTTATTTGAATTTTATTTGAGTTTAGTTTGTTTTGGTTTTTCGTGTGTAGACTACGACTATTTCGGAGAGTATAACTTTGACGAACCTCAACAAACTTCGAAGCAAGGCAAGTTACACCTTTGATCATGTTGCTCCTAGTAATTTAAATTATTTATATTGATTTTGAAATTATTATGCATGTGTACTTTTATTCAAATCTAGTTTAAATTCGATTTAAATTCTAGTTATACACAAATCCTTTGTGTATTGCCAAATTTGATATTGAACTTCCTTATGTTTTGTTAACTTAGATGAAAACCTAGTTAGTAGAATAGTATTTATTAGAAATTTTAATAGAATTGCTTAGCCATACTTAGAATGATTTAAGTGAGAATATTTATTTCACATGAAGACAATGATTTTCTAAAATGTATTCTTGACTTCGGTGAGTCAAGAAAGTATATGGAATATTTTTAAAATAAAATATAAAACTTGCTTTTAACCTAGGCTAATGGTTAGATAGTGGGTGCTGGCATGCATTGTTGTTCTGTGACACAATGTTGATTGTCAGGCACAAGGGGGTATGTGGTTTGAGCCTAAGTCAAGTTAAGGACTGGTCTGTAAGCTACTATTGCAAAGCCATATCGTACTACCACAAGTCTGATATGGGACAGATCTGACTAAGTAATTTGTGAATTTTCAAACATAGTTCCGCTATAGGCTGAATGTGAGTATGGCGTAGGCCGCAAGAAGTCTCACATGGCATAAGAGGGGGCTCCAACTTATGGATTCAAATTGTGGTGAAACCTTAGTGGCGGCGTAACTATTTTGGCTACGGAATATTGTAACAGTCTTATCATGATATCCTCGCCGCACACCAAATGAAGTGTGTTTATCCGGTGGCAATATGGGATGATTATGTCTTATGGGTAAAGCTGTACAACATCTGCAGAGTGTATAATCTATCCTAGATAGCCGTGCCCACGGTTATGGGCAAGCTGAGTAAAGTTTTTCATGGATTAGACTTTGGTTTTCAAAATGATTTATAAAAAGGCTTATGGATGGAGATTTTAAAAAGCTTGTGGATGAATAGAATCCATGTGAGATCTTTTTGGAAATGATGGACCAGGTGGGATACCTGTGAATAGGTTAGTGTTTGGTCGGAGCCTGCACTAACGATATTATTTTGTTAAATTGAACTTTCTATCTACTGTATCAAATTCAGCTTTTGAATCTATTTACTGTATTTACTTTAATTCTGCTTTTACGCACAAATAACATATTATGCCTTCCATTGTCAATCTTTATGCATACATGAACTCTGTTGAACCTACTGGTGTAGTTTGTGGAGTACTTTATGTACTCATGTTGCTTCATTCACTATTTTTCAGAGGACTTTATCAACTTCGGTGAGAATAACGACGAGTAGGCCATGTCTTACAGTCATTCGCCTGTGGGCAGGCAGGATGGGCTGTTGCTTTATTGGTTTTCTTCCGCTGTTATATTCATTTTTGGTTTATGAACCATTGATGTAAATTTTGGCCATTAGGCCCATATTTAGTTAATGAATAAATGTCATTGTGCATGATATAAATCTTTGTTATCTACTATGTGCACTAGCTTGATCCTAGACTAGTGCGATTTACATAGAGGATCCAGGAGTCGTTGCTCCGGGGTCCGACATCACTGAACCCCCACTATGACTCATCTGGCTGTGATCTGCTGCTACAATGTCATCCAGCCTAGACGATGCATAACCACCGTCGGTTGTGACAGCACCACCATCCACACACCCCATACCGCCATCTCCATCTTCCTCACCTTCGAAGCTATTTGTCGGCACATCCTCCTCCTCCTCGCTTTCTTCTCCCACTTGGTCGGCAATGTACTCATGGCAGTCAATACAGGCTGCCCACCATCTCCCCACACCTTCATTTGGCTCGAAACCCATGGCATGCCTCCGCAGGTCTCCATCGCTGGCTTGCTCGCCAGCGTCTGCTCCAACCCTAACATCTACATTAGCATCGGGGCCCAACCCAGTCACTTCATTAACAAGAGCTGCACTAGAACCACCTCTGCCGGATGATTCTGTCCTCTCCACAAACTGAGCATACACCATCAGCGGTTGAGTTGCACACAACCTCCATATAATTGGCCCACGATGTGTCACTTATTACCTTCACAAGTTGTCAAAAGGTGGCCCCTACAGCACCCAGCATCGAGGCATACACCGCATCGATGTGTAGCTTCTTCCTTGCAATGGCGCAGCATACACACCTTCCTAGCTCCAACAGGTCCATGTCCTTCAGACCCCACGCTCGGATCACAGTCTGGTCACAATCGGATAGGTTCACCCCGTATAGTCCGTCGCGTACAAGCCGGTTCACCCCATAGAACACAAACAGATCTTGAATGTCCGACATGGTGTACCTCAAACCGGTGCGTATGAAACCCAATTAATACACGACATCCACGATCGTACCATCAAAAACTCGTATCGTGCGTAGTACGGTGCAATTGCAAATTATTCAAACAATTAATTTACTAAGTTACTTTAGTTTACCGACTATTTACTAATATGTTGTGACTAATATTTAATCCTACAATTCAACTATTTTTCAGACATGATGCAACTCTTAGCTTGCTTTGCTTACGCGTGCACTAAGCCTTAAAATGCCGCACATACTTGATATTTTATGTATTCTCGCTTATTATGTTGCATATTTAATTTTAAATTAATTTTTTATATACAATTATATGACACTACCATTTTATGTACTCTCACTTATTATGCTGCATACCTTATTTCAAAAACTATCATTACTTACCCTATGTAACCCTCACTGCTACTGACATTTACAAAAAAACTACGTGTTGCAATCCTTTACAGCAAGTGGTACTTTCTACATAACAACTGTTTACCTTATTTCTAACTCAAATGTTGTTTCTAAATGGTGCCACTCTGTCATGCTGCTATTACTCTACCCTTATTTTACTTCTACTTTCTGCACTAACCTACCATGCAACTAATTACATGCTAATTGCATTGGTACAATTGTACTGCAAGTGTAAGAAAATTACCTTCTCTTGATGCTCGTAGGCTGATCTACAACTTTTGTAACTACACCACCTTCAAACTCCGAACGAACCAATGCAAACCTTTCTTCCTCTCTCAGTTTGTTGGAGTTCCTCTAGCTAGACCAACAAAATGCTTCGCAATGGCAGTGTGATGTGTGTAGAAGCCATTTTATTGCCCAACGAGTGCACTACATACACGGGGGGCTAGGGACACACGAAGAGGACGAGCTAGCACGTGATGACAAATGCAGCATGCCGGGGGGGCCAAAAGCATGCAGCACTATGAATAAGCCATGTGGCAAATGCGGATAGGGAGGAGCGGGAATCTCTGGTGGTCCAAGAGCGCGTAGCACTGCGAATAGGCCATTTGGCGAATGCGGAGAGGGCCAGGGGCATATCCGCACTTGGGCAGCATGAGAATGCCCTGGGAATTTCCGCCCCTCCCCCCGGATTAGGGCAAAATCTGCGCCCGTCGGCCGTAGCTTTCGATCGTTGACTGCTTGTCCGCACTACCTAGCCACAGAACTACCAGGTATCACCCATTGGTGGTTCCGCGGTCGGGAAGGGGGCCAAAAGTGCAAAATCACCGCACTGGGGGTCATATTTACAAATAAAATGAAGCAGGGGGCCAAAAGTAAAATAATTCACAAGCACGAGCTGTTTCTGCCTACTAATAAAAACCAGCTTTCTCATAGCCTTCGTCATAATGCATTTGGTAGAGTAGATGCCTGAGTGAGTCGACTTTATTTGTGTTTATCTAACATCATTTGTCGCATGAGAAGTTATGCTTCCAATCTAGTTTTGGGATGCAGATAGACTATACTAGCACTGATTAAAATTTTCTACCGCATAAACTAGGAAGATATGTGAGTAAGAGATCATAGATCATTACCATTAGACATACAGTGCAGTAGAAGTAGAGTTAAAGTAACCCAGTTGAACATAGCAAGCGTCGATGTAGTGGAGGTAGTTGAACATCCACGAGCAGTAGTTGATCTTTATGATCCAATCGTCTCCTCCTCATGATCGTCCTGATCAATTCTATAATCACAACAACTCCTCTACCGAAAACCACATGTTCAGGGTTGAAACATTATGCACCGGTGTGTAGAGATCATATCCAACTCAGAGAGCCTTCGATCGGATCCTTATCTAATATGTGTAGAGATTGTATCCCATTTAGAGGGTATCATCTGGATCCTTATTATTCTAACCCATTAAGTGTGTGACCATATATGTTCATATATGCTTTGTTGTAACTTATATAATATGATCACTGGTCCATAACGATCTGCCAAGACATATTGACCCCCCAAATATACACAAAGATTAATCTAGATGAATCTTATATAATATGATTTGGAAACAGGTCTTAGTCATTCATGATTAGTTCATAACTTCTTACGATCAGATCGTATCTGGTTACGACCAATTCGTATTCCCATACGACTAGTGTATGATATATCCGACCAGCCCACGATCAGTCAGTATACTCATATGACCAGTTCATATCTGGTTAGACCCATCAACCCGTTTGTGTATTCTTCTTTTACCTCACGATATCCGATTGAACTCTAGGTGAAAAATATACTATTTATGGACTGTTTAATTTTTTTCCAATCTAGTGATGCATAACTTCATGTAGTCGACTCTTTGACCAGTCATAGCATGGCTATACACTTTCTTTATTTGACCACATCGATGGGCCTAAAGATATCTCTCTTGTTATGTAGGAGGGACAAATCCCATATCCAACAAGTCATATTCCTCCGCATGTTTCATAGCATACCCGAAAGCTGCCTTTATAACTGCCCAGTTATAGAGTAGTGTTTGTCAACCCCTAAGTGTACTATTACACTTGTAGAAAACTATGTTGATCTCAAGTATAAAAAATATACATCATCATTGCTTAAGATCAACTGATAACACATAAAACATAACAATCTCAATAATGTCTCAAGGTGGGGTCAATCATTCTCTAACATGTGTCCACATTATTTATTTGATATCATCATATCTATAAGGGTGAAACATGGTCATCAATCAAACATATGCTGGCCTATAAGTCACTAGTGCCTTGACTAGTAACATCCGACTAATGATCTTTTAGAATGACATCATACAATAAATAAAGGACTTCACCAACAAGTCATATACTTGCTAATATCTATAAATAATAATTCATTCAAGGAACATAACAACATTTATCAAAAGATCATAAACATAGAAGTGATATAGTTATCTTCATGATTACCTTTAGAACATAACACTAACATCTATATCATGTTTGAAATACAGAAACTTCATAGGCATCATAAGAGATTTATATTTCTTTTTCAGGTAAAATTCACAAATTCTAAACATACCCACATAAATAAAAGACAACTTAGGTTTTGTAATCGAGTAAAGAGAAGGATAAATATAGTTGCTTAGCTCAAAATTCATTCAATAGAAAAAGTCAATTCCACAGGAGACTAAACTGGTAAAACTGTTCTTGGTACCAAAGGTTGACTATCGTTAGGTTTTCCACTATAGCTACTAGTTTTAATGCCCGTGTGTTGCTTTGGATAAAAAAATCATATGAGCCAGCACTTCAAGCTTATGTCGATGGACCTAGCTTGCACTACTCTCCTGGCTGTGCTGCAATGCCTGGTTGAGCTCCACATCGTAGTAAAACCATTCTATTTCGCTACATAGTAATATTACTACTATTGATAGGCTGCAAATAAAATAAATAAAATTAGGGGTGAACCACCACCACCAACTCCCTTTTTAAGTAGTAGAGATTCTCATAGGTTGCACAAAGATTATTCAAAATCATCTATAACTTAAATTGAGTTCCAAAATCTTAGTTGGATCTACATTTTAGACACTAATTCAGAAAAAATGTATAAAGCATTACCAAATGTATAGTGTACTTGCCGGCCGATGGCTGGAATAAGGGGGCATTTGTATTGGCTTACACTAATGTTTTCTGGCTAAAAATAAATAATAGTAGCTAAAAGAAGTGGCTTTTAGAAGGAGGGGAGAGTGATGCAAAAAGTAAGGAAGAGATGCGTGCGCAAGACGGGTGCGAGAAGAATTGGGTACGTGATGCACCTATGGCCCACTAACTTATCCTAAGAGTGAGATAAGTGGAGAAATCGCTTCGAGAAGGCATATGTTCATATTGGTTTCTAATTTCTCCAAACAAAAGGCAGAAATAGAAGCTAATATGAACATGGCTTAACATGGCACTTGTGTTGTGTATGACTAACATCTACTACTCAATTGTTCAAGTCTCGGTGAGTGCAGGCTAGGTAGGTTTGTATGTGAATTTTTAGATTTTATCTCATGTATGGTTTACAGAGGTACCTATGATAGTGTGATGGCTGCAGCACCAATGGAAAAAATATATTCATTTAACACTGTTGGTGTACGCGTATTGGACCTAGATGTACCGGGTAAAAGATAAAGGCCCTGCTCCAAACAACTTTTTGCTTCTGGCTTCTGGAACACGTCGGCTTCTTAATTTCATATTTCTTTCGCTTTTTGGTTTGTGTTGTTTTTCTTCTTTTTTTTCTTATTCCTTTGCATTGTCTGTGATTATATAACTTTTTTATTTTTTCTAAATTTAATTACTCACAAAAAGTGAATAGTCACCATAGTGCATTTTTAGCTGGTACAATGCTTTTTTTAGTCATAAGCTATAAGCTAAATTGAGCACTACCAAAGCAAATGCAAAAGAATCATTCGTGCCTTCCTGCATCATGTGGGCTGGGGGTTGTCATGTACAGTGTAGTATGCACGGTCGTAGCCAAGCTAATAGTCACGGCCATCACACTTTGTGCTGTGGCTTATGGCTTTTGAATTCTGACTGATCACGAGAGAGAGAGAGAGTACGAAGAGAGACACAATCACATGCGATTTTGACAGAAATAACTAAAGTTGAATGTTAACTACAAAATGACTTGGAGACACCATTTTTAAAAAATGCACCATTTGAAAGCTAGTTACTATAGCAAAAGCCAAAATCCATAAACAGCAAGCTCAAAAGAACCCAGCATTTTTCACAGTTCACATGCCAATGCGTCCCATATTACGTGTAGAGCACCATGTGGGCTTGTACATCCAATGACTGATTTGTAAACGACTCTTTCTCACAGCACAAATTTGAATTTGAAAGCGCTTGAAAGTTGGGAACCGTCTGAACTAACCATTTTCATCTATAAAAAAGAAAATCGATGATTTGTTGCTTCAAATAACTCAGTTTGTGGATTTGTCAGCTAAAATATTTTCTTGACCTTTTGTCACTAAAAAGTCTAAAATAGCTAAGATTTACAATTCTGATTGTATTTTAGTTTTTTTTTCCTTTTTTGCCCAAAATTCAAATGTGAAAAGGCTAAAATACCCCTTCTCCTTCTTCACACGTCCCTGGTCCTTCTATTGTTGTTCTACCTCACGCTCCTTTATCTTTGTAACATTTTTATATTTTCAGTGTCTTTTTGAAGTTTTTAAAATAAAAATAATCATTTGGATTTTTCCTAAATTAATTAATTTAAAATATATTTTATTTGAGTTCCTTTTTTTCAAGAAATTTTCCGTATTTTCTTGGATTTTTTGGTGTTTATTTGCTAGTTTTGGAAAATTAGAAAGCTTTAGAAATTCCTAAAACCTCTTTTGGGCTGAAACCCAAAATTTCGGCCCATTTCCTTCCTCTCGTGGCCCATCTCTTCACCCGCGCTTTAGCCTGGTCCACTTCGCTCGTCGCCGTTCGCTTCGCCACGCGTCTCCCATCTGCGTGCCTTCCCACGCACCGTAGCTGCCAGGTGAGTCCCACCTCATTATTCATCTTCCCCGTCATCTCCACCCAGGACTTCTCTCCGCACCGTGTCCGTTTTGTCGCCATGCATTGTGCCTGCCTCGGACTCATGCGTCGTTCCCATCTTGACTTCCATGCCACCGGGTATAAAGGCCAAACCATCATCTCAATCTCCACACCCCGAGCCACCTCACCATCCTCTCTGTAGCATTGGAGACCGTGCCACTTTGCTGTCACTCCGTCATCTTCGCTGGAGTCATCTTAGTTGCCAAGTGTCTTGTCCATCGTTTCGTTGTTGCATCGCTTCATCTTCTTTGCTGCCGGTGTCCTGTACCACCGTCGACTCTTCCCGTCATTGAGCTGCCCTTCTGCTGTTCGCCTTTTCGCTCCACTGCCTCAATCGCATCGCTGGTCGTCGCCTCGCTCAGCCCACTCACTTGCGTTCCACGTTATTCCCTCGGTTCTCGCATGACACCTCGGTTTGCTCACGCACGCTGACATTAGCGCTTATGTCATTGTTGCCACATCGCCATCTAGAATCCTTGGTGGGCTCAGTCCGTGATCAGCTATATCTATGTTGTATGGTCCCACATGCCATCCACTGTTTTGTATACCCAATCCACTGTAAACCATGAACCCTAGCCCATGGACTTGGTCCATAGACTATGACCCCATATATTACTGACTAAAACCAATTTCCTTTAGAAAAATAATTTGACTAAAAACCCAAAAACCCTTGCTGAAGTCATAAATCTAATTTTCTTTAGAAAAATAAATCCAAAAGAGCTAAATATTGTTTCTTAGATTTAAACCTTCCGGGAGCCCGTTCTCCTCCATTTAAATTCCGATTCACCTAATTTTTCTTCTTAAATTTATCTAAAATTGAACTCTATCTTTTGGTTCTAGTTTTATTATTTTTGAATTTTCTTTAAATTTGTTTGGGTTATTTTGGACTGTTGTTTATGGATTAAATTTTTGAATTCTGGTTGTTCGTGAGAGGCAGTACGCAAAGAAAAATAGTCGCATGATATTTTGGTCAGTACAGCTGAACTCATTATGCTTTTTAAATAATCTTTCTGTTGATCCCGCCTTAAAAAACACACAATTTAATAATTAGTTATCATAGTTCGTACAAGCATAAGCCGGCTGAAAAGTGGTTCCGAACCCAACCTTTTGTTCATTTTTTCTGTCGTGAGATAATGACTTTGGAGGAGTAGAAACAGGAACTGAAGTTCAAGAGTTAGTAATTATGCAAAGCCAAGGCAAGTCATGATATTTGATCATGTTGAACCTATTATTTCAAATCTTTTTATTATTGTTTTGTTTTAAATTATCATACTTGCTAATTTAATACAAACCCTTATAATTGGTAGTTATCGACCAATTTGAATATTCCCTCCTTGATAATTTGAATGACATGATTCTATTATTACCATATGATGGCCCATTTTCTAGTGATACAATATTAATATCACTTAGGTTGTACGTCTAGTATGCTTAGCCATACTTATTATTCTATTAGGCTCATCATCACATTTTGATCAATTAATTAAGTTCGATGAGATATTGAATTATAGTTATAGTCACAGTTATAAAATTTATGTACCATGACATAGACATGTCATTGGTCTTGGTTAAACTAAAATAATTTTTTACTTAGACGAGTGATCATGCAATAAAGTGGGTACTAATAGCACATTGAGATGTGGAGCCTCGCTTAGGTAATGTCTAAGGACTTAAGTTTGTGTGCTATTGATTCGAGCCTTATTTTACAACCATTTGTCTAGTATAGCATGGACCTAGCTAATTAATTTGTGATGTTTCAACATTGATTTTGCCATTGAGATGCTTTGTTGGCGCAAGAGGGGGGCTTTTATCGGTAGAACTATCAGCCTACTCGGTAGCGAAACCTTAGCGGGTAAAATTAGTTGAGATTGAGCATTGTAAATGCCTTATAGTGATCTTCCTGGTCAGCACATCTAAGGAAATATATTATACCGATGACACCACAAGATGGTCATATCATGTGGGTAAAATTATGCAATCTCTGTAGAGTGTAAAGCTATTTGAATAGACATATCTCTAATTATGAACAATGTTCGGTGATTTCACATGAATGGTAGAATTTCATAAAACTTGGATTTGGTTGGTTCGGAAAGTGAATGGACAATTGACTTGTGGTTTACTCATTTTCTTTATATTATCTCTTTAATAACCGTTTTCAAATTATGCATTTTAATCTATTTATTGTATTTACTTTCGAGTGTTACTTTCTGCAAAATAACTATTCAGCCATCATTTGATAAGTCTTGTATAATTATATTGTATCTTGTTACAAATGACTTACTGAGTACTCTTTGTGCTCACGATTATATCCATTGATGCTTAGTTGCTAAAGAAGAATCATATCAGTTAATGGTACTTGAAGGAGGATTCTTTGATGACTTTTTGGATTAAAACTTCGCTTCACAGTCGAATGCTTGTGGCACATCGAATGGCTATTTCATTTTTCTTTATTTTCTGATGCTAGTTAGTTTTGCTAAGCCCTACAATCTATTGATTGTAAGTTTGGTCATAAAGTTGCTACTTTGATAATTAATAATATTTGAGTCTTTCTTAGTTACTCGTGAACATGGTCGATATTTCATCTATGTTTTTACTATATGCACTGGTGTGATCCTAGACTGGTACAGAACACATAGGGAGTCCAAATTTGCATATTCAGATCTCGACAATCTTGTTCCATCTCTATCAGTTGTTGCTCACCATCTACCTTCCCCGCCTTGCTTTGTCACCGGAGAGCGAAGACGGCAAGGAGGTCGTAAGCGCTAATGGTGCATGATGGCATGGGGAAGAAGGCATGGGGGATAACGAGAGGAATGGGGTGAGGAAGAAGAGGGCAAAATAGTCTTTGCACATTTGAGTTTTGGGACAAAAAATAAAAAGTAGCACCAGCACTGGCACCGCCGCTCCCTACTAAGGTTGTTAGTATCACGATACGTATCATAATATCGTACGATCCTACCGGAGGTAGATGATACGGATCGCAATGCTGATTGGAATCAGGTAGTATCACGGTGGGATCGCGATCCAGCTCGTACTATCATTAGGATCACGGTAGAATCATGGTTATGACAACAAACTGTAAAGCATATAAATTTTGATATTACCTATTGTTAATTTAAGTTGCACTAGTTTAATTTGCTTTGTTTTATTGTCTATCTGTTGTTCTAAGGTAAAAAAAGAATTATATTTAACATATTGCATTTTTAGATTATGAGTTTATTAAAAATAATTAAATAAGTTTCAAAAATCAACCTTAATTCAATATAACTTGAATAAGTGTACTCAAATTTCAAAATTAAATTCAAAAAATCTACTATAGACTTGCATATTTAGAAATATAATTTAATTTATATAATATATATATATATATATTTAAAAATTTGATAGTATCGTGATCCTATGATCTAATCCTACAATTCAATTTTCATCAAATAAAAAAGTGATCCTACCTAATATCATGATCTTACTGTTACGAAACCTAGAAGGTTCCGGTGTAGGTAAATACCTGAATTAATCATAGTGGGCTTATACTATAAATAGAGAGACATTGCACCATATAAAATAGATCCGTAAATCAATAAAAGCTATTCTGGTGTTCTCTCTTATTGGTGTCTTCTTGGATTGATCTCTTATTCTGTGGTTGTTGATTGCGTGGATTGCGTTACCGTTCATCTACTCTCTCTTAATTTCGCAACACGTTATCAGTATGAAGCTCTATGAGGTGTACGGAAATGTTTGACATCACTAAGAAGGAGTTTGCCGAGCTTGCCCTTGATGGTAGCAACTATCTCACATGGGCCATGGATGTTAAGATCAACTTGACGGCCAGATCCCTCGGCGTCGCCATAACCAAACCAACAGCTGGGGCTCTCACCATTCCTGATATCGCCAAATGTGTGACACTACACTTCTTAAGGCACCACATCCACCCAGACTTCAAGTCTGAATATTTTCTGGAAGAAGACCCGCTGGCAATATACAACTCCCTGAGGGAAAGGTATGATCAGTAGAGATCTATCATGCTACCTGAAGTACAGCGTGAGTGGACCAACATTCGGTTCTAGGATTTCAAAAGGGTGTCTGCATATAATTCTGCTATTCATAAGTTTGTCACTAAGCTCAGATTCTATAACCAGAAAATCACAGATGCTGAGATGATTGACAAGAGTTTGAGCACTTTCCACCCTACTCACAAGACACTCTAGCAGCAGTTTGTCAGGTCAAGTACAAGAAGTACTTAGAGCTGATTACCACTCTTCTCGAGGTAGAGAAGAATGATGAGTTACTGATGAAGAACTATTAGACTCGTCCCATTAGGTCACAGCTAGTGCTAGAAGCACATGCCTATTCCCGGAGGACTAGTGGTAGCTAGAGCCACGAAAAGGGCCCTATGTAGAGAGGTGGACAATGAAAGAAACTGAACATGCAGAAGGGCAATGGCAAGTCCCACTGGATAGGGCAAGGGAGAGGCAAGCAACAGAAGCTAAACTTGGGTAGCAAGAAGACCTACCCTCCTTTGCCTTCCTATAGGTGTGGTTGTATGGACCATTGGTCCTACAATTGCCGCACCCCAAGGCATCTGGTGAAGAAGGCTACAGAAACACACTTTGTTGATCAGCCTGATGCTGATAATAGTGATGACCCGAGCGCAGTAATGGAGCTCGACCCTATAGTAGGGGGTGATCACATTGAAGTTGACACATATGGCGACCTGTATAAGACCATAGGTTGTCTCCTCAGGCAACTCTAGATGTCATAGTTTCCTTGAATTTGCCTTATCAGTTTAGGTTATTTTAGAAGAATAGTGGTTTGTTCATACTTTTATGAAGCATTAATTATTTAAGATTTAAACATTATTTTGATGAATAAAATGAGTTGCCTGTTCTTTTAGAACTTTATTCATGTTGAATTATTATTTGATTATATTATACTCTATATAGAACCACTCATCAAATCCGATGGCGGAGGAAGAGATTTGTCTAGTAGACAGTGGAACCACCAACCCGATACTAGGAAAAAAAGTATTTCCATACGTTAACAAAGAAAATAGGAAATATCATAACCATCACTGGAAGCGATGCTCTGATTGTTGGCACTGGAAGAGCTATAATTATTCTCCCTATGGGTACCAGAATAGTAATTGAGGATACTTTCTTGTATCTCAGATCAAAGCGTACCCTATTGAGTTTCAAAGATATTCACTTGAATGATATCCATATTGAGACCGCAAATGACGATGATGTAGAATACCTCCTCTTGACCAAATCTGATGGTGATCAGAAAAGAGTAATTGAAAAACTTCCATCCTTCTCCTCTGGGTTAATTATACCTACATAAAACCTGAAGAATATGTAGCAATAAAAATAGAGTATGAAGCCTTGGAATATTTTAAGATCTGGCATAATCGTTTAGGGCATTTTGGGATAGGTATGATGAGAAAAATGATAAGCAACTCTAGTGGCCATTGCTTAAAAACTCTATTCTTTCCTAAACCTAAAGATTTCTTGTGCCTAGCCTGTGCCAAAGGAAAGTTCATTACTAGACCATCTTACCTGAAACTAGAGGCGGAATCACCTATTTTCCTAGAGAGAATATAAGGTGATATATATGGACCCATTTAACTCCTGTCAAGCCTTTTTAGATATTTTATGGTGGTACTAAATGTTTCTACTAGGTGGTCCAATGTATGCGTGCTATCTACTTGGAACCACGCATTTGCTAAAATAATAGTTCAAATTATCATATTAAGGGTAAACTTTCTAGATGAAAGAATTAAATCCATTCAAATGGACTATGCCGGAGAGTTTACATCTAAGGCACTTAATGACTATTGTTTAGCCTTAGGCATTAAGGTAGAGCACTCTGTACCACATGTTCACACTCAAAATGGCCATGCAGAGTTATTTATCAAAAGGATTAAGCTGATTACTAGACCCCTATTGCAGAATAATAGGCTCCCCACCAGCTATTGGGGACATGCAGTGTTGCATGCAGCAGTACTAATAAATTTAAGACCAATTGTATACCATTAGATTTCCCCCTTTCAACTAGTGCGTGGAAAAGAACAAAGTATTTCCCATCTGCGAAAATTTGGTTATGCTATATATGTGCTAATTTCACTACCACAACAGACAGCCATGGGCCTCCACCGGAAGTTGGGAATATATGTTGGTTTTGAGTCCCCATCGATTGTTAAATATCTTGAACCTACCACGGGAGACATGTTTATGGCCTGACACGCCGATTACATCTTCGACAAAGATAATTTTTCGGTATTAGGGGAGAAATGTATCTAAATGATGATAAATGCCGAGAAATAGATTGTAATGCCTAGGCATTTAGGCCCTAGATTCACGCACTATAGAAACTGAACTAGAAGTTCAGCGAATAATAAACCTGCAACAAATTGCAAATAATTTGCTAGATGCCTTCATTAATCAGAAGGGAGTGATAAAATCTTACATACCAGCAGCAAATGCTCTGAAGAGAGTGGAAATACCTTAGAAGGATATTCGAACCACTCCAACCCCTCATGTGAAGAAGTGGAAGAGAGCACCGGAGATTGAGGTCTCAATTCCGCGGAGACGTCCGCAGAAAACGAAGCACAACGAGAATAAGACATCTCCTATATCAGTTGAAGAGACTCAACACGAAGTTGAAAAAACCCCTAATGGGATTGATCCTGAAGATCGTGACACCAGTACAATTGTGCGTGCACAAACTAATACTGGGATTTCAGAACAGCCAGACTCCATCGTTGAGGGAAATCATGAGGAACTGGATGAGATAAATGAGGAAATATTCACTGATTTTGTTGAATCAGGAGAACTATATAAAAGAAAAACTACAGTTGTTAATATCTATTTCGCCTCAAAGATTGTGAGAAACCTTGATCTAGATCTAGAACCAAAGTCCTTAGCTGAATGCCAGAAGCATTCAGACTGGGGTAAGTGGAAAGAAGCAATTGAGACATAATTACTCTCGCTGAATAAAAGAAAAGTGTTTGGCCCGATAGCCCGAACACCATCCAAGATATTCCCTATAGAATGCAAATGGGTTTTCGTCCAAAAGAGAAACGAAAATAATGAGGTGCTGAGATACAAAGCGAGACTTGTGGCACAAGGGTTCACGCAGAGACCTGGTATTGATTATGATAAAACCTATTCTCCTGTCATGAGTAGGATAACGTTCCGATATTTGATATCAATGGCTGTAGGTATGAATTTAAGTATGCAGTTGATGGATGTAACCGTATACCTATATGGGTCACTTGATTCGGATATTTATATGAAAATCTCAAAAGGAGTAAAGATTCTGGATCAAGATAAACTGAATCGAAACTTGTACAGCGTCAAAATGGAAAGGTCGTTGTACGGTTTAAAATAGTCCGGTAGAATGTGGTATAACCGACTTAGTGAATTTTTCCTGAAGAAGGGATACAGTAAAAGTGAAGACTATCCCTGTGTATTCATAAAGAAATCCCAGAATAGATTCTGCATTGTTTCAGTATATGTCGATGACCTTAACATCATCGGGGCGATAGAGAACATAAAGAAAGCAAGTTCCTATCTTATTAAATAATTTGAAATGAAGGACTTGGGCTGCAGTTGGAGTATTTCCTTGAAGGAGTTTTGGTATACCAATCCTCTTATACAAATAAGGTCTTAGAAAATTTTAACATAGATAAGTTATATCCAGTGAAAACACCAATGGTGGTTCGATACCTAGAAGCAGATAAAGACTCTTTAGACCAAAGATGGAAAATAAAAAAAATTCTTGGACCAGAAGGCCCATACTTAAGTGCCGTTGGGGCACTAATGTACCTAGCTAACTGCACGAGACCAGATATTACTTTTGCAGTAAACTTGCTAGCTAGGTACAGCGCAGCTCCAACCCGAAGATGTTGGGCTGGCATCAAAACCCTACTAGGGTATCTTTAGGGTACATAAGATCTTGGATTATATTACCCGAAGAACCAAGACTTGACTATGATTGGATATACAGATGCAGGATATCTGTTTCATCCATATAATACGAAATTCTAGATAGACTTTGTATTTCTTTGTGGTGGTACAATCATTTCATGGCGGTCATTCAAGCAAATCTTGGTAGCTACATCTACAAACCACATAAAAATAATCGCATTATACGAAGCCTCACGGGAATGTGTTTGGCTTAGACGGATGATTAGCCATATCCAGAAGTCATGGGACATGTGCACCGTTAATGACTTGTGACATTCTAAATTTTGAAACTATAAATATTGTGTAAATTGTGGCATTTGGAATTTTTGGTATTTCCTGACATTTTAATTTTCTGGATTTTCTATGATTTTGATTGAGGTTCCATTCAATAAAAAGAAAGTATGAATGTGTATATATATAAATAATGTTAAAGCAAAATAAAAAGGGAAAACACCAAAAAGGAAATAATGTATTTTTAACAGAAAATTTTAAATAAAAATACAAATATGAAAAGATGATCCAAACAATTACCAAAATGCCCAAAAATAAATTAGCAATAAACTTTGAATTGGAAAAAAAAATGAAAACTATGGCAGCATGTTTCCTTACCCCATGCCGCCCCCACCCGCCGTGGTACCTCCCCCAACCGCCCCCGTCTCCCTCCGAGCGTGACCGAGCGGCCACGCCCACGCGACCGCGTCAGCTCGGCCCTCCCCACGTCGTCGTGACGTCTTAGCCAAGTACCCTTGCCATCCCCTGCGCACACTCTTACTGCCAGTCCGCTCACATCGTAGAATCGTGACCCGCTGGCGCTGTAGCCTCACCGCCGCCTCCGTCATCCTTCATGGCCATCGCGCCCACTCCGCACAGATAGACCATTTCGTTGGCTATAAAAGCCAATTGAAGCCGGTAAATGACTCCCCACACTCTCCTCTCTCTCCCACCGAAAGTACCACTCCGAGGTACTCCCCTAACCATTGACTGAATGTTAATGTTGTCTGCCATTGTAGCCACTATCGCCCTGTTCCGCCGCCGCCTGAGCTCGCCACTGATGATGGCTCCGGCCGAATTGGCTAGCTAGACTTCACTCAAAGGTGGGCGCGGGCACGAGCATTCCATTTTGCAAATGCTCAAGGTTGGTCGCCACCCTACCACCGGTGGCGAGCTTCACCGTCATCGGGAGGAGGAAGAAGCACTGTTCATCGGCGAAATTTAATTAGCGCAGGTTTAATTAATATTTATGATGGTAGTTAACCTAAACCATCACTAGTAGGTGGGCCCGATTTAATTTAAACTGTGATCTGGCCCCACCTGTCTGTGTCAGAAAATAAATAATCCCAGTGGGCCCCCTCTGTCAGTGAAACCTGAGGGTGGGATATTAATCCCGGCGGACCCCACGTGTTAGTCTCTGGTGCATTAAGAAATAAATAAACACCAGTGGGTCCCACCTGTCAGCGTAAGAAAAAGAAAAATAATATAACCAGTGGACCCCACCTCTCAGTCACACACATTCTCTCTTCTCTGATTAATTAATGATTTCTGATTTTTATTTTTGAATTAATTTGGCTGAAAACTTTCAAAAATTCATAACTAATTCATTTTAACTCTAAATAAAGTGAGAAAAATGGCTAAATTCATCTAAAATCACCCTTTGTCCAATGGAACAAAAATATTGAATATTTGAACTTGTTTGAATTTTTGTGAGAGTTTATTTGGTTGTATTTATTATTTTTAAATTCTTGTTTGTCG
Organism: Melocanna baccifera; assembly: GCA_036346265.1. Classification (NCBI taxonomy): domain Eukaryota; kingdom Viridiplantae; phylum Streptophyta; class Magnoliopsida; order Poales; family Poaceae; genus Melocanna; species Melocanna baccifera. Next base: position 20,553,182 of record CM070681.1, read on the forward strand.
CAAAACTAGCGTACGAAGCTAAAGAGGAAGAATCCGAGGTAGACGCAAGTCAAGACCAGCAAGACCAAGGAACTTGTGACCCAAGCGATTCAATACTTTGATCATTTTGAATTCCCACTTTAGCAAATTATTTACTTTCAAATTATCAATTGCACGTTGTTATTTTATGTATAGTTTTATGTTTGTTTTACGATTCTAGTTAGCTACCCTTTGGTTTAAGTGCTAATATTATATCTTCCTAGCACATTAAGTAGTGACCTTTGCTATCCCTAGGAAAGGTATAATTGTAATCTTCTAAAAATAAGATTCGCATATATTCCAAGAGTGATTTTGGGAAAGTTTAAAATAACTCAGACATCACATGCAAATACAAGAGTGATTTTGGGAAAGTTTTAAATGGAAATGGTCGTATATTTCTTAAAATGATCATTATTTTATGCCCAAATTCCTCATTTTTTATACGTCTGGGCGACTGGTTCGGGGGTATGGTGTATTGGAGTGCACGTGTAACATCCTGTTTTTCTGCTATTTTTTTTAAAGCCAGGAATTTAAAAATAAATTTTCTAGAATTTTCTAAAATTAATTCAAGCTTCAAATGAATTTTTAGAATTTTAAATGATTTAATATGATTAAAATAAATAATAACATAAGTTAAAAATATTTTATTTGGATTCTTCAGGTCTCAAGGAATTTTTCTGGTATTTTTTGGTGAATTTTTGGGATTTATTTGCTATTTTCTAGAGTTCTTCAAAGTTTATTTGAATTTCTAGAAAAGAAAAAATGTCCCCGCCACCCGATCCCGTCGCCACCACGCGTCAGCCATCCACCGCACCCCGCCGCCGCCGTACCTTCTCCCGCCCACCTCGCTCCTCCGTCGCTCGATCCGCCCCACGCCCTCGTGTCGTGCATCCGTGCAAGCCACGCGGCGGCACCAGCTCGCGCCGCACTCGCGCCCGCGCCTCACCCGCTCCTCCGCCGCCCGATCCCCGCCCGCGACACGCGTCGCGCATCCGCCACATCGCGCTCGCGCCCGCACCTGCAAACCCTAACACTAATCGCCGCCGCCCACGCGTCGCCCCGCGCCGTTGGATGCGCCACGCGGCAGCACTAGCAACGCCCGCCCCCGCACGCTCGATGCCGTTGGATCGCGCCCCATGGCTGCATCCGAGTCGTCCAAACCGAACCGTTCCGCGCCCGCGGCCGTCTCTGAATCGAACTCCCTCGATTCACGTGTTTTTAACGCTTCTCGCCCCTCGATTCGCGTGCCCATCGCCCGAACTCGCCGCCGCCGCTCCTCGCCAGACCTCGCGCCCGCGCCGCCGCAGGAGCCGCTCCGCCTCCGTCTGTGCCGCCCCGCCGCCGTCTGCGGCGTCGCCGGGCCGTCCGTCGCCGAGCCCGCCCTCGTCGTTGTCCCGCCCGCGCCTCGCCTCGATCGCCATGCGCCCACCCGCGCACCGCGCGCCGCGCCGCGCGCGTTCGCGCGCCGCCACGCGTCGGCAATCGGCCGCCACCGTCTCCGCGCGCGCGATCCCGCCGCCGTCCGGATCTAGGCGGCCGGATCATGCCGCGCGTTGCGATCCCCGCCGTCCGGATCAAACCGCGCCGCCGCGCTCGAACGCGCGCGCGTCGGCCTACGCCGCGTGGCATGCCACGTCAGCCCTAGGGCCACGTGGCATGACACGTGGCAGCCATGTCAGCGCCACGTCAGCCAACCCCCACCCCTCGAGCCACGTCAGCATGCCACGTCAGCCCTAGCCACGTGGCAGCATCGGCGACTACCACGTCGGTGCCGTGTGTGTCGGCGCCCCTCTCCCGCGCGCACTGTTTCGTGGACCGAGTCCACCGTGGGTTTGGTCTACCGTGCGCCTGGTTCACAGCACAGTGTGATTTCTGAATTTTCCAGGATTAAATTTTGGATTTATTTTCCGAGAACCCGTTCTCCTCCGTCCTAGCTCCGATTGACCTCGTTCTTTTTTTTAAATTCATCTAAAATCAAGCTCTAGCATTTAGTTCTGGTTTTTTGATTTTTGGAGTTCATTTGCTTATCATTTTATGTGTTTCTTTTGTTTCGATCGTTTTCTCTCTCGTTAGATTCGGATTCCGGAGGAGTAGGATCTACGCCCGAAGACCAGGAGTACCTCACTGAGCATAACCAAGGCAAGTCGTGTCCCTTGATCATGTTGAACCCAGTTTACAATCTATTATTTAATTATTTTGTTTTAAATTACATTGCATCGCTACTTTTATTCAAACCCTTGTATTGGTAGCAATCGTCCCAATTGAATCTATCCCTCCTTGATAATTTGGAATATCATGATACCATTGTCACCTTAGGTTGGGAAACATACTAGTGATGTTATGATACTTGTTACATGGGTTGGTACAATTAGACTGCTTAGCTGGTTTATACTTACGATTGATTTCATCATCACATGTAAATCATTAATTTGATTTAATGGCATATGGAACTGTAGTTGGTGCTACGTTAATTAAAATTTGTGCCGAGGCATTGGTGTGTCATTGGCAGGGAGATACAAATTTGGTTTTACGCTCGGGCGAGTGATCGTGCAGTAGAGGGGGAGGTGCAGGTGCACTTCGGGGGATGTGGTAGCCTCGTCCGGGTAATGTTAAGGACTTAACTTTGTGCGCCATTGATCTGAGCTTAATTGTGCAAATCACATGTCTAGTATGGGATAGATCTGGCTGATTAATTTGTAATATTTCAATTCAGTTCTACCATTGTGATGGACATGGTTGCTGATTTTCATGTGACGCAAGGGGGGTGTGATCCGAAACCCTAGCGGGCAGGATTGGGTTGAGGTAGAGCATTGTAAAGGCCTTGTTGTGATTTCCTGAGATCGAGGCTAATCACATCGTGTGGGTACAGTTGCATACTCGGTGATAGACATTGCTCGGTGATTTCACACGAGGGGTGGTGTTTTCATTTATAACTTGGTGGTCAATGTTGGAGGTGGACAGGTAGTTCACTGTTGGTTTAACTTGTGAATCGGTGTTCACAAGTGGTACATGTTTATTCCTTTAATTATTTATTATTACTGTTTTATTTAAATTCCGCTTTCAATCTATTTATTATATTTACTGTGAAAATATCTTTTATGCAAATTAACCTTTCAGCCTTCCTTTGGTAAGCCTTGCATATTGTATTGTATTTATTTGTTACAAACGACTTGCTGAGTACCAATGTACTCACGGCTTTACGCCTATGTTGCTCAGTTGAGGGCGAGGAGTATTATCAGCAGGAGGTTCCAGAAGGAGGGTACTACGACGACTTCACGGATTAGGCTTCGTTCTCCACTCGATAGCCTGTGGGCTTGTCGATTGGCCGCTACGCTTTATTTTGGATTTCCGCTGCTATTTTGTTAAGCCCTTCCGGCTAGAGGTATTGTAAGGTTGGCCATAAGGTCGTACCTTTGAGATTTATCGATAATTGAGTTTTTCCTTTTATTATTATCGTGTGTATGGTTGTGATTACATCTATATTTGACTGTGTGCACTAGCGTGATCTTGGACTAGTGCAGTTTACACAGAGAGTCCGAATTTGCCTATTCGGGTCTCGACAGAGATGATATCAGAGCCATATCGACTGTAGGACGAAGCCCTAGTTAGAATGGTCGTTAGCCCAAAAATTTATTTTCTAAATCAAACCAACTAAATTTGATATTTAGTAATATCTCTATCTTCTTATCTCATTCTAAGGATTCTTGTCTCTCGCCCCATTCTTGCAAAATTTGTTTTCATAAAGCTATAAACTGATCTTTCCTTTATAAATGCGTTAGATGTCCCAAGCTTCTTACAGCCCGACAGGAGGATGGAGAGCACTTCTACGCGTTCTGTTGCGGAGCCTCGGATTGAAGAGATTGCCCGTCCACCTCACCAAGGATGAGAAGCATAAGGGACAACGCATCGGGAGCATCTCCAGGCTATACTTCACCACCCGAGTCGGCAAGCAAGTACTACATCACAGCTTCAAGAATGCCGGAGCCAGTGGAGAGATGTCAGCACAAGGAGTTGCGCACAAAGCCATCCGTCGCCTTTGCAAGCTATACAAGATCAACATGACCAAACTCATCCGGAAGTTCAAGGAGCAGTATGGAGCTACCCCTAGACTACCAGAGCTAGTCAGGGAGGAGCCCCGACCGCAGTCGCCAGTACCTCTACCGTCGCCTACACCGCCGAGCCCAGAGCGGAGACGTCGTATCACCGGTGATCGTCGAGCATATCTTCGGCAATTCCACCCAGTTTCCGTTCCAGTCCCGGTCAGAGAGCAGTCGCCGCCGGTCCGCAACTCGTGGGTTGTCTACAGCGATTCAGAGGACGATAGTAGTGTACCCTATTTGTCAGAACCTGAGTGGGAGCCTTCAGATTAGATAGTGCGAGTAGACACGTTGGATTTTATTTGCAGATGTGTGTGATGTGAGCTGCAAATATTGCCCTTAAAAACATTATATTGCGATCATGTCAATCTTTTAATGGAGTTTATTTTTGCTTAGTTTTGTTGTTAGCCTTTTTGGCTAAGTGTTTGTTTAGTTTAAGTTTCCATTAGCAAAACCCCCTTAGACGCATTTACCTCTTATCTATGCTTTCCCTCTCGTCTTTTGCCTTTGATCAGTCAGCAGTTGTTTTCTTTTCAGAGCAAGATGGTTGATACCAAGACTTCCCGAGGTGCGAGCCAGCGAACCAGACCAGAGAGAGCGATCTTTGCGCAGCCGATTCCGCCGATTTGGACCCCGCCCTTAGTCAGTTTTTGGTGGCCCAGACTCAGATGATGCAGACCATGATGCAGAATATGCAGGCTATGATGCAGCGACAGCACTAGGAGCCAATACCACCACCAGCACCTCGCCAGCAGTTCAGCTATGCGGAGTTCATGAGGACGAGACCGCCTGTTTTCTCCAGTTCGTCAGAGCTTTGGAGGCTGACGATTGGATCCGTTCAGTTGAGAAGAAACTGAACTTGGCTCTGTCTGCCGGCGAGGAGAATGTGTTGTATCTGACACACGGCTTGAGGACCAGCAGCAGAGTGGTGGGAGAACTACTGTGCCGCTCATGAGAATCAGAACAGCATCACATGGAAGGAGTTCGCCAAAGCCTTCCATAACGCCCACGTCTTGGATGGAGTGGTCGAGATGAAGAAGGATAAGTTTCGGGAGTTGCAGCAGAAGAACCTGTCAGTGAGTGAATACCTCAATAAATTCACTCGATTAGCTTCGCTCTGCGCGCCGAGGAGCGTAACCACGGTGCAGCTCGCCAGAAAAGGTTCAAGAAGGGCTTGAACCCAGTTTTGAACGTGCAGGTCGTAGGCAACGACTATGCCAGTTTTCAGTAGATGGTGGACAAGGCCATTCTCATCAAGGAGAGTCGCCGCGAGCTCGAGGAGTCTCGCAAGAGGAGGATGATCCAGCAGGGATCCCAGTCACACTAGTCTCAGAGGCCTCGCTTTGGTTATTATCAGCCTGCACGAGTGCCTCGGCGGCGGCAGCGATCGTCGGCCGTCGCCTACGGGACCCGGCCGGATCTTGCGCCGGTTTGATCAAGACCGCATCCTGGTGGTTCCAATGGTCAGCAGCAGAAAAGCAACAATCCAGCAGCGTCTGTCACTTGCTTCAAGTGTCACGAGCCAGGACACTATGCTAGCAAATGCCCCCAGAGGCAGGCCTCGACACCAGTTCGCTTCGACCTGGGAGTCACACCCGGTCGGACTCCTACCGTAGGAGCAGGACAAGGAGTACCCCCGGCATTAGGGCAGGCCAGCAGGACGCCGGTGCTGAGAGGTTAGGTGAATCACGTCACCACAGAGGAGGCCCAAGCAGCACCAGATGTTGTGATCGGTACGTTTCTAGTACATTCAGTTCCTGCCACAGTTTTATTTGATTCTAGAGCTTCGCATTCGTTTGTTTCTCGGAGTTTTGCTTTAAAGCAACAATTGAAAACTGTTGCTCTTGGATCTGTTCTTTTAATCCAATCCCCCGGTTCCGAGTTGAGATCCAACCTAGGTTGTCCAAGAGTTAGGATAACCATTCAAGGAGTTGAGTTGAGGCCGACGATTTTGTTGGATATGCGGTCCTAGATGTAATCTTGGGAATGGATTAACCGAAGCGACAAGCGATGTTAGACTGTGGGAGCAGAGCAGTAACCTTAACCAATTCAGATGGAATTAAGGTACGATTCGCGACCGATGAGTGTCGGCCAGTCGATCATGGTTTGCGAGCAAGGTGATCCAGTTGGAGGACGTACCAGTTGTCAGGGAGTACCCTGATGTGTTTCCAGATGACCTCCCAGGTATGCCACCAGAGAGAGAGGTTGAATTTCTGATTGAGCTTATACCAGGTACCGCCCTGATTTCCAAAAGACCCTATCGGATGCCGGCCATTGATCTAGCGGAGTTAAAGAAGCAAATTTAGGAGCTTTTGGATAAGGGTTATATCAGACCGAGTTCATCCCCGTGGGGAGCACTAGTGCTATTTGTCAAGAAGAAGGATGGTAGTCAGCGCATGTGTGTGGACTACAGAGCACTTAATGATGTCACCATCAAAAACAAGTACCCTGTGCCCAGGATTGATGACTTGCTTGATCAGCTTAAGGGAGCCGGAGTGTTCTCTAAGATTTATTTGAGGTCAGGTTATCATCAGATGAGGATTCGTAAGGAGGATATACCCAAGACAGTTTTCTCGACTCGTTATGGCTTATACGAGTTCACAGTGATGTCATTTGGTTTGACAAATGCCCCAGCATATTTCATGTACTTGATGAATAAGGTGTTCATGGAATATTTGGATAAGTTTATCGTTGTGTTCATTGACGACATCTTGATATACTCCAAAGATGAGAGGGAGCATAAGGAACACCTGAGATTGGTACTACAGAGGCTGAGGGATAATCAGTTGTATGCTAAGTTCAGCAAATGTGAGTTTTGTATGAAGGAGGTCGCCTTCTTAGGTCATGTGATGACTGCGGAAGGAGTCGCAGTTAACTTTGGAAAAGTGAGAGATGTTTTGGATTGGCAGTCGCATACTTCAATTACCCAGATCAAGAGTTTTCTAGGTATGACAGGTTACTACCGTCGCTTCATTGAGGGATTTTCCAGTGTAGCCAGACCTCTCACGCAGTTGCTCAAGAAGGAAAAGAAATTTACTTGGACGCCAAAGTGCGAGAAAAGTTTTCAGAAACTTAAGGAGAGTTTGACCACAGCCCTAGTGTTTGTGTTGTCTGATATAAATAAGGATTTTGAGATTTATTGCGATGCCTCTCGCAAAGGTTTGGGTTGTGTCTTGATACAAGACAAGAGAGTGGTAGCCTATGCCTCGCGTCAGTTGAGACCGCATGAGGAGAACTACCCTACACATGATTTAGAGCTAGCAGCCGTAGTGCATGCTTTAAACATTTGGCGCCATTATCTGATGGGTAATAGATGTGAGGTTTACACGGATCATAAGAGTCTGAAATACATCTTTACCCAGTTCGAGCTTAACCTCAGGTAAAGGAGGTGGTTAGAGCTGATAAAGGATTATAATGTTGGCATATATTATCATCTTGGGAAGACCAATGTTGTTGCAGATGCCTTGAGCAGAAAGGTATATTGTAATTCAGTGATGGTTCGAGAGAGTCAGCCAGTCTTGCATGAGAAATTTCAGAAGCTTAGTCTAGAGTTGGTTGAGCAAGGATTTTTGGCAGCTATGGAGTTGCAGCCTATTTTGGATGATCAGATTCGTCAGGCTCAATCAGATGATGAGGCTTATCAGCGGATCAGGAAGAATTTAAGTGAAGGTAAAGAGTCAGGATTTTCAGTGGATGACCAAGGAACCCTGTGGTTCAAGCAACGGTTGTGTGTGCCCAATAAACAAGAGTTAAAGAATGTATTGTTAAAAGAGGCTCATGAGTCATTGTATTCGATTCATCCAGGTAGTACTAAGATGTATCAGGACATTAAGGATAAGTATTGGTGGCCCAGCATGAAGCGTGAGATCGCTAAGTATGTAGCTCTTTGTGATGTTTGTCAGACAGTAAAGGCAGAGCATCAGATACCAGCAGGCTTGTTGCAGCCATTAAAAGTCCCTGAGTGGAAGTGGGAAGAAATTGGTATGGACTTCATAGTCGGTCTGCCTAAGACCAAAGAGGGCTATGATTCGATTTGGGTCATCGTGGATCGATTGACCAAGATTGCTCATTTCATTCCAGTAAAGACAACCTATAGTGGTGACAAATTAGCAGAGCTATACATGTCCCGGATTGTCAGTTTGCATAGAGTGCCCAAGAAGATTGTGTCAGATCGTGGATCGCAGTTCATCTCCCGTTTTTGGGAGAGTTTCCATAAGGCTATGGGAACTCACCTGAATTTCAGTACAGCATATCACCCTCAGACATATGGTCAGACAGAGTGAGTGAATCAGATTCTTGAGGACATGTTGAGAGCATGTGTGCTCGATCATAGGTCCAAGTGGGACAGTTGTTTGCCTTTTGCGGAGTTCTTGTACAATAACAGTTATCAGGCCAGTTTGCAGATGTCACCGTTTGAGGCACTTTATGGCAGGAAATGCAGGACCCCTCTCAATTGGAAAGAGACAGGGGAAGAATAGGTTTTTGGTCCAGACTGTTTGAAAGAAGCTAAGGATAAGGTCCGTCTGATACAGGAAATGTTGAAAACTGCCTAGGCTAGACAGAAGAGTTATGCAGATACCAGACGTCGAGAGCTGAGTTTTGAGCCAGATGATTTTGTGTATCTCAGGATCACACCATTCAAAGGTGTGAAGAGGTTTCAGTTAGAAGGGAAGCTTGCACCAAGATATGTTGGTCTGTTCTGGATTCTGAAACGCAGGGGAGATGTTGCTTATCAGTTGGAGCTACCTGCGTCCTTCAGTAATAGGCCGCCACCCCGCCTCCCGGCCGCGCAATCCCCGCCGCCGATCCGGATCTAGGCCAGCGGCCCAGATCATGCTGTGCGTCGCGATCCCCGCCGTCGGATCAAACCGCCGCCGCCCGCGCCCGAACCGCGCCGCGCCTCCTCTCCCGCGCGCACTGTTTCGTGGACCGAGTCCACCTTGGTTTGGTCTACCGTGCGCCTGGTTCACAGCACAGTGCGATTTCCGAATTTTTCAGGATTAAATTTTGGATTTATTTTCCGAGAGCCCGTTCTCCTCCGTCCTAGCTCCGATTGACCCCGTTCTTTTTTCTAAATTCATCTAAAATCGAGCTCTAGCTTTTGGTTCTAGTTTTGTGATATTTGGAGTTCATTTGCTTATCATTTTATGTGTTTCTTTTATTTCGATCGTTTTCTCTCTCGTTAGATTTGGATTCCGGAGGAGCAGGATCTACGCCCGAAGACCAGGAGTACCTCGCTGAGTATAACCAAGGCAAGTCGTGTCTCTTGATCATGTTGAACCCAGTTTGTAATCTATTATTTAATTATTTTGTTTTAAATTACATTGCATCGCTACTTTTATTCAAACCCTTGTGTTGGTAGCTATCGTCCCAATTGAATCTATCCCTCCTTGATAATTTGGAATATTATGATACCATTGTCACCTTAGGTTGGGAAACATACTAGTGATGTTATGATACTTGTTACATGGGTTGGTACAATTAGACTGCTTAACTGGTTTATACTTACGATTGGTTTCATCATCACATGTAAATCATTAATTTGACTTAATGGCATATGGAACTGTAGTTGGTGCTACGTTAATTAAAATTTGTGCCGAGGCATTGGTGTGTCATTGGCAGGGAGATACAAATTTGGTTTTACGCTCGGGCGAGTGATCGTGCAGTAGAGGGGGAGGTGCAGGTGCACTTCGGGGGATGTGGTAGCCTCGTCCGGGTAATGTTAAGGACTTAACTTTGTGCGCCATTGATCTGAGCTTAATTGTGCAAACCACATGTCTAGTATGGGATAGATCTGGCTGATTAATTTGTAATATTTCAATTCAGTTCTACCATTGTGATGGACATGGTTGCTGATTTTCATGTGACGCAAGGGGGGTGTGATCCGAAACCCTAGCGGGCAGGATTGGGTTGAGGTAGAACATTGTAAAGGCCTTGTTGTGATTTCCTGAGATCGAGGCTAATCACATCGTGTGGGTACAGTTGTGCAACCTCTGCAGAGTGTAAAACTATTCGGATAGCCGCGTCCTCGGTCATGAACATTGCTCGGTGATTTCACACGAGGGGTAGTGTTTTCATTTATAACTTAGTGGTCTATGTTGGAGGTGGACAGGTAGTTCACTATTGGTTTAACTTGTGAATCAGTGTTCACAAGTGGTACATGTTTATTTCTTTAATTATTTATTATTATTATTTTCATTTAAATTCCATTTTCAATCTATTTATTATATTTACTGTGAAAATGTCTTTTATGCAAATTAACCTTTCAGCCTTCCTTTGATAAGCCTTGCATATTATATTGCATTTATTTATTACAAACGACTTGCTGAGTACCAATGTACTCACGACTTTACGCCTATGTTGCTCAGTTGAGGGCGAGGAGTATTATCAGCAGGAGGTTCCAGAAGGAGAGTACTACAACGACTTCACGGATTAGGCTTCGTTCTCCATTCGATAGCCTGTGGGCTTGTCGATTGGCCGCTACGCTTTATTTTGAATTTTCGCTGCTATTTTGTTAAGCCCTTCCGGCTAGAAATATTGTAAGCTTGGCCTAAGGTCGTACCTTTGAGATTTATCGATAATTGAGTTTTCCCTTTTATTATTATCGTGTGTATGGTTGTGATTACATCTATGTTTAACTGTGTGCACTAGCGTGATCCTGGACTAGTGCAGTTTACACAGAGTCCAAATTTGCCTATTCAGGTCTCGACAGCACGAGTGTTGGTTTGTGGTAGGACCACCCGGATAACCTAAGGATCAAATCAGATCATGACCTCCCATTGTAAAACAGTACAACCATAAATCTGTAAAGTGTAACTTGGCTTAGTAAACCTATCGAACCTCGGATTCATCTCATTGGTTGGGGGAAAGAAGTGTGGGAATGCTAGGGCCTGTTGTGGCTAAAGGGACACTGAGTGGAGGGTGAATTTTTTCTGTGTCTTACTAGCGCGATAGGGAGCGGAGCCTAGAGGCGCTAGTAATAGTGATTAACATCATGTGCAACATATAAGACCCACCATAAGTGGGAACGGCCCATAAGGTGAGATGAGAATAAGAGGCCAGATAGTTCGAAAGGTTACTGTGATGGTCTACTCAACTGCATGACAAAGGAATCATGTGGGGCAACGAGCGGATTGTCTCTTGTGGTGAAAGTGTACAAACTCTGTAGAGTCAAAACTATTCGAATAGCCGTGCCCACGGTCAAGGGCGGATATGGGAATTTAACTCAGATATAGTTCTATTTCAAAAATGATTTTTGTGGAGGTGCTTGGAAAGAAAATTGAAGGACGATGGACTGTCCTGATTTATGTTGCCCTGGATGTCATATCAGTGATAATGTAAGCGGCTATAATGCTAAAAAGTCAATATACGGTGCAGGTGACATGTAAAGGTGGATGTAACCTGTGCCAATACTATCATCACATTTCTTTTTTTCAAATACTATGATTTTAGCCCAAATGGCCAAGTCTTAGGGAGTTTATATATATATATATATATATATATATATATATATATATATATATATATATATATATATCCTATGTCTTTTAAAAGCAAATTTCTCACAAATAAAATAAAATAAGCCTATTTTTTGACAAGTCATGCATGTTAATTATTTGTATACTGTGTATTGGCTCGTAGAGCACGGTGGTTAGTGTGCTCACCCTTGTATCATCATATCTAGAAGCAGGAGGACAAGACCATTATGCCTACGATAACACACCAAGAAATAGAGCTGACGACTGCAACCAGAGCAGATTTTAAAATGTTTTAATCCTAGACAAGTTGGCTTGCTGGAAGGGTGTGCACCCAAATTGCCTAAGGGTTAGGCAATATAGCTGCACACATTTACCTGCCAGTCACTTGCCTGTGGTTTATGATCCAGCTGATGTTCTCGCTTTCCGCTGCTATACTTTTGATCTGTAAATATTTAGCTTTGGAGGCCTGTTATGTAAAACTATTGCCCGATGTGGCGTATTTGGAACTATGATGTACATATATATATATATTATGATTTTATGAATGTTCGCGATGTATGAAATGATTCAGCAATGTACTGTGAGCACTATCTATTGATTTAAAGAATAGTGCGATGAAATCACAAGGGATTCTAGATTTCAGATCCGGGTCCGACATGACTCCACTATTATCTATGAAGATAATGCCGCTTGTATTACACAAATGCAAATAGACTATGTTCAGAGTAATATCACGAAGCATATTGCTCCTAAATTCTTTTATCCTCATAAGTTTCAAAAGAATGGAGAGATAAAAGTTTTACAAACTAAGTTTTGTGATAATCTAACAGATTTATTCACAAAATCACTCCCGGTCTCTAGTTTCCATAAATACGTTCGAGACATAGGTATGAGACGGTTTAGAGAATTACAAGATTCAGGGGGAGTAAATCGCTGAACCATAGCCCATATGTATGGGCAGAAAAGTTACATGATCCTGAAGATCTAAAAGTTGCATTCTTTTTTCTTTATAAGTTTTTCTGAAGTTTTCTCATGTAAATGTTTTTAATGAGGTAACAAGTATCACAAGGAATAGATGCAATGTACTCTTTTCTCCTTTTTTCCACTAGATTTTTCGAAGGAGTTTTTATTGGGGCATGTAAATACCGTGGTATTCACCTAAGGAGGAGTATTATGAAACCTAGAAGTTCCAGTGTGGCCAAATATCGGAATTACCCTTAGTAAGCTTATACTATAAATAAAAAAGCATTGCACCATATAAAGTAGATCTATGAATCAATAAAGGCTATTATGATGTTCACTGTTATTGATATCTTCTTAGATTGATATCTTATTCTATAGCTATTGATTGTTACCGTCTATCAACTCTCTCAATTTCGCAGCACTTACAACCTTTCTTCCTACACGATGCCACTTCCCTCCCACGCCACCATCTCCCCGCTGCTACTGCTGCCTTCCACATGTGATAAGGAAAATCAGAAAAACAAATAGAAAGAAAGCAGACAAGAGAAAAAAAAATTCCTCAAAAATCCAACTGCTGCTATATATATCTCCACGCTCCTCCACTCCCCCTTTCCCTTTCCTCCCCACTCCCACCCACCTCCTCTCCAAGCCCTAGATGAACCCCTCCCCTCCCCCTGCCTCCTCGCGCTGCGCCGCCGCTGCCGCCGCCGCCCCCGCCTCGCCTCGATCCCCCTAGATCTCGCGCGAATCCGCGCCCCCGGCGACGCCCGCTCCCCGATTCGGCGCTCGCGCGGCCGGAATCGGCGCCGATTTGGGGGAGTTTTTGTGGTGAGCTGTTGTTTTTAGTGGCGTTTAGAGGCAGGGTTTTCAGGGCGGTGGATGGATGCAGTTGAACTGCCGCTGCCAGCGAAGGTGGATTTTGGTAAGATTTTGACTTCGGCGGCGTCGGCGGAGGGGGTGGACGGAAGCGGTGGTGGGGAGGTTTTGAGGCGCTGCGCTGATGCGGATCGCCGGCACAGCGGTATAATCTCTTTCTGCTCCCTTTGGATTGTTTGGTCGTGTTGTGTGCGGGTTGGAGTTTTGTTGGTGAGATAGGGAAATAGGGTATGATTTGAATTATTGGAGTTTTGGGAATCATTTTGAAATAGGCTATGATTACAGAGGAACAATGATTGTATGTTTAAATAATGTAGATCGCTACATCAGTTCAAAGGTGACCAAACAGAAATTATCCATTTTTAACAGTGAATAACTAAACATCACGCACTACTCTTCAGGTGCAATATTGCGGGAGCTTAGTTGACTCCTTCTAATCCCTTGCTCAATAATCAATAACAACTAATTACAGGTAAGCTCAGAAGAGATGTTCAGCTAGATTAGTTGCTCATGGCAAAGCAATAGCAACCAACTTGGCAGCCTACATAGGAACAAATTCTGCCTATTCTTCTTCAATAAAGATTCACATAAATAATAAGGAATATGTTAGACTGTTTCCAAGGTGAAACAGTTTGATGCATATCTATAAATGCTTACTTGTGCAGTCCAAGTCCTAAATATCAGAAAAAGAATAAAATCATCTGTTACTGCAGTAGGAGTATTGAGAAACCGGATTTCAAGAATAAGCAAACTCATATATTAATGAGCGTCTAAAATTACTACAGCAATTTATAATCAATTTATTTTTTAAATTCACGCATATTAGAATAACTGATAGTATAATATAAAATAGATTTTCTATCATAAATAGGTATAAATAAAATTAAATAGAGGGTAATATAACTACTATGCCACATTAATGTATTCTTTCCAGAGACTTTGGAGTATATAACACTTTCAAAATGATAAAATAACATTTTCCATTCAGAAAAATTAATGTCATATTGTCATTGTGATGCTGCAATTAAAGCAGACTCTAAAAGATATAGGCCAACATATTAACTCAAAAATTTTAATCTATTTGCGTCAAGTGCATTGTTAAGTTCAACAGCTAAAGGACATCTAATAAGCCAATAAAATCTCATGGTAGGAGGTGTTGCCATTATAAGTCAATCCTCTGAAAATGCAATTTTTATGACAAAAATTAATCACGGTCAAGCAATTTGTATGAAAAAAATTAAAGTAATCACAGTTAAATTACAATGTTTTCTTTGATTTCACCATTTACAACTGAATTTTTACTTAAAGAAGATACCAAAGAAGCACATTCATTAAGACTCAAGAGACAAGAAATAGCAGTAACCTCATCACAGCTACTCAATCAAAATAAAAAAGGAAATAATTGTAAAAACAGAACAGCCATAAATCAGTTTACAAAAAACATATTTAGTAAGAAATTTACCAACTTAGTACTAAAATTCACATCTACTAATAAAGAAGACATGGTTCATGGTACTAAAATTTCATGGCAAAAAACTTCATAAAAACATACAAATCAACCTAAAAAGTTAAGCCAATTCAGCAATGAAAACAACAAGAAAAATTTACAAGGGACAAATGTATCAATAGCAAAGATGAAAGATTTTTTTCTCTATAATATGTATCATATAACTGCTCCCACAATCCACAATCGAAAAAGGCAATTACAGATCAATACACAGAAATACAAGTAAAGAAGTCATGTGGTGCTTCTTACCTTTGGTGATTTGTAATTGTTTGCAATGGGTTATGCAGTGCTCCCTGTTTTTAGGATCTGTAATTGTTAACGATGTGCTGTGTAGCATTTCCTATTTTTGGTGATCAGTAATGGCCTTTTTAGATTGTGGATTGTGAGAGCGATTATATGGTACGTATCATAGAGAAACAAAATCTTTAATCTTTGCTATTGATCCCTTTGTTTCCTGTGAATTTTTCTTGTTGTTTTTATTGTTGAATTGGCTTAACCTTGTAGGTTGATTTGTATGGTTTTGTTGAGTTTTTAGCATGAAATTTTTTCTCAGTATGAACCATGCCTTCTTTACTTGTAGATGTGAATTTTAGTACTGGGTTGGTAAATTTCTTGTTAAATATGTTTTTCTGGTGAACTAATTTATGGATGTTTTGTTCTTACATCTGTTTCCTTTTTTTATTTTAATTGAGTAGTTGTGATCAGGTCATTGCCATTTCTTGTCTCTTGAGTCTTGATGAATGTGCTTCTTCGGTATTTCCTTTGAGCAAGAATTCAGTTGTAAATGGTGAAATCAAGCAAATAATTGTAATTTAACTGTGATTACTTTATTTTGTCATACAAATCATATTTTTAGAGGGTTGACTTGGTAATGGCAACATCGCCTGCCATGAGATTTTATTGGCTTATTAGATGCCTTTTAGCTGCTGAACTTAATACATGCACCTGACGCTAGTAGATTAAATTTTTCTGATGAGTTAATATGTTGGCTTATACTTTTTGGAATCTGCTTTGATCGCAGTATCATAATGACAATATGATCTGTTCATTTTTCTGAATGGAAAATGTTATTTTTATCATTTTGGAAGTGATATATTTGAAGGTCTCTAGAAAGAATACATTAATGTGGTATAGTGCTTATATTATCCTCTATTTGATTTTATTTATACATATTTGTGATCGGAAACTTGTTTTATATTGTGTCATCTTATGAATGATTGGTTGTTCTAATATGTGTGAATTTAAAAAATGAGTTTATTAAGTAGTTGTAGTAATTTTAGATGCCAATTAATAGATGAGCTTGCTTATCCGTGAAGTTCGGTTTATCAATGCTCCTACTACAGTAACAGATATTTTTGTTCTTTTTCTAATATTTGGGACTTAGACTGAACAAGTGAGCATTTATAAGTTTGCATTGAATTGTTTCACCTTGAAAACAAGCAAATTTATTCCTTATTATTTATTTGGATCTTTATTGAGGAAGAATGGATAGAATTTACTCGTATGTAAGTGTTCAAGTTGGTTGTTATTGCTTTGCGATGAGCAACTAATCTAGATGAACATCTCTACTAAGCTTATCTATTATTATTTTACCTCTGTCCTCGTTATTATTGATTATTGAGCAAGGGATTACAAGGAGTCAGCTAAGCTCCAGCAATATTGTACTTAGAGAGTAGTGCATGATGTTTAGTTGTTCATTGTTGAAAATGGATAATTTTTGTTTGATCACCTTTGAAATGATGTTGCGATCCACATTATTTAAACATGCAATCAACGTTCCTTTGTTTGGGACTATTGGTATACCACATATTACTTGGGTTTGTATTGGATTGCAACAATTGCATGGACCATTTTTTGGCCTCGTGACTGGCAAATATTTTGTTTATTCCTTTTTAGTTTTTACCCTTTACCTTGTAAATCATGACAATTTTCTTGATAGTGAAATTTGATACCATTTTCCTTTTACTTTTGAACTGTTTGATCTTCTTGGTTCCATTTGCTGTACATATGGAATATGGATTTAGGCTTTTGTTTTTCTTGTGTTGATCATTTGGCCTAAGACAAATAGGTGAACTTAAAATTTTAATAAGTCTTTTACTTTCCTTTTAATTTTTAATAGGTCTATCTTGTTTTTACCTTTTCTGGTGTGAACTTTCATGCTTCTGCTAAATGGCAAGTTGGAAAATGCAGCCGATGTACCTTGGGCTTGGTTATGTGGATTTTTTATTTATACGAAGCCTTGTGTTAGTGATGATAAGATTCTCATTCGGGGCTTTCAGATAAGAGTAATATGGTGAAGCTAGAGGGCTTTCAGATAGTAGATACACAAGCACCATCACCATGTGGGGCTTTCAAATAAGAGTAACATGGTGAAGCTAGAGGGCTTTCAGATAGTAGATACACAAGCACCATCACCATGTGCACATGCATCAAAGCTTGTGAACCTTGTAATTACGGATGTACTTGTTAGCTTCCACATCTCTTCGGGGCTTGGATATTGCATTGCTATTCCCTTTTTCTGATGGCATTAGGGTCTGTTTGGAACACAGGAATGTCTCAAGATTTTTTCGTGATTTTCATAGAAAAGTAGAAAACAGTTCGATTCCTGCAGGATTTGGGAAAAATACCGGATTCCAAACAGGGAATCGATATCTTGTAGCCTTCATGCATTTCTTGATATCCTTCCTTTAAAGTGACAGAATAATTTGCTTTGTTCCCTGGGAAAGTTTCTGTTGTCATATAGGAAGTATTTTTGCCATATGTGTTATCTGTCAAAAGGTTTTATGTTATGTGTGCATAATTTTTGACAACTGACTTGCTGATCCATCAAAAACATGTATGGGCAGATGTGAAGCAGCACAATCAGAATGCAGAAAGCAGTTCATCTTATAGAAGTAAAAGGATTTCTTCGGAAGTCTCTATTCAGAAATCTCATGCTTTTGATATCAAGTCTGAAAACAACAGCAAGCGGGATTACATTGGAACTGATACTATTCAATCCTTGCATAAGAAAGACAGCAAGATATTGACCAAAAAGACCATAAAGTTGTTAGATGGTCCACCTTGTTCAAAAAGGCCAAAGCTAGAGCCAGTACAAATCACCAGAGATGCTGAAGCTAAGGGCCATGACTTCATGTTGCACAAGATTGCGCCTGAATTGACGCAATGCACACCATCTGGTGAGTGGTAAATTATCAAGTTCCATTTCTTCATTTACCAATGTCTCACTTGACATAATGAAGTTCTCTTTTTATAACTGACCAAATGACTGCATATGTTCATGGATTCATGCTGGATCTTTCCAATCAGATATTCATTATCCTGGCATTATAATATAGTAATATTTCAATGATGAGTTAAGAGACGGGTGAAGCAGCTGTGTTTCTTTGATATGTTTACTATAGCTTTGGGCTAAATGCATGTTACTGTGTTTTGAATTAATACCATGTCACTGTTGCGCTGATTTCCCTATTGCTGTTTTGCACTGATTTCCCTATTGCTGTTTTTCTGTTCTCCTTGGGTCTTCTGTAGTTTACAATACATCGCTGTGTTGTTTGGTGCGCTGTAATAATTTTACCATATTATTTATTTTCAATTCTTTACATAGACAGGTCCATTCAAATTCCTAATGTTGACTGTTAAATTTCTATTATTTATTGAGGAAAAACAATTCCTCCTTGCGCTAACAAAAACTTTGGTGTGGTCTTGCCTTCATTCTGTTCTCCTTCATGCAAGCAAATTTACAATAGTGGGTTGGAAGTAAATTTTGTGGGGACATGTTTACAATCAATCTTGGTGGAGGCAGAGATGCAGATTTACAAGGATGCTCTAATCCTCTAGCACTGTAAAAAGAATGGAATATTATTTTTAGTCCATTGAGTTTATATGGATATAACTCCAGGGATCAATTTTGTAGAGGTAAATGTTTAGTATCAATGGAATACTAAGCTTGCTTATATTCAAATAGGTCATTCCTGTTTATGGGGCTCTTATCCATATGTTTCTTAGCTCTGCAAAATGTATCTAGTATTGTCCTGATTTTATAGATCTTTCCTATTGGTGTTCCTCTTATTGGCCTATCTTTATATAGGCTAGGGTAATGGCCAACTTACGATATGATCCAAATAAACCAGTCCTACACATCTTAATAAGCTACAGGATTCATGGCAACCCCGATCGTGCGATCTGTTTCGTGGTTTGGCAGCGAACTAATTTGTGATGGTTCACAGTATGATTCGCTGGAGGGTGGCGAACCCAAAGCTGAGGGGCAGCGTGATGGATGCTAACCTGATGGCAGGAGGAGGAAGGTTGGTGATCGTAGGTTTGCACATTGGCCAAGGTCGGCACCGCTGCCGTTTGAGGTCCATGGCTCGGAGTTTCTGTACTTCAACCACTGCAAGATGGAGGACAAGAGCCGAGTGTTGCACGAGCAGCAGCGGCATCAAGGGACCAAGAGGGAAGTCCAGAGTTAGATTGGAAGGGAGGGAGACGAAGGAGATGGGAGCCGCTGGCGGTGCCATGGTAGATCTACAGGGAGGGAGAGTAGGATTGTGAGGGAGGGAGAGACGGCTGCCTAGGGTTCCCAGATTCCCAGGGGTAGGAGCCAGGGATGTATGGGCTAGGTGGGCCGAGTGGGCCATGGGTTGCATGGGATAATACAGATTGATTTTCCCCTTTTTTGTTTCTGTACAGTTATGCAAGGATCTGCTGCGTATAAACTCCATGGTCCGCTTAGTGTTTTATCTTCTGTAAAGACAATATGTTGCGTACTAGAATCATTGTGTTTGTGAAGTGATACCTGTACCGCGAGCCCAACGAACCGTGAATAAGATAATTATGGTTTAAACCGAGTAATGCATATTTTTGAGTAAATCTAATGAAATTAATACTTTCGTGCTGCTGTTCATGTCATCCAATGATAGTACTTTGAGTGGTTACAAAAACCTATGAGCCACATTCAGTTTCTTAACTGATCCTTGATGAGTTCTGGTTAAGTAAAATATTCAATTTACTCTGCATCGAATAAATATTTAAGATGGGCCAGTACTTGGTCAGTTCCTCCTATAAGTAACTGACCATTTGGCTCGTGGGGTAAATAGCTGTTGTTTGGTTCATATTTTGGTGCTGCCTTCTTCTGGTATGACCCTATCTGCATGTCTTGTTGGTAGGGGGTGGGGGCACACCGGCACGAGCTCACCCTGTCTGCTTTTTCAATCATAATCTCTCTGAGGAATCAATTGTCATTCATGATTTACTAATAGGATTGTAAGAGAATTTCTTGGTTTTAGTCTTTTTCCAATGAAGTATATTGTGTCAGTGGTGGTTATTGCTCAGCTCATTACAGCTTCCTAATTCTATGAGGCAACAAGATCTTTTTAATGTATGTACACATTGTGGGAGCCTGGGAGGGATATATATTTTAGGATTATTTTGTTTGTGGTTCACTGGTTCATGATGCTTGAATGTTATGATATAGCTCTATTTGATGGTCTATTTTGGATCCCAACTTGTTGTACAACTTGCCATTCTCTGCAACTGGTTGTACAACTTGCCATTCTCTGCTTTCATAATCCATATTTGATATAGCTCCACTCTTGTGTGAGTGATCATTTGTTTACTTGCTTTAATGTTAATGCTTCTGTTTAGGTTGATATTCTGACAACAAATGCTTTTGCACTTATCCTAATTGTACACAGAAAAAACTCGGTTGCTAAAGCAGAAGCGCATTTCTGATGCAAAGAGAATTGATAAGAAGAATTTTAGGTCTGGTGTCAGATCTAAATATGATTGTTTCACATCAAAGGCTGGTTTAGGAAATTTTGATTCTGGTTTCTTGGGAAACAGCATGCTTGGTATGTAGTTACTGGTTGCAGCTACATTATGATTTTATTTCTTAATGTATTCTACTTGTTATTATTCTTTTATTGACTTCTGATGATAATATAATCCTGGTTGATAAATGGACGTTTAATTTATGGTATATGATTTTGCAAATTTTCTTAAGACATTTCATATTTAGACATATTAGGTCATTCTATAGGAATGCTAGCTCTTGATTTATCAGTATCCTGCTTGTACATACCACACTGGCTATATGTTTGGTATGCTGCACCGTTATACGTTAATCTAATCTTTTCGTTCATTTGACCTCTTATCACCTGCCCATTCACCAAAGATAAGGAATATGCCAGATCTGAGATGTAGTTTTATAAGATAGTTTATTCTTCTAATAGGTTTACATACACTATTGAATTTCTGAAAAAATTGATCCCAAATAATATGTGGGTGATTTTAATGTATCTGCTTGTATTCTTTGACGTTGTGCCCTTTAAATAATAATTTGATGGCAATGAAATCTAGTTCTATAGTTCATTTGAATTTTAATAGTTGTTGGTTCTGTGACTTTCTGTCTATAATTTTACAATTGTTTTTTTTATTGCTGATAACTTCAATTTGAACCTTCACCTGATAGTTTATGGTCTTCTCAATGATATGGAGTTAGTTTTCCTTTTAAGCAATCCTACCTTTTTTGGTTGGTTTCATCTGCCCTTTGACTATTTGGAAAAAACTGATATCAAATTTTCTTCTGGCTGTACACAACTCATTTGCTTTCAAGTTAGTTTTGTTGCTCACGCAAAGATTGGCACTCACCGTGGATGCATGACAGAATCACATAATCTTTTACAGATCAGCGTTTCTAATTTCTTTCTTTTTGGTTTTTTGGGCTTTCAATTGCACACACTTTTTTATTTACAGCTACACACACGTTGCCAAGTTGTTTTCTCTATCTCCAGTCTTCTTTTTGGTGACTCACCCCCCCCCCCCCGGGGGGCGCGCGCGCCATTTCTTTGCTTCTTTTTAATTGTAAATACTAATATGAAGACATGGGACAGTTGTTTTTTTTATAAATGTTATTATGTGAGTCAATTTTAACAATGTTTATTGTTCAGTGCTACATGCATATTTTTTATTTGAATAACTCACATGGTGTGCCATTGACTTTTGTGTTATAAGACCTCATCCAATTTCATCTGATATGTGTAACTTTCAGAATGACTAATGTGATGTTTTACAATTTGGTTTATTGTTCAGCGCTACATGCATTTTTTTATTTTAATGTATAGGATTCTGCAGCATCACGTCGTATGGCTCGCCAGCATCATTTTCATTATGTGACCTCTTCCAATTTCATCTGATATGAATAACCTTCAGAATGACTAATATGATATTGTAGTGGACAGAGCCATGCTATTAGATCATTACTGGGTTATAAGCTGTATGATATTCCATTTCTCTCATTGTTGATCATACATATTCTTGCATGGCACCTTACAGTGTTTGATCCGTTCATTCAGGGGCACATGGCCTTAAATCTGATATCCGTGACATCACAAATCACATTGAGAACCTCTCATTGAGTGAACTTCTCAATGGCACTTACAAATATTCCAGCTTAGGAAGAGAAAAGGGAAAGAAGGTATTGCACACGAAAGATGAACTCATAGTCTCTGTCAGAAAAGCTTTTTCCATGCTGTCTGACATGGACTGTAGTTATGGAAAGGATGCTAATTTCATCCTGAGCCCTGGGCTGCCCTCAGCAAGCACTTCCAGCTGTGATGGCAAAGACCAATGCAGTGACAAACCATCCTCTTTGATTAAGGTAAGTGAAAATATTAGTGTTTCAGCCATTAGCATGCCATGAAGCACCTCAGAGCTCCTTTGATTTTTTTTCTAATACTACTACACAGGACCCTTCACAAATTGAGGTCTGTGATACTACATTAAATCGTCCAAAGGATATCCTAAGCCGTTTAACACTTCGCCAAGGACAGGATCTTGACTCTCTTTTATTACCTGGAGCCGACAGCTCAGCTGCAGTTAACCCTTCTATGCCTTCCATGACAATTCATGAAGCTAGTTTGCCACCATTTGCGTGGTCACACTCACAAGCTGGGGGTTATCGGCCAAGTGTTGACTCCAGTAAACATGGGTCGAGTAGGAGTAACTCCCATTGGCAGTGGGTGAGAGTTGGATGCAATCCCACTGCTCTAGATTATGAAGATTCATCTGTCCATAAAATTGATGATCTTCTTCAAGAAATGGATATGGCAAAATCATCTATCATGGATTCATATGACAAACAATCTAATTTATGCTGCACGGAATCAACTTCTGGATCCCTTGAACAAATTATTTACTCGAGAAAAATTTGGAGCGAGCATGGTCCGCAGCAACTGCATCCACTGGACCATGGGGACTCTTCAGATAGCTTCCAGAAGCATGACAGTGAACGTTCTCTTCTAAAAACTCCTCAAGGTACGCCACAGTTTATTATGCAATAAAGCTTGTAGTATAACGATTACTCTGATAAATTCAAAGTTCCTAAGAAATTTCAAATTTTGGTTGACCGAAAATTCTTGCTGAGATTGCTATTGTACTCTAGACGTACAAAAGCTTTGGTGGTCAAACATGTCTTGTTATAGTGAGAACCTAAAGCATTTTCATGCTAAATCACTTTTTGGTCATATTATTTATATGAAAAAGTCAATTCTTGGTTCATCAACTCTTCGTACGGTTTAATTTTCGTCACTCATTTGCAAAACCGGGTAAAATACATCCTCGAACTCTTAAACTGTTTAGAATCCGTCTCTCTTGCTAACAGAAGGCGGTTTTGACCGAGTTTGACACACGTGGCACACCACATTGAATCTTAGCTGGCCAAAACGAGGTGGGGCCACCTTCATTTTATATTAAAAATCGAAAATACTTAATATTTCAATAACACATGCGTCCATCCTACCCCTGAGTTGTCTGTGAACTCGGTGCACCATGGCATTCTGGCCCCATCTTATTTTGGCTAGCTTGGATCAAACGTGGTGTGCCACGGGTCAAACTCAGCCAAAACTGCTTTTTATTAGTGGCAGGGATGGATTCTAAACGGTTTTGAGAATTAGTAGATGTGTTTTACCTAGTTTTGCAGATGAGAGACGAAAACTAAACCACGCGAAGAGTTGGGCGGACCTAGAATAGACTTTTTCCTTATTTATATGCCATCCCATGCTAAAACCTAAGATTATGCAAGTTCATGCAGGCTAAAGGCCTTTTGGATTTTGTGTCACTAGGCCTAGGTGCACTGCAGTTCCTAATTGATCTTGATTATTCGGTAGGTTATTTTAGGCTGTGGTTTATGACTTTTGACTTAAATATTTGAATTCTAGCTGTTTATACGAGAGTACGGAGAGAGATACCCGCGTGTGATTTATAGATGAATTTGGTACAGTATTTATTATAATCGACTTTTAGATCCCGCCTTGAAAAGACACATTTTGAAAGCTAGTTGCTGTAGCATAAATCAAAAGCTATAAGTGTAAAGCCCAAAAGAACCCATCCATTATTTCTTTGGGTTGCATGTTCCGTATACTCATTTTCAATTTTCGGAATTTCATAAATTGCTGACATGAGCTGTTCATGAGCAGCATCACCAAAGATATTTCGTGCTGCTGAGATCCTATGTGATTTGAGAAGAAGCACCGAAGCATGGGGTGCTCAAGGATACAGCAACGGGACAATGAAGTGGCCAAAGTCACCATCTGAGAAGGTGATGAAGGCCCGCAAGCCCTCATCCCCATTTGGTACAACCGAGAGCTCATCGGGGTCTCGGAATAGTGATGCAACTCGAACCGGAAATAACCACTCTACCAAGGAAATAGTAGATAAGACGAATGATTCTGCACGCATGAACAACCCTGGGAAAGGGCCTATTAGGTGGCCTGTTCCTATTGAAGATGGTGCATCTCCCGTGAGGCCCGAGAGGGGCCTTATGGTTGATATGAGACAAAGTCACGGCAATGCTGCAAGGCCTCTGATTCAGGTGTCGTCGCAGGCACGGCTTGAAAAGGAGTATGAGAATCAGCAGAAGCTGAGGAAAGCAACATTGGCCTCGTCTCTAGGATCCACAGGAGATTGGAATAGGGAGAGGAACAGGAGAATGTGAATTGTACATTACTCATGTCGAAAATCATAGGTTGCGATATAATCGTCTGGGACAGCATAGCCAGGCAACTGTTTCATAAGAGGTCACAGAACATTGGGAGATGCGATAATTTAGGTGGCAGATGATGTATTTATTGGGCATTTGTTGGTGAAATTGTTGTAACAGGTGTAATTTACTTTTTATTTGCCCTCTTATCACAGGTCTCTCCCGGTCTCAACATCTTCTGTTGTGTATTAGTATGTCTCAACCTTGTAACAGGTGTAATTTACTTTTTATTTGCCCTCTTATCACAGGTCTCTCCCGGTCTCAACATCTTCTGTTGTGTATTAGTATGTCTCAACCTCCTTTCGGCAAAATTAATAATAGCATGGGCGGTTAATTTCAAGGGAAAATGTTAACGCAGCAGTTTGCATCTTACTTTAATGTTTGTAAATGCATCGGCATTTATCTGACGTAAGCTATAATGTTAAATTTTTCATCACCTCAGTGCTATAGTTATTTGAAAGTCTGTTGATTGTTGCTGTTGAAAATCATGACGGTTACAAATAATTTGTGAATCTTGGAGCTTAAAATCATGACGGTTACAAATAATTTGTGAATCTTGGAGCTTCTTCAAGACCAGTTGATCTGTTCACTGCGTGCCTATTATTCTCCGTTTAGGCTTCATCTGCATTGAAGATGTCTGTATATCGAATGGAAAGACCTGTCCAACTTTGAGCTGTGGTTTATTTATACCGACTCATCTGTGCATGCGTATTTGCACATTTGGCTATGAATCATGAGATGTACTTCTCTGTCTTGAAGATTGTTCATCCATGCTACTCTTGTTTTGCGTGCAAATTTCAATTGTCTGGACAAAATGCATCGTATCCACGTATGCAATCAATCACTAGGGAGAACAAGAATGTCAGGTGATAAAAGGTGATTGTTGAGATCGAGATATGGTTTCAGTCAGTTTTGTCGATTGTGACAGGTGTAAATGTGATGCTAATGCATTTGCTGAGTTTGCATCCAGAGTATGTATCTGGTGTGCTTACAAGATGAAGGTGATCATCTGGATTCTGGAGGTTTTGTTAGTTTGTTTTTTGTAGGAACAGGACACGTATAGATGTATGCATGAACGTACACAGAACTAACAGAAGATCTTTATCTACAGAACTAACAGAGGAAGAAGCCGAGTGGTTGTCACTGAGAAAGGGTGCACGTTATCTTTATCTACCACACGTAGTCAGTTATGGTAGACTCGTGTTCTTCCCGATCTAGGGTATATGTGGAGGTTATTTGACTAAGTCATGTTTTGATAACTGTTGTAGGCAACAAGCAATTTATTATAGATATTCAATCTTATCCTTCCAATTTTAAGTGAAAGTGGCTTACTTGAGAAGGGTTGAGATATACTTCAAGTGAAAGCAGCTTACTTGAGAAGGATTGGGATATGATGTCTCTTGACTGAACTAAGACTTGTCAAGGAAGTTGTTTTAATTGAATAAGTGAAATTATTTCACTTAATTACCGAATAGAAAAGGAAGGTGAACAGTCGCGTAGGTTATTGTTCGTTGGGAGCTGTTGTAGGTGTGAAAACTCAAACACGAGGGGTAGACGTCAACCGTCTTACGGACCGTCATCCACGATAGTAAAATGACACGAGGATTTATACAGGTTTAGAGGCCTAAGAGGACCGTCCTACTTCTGTCGGTGAGCCAACGGGGTTACCTCCGGGGAGAGAGCCCCCGAGGGCTTACCAGTTTGAATATGTTTTTTTATTGCTCATGAGAGCTCCACAGAGCTCAATTCATCTCTAAATGAGGGATACATAGGGTATTTATAGGCTTTTGGGCCTGTACAAATGACCGTAATGCCCCTTAGAGGATAGCTACCCTATGGATACAAATAGGGGGTATAATCGTCCTTTGCGAGCGTAACTATAATTCTTGATCTACATGCAAGTGTCTTCTGTAGAATGGGTCCTGTAGGTAGAGGGGTGAAATTATTCTTCCAACACTAGCCCCTTTGCCCTTGGTGTTTTAAAAGGAACACCTAGAGGGGTAGTCTTGAGTCATTATACTCGCCATACTAGGATTGGCGTTCAGCCAAAAAATTGATGAACTTGACTCGTAGCCGTCTCCATGACTAGGTGTTGAAGCCACGGTGGATCCTTAAGTTTAATCGATAACTAGCCTACCCCTACCATGACAAGGCTCCTGGCCCATTTTGTAATTTCGACAACTCTTGGCCTAGTCTTGAAAACCACCAATAGCACCAAAATAAGAGAATCTTGAAAAGCACGTAGTCTAACTCCCAAATCCCATCTATGAACCCATAGTAGCAGTTTCTCAAACTATTGGTACTGAATGCCAACCATGTCAGCATCTCACTTGACGAGCTCCTAGAGAGTTGCTCTTTCAACTATTGGTTGAACTGACTATTGTGTTGTCTTGTGATTCAAACATCTGGTCACTCCGGATTCTGTTACCAAAGCACATCTTTGTACTGGTCAATATATGGGAACACTTCAGTCATGTGTTGCAAGACCATGAAATGAGATTGAGCATACACATCCATATTTAGAGTGATTGCTCTCCTTTTGATGGTCTTGATCCCTTGAGCCTCCCCTCATGGTGAGATCGATGCACACCTATCGGTTCAACCTAAGCCATGTAATCGATACAGAGCTCAATGACCTCTTCGGTTGTATAACTTTTTACGATGCTGCCCTCCGATTGAGATCGATTTCGTACATAGGATTTGAGAATTCCTATGAACTTCTCGAATGGGTACATGCTACGTAGGAACATGGGCCAACATATTTGTATATCCTACATAATGTGAACAACGAGATGGACCATGATATCGAAAAACAACAGAGGAAAATACATCTCAAGATGACATTGAGTCATTACCACCTTGTTCTACAGAGCATCTAGTCCTTCGGGATTGATGACCTTATGAGAAATTGTATTAAAGAAATAACATAGTCTCATGATTGTCTCTCAGACTTTGATTGGCAAAATAGTTCTTATTGTAATATAGAGCATTTGTATCATTAGCACATGACAATCATGAGACTTCAGCCAATTAACTTCAAATCTACCATCAAAATAAGTTTCTTTATGTTGCCAGAGTAACCAGACGAAACTTCAACACCATGCAAGCACTGGCACAGTTCAGTTCTCTCGACCTTGGATAGAGTGTAACAAGTAGGGAGAAGGTACATTTATTCTTTATCAGTCTTTGTTGGTGCTAACTCAGACCTGATGTCCATAACCAAGTCAAGCTGAGCATTAACACCATCCTTTATTTTGTCATGAATGTTCAGTAAAAGACCAATCAAGCTGTAATATACATTCTTCTCTACATGCATGACATCGATATAGTGGTTGCTCCTAATAAGGTAAGTCCCAAAATATTGATCTCTTCATCCAAACGGTCTTCTCACGGGTTATCGATTTACGTCCCTTTCTGAGCACAACATCTAAATCCTTAACCATATCATAGAGCTCTTCTCCAGTTAAATGTCTTAGAGTTGAACTGTCCTCATTTTCTTCGTTAAATTGTTTCTTCATTCTATGGTATGAGAGCCCTCTGAAGGAATCTATGGTGACGCACATACATGGTTTTACGTGAATTCTTCTGCCACGCACTCTCGGTATCATCTAAGTAGTGACTACAGATTTTGGCCCCTTTTGTACTCTGGTCCAACAGGTTAGTAAGGACAGGATAATCATTTATGGTGCAAAACAAGGAGAAGCATAAAATAAAGTTTTCTCGTTTGTATATATCACATACTTGTACCCCTTTGATCTATAGTATTTTTAGATCTTCCACCAACGATGTTTGGTATACATTAATATCATTCCCAGGTTGCTTCGGCCCTTGGAAGTATCGACAGTAAAATATACTTTTGCTTCATACACAACCAAGGAGGAAGATTGTAGATGCAGAGAGTCGCGGTCCAAGTGTTTGTCGGCTGCTCATATTACCGAAAGGATTCATTCCATCTGTACTCAATCCAAACCTTATATTCCTCAGTTTTGCACTGAAGTTTGCAAACCTTCTATCGATGTTTCTCCATTAGGCGGAATCAACAAAGTGTCTTACCATTCCATCCTTCTTACACTCCTTCGAGTGCCAACGCAGCAGTTATGGCTCCTTTAGGTTCAGAAAAAACCATTTCAAATGAGAAATTACAGGAAGATACCATACTATCTTAGCAGGAGGTCTTTGCTTCAATTCTATTCCCTTGCCGTCATCTGATTGAATCTTATGCTTCTATTGGGATGTGTTGCACACCAGACATACAAGCATGTTTGAATACTCTTTATGGTAGATGATACAGTCATTTGGACATGCATGTATTCTTTCTACTTCCATTCTCAATGTATAAAGAACCTTCTTGGCTTTATATATGGTTTTGGGCAACATGTTTTCCTCCATAATCATATCCGTTAAAAGATCTAACAGTGTCGTGAAATTCTTATCAGACCAACTGTTGCTTGCCTTCAATTTTAATAGTTCAAGCACTGCTGATAACCTCGTGTACTTTGATTTACAACACATGAACAAAGGTATCTCTGAGTCCTCCATTAAGCCCTAGAATTTAACATACTCTCTCATCACAGTTTCCTTCTACATCACGAAGTATCTGATCCAGATTGCCATCGTGCAGCCTATTTGAATCAGAATCATAGTTCCCTTCTGCATCGTGAAGCATCAGATCTGGCGGCATATCATTGACTTCATTGGTGATGTTATTATTAGTACCTTCCTGTGTAATCTGTTCTTCACCATGACTGGTCCAATGTGCATACCCCTTTTTGAAACCCCTTTGAATCTTGTATGCTTTAATCTATGCTCGGTTCTTAAACATCTTTAGATTCTCGCAGTCAATGCATGGATAGTATATACATTCCACCCCTTTTTCAACATATCCTCCTCGGCAGCTCTTGTAAAAGAATACATATCATTAATGTACTCTTCACTCACACGATTCCTAGTGTACATCCAGCTTCGGTCCTACATTACGCATATAACAATGTAGTATTAAATATCAAATTAATTAATTAGTATACTAGATATATGCTATCTAAAGTAGCTATATGTAGCAAGAATACAAACTAATGGATCGCCTGGAACATTGCCTATGAGCGATAGCTAGAGCACCATCTATTAATTTTGTGATAGAGAAACTTGACGTTCCTTGTGCATATGCTATGTGGATATTCCACGTTCACTTTTGGTTGTTCTACTAATATTTTTTATTGAGTAAATTTTAAAAAAAAAACCTTGGTAGCATTGGTACCATAGGACCATATGTTTTTGTTCTATTTTCATAAAACCACATGTATTGAGGCCTTGCTTAACACAAAAGCGCCTTATAACCAACTATTTTGACCATTGTGCCCCACATGACGGCATTGCCATGCATGGCCAAGTAGAAATAGACTATGATCTAAACCCTAAACCATGCTAGATGTAAATAATGTTCTCTCTACATTAAGCTAGCTAGATCTAAACCATCTTCAATTCTCATTTCACCAAAAGCTAGATCTGAATTATAATGCAATTACGAATAAATTACTAACAATAGACATTCAAAAACTTAATGGATATCCAATCACTCTTGCCAAATAGTCTCCTTTCACCAAATGACTTGAAAGCACCACCTCCAGCTCAAAGCAGCAACCTAGATCTGGAACTTAAGACAGAGGGTCGACGGGTTTGCACGCAATTAATATGCTGGAATTATTACAGATTATTTTTAATACAAACCGTCTGTGATACTTCACATATGGTTTTTAACATAAACCATCTGTGATATTACATCTTCACATATGATTTTTAGCACTTGCAGCAAGACAAAAAGTCTCTAAACTAAAACCGTCTATGATGGTATTTAATACTGATAGTTTTGGAAAACCATTTGTGATGTGTCGTCTAGTATTACGCTTTCTGTAGTAGTGTCTAAATCCTGACCAATATGGTCTTGTGCTTTAAAAGCCACCGAATGTGCCTTGGAATATATGGGGAAAATGAGATGTGTTGTAAAAGTAGAAGAAGAACAACAAATCGTTCTTCTTCTCTTGGCTGGAGAGTAAGTACCACCCGGTGTGCAGTGATTTGTAGATGAGAGTGTTTGTATTCCTGCTTGGACCGTGACTATAGTCATTTTATTTATAAAAGTTTAGATTTGCCTCATGTAGCATACCTGTAGCATGTTTGGGTAATTTGCTTCATGGTGAAATGGGTGTCAGGAGATGGTTTCTACTACTGGTTTGAGGAAGATTGGATGGAAATTTCTTGATCAACATACTGATACAAAGGAGATACCTCGTATATTGCAATGTTTGTCAATATGCACTCTCCATCTCAGTACCCTTGGAATGTCATTCACATTTACTTGGATAGCAAATATGCATATGATCTGATTTAGCTATATATTAGCTCTCATGAATGCAAGATATAATATTCAGTTGAACAAATATTATTAAAGAAAAATTCCTCAATCTGCATAAGCTGTGAAGAACTATCAAACTACCACAACCCTGCTTTTTCTAACAAATGACAAAAAGAAAGGATAATGTTTGAGAATAAACTGCATTCCATCGATGGAATAGGACCATGACCAATTAGACATTTGCATGCTGCACTTGTGTGTGTGCGCGCACACACTCATCTGAATGTCTTGGTGTGTTCTTCTGTTTTCTGACAGATATGGTTGTCCTGGAGTTCAAGCACTACGTGCCTGGTTAGAGATGGAGGCAGATCACCATGAGTAGGAAAGATCATAGGGAGAAAGGGGATGAGATGGATGGTTTCTATGGAGGCATCAGGAAGCACCAAACGAAAGACGAGATATCGACGTGGTAAAGATTTTGGCCGGTTGATGCCCTAAACTAAATATATACATATGTGCCGCCTTCCTGAATATCGCCATCCTGTTGTATAGTTGTTGAGCTGCGGCGCTTCACATTCGTCTAAGTAATTCACTCACCTGCTGCTCTTGTCCTCCTGAATTTTTGGTAGCTAAGCTAAGATGAAATAGAAGATATGTTCTGTCCAAGATTCATTATAGGAGCAACAGTAGGTAATGGTTATGAATGATGTACAACCTAACCTAGTTTTCGGTTTGCCCTGTGCCTACTCTTGTTGGATCCTAGTTGATATATGTAACTTAGAGTTATAATTCTTTTGAATGCTATTATACGACAAATCACGATCTGGTTATGTTCGAGCTGATGTTTCTACCATGTTAGTCAAAGTCTCAAAGATCTCAAGGTATGCAATGGTGTCAACTTCACAGAAAGTGTGCTTTTGTTGAAAGTTCTGCATGGGTCTGACAATGATCAGGTGCCTAATTTCTAACAGGTGAGTAGTGCTAGGTTTGAAAGTCATTGTGGATGAATTGGGGGATAGAGTCGTGCCTAACTATGTTTTGATGACAGCATCTGGAACTATCCAACTTCTCTGAGATTATGCACTCTATCTTAGTACCCTTGGAATTTCATCATTTGTATACAACAATAAAGGAATAAGACATAAATACAGGTGAGGTGTTACAAATAGGGGTATCATAGTATATTTGTCTCCAATCCCTCCTTATTATGTTTTTAGAGCCAACCTACTAACTAAACGCTTTTCAGGGGTAGTTCCAGATTCTCAGAGAAGTGGATTCTCAGAGAATCAGGAGCAGAATCTGAAAATTAAGAATCTAGTACTCTACCAAACAGACCCTAAATCAGTACATGCTAATACAGTACTCCGTCTGTCCCCCAATATAAGTCCGGCATGCATACCTAAGTAGCACATTAGATAAGTAATATTTAATAAAATTATATCATATTTGTCTCTAATAGAAAGAGTAGTACTATCTAATAGAAATAACTATTGTCCAATTCCAATAATATTACTGAAATAATGTACCTCATAGGTATACGTTTTAATTTATATTACGGGACAGATGGAGTAGTACACATAAAATTTAGACTTCGGTAGGCATAATTAAATTAAGTACCA
Source organism: Melocanna baccifera (assembly GCA_036346265.1). Classification (NCBI taxonomy): domain Eukaryota; kingdom Viridiplantae; phylum Streptophyta; class Magnoliopsida; order Poales; family Poaceae; genus Melocanna; species Melocanna baccifera. The sequence continues at coordinate 20,586,128 of CM070681.1, forward strand.
TTCAGAAGATGAGAAAGAGCGTATCGTAACACCTCGCCTTAATGCAGAGCGAGCTTGGCTCAGCTGGTGGGCATGCGAGGTGTGCACCCCACCCTCCCGGGATCGATCATGTGGTGTTGCATTTTCGGGGGTATTGTTCATGTGAATAGTGCCCCTCTGAGTGCATGAATAGTGTCCCTTTGAGTACATGCGCACATAGGTGCATTCAGTAGTCAAAGCACGTGCCCGCGCTCCGTGAGGCTTACGCCTCACGCTTTGTCTATAACGTGCGTAGGACATACCCATGTGTGTGTGTGGGGGTGTCACACATGTGTGCGCGTGTGTGCATCTGAGTTGTACTATAAAAAAATCACCTATCCTTAATTTGGAGACAGCGGCCAGCAGGAGACAGTGCTCACTTCATGCAGATAGAACCTTCAAATGAGATTAAATCCAAGGATTGCCCGATATTTCACGGTTGTAGATCAGTAAGATACAAGTAGAGTATAAATTACAAGATACAATTCACAATAGAATAGATAATGCCCTCAACCGCATGCACCACAATGCATGACCTAGGACAAGGGGATCAATAATCCAGCGAGCAAATACCTACACCATAGTAGGAACCAACACGTCAAGATGAAATTCTAGATTAGAATTCACAAGAACACAGTAGAATACTTGATTCAAGGGTGTTTCAAAAGGGGGTATACAAGTCAAAGGAGACAACGATATACCAGATGTCACATGTTCTTTCGACGAGGATAGGTTGCATGATGATGTAATAGTCCATGTTTTTTTAAAATAATAATAATAATAATCAAAGTTATGTGGTTGCTTGAATTTTAAAATTTTAGCTAACCCGATTTTCTGCTTTAAATCAGGCATTTCTTCTAAAAAATATTTTATAAAGAAAACTACCTAAATTTTAGTTGGAAATATTTTTTAAGTTCAAAATAGCTTTATAAACCTCTATGATTTTTTCTAAGATTTTTAGGCTTTATTTGTAATTTATTGAATTAATTTAAAGCTAGAAAAAGGAAAAATATTTTTAAAAATTAAAATAAACTTCAATTAAATCTAAAATTATTTATTTTGTCTTTTCAGGTTCTAAGGATTTTTGTGAAATTTTCTTAAAATTTTTTTTTTTGGAATTTTTTCCTTTTTTTCTCTCTTTTCTCTCTCCTCCCTATCTTTCTTCAACCTCCAGCACATTTCTTCCCGTGCGTGCGCAGCCATGGACACCTCAGCTTCTCAAACCATTGATTTCCTCCACTATTTTTCATGTAATTAAATGCATTCACTTTCTCTCATCAAGACTCCTCCAAAGCAGGCCGTTTCCCCTTCATTCATGAAAACGAAAGGTTACCCCGAAATGACATCGTCAGTTCATCTCCCTCCTCGGACCTTCTCAGCCCATATAAAAGGGAGCACCGGGAGCTACTCCTCATCCTTATCCACCCCCAAAAATTTCAAGTCCTCTCTTTCTTTCTCTTGGCCGCAATCGAAGTTTTTATTTCGTCGTCCAAGCGCCGTTCCTCAGCTTATTGAATCGCCTACAGTGGAGCTCTACCATTTTTGACCACACCATTGGCATCACCTCAATGCATTCTACGTGGTGCTTCCCTCGCCTATGCTGGAACTTCGTCGGAGCATCTCGCCACCGTGGGCCAAATCGTGTCACCGTTTCTCTCCTCGCCATCGGCTGACAGTACATGTCCGACCACAATCATGGTGAGCATCATGTTCCCCATGTTCTCGTCTTCGTTTCGCCGCAACTCCTGCATACTATCTCTTCTCCGTTTGCTCAGAACGCCGATGTCAGCCTGTCGGCTGCCTAAAAGATTCTCCACCGCGTTTCACTAGTCCATTGGCTAAGCTGTCTGTGTCATTGAGTTCATCTCGACGCGTTCTATGCTATGCCCCTCCTCCATTTCTCTTAAACCCTTCTGTAAATTTTTACCTTCGACACCTAGCCATGGGCGCAAATGGTACTTCGCGTATCCATCTGTCCGGGGATGATTATAACAATCTGTTCACGTCAAAATGTGCCAAACTACGCCAGGTGGTTACCATTCAGATGGTTTTGGATTCGCCTCACCGAGCACCAAGATATTGAGTTTTTTATTTTTGGTACAATCATTGTTCAAACGACGAATGTGTAGCCTCCGGTGAGTTTTCGGTTTAGCCGATAATTTTTCTAGCTTTATCACGCCACGTTCAAGGTCATGCTCACCCTACTTCTCTATGTTCTATGTCCAAAAATTATTCCTCTCTCTAACCCCATATCGTTGTCGCCGTCCACGTTATCACTGTGCTCTGTTTGACATCCGTCACTTCCTTTGTATTCCTCGGGTCCTTAGCAACCCATTTTCCTAGTTGGTTTCACCTCCCGTGTCTTTCCTCACTGGCGCCATAGCAAAAAACTACTCTCTGTTAGTTTTGCGTAGGAATATTCTTGATTTTTCTTTTTCCAGAATTTTCTGATCCGCCAATTTTTCAATCGGTCATTCTCCTCCGTCCGAACTCTGAATCAAGTGATTCAAGTTTTTAAATTCATCTAAATTCTTAATCTATCTTCCAATATATATTTCATAATTTTTGTATTTTTTGGACTGCCCTTGGTTGAGCCTCCTCACTGCCGCTCGAGTTGAGCCACCGGTTCACCTAGTCGCCAACCACCTTCCAGCCACTTTTAGTAATGCACACGAGCACCAACGCACTCCTCGTAGTCCCCTCTCTCTTTTGCGCCCCTCGCCAACCGCCGTCGTGCACTGCACCGCCAGCAAGCCCACAGGCTTCATGCGCTGCACTGCCGTCCCTGCCCGTCGCCATTTAGATGATCCGAACGTCCCCTAGGACCAATCAGATATCGAAACTCCTCTAAACTTTCAGAAGGTCTAAACTTCTTCATGCATCATTACCGTCCGATTCCCATCTAACGATCTATACTAAGCCCTTCTCTTCTCTTACCCACTTGGCAAACCATGTCCGCATCCGACCCACTTGGCATGTCACATCAGCACCTAACTTCTCCCATCCACTCTCTAGATTTTTCGACCATCGACCACAACTATTTGGCCACATGGTGCTATCCGACTATAGCCTTCCGCCATTGCTTTTGACCACCTAAAGATTCACCCAATATAACTACTCTGACCACGGTGTAACCTCCAATACATTTGACCACTATTGTTTTCCGACATAGTCACTTATGACCACAGTCACTCCCGACCATTGTCGTCTCCATCTACCTCCGATCATCAACTACGACTGCTGCAAACCGTCGACCACTTTTAACATCTGACCGTTGTAAGTCTCCGACTGCAGTCGCTTTCGATCGCTTACTATTTTTACCATTGTCACTCTTCACCCTAAGACTCCGAGTACCTGCGCTTTCCACCATAGTCGCTTTCAACCACTGTCGTTCATTGCCATCCCGATTGCTCAACTTCAACTACCCTTACTTCTCAACCACTATTGTAATCACTTTTGCTATAGTGTTCTTCAACCACTGTATAGTTTCGACTAGATCTTCGTTTAAATCTTCAATTTTGACTTCATCCATACTTAAGTTTCTGTCTTCGACTTCGACCTCCGCAACTTCAATTGTTGATTTGACCATGGTTTCGACCACGACTTCGACTACATCTTTGATCATGGCTTCAACCATACAAAAATATTGTAACTTCCGACCACTTCTCCTTCACAAAATAATTCAAATAATTCATTTTATTCATTTCTTTGGAAATTCAAACTACCAGAAGTTGTTCTACATCTTCCTAACTCCGATTGGACCCATTCAAATTCCTAAATTTATCTAAATTCATATTCTATCTTCCAGAATATATTTTATAATTTTTGGATTTTATTTAGATTTTATTTGAGTTTAGTTTGTTCTGGCTTTTCGCGTGTAGACTACGACTATTCCGGAGCGTATAACTTCAGCGAACCTCAGCAAACTTCAAAGTAAGGCAAGTTACACCTTTGATCATGTTACTCCCAGTAATTTAAATTATTTATGTTATTTTTAAAATTATTATGCATGCAAACTTTTATTCAAATCTAATTTAAATTCTAGTTATACCCAAATTATTTTTGTATGGCCAAATTTGACATTGAACTTCCTTATGCCTTGTCATCTTAAATGAAAACCTAGTTAGTACAACAGTATTGACTAGAAATTTTATAGAATTGCTTTGCCATGCTTAGAATGATTTAAGTGGGAATATTAGTTTCACTTAAAAACAATGATTTTCTAAAGTCTATTCTTAACTTTGGTGAGTCAAAAAGGTATATAAATGTTTCAAAGCAAAATATAGAAACTTGGTTTGGACCTAGGCTAATGGTTAGGAGGTGGGTGCTAGTATGCATTGTTGTTCAGTGACACAATGTTGATTGTCAAGCACAAGAGGTATGTGATTTGAGCCAAAATAAAGTTGAGGACCAGTCTATGAGCTATTGTTGCAAAGCCATATCGTACTACCACAAGGCTGGTATGGGACAGTTCTGGCTGATTAATTTGTGAGGTCCTAACTTTGATCTCGCTATAGATTGAATGTGAACGTGGCGTAGGCCATGAGAAGTCTCACATGGTACAAGAGGAAGCTCCAACATATGGATTCATTGGTGGTAAAACCTTACTGGTGGCATAACTAGATTGAAGACTTAGCATTGTAAAGGTCTTGTTATGATTTCTCAGTCGCACGCCTACAGACGCGTGTAATTGCCGACAATATGAGATAATTATATCTTGTGTATAAAGCTAGACAACCTCTGCAGAGTGTATAATCTATCATGGATAGCCATGCCCACGGTCATGGGCAAGCCGAGTAAAGTTTTTCATGAATTAGACTTTGGTTTTCAAAATGATTTCTAAAAAAACTTATGGATAGATGGAATTCATAGGAGATTTTAAAAAGAATAATAATGGATAGAATCCATGTGAAATCTTTTGAAAAGATGGATCAGGTGGGATATCTGTGAAAAGGTTGCTGTTTGGTCGGAGCCTGCACTAACAATATTATTTTGTTAAATTGCTATTTCTCTCCAATGTATGAAATTCAGTTTTTGAATCTATTTACTATATTTACCTTAATTCTGCTTTTACGCACAAATAACCTATTGTACCTTCCATTGTCAATCCTTATGCATGCATGAACTCTGCTAAACCTCCTGGTGTAGCTTATGGAGTACTTTATATACTTATATTGCTTCATTCACTATTTTTAGAGAATGACTCCATCAACATCGGAGAGAGTAACGACAAGTAGGCCATGTCTGACAGTCATTTGCCTGTGGACAGGCAGAATGGGCTGCTGTTTTATTGTTCTTCTCGCTGCTAATATTTAATTTTGGTTTATAAACCATTGATGTAAACTTTGGCCATCAGGCCTATTTTTAGTTAATGAATAAATGTCATTGTGTATGATATGAATCTTTGTTATCCAGTGTGTGCACTTGCTTGATCCTAGACTAGAGCGATTTACACAGAGGATACAGGAGCTGTTGTTCTGGGATCCGACAGAGATGGTATCAAAGCTATAATGACCTTAAGACGTGACCGTAGGTAGAATAGAATGGTTGAACCCTAAGAACTTATTTTTAATAACCAATAATTTTAAAAAAGTTTGGCTTATCTTACCTGTCGACCTTTGCTTACTTTCATCTCTCATTCCTTCCTCATCCCTATGTCATTACTTTAAAACCTAGTTCTAAATCTTTCCTTATCCAAAATAACTATAGATAGAGAACAATTGGAATTTTTTGACTTTGCCGCCACTGCAATCTTCGCCTTGAAGGATCAAGCTTTGTACCCAGAGAGCCACGAAGGATCACACAAAGGCAACCCTTGCCCTTTTAGGATAAGTTGTTAGGCAACTATTTGATGATGTTATGAGTTATCCAGTTTTCTCTTTTGTCGATAGTCATAACTGTTACTTGATATTATCTTAATAAATATTTTTCTCTAATTGGTGTTTTGTTGGATTGTGCAAAATGACCCATGTTCCCTCTTTTGTCTTAAGTCTCTTTTTTTTCTAAGCTGGAAAACCGACCGCCAATACCCGTCAGACAGTAAGCAAAAGGACATCAAAGTACGCAAAAGGGATGTCTGAACCAGATAACAACTCAAACTATCCATACACTACTAGTTTTCAGGTCTAGGACAACGGAGCGAAATCGTTGCGATAGGGTCAAAATAGATGCAATATGTACCTATTGCAACACATCACTTCCGTTGGCAAGCGTAGCTAGTACTTGCGTGCTTAAAAGATTGTGCAACGGATTGTGATTTCGTTGAAATACCTATGGTTATTGCCATGCAATGTGTTGTGGCAAATGTTTGTTGTTGCAACGAGTGATGTCGTGGCGATATAGGCTATTGCCACGGCTGACTCCGTGGCAATAGCTTCTTTTGCCACGAAGTTTGGGCGTGGCAATAGCTTCTTTTGCCACCAAGTTTGGTCGTGGCAATAGCTTCTTTTGCCACGAAGTTTGGTCGTGGCAATAGTATCATTTGCCACGAAAATATTACGTGGTAATAGTATCTATTGCCACGCCAATGGTTCGTGACAATAGACCCTATTGCCACGGAGAGCATGTCGTTGCAACAGGATATATTGCCACAGAAGGTGTTTCGTTGCACTATGTTTTATTGCCACGGAAGGCGTTTCATTGCCATAAAGTTATTGCGACGAAATATATTTTGTGGCAAATAGATCATATAGCAACGAACATTGTTCATGGCATATAGTGGAATCGCAACATAGTAGCGGCGTTGCAACAGCCTATCACAACGAAATACCAATTTTGTATACAGGTTTATCGCAATGGTAAAATTTGCAACAGCATATTGAGCATATGATATTTTATTATAATTTTTTGTTGCAAATTAATAATCAAATTAGGAACACAGCTAGATCAAAAACACATATATTAATTCAACACATAATAATTTAAATGTGCCACCACTCATGCAGGAATTACATATCAATCTCCAAACTTAAAATACAAAGTTTGTAACTAATAACAAAAGTACTATCACTTCCATTCCATTTGTCCTTGCTTCTTTGCCATGTTGAATTTCCTGACTCGACGACGCCACGACTCTGTTTGCTCTGATCAAATTATTTCATCCTGATAGAACATGAACAATAAAGAGGGACCTTAATGTGAGTATTGTCCAGCAGCACATACTTAAGTATATCATAGTGCAAGTTTAGAGATACGAGTTACAGCTGAAAATAGCAATCCTGAGTTCTCTAGTTCAGTTGGGTAGCAAAGTATTTAGTAATTGATTCCAGCAGAATTATTTAATTTCATTTCATTTACCGATATATAGTAGCCCTACTTCACCTGGCATAATTTTCTAGTAGTTTAGAACAGTATGCTATATTTGACATAAGAACAATGACAGATGAAGATTAATCACATTTTCATTTCATACCTGCTGGTCCCTCTGTGTAAATCGCACTATCCCAGGAAAAGCTAGTGCACACAAGTTTAACAGCAATGCATATCATGCAAAAATAACCACGAAATATTATTAAACGAAAATATAGCCTTAAGGCCATGTCTTACAATAAGGGCACAAGGCCAACAAAATAAACAAAAACAGCGGAAAGATAGTAAAGGTGGCAGCACAACCCATCCAGCCTCCCACAGGCGAATGACTGTAAGACGCGTCCTACTCGCTGAAGTAGTCCTCACCGTCGTAGTCGCCCTTGAAGTCTGGCAACAGATTTAGCAAGGTGAGTACAGAAGTACTCCCAAGGTAAGCAAGTAAATGCTTACGCAAGTTACACCAGGAATTATAACAGAGTTGATGCATGCATAAGGGATTTCAAAGGAAAGCTTAATAGGGCAATGTGCGGAAAGCAATACTTGAATGTAAATACAATAACGTAAATACGAAAAGCTAAATTTTAATACAGTAGACGAACATTGTTTTTAACAAGTATTATCGTTAGTGTAGGTTCCAACCCACACTAACCTATCCACGGGAATCCACCCGGACCAGAACCAAGACTGCTATTTGTTTGCTCAAAAACCAAGTTTATAAAATCCAAGTCTAATCTGTGACAACTTTACTCAGCATGTCCATGACCGTGGACACGGCTATCTAGATAGGTTTTTAACTCTGCAGAGGTGTATAACTTTACCCACAAGACATTCCCTCACTTGAGCCACGCGATAAACACACTACCTTAGGTGTGCGGCGGAGAGTTCATGACAAGGCTGTTCCGATGATCCATCGCCAAAATAATCACGCCGCCACTAAGGTTTCACCACAACTCGAATCCACGAGTTGGGGCCCCCTCTGGTGCCATGTGAGACTTCCCACGACCTACGCGCTCACATTCACCTATAGCGAGACTATGTTTGGAACTTCACAAATTACTTAGCCAGGTCTATCCCATACCGGACTTGTGGTAGTACGAAGTGACTTCGTAAAATGAATCACAGAAACGGTCCTTATGTTGGTTTAGGCCCAACCACATTTCCCCCGTGCACGATAATCAACCAGGTGTCACCAAACACGAGGCATACCGGCACCCACCACCTAACCATTAGCCTAAGTCCAAATCATAAGTTTCTATTTTCATTTTTAAACAATTTTCATAAACCATCATCGACTCATCGAAGTCAAGTCTTTATTTTTATATAGTCATTCCATGTGAAACATTTGATCCCATGTAAAGTTATACTAAGCCAGGCTAAGCATTTCTATAAAATTTTCGAGTCAATACTATGGTACTAACTAGTTTTCAGCTAGGGTGACAAGGTATAGGAATTCGAAATTCAAATTGGCTATATACAAAGGATCATGGGAATATCTAAGTTTCAAATCCAATTTGAATTATACTGGAATAAAGATACGCATGCATATACAGTAAAACAATATAAATAATTTAAAATATTAGGTTCAACATGGTCAAAGGTGTAACTTGCCTTGATCGAAGCCCTGCGGGGAATCGTCGAACTCAGCGTCTCCGGAATCGTCGAAATCTAACGTAAAGAGCTAATTCAAAGAAAATTCAAAACAAAATTCAAATGAAATCCAAATAACTTCCAAAAATTGTAAAATAAACTGGGAGACAGAATTTTAAATTTTGGATGTGGACCAACAATTCTTGGAAAGGAATTGAGGCTTTTAAAAGAAATTGGAAATTTTAATTTAAATTTAAATCTTCGGATTACAAAATATATTCAAACAAAATTTAAATAAATTTCAAAAATTCAAAATTATTCCAGAAATGGATAGATCATGATTTTAGAAAAATTCAAAAATTTGAATGGGTCAATTTGGAGTTAAAATGCAAAAGTTATAGCCTTCCAAAGTTTAAATTCAAAATAAAAGAAAAAGGGTATTTTCTTGATTTATTTTTAAACCGAAAAGGATTTATGACGTCAGCACGAATTATTTTTCTAAAGGAAATTACAGATTATGAGTCAGCCCTAGGATTAATATATTCGGGAAGAGGCTGACAGGTGGGGCCCGGGTGTCGTGGACCGAGTCCACTGACCCGAGAGGTGGGTGAGGTGGCAGGCGGGCGCTCGGGGGCGAGGGTGGCGCTGACGTGGCACCACGTGGCTGCCACTTGGCACCATGTGGCTGCCACGTCACGGCAACGTGCCGACGTGGCGGCACGCGCGCGAGGTGGCGCGGGCGCTCGGTGGCGGCGGCGTGGCGCCCGGTGGCGGCCACGCTGCTGCCACCTCGGCCGGCGGCGACGGCGGGCGGCGGTGGTGGCGCCACGGGACCGATGGTCGCCGGCGCTCCGGTGAGCGGCGGCGCTGGCCGGTGGTACCAAAATGAAGAGGGGGACGCGGGGAGCACTCGAGTACCTTCTGCGACGCTCGGGGATGACCGGAACGGAAGATCGGCGGAGAGGGGCGGCGGTCGGCGGAGGGTTCACGGCGGCGGAGCAGCTCCGGTGGTGCAGATGCTCGGAGGAGTGGTCGCCGAGGATCGCCTGGGCACCAGCAAGGTCGGGGAGGCACTAGCGAGGAGCGGGGAAGCTCGAGGCGGCGGCGATTGCTCGCCGGAGTTGCTGATGGCCGGCGGGGAGAAACAAGCGCAGGGGGACTCCAAAGCTCAATTTCGCGAATTGGAGGCACGAGGGGTGGTGGTGTGGGTAGAGGGACCTCGGGGCACCTCTTTTATAGGCTGGGGAGGAGGGTAACGGCCGCGCGAAGTCCGCCGGAGTGCAACGGGCGGGGAGGTTTATCGCGACGGTGGTAACGGCTGTAATTAAGGGTGATTATGCCTCAGAGGGGTGCGGGGAGGCGGCGATTTGAACGTGCAGTGGTGCGGGGGAATAAATCGGCAAGAAACCGAAGCTTTCAAAGCTTCGGTTTTCTAATCAATGGCGGCGGCAGCGGCGGTGATTGCGCGAGGAAGAAGGAAAGCAATCGGGAACGAAGGTCCTGACAGGCGGGGCCCGCATGTCAGCGAGAGAGAAAAACGGGAAGGAAAATCGGACGGTGGATGGATTGGTGACGCGTGGCAGGGGGAGGAGATCGGGGCCGTAGGGTCCCGAGCGAACCGCTAAGTGAAAGGGAACGGTCCCGATTCCATCCGACAACGGCGATTAAATCTAAGCCGTTGGGGGTTTCGGCCGTAGGGTTAAGTGGCTGCGGACGGGCGGGATGAGATCCGAAAATGGCGAACGGCCCCGATCGCTCCATGTGTCGGCAGGAGTGGAGGGAAAGGCGGGGGCGAAGCGGTAAGTTGAATCGGACGGCGGGGAAAAGATCCGGCGGGGGAAAGCGGCCCGATGGGCGACACTTGTCAGCCCGAGGAGGGTTTTAGGATTTTTCTTTCTTTTTGATTTTTCAGAAATGCTATTAAGCTTTAGAAAACTCAGAAAAATACCAAATAAATTTTGAAAAATCCAGAAAAATTCAGAGAACTATCTGGAGATATTCTAGATTTAACAAAAATATTTCCCACTCATTTTAACAAGTATAATTTGCAAAAGTACAATTTGATTTTAAAAGGGAAGGTTTTAATTCTTTCTAAAATCTGGAAAAATTAATATAATCTCATATTTGACTTTAGGAAGCTGAAATACATTTGTTTTAACCTTCAGTAATGCAATAAATTCATTTTTGACTTTTATAAATTAAAGTTTATAATTTTTCTCAAATCAGGACTTTGACATAACTCCAGAAAAATCCAATAAATCCAGATTTGATTTTTAATAAAGGAACAAAATTTTGGGATGTTACAAGAGTTTAGTAAAGTTAAGGACTTGATGGTAGACTTGGAGAAACTATTGTTCTTAGGCTGGAAGCCAAAATACACAAGGATGTTATCCATACTTGAACTGCTAAAGTTAAAGGAAAACAATGGTTGGTCCGACAAGAATTTGACGGCGTTATTAGGTCTCTTAGCGGATATGATTTCAGAGGGAAACGTGTTGCCCAAAACCACGTACCAATCCAAGAAGATTCTCTGTCCCTTAGGAATAGAAGTAGAAAGAATATATGCATATTTAAAAGACTATATCTTGTACCATAAAGAGTATGCAAATATGCATATCTGTCCAATGTGCAAAGGATCCCAATACAAGCATAAGAATCACTCCATTGATGGTGAGGGCATTGAGGTGAAGTAAGGACCTCCTACTATGGTGTTGTGGTATCTGCCTGTAATTCCCCATTTAAAATATTTATTTGTGAATAAAAATGAGCCAACTTTGCTATGTTGGCACTCGAAGGAGCATAAGAAAGATGGAAAGATAAGACATCCTGCTGATTCTGTCTAGTGGAGGAACTTTGATTTGTAGATTTTGGTGTGGAACCGACGAATATAAGGTTTAGATTGAGTACAAATAAAATGAACCCTCTCGATAACATAAGCAGCCGACATAGAACTTGGTCCATGAATCTATGTATCTACAATCTTCCTCCTTGGCTGTGTATGAAGTGGAATTACATTTTGATGGAGCTATTTATCCGAGAGCTAAAGCAACCTAAAAACTCTATTGATGTGTACCTAGCACCGTTGCGGGAACATCTTGTAACACTGTAGAAGGAAGGGGTATAGGTCTGGGATGCGGAGAAATAAGAAAACTTCACTTTGCACACCATGTTGTTCTGCACCATCAACAATTCGGTAGAAAGGAGGGAGACGGTTCAACTCTAAGGCCTTTTAGAGGGAAAAAGTGAGGTTTATGATATGATTAAGGATATCGATGTTGTGCTTGAAAAGAGACGTAAATTGGTGACCCAACAGAAGAACAACTGGAAGAAGATATCAATTTTTTGGGACATACCTTATTGTGAGCACTTAGAAGTTCGTCACTATATCGACATTATGCACGTAGAGAAGAATGTATGTGATAGCTTGACTAGTCTCTTACTAAACATTCAAAACAAAACAAAAGATAGTATCAACGCACGGTGTGATTTAGTTGATATGAACAGAAAGACCGAGTTAGCACCGAAAGAGACCAATAAAAGACGAATGTACCTCCCAACTTGCTATACTTTGTCCAAGGCTAAGAGAAATGAACAATGCAAGAGATTGCATAGTGTGAAAGTTTCGTCTGGTTACTCTACCAGCATGAACATACTTATTTCTATAGAAGATTTGAAATTAATTGATATGAAGTCTCATAATTATCATGAGGTTGTATTATTTTTTTAGCTTAATTGCTTAGAAGGTCATTAATTCCTATGGACTAGATACTTTGCAGGCCGATGTGGTGATGATTTTATGTCATCTTGAGATATATTTTCCTACAGCATTTTTTGATATCATCGTCCATCTTATTATTCACCTTATGAAAGATGTAAAGATATGCGGCCCTGTATTCCTACATCATATGTACTCACTCGAGAGTACATGAAAATTCTCAAGTGCTATAAATAGAATCGATCTCGATCAGAGGGCAGCATCATCGAAGGTTATGCAACTGAAGAAATCATTGAGTTCTGCGTCAACTACATGGCATAGGTGGCACTGGTAGGTGCGCCTGTATCTTGTCATGAGGGGAGGCTGGAGGATATCAAAACCATCAAAAGGAAAGCATTCACTCTCGATCTAGATATGTATGCTCAAGCCCATTTCATGGTCTTACAACACATGACTTAAGTGTCCTCGTACATCAAATACCACAAGACATGGTATGTTAAGAGAATCCAGGCTGGTCGGAGATTTAGATCATGAGAGAGTACAACCGTCAGCTCAATGAATGGTTAAAGGTATGATTCACTAAAAGGTCATCACATGATGATATGCTGTGATGGTTGGTCAAAGGGCTAAAATTTACAATTATGACATGGCAAGGATACGACATAAATAGATACATGTTGTGGCTATGGACAAAATAGTAAATAGGAGGACTAATAGAGTGAGTGTAGGAGAAATGAGATGTCTGGCTCCTTCCTTTCTCAAGGTTGTATATATAAATGGCCATAAGACCTGATTACAATAATACCCCCGCAATGGCCACCTATGCCAAGGGTATAAGTACCTTTTTACATGCCATATTGGGCCTCTTGGCCTAACAGGCCGAATGGATGTAAGTGGGGGTCACCTCTACAATAGTAGCCTCTCATGGTAAAGGGCTTCATCTCCTGTAGGCCAAAACCATGTCGCCAGGCCTTTTGGCCCCCTCCGTCCCTTTAGCCTATTGAGTAGTTGACCCGTGGGCTGTATCGTCATGACTGTGGTCAGCTGGTACTGCTATGGCATGTGACACATGCCTCAGGGTGGTTGGCACGTCGTGCCCTGTCGACTCGTGTGTCATCGTCGGTTCCTGAGACATGCCTAAAAAGGTGTGTGCCTTAACAGTTGACGTCATTCTTGAGACGACTATAACATCCTATTTTTCAGAGCCTTTTTGAAGCTTTTAAAATAAAATACATTAATTGGATTTTTCTGAAATTAATTAAAGCTAAAACTAAATTTTTATTAATTAAAAGGATTTAATCTGATTAAAATAAATATCAACATATGTTGAAAATATTTTATTTGGATTTCTTGTGTCCCAAGGAATTTTCTAAGAATTTTTTAGGTTTATTTGCAATTTTCTATAGCTCTTTTCATTTTATTTGGATTTCTGAAAAAGAAAAATTCTAAAAAACCCGTGAACAGTATCGGGCTGGCCCACTACTGTTCATCCAGCCCAAACCCGATTAGCCACTCGATCGCGCCGCTGCCGCGCATCGGCCATCTGGCCGTCTCGGTAGCCGACCGCCCCGTGTTCGCTAGATCTCATCCTCGGAGCCACACGTCAGCCATCGGGACACGCTGGCACTGTGCATCCGCGCGTTCTCGCTCGCCCATCTAATCCACTGGCCAGCCACGTGTCACGCATCTGGACCACCTGGCACTGTGCGCCCGTTGTCTTCACTAGGACTTCGCGTGCTCGACACAGATTCCTCGCGCACGTGCCGTCTCCGAGCCAGTTTCTCCCCGTCCCCGTGCATAAAACACCACGCGCCACCTCCACCTTTTGCATCCTCGAGCCGCCGCCTGCCTTGCCACGAACATCGCCGCATTTGCGCAGTCGTCACCGCTCGCCGGAGTTCATCGTTTGAATGCAACTTCGAAATTGAGCTTCTGTGTTGTTTCGTGACCCACCGCCATCATTCATCGCTGCCGGTGAGTCTCCGTCGTCGTCCAGTAGTCCTCGTCGCCCTCGCTGGAGCCCCGACGCACAAACGACTGCCTTGTCCCGCGCCCGCTACCGCGTTCACTCTGGTCGCGTTCACGTCACCCGCAGCGCTGCCCATTGGTTCCCATGCCAGCTCCAGGGCCCGCGACCCCTCGTGCCGCACACCAGCCATACGCCGTCCTGTGGACCATTTGATGCGGCCATCCCAACCTATCATCCAGCTCTGCACCGACGGACATGATCAGTCCACGCGTCGCAACAACCACTGTCAGATCGTGCTGACGTCAACTCGCATCCAGCGCCCCGCATTGCTTCACCTTCTCCATGGACGGTGTCCACCGTGAGCAGAGCCGCTGCATCTAGGCTCTTTCAGCCAACCAATGGTAAGCCTTGCATATTATATTGCATTCATTTGTTACAAACGACTTGCTCACGGTTTTATGCTCACTGTTGCTTAGTTGAGGAGGACATGTTGTATCAGCAAGAGGTACCAGAGGGAGGATACTTCGACAACTTCACGGATTAGGCCTTCACTTTCTAGTCGATAGCCTATGGGTCTCGACAACGACCCACCACTACGCATTCTTCTTTTTCATGTTGCCCATTGCCATTGATCGTATTGCTCTATCTAGCCACCGCATTAACCGCTATTGTGCTTTCTCCCATGCTGCCCCCGCACCGCCGCCAAGCACACCTGCCACCACCGCTCATCTCTTTCGCCGCTATGAGGATGGTTCATCGTGGCGACCAGTGTTCTCGTCGCAATGCCAAGGGCGCTTTGTCTAGCCGTGGAGGTTCATCCGGTCGTGGGAGCTCGTCAGCCACAGAGGTCAACTACGAGCGAGTGAAGCATGACACATCAATGATGAATAAGCGCTGGAGTGCGGCGAAAAGGGTGAGCGGCGTATGCAGAAACACGCTGGGGCCAATTATGGTGACCGAAGAGTTGATTTGTTTGCTGGTAGTATCGAAAGAGCTCGAGGTCCAGTGGAATACTCAAGTAAGCCTCACACAAGTACTTGAACATACTAAGCATAGTGATTGAATTGGGAACCAAGTTCACCAATTCAACCCCAAAGTGCTCGAGTACGATTGTAGGGAAGGGGTGAGCTGGAAGTCGAAGACCGCACTCACAATAAGCCTAGAACACCGGGATTAGTCCAATCTCTCCCTTGGCCAGTGTTGTCCGGCAGCTTCGATCCATTTGACCAATTTCCGTAGAGTGATCTTCCCAGCCACCTCCAATGCCCTCAATTTCGTGGCATCCATCTCATCATTGGTTGGTTTCGATATGGAAGAAATTGAAAGAAGAATGTAACTTGGTTGGCAATGGAAAGCTCAAAGGGGATCGACACAGAAGGGGAAAGTAAGAAGCCCAAAGGTTATCTATCTCAGGAACCGAACGGTTATTACTTCTTTGGGAACTGCTCTAAAATACAGATCGGTGAAAATCGATTGGACTTCTTCAATTCTTTTATTAAAAGTTGGTTTGTCTTCATAACTCAAGTGAAATTACCTTTTTGACCAAGTTTACTTATAGTCGAATTAAATTGAAAAGACTTTGCTTTTGACCATTTATCATCTATGACTTCTCTTTCTCAAGTAACTTACTTTTGCTTGAAGTTGGGGGCTAGATGACGAGGATATAACAATCCTCAAATTATTATTTATCGAGAAATGATATTATTACATCATTATTCTTCTTGAGTATACCCCTCACCTATAAAGGAGAGATTTTACAGAATAGTCGTACACTTTTCGATGACCACTCCTTAGTTGTAAGCTTTTCTACAACCACCTCACAGTTGTAAATCCTTCTACGACCACCTCACAGTCGCAAGTCCTTCTACGACCACATCTTAGTCGTAAGTTCTTCTACGACTACTTTGTAACATCCTGTAACACCCTATTTTTTGCAATTTTTAAAGCAAGGGATTTAAAAATGAATTTTCTGGATGTTTTTTAAATTAAATCAAGCTTCAAATGAATTTTTGAAATTTAAAATGATTTAATCTGAGTAAAATAAATATTAACATAAGTTGAAAATATTTTATTTGAATTCTTCAGGTCTCAAGGAATTTTCTGGAATGTTTGGTATATTTTTGGGATTTATTTGCTATTTTCTAGAGCTTTTTGAAGTTTATTTGAATTTCTGGAATAAAAGAAATAAGGGAAATCCTCTCAGCTGCCCGATCTTCTCTCTGCCACATGTCAGCCATCCCGCGGTTGTCCTCGCGCCACCGCCGTACCCTTTTCCCACGCCTCGCCTCTGGCCGCCCGATCGCGACGCCCCGCCACCTGGCGTGCATCTGCGTCGGCCTCTGGCTTCCCGCGCATGCCCGCTCGGCCTGGCCCGCTCCCCACTACAACCCGCCTCCCTCCGCGCTGAGCCGCCCGATCTAAAACCCTAGCCACGCGGCAGCAAATGCGCGCTCCACGCGCATCCGCCCGCTTCCACCCCGCGCTCGCTCCTCGCCGCTCGATCTTCCTGTGCGCCACGCGTTGCACATCCGCATCGCGCCCACGCGTAACCCTAACCCTAACCCTAACTGTGCCCGCGCCCTCAGCCTTCCGATCCCGCCCGCGTCATCTGGACTGGCCAAACCTCGCCCGTCCCGCGCCCGCGCCGTCGCCGAATCGAACTCGCCTCGGTTCACGTGATAAAACTCGCTGCTCATCATCGGTTTGCGTGCACGCCTCGCCAAACCCTCGCGCCGCCGCTCCTCACCCGTCCTCGCGCCCGCGCCGTCGTCGAAGCCCTCCGCCGTCGTCCTGTGCATCCTCGCCGCCGTCGGAGTCTCCGTCGTCCCTCCCGCCATCGTCCCCATCGCCGGTGAGGCCTCGCCGCGCCCCGTCGCCCGAGTCGCGCTCCGTCGCCTGCTCGCCTCGGTGCGAGCCCGCTCAACGCGCGCGATCGCGCCGCCACGCGTCGGCGATCCGCCCCGCCACCGTACCCCGGCCGCCTGATCCCCGCCACCCATCCGGATCTAAGCCGACAGCCCAAATCCCGCCGCGTGGCCACACCACCGCCGTCCGATCCTACGCCGCCGCCGCGCCCGAGCCGTGCCGCGTCAGCCCTAGCCGCGTCAGTGCCACGTCAGCCCTACAGCCATGTCAGCCGCCACATGTCGCCACGTCAGCACCGCCCCGCCGGCCGCGCGCACTGTTCCGTGCGCCAAGTCCACCGTGGACCGGGTTCCCCGTGCGCCCGGTCCACAGCACAGTAATATTTTTCAATTTTTCTGATTTTCTTTAGATTAATTTTTCCGAGAGCCCGTTCTCCTCCGTCCTAGCTCCGATTGACCCTGTTCTTTTTTCTAAATTCATCTAAAATTGAGCTCTAGCTTTTGGTTCTGGTTTCATAATTTTTGAAGTTCATTTGCTTATCATTTTATGTTTTTTTCTTGTTTTGGTCATTTTCTCCGTCGTTAGATTCGGATTCCGGAGGAGCAAGAGCTACGCCCGAAGACCAAGAGTACGTCACTGAGCATAACCAAGGCAAGTCGTGTCTTTTGATCGTGTTGAACCCAGTTTGTAATCTATTATTTAGTTATTTTGTTTTTAAGTACATTGCATCGCTATTTTATATAAACCTTTTTATTGGTAGTTATTGTCCGATTGAATTCATCCCTACTTGATAACTTTGAACACCATGTTGCCCTTATCACCTTAGGTTGGGAAACATACTAGTGATGTTAGATTATTTGTCACATGGGTTGGTACGATTACAATGCTTAGCCG
This sequence comes from Melocanna baccifera, assembly GCA_036346265.1. Lineage (NCBI taxonomy): Eukaryota > Viridiplantae > Streptophyta > Magnoliopsida > Poales > Poaceae > Melocanna > Melocanna baccifera. The sequence goes on from CM070681.1 coordinate 20,604,484, forward strand.
TGCTTATTTTACAAAAGGGTTTATCATCACATGTGAATTATCAATTTGATTTAATGATACATGGAACCGTGGTTGGTGCCACGTTTATTAAAATTTGTGCCATGACGTTGGTGCATCATTGGCGGTGGTTATACAAATTTGGTTTTGCACTCGGGCGAGTGATCGTGCAGTAAATGGGGAAGTGCATGTGCACTTCAGGGGATGTGGTAGCCTCACCCGGGTAATGTTAAGGACTTAACTTTGTGTGCCATTGATCTAAGCTTAATCATGCAAACCACATGTCTAGTATGGGATAGACCTGGCTGATTAATTTGTAATATTTCAATTTCAATTCTGCCATTGTGATGGACATGGTTGCTGATTTCCATGTAGCGCAAGGGGGGTGTGATGCGAAACCCTAGCGGGCAGGATTGGGTTGAGGTAGAGCATTGTAAAGACCTTGTTGTGATTTCCTGAGATAGAGGCTAATCACATCGTGTGGGTACAGTTGTGCAACCTCCGCAGAGTGTAAAACTATTCGAATAGCCGCGTCCTCGGTCATGGATAATGTTCGGTGATTTCACACGAGGGGTAGAGATTTCATTATAAACTTGGTGGTTTCTGTTGGAAGTGAACATGTAGTTCACTGTTGGTTCAGTTTACGAATGGGATGTTCACAGGTAGTTTATTTTCATTCCTTTGGTTATTTATTATTATCGTTTTCATTTAAATTTTGCTTTCAATCTATTATGCATATTTACTGTGAAATGTCTTTTATGCAAATTAACCTTTCAGCCTTCCATTGGTAAGCTTTGCATACTATATTGCATTTATTTGTTACAAACGACTTGCTGAGTACCAATGTATTCACGGCTTTACGTCTATGTTGCTCAGTTGAGGCGAGGAGTATTATCAACAGGAGGTTCCAGAAGGAGAGTACTACGACGACTTCATGGATTAGGCTTTGTTCTCCACTCGATAGCCTGTGGCTTGTTAATTGGCCGCTACGCTTTATTTTGGATTTTTGCTGCTAGTTTTGTTAAGCCCTTCCGGCTAAAGATATTGTAAGTTTGGCCACAAGGTCGTACCTTTGATTTTTATCGATGTTTGAGTTTTTCCTTTATTGTATCATGTGTATGGTTGTGATCACATCTATGTTTGACTGTGTGCACTAGCGTGATCCTGGACTAGTGCAGTTTACACAGAGAGTCCGAATTTGCATATTCGGGTCTTGACACATCCTGATTTCGGAGTTTATTTGAAGCTTTTAAAAGAAAATGCACCATTTGAATTTTTGGGATTTAATACAAGCTTAAAATAAAATTTTAGTAATCAAAAGGACTTAATATGAATAAATTAAACATTAAAATTTGCTAAAAATATTTTATTTAGGTTCCTCATGTCTCAAGGAATTTTCTGTGAATTTTTTGGTTTTATTTGCTATTTTCTAGAGCTCTTTTCATTTTATTTGAATATCTAAAAATAGAAAACCGTCAAAATCCTAACACAGTAATAGGTCGAGCCAGTTACTGTTCATTCCAGTCCTTTCACCCTCAGCCGTTTGATTTGAACCCAGCCACATGTCAGCCATCCCGGCCATGGCTGTTTCAACTGCCAGATCTCGCAATGGACACGTGTCAGCCATCCGGGGGATAGGCTACTATACATCTATGTGGTCTAGCGTCGATCGTCCGATCCTGTTAGGTGCCACGTGTCGTGCATTGGGTCAGCCATCTATTGTTCACCTTCATCCCCCAATCAGGACTCCAACTCCACCGCTATCTTGATGCCCGTGCTGTGCACGACGCGGATGCCTCGGCATCCGCGCTTATATAGCCACACCGTCCCCTCGGTTCTTTTATTCCACCGCCACCACTCGCATGCTCGTGCGCTACCGCTGTTTCGCCGAGCTTCGCCGCATGCCATGGTCATTGTCTTCCGCTATGGAAGCCATCACCGGCGTGACCGAGGACATCTTTGTCGTCTCCCTTTGCATCATCGATCATCGCCGCCATTTGCCCCATCACCGGTAAGTCCCCACAGCTAAGCTGTGCTACCTCGCCCTGGACATCTACCGCCAGCCGTCCAACCTTACCAATACCACCCCACCGCATAGCCATCGGTCCGCATGCTCATCGTCGCCCCACGCGATCGTTCGACCGCCGAAGAGTCACCTTGGTTCGCTTGCCACTAACGTCAGCAAGCTAACATTAGATCGCACCACGCCTGCACGTCATTTCGGCTCCTTGGTGAACTGAGTTTGTGGTGCGCTTAGAGTCTGATAGTCGGGCCACACTAGTCTGTGTCAACTATTTCGTAGAGCCATAAACCAGCCTAGCCGAGTCAGCAGCCATGCAACCATCCACGTCAGCCTTAATCTAACATATCACCATGTGTCTTGCTACATCATCTGCCATGTCTGCTCCCGAGCTGACCCGTGTGCCATGTCCACATGACATGTCAGTATGCCACGTGTTAGTGCCACGTCAGCTGCCACATCAACCCTACATGCCACCTATCAACCACGTGTTGGCCATGTGCCGGCCACATCAGCCCTAGCTGCCACATCAGTCAGCCCGCCGTATTTATTTATTCTATGAGCCGAGTCCACCGTAAACTAGCTATTTCATACACCGTGTCCATAGCACAGTAGAATTTCTGATTTTTCAGTATTTATCTTTAGATTAATTTTTTTAAGAGTCCATTCTTCTCTGTCCTAACTCTGATTAACCTCGTTGTTTTTTCTAACTTCATCTAAAATCAAACTCTACCTTTATGTTCTAGTTTTGAAGTTTTTGGAATTCATTTGAATTTTATTTAAAATTATTTTTTTTGACTTATTCATTTTCCCTCTCATCTTCCAAGGCAAGTCATGTCCTTTTATCATGTTGAAGCTAGTTTTCATATCTATTATTTATTTATTTTATTTTTAAGTATCATATATTGCTATTTTATTACAAATCATTGTACTTGGTAGCTATTGTCCAAATTTCTTAATTCCGCCTTAATAATTTGAATGCCTTGATATCATTGTCACCATAGGTTGGAAAATTATCTAGTGATGCCATACTAGTTGTCACATGGGTTGTATATTTAATTTTCTTAACCATGCTTATAGTTAAGTTGGGTTCATCATCATATGAGATCAATTAATTAATTTGAATTAATGAAATATTGAATCGTGATTGTAGCCACTGTTACAAAATTTATTGTACCATGATATCAGTATGTTATTGATGTTGGTTATATAAAATTGGTTTCCACTTGAGCGAGTGATCATGCAGTAAAGGAGAATTGTGGATTCACTTTAAGGGATGTGGATATCTCGCCTAGGTAATATCCAAGGACTTCACTTTGTGTGCCATTGATCCAAGCCTTACCGTTCAAACCACATGTCTAGTATGGGATAGATCTGACTAATTAATTTATGATATTTCAATTTCAATGTTGACATTATGATGAACATGGATGCTGATTTCTATAAGACGCAAGGGGAGGATGTGATGCGAAATCCTAGCAGCCAGGATTGAGTTGAGGTTGAGTATTATAAAGGCCTTATTTTGATTTCCTAATACGTAGAAGAAATCACATCGTGTGGGTATAGTTATGCAACCTATGTAGAGTATAAAACTATTCGAATAGCTGTATCCCTTGTTATGAAAAATGCTCAGTGATTCAGTGGGTACAAAGGGTAGACTTTTTATAAAACTTAGTTTGGTTAACTTTGAAAAGTGAATGATTAGCTCACTAGTGGTTCAATTCATGAATGGTTAGTTCATGGGTAGTTTATTTAATTCTTTTGATTAGTTACTTATAATCATTTTATTGAAAGTTCGCTTTCAATCTATTTACTGTGTTTACTTTAAATTATTGCTTACTGCAAAATAACCGTTCAGTCATCCATTGGTAAGCCTTGCATACTATATTTTATTTTTGTTACAAATGACTTACTAAGTACCATGTACTCATGAATTTATGTCTACTGTTGCTCAGTTAAAGAAGAAAAACCATATCAACAGAAGGTACCAGAAGGAGGATCCTCAGTTGAAGGAGGATTAGGACTTCGCTTTCTAGTCGATTGACTGTAGGCATATTGAATGGTTACTACACTTATTTATGTTTTTCGTTGCTAGATTCTTAAGCCCTTTAGGCTAGTAAGTTGTATGCTCAGCCATAAGGTTGTACTATGATAATTATTAATATTTAAATATTTTCCTTTATTATTCATGCATGTGGTTGATATTTTATCTATGTTTATACTGTGTACACTAGCGTGATTCTGGACTAGTGCGGGTATACACAGAGAATCCAGATTTATATGTTCAGGTCTTGACATACTTCATGGCCGTAAGTTCTCTAATGAGCATGACGTAGTCGTAAGTTATCCTGCGACCACCCTATGGTCATATACTTTCCTGTAACTAGCTTAGTTTCGACTAGCTTGTCTACGACAACCTATCATATCATGGGTCTGTCTAACAAGGCGGTTAGCATGTGCTCTTATTCTCCGGAATAATTATGCATGACTTCTCTATAACAATAATCGCCGCATGACACTACTACGTCTCTCTGACAATAACTTCTATTGGACGGTTATCACCCGAAGTGTTAAGGCATCTTTTGGCTTGGAACAACTGCCACTGCTTCGTAGGCTATATAAAGGTTTGCATTACACCCTATGGGCAAGGCATGGAAGAACTTCAAGAGCATACTTGTCATGAAATACGTGAACAAAGATGGGACGTTGTTCATGAAATATCCTTTCATCCATTCGGATACATGGTATGCCTTTGTGGGCATGAAAACGACCGCTGAATTCTAGGAAGAAAGCGCGACGCATAAGGTAATCAAGGCCCAGAACACTCACTCCCACATACTCAGCACCGCTAGGTACACGGGTAAAATCCCGCAATAGAGGAGGGAGGACGAGGAGGCAATCATGTCAGAGGCCTCCCTGGCATTTGCAGGGATCATAGACGCGCGTGCCCAAAACTGGTTAAGAGCGAGGACATCTACCACGCCTTCGGGTGCTATATCCTTCAAGAACATGGTAGACCATGAAGTGTCGCAATACTTGGTAAGATATTGAACTACTTGGCTGGTAATATGTTTATAACTTCATGGGTAATGAAATAACATGTTGACCTTTTATAGAAAACATTGACTACAGAATCCTTCCAAGGCAACTTCTAGGCTGTCAGGGAGAGGGACATGTTATCCACGGCCCTGGGAAACAAGGAGCACCCAGGTCACACATGAGGCCTTAAGGTTTACGTTACCTAGAGGTAGGGATTCCCAAATAACTCCAACTCATATAGGAGTCAGAAGAGATCGAAGGCCGAGCACGAGAAGTGCATAAAAGAGGAGATTCGTGCAGATTTTTTGGGAAGTTAGCACGTTTGAAGGAAAGGCTAAAGCAAGTGCTTAGCCAGTCGCAGCCCACCCCCGTTATTGTGAAAGCCAGTCTACATCATCATCGGAGTAGCTGTGCGTCAACACACCAATCTGACTAAAGCAACACTCGACTTCCGATTGATGAAATTCAGGGACTGTATATCTTTGGAATGCTCCAAAGACATACATGCAGGATTACTTAGCTAATTGTGTATCATTTTATAGTAGCCCACAACCTGTAGGCTCCAAGTGTGGCTCGTTGGGTCCATTCCTATTGAGGCTGGGCATAGGATGGCGTTTCTAATGATAAAAATGATGAATCTATATTTGTTTCTAAAGTTGGGATGACTTTCAAATTGGAGAAAGATGTGTACGGTTTTTATAATTTCTATGCTGGAAAGACCAGGTTTAGTATTAGAAAGAGATACTCAAAGTTGAGACGAGATGGCACTGTATACCAAAAACATATAGTTCGTAGTAACGGAGGAGAATGAAGTACTCATTCATCATATGGCACCATGAAGGAAAATGCTACTACAAGGTCGTCTTGAAGAATTAGCAGAAAGAGGATCCTTCTTTTTTTATGCCATACAATTAGATGAGGAGGATTTTCGGATAGCTAATTTCTTTTCAGCAGATGGTCTAGCTATCGTGGATTATGGTTGCTTTGGTGATGTTGTGTCATTTCAGATGTTTAGACGAATAAGTTTGAAGTGCCTTTTGCTCTACTCCATGGAACCAACCATCACAAGCAGACAATTCTTTTTAGAGCTACATTGTTATATGATAAAACCATTGAATCATTTGTTTAGCTGTTTAACATGTTTCTAATAGCAATGTTTGGCAAGCAACCTAAGACAATTTTTACAGATCAATGTGCCGCCATCTTGAAAGCAATTAGCATTGTATTCCCAAGTACAAGACATCATCTTTGCTTGTGGTACATTTTATCAAAATGTTGCCAAACATCTTGGTCATGTAATTTCGAACCATCCTCAATTTCTTTCTGACTTTAAGAGATGTGTGTATGAAGAAAGGTCAGTAGCATACCTTGAAAGGAAATAGGATGAATTGTTGATTACTTATCACCTTGAGGGGAACTCATGGCTAAAAGCTTATATGATTTGCGTGAGAAGTGGGCTACTATGTTCCGCCATGATTCATTTTCTGCAGACTTGACCTCTACTCAAAAGCGAAGGTATGAACAATGCGTTCGAGAAAAGGTTTCACAGGAAACTCTCTCTTTCTGAACTCCTATAAGAATATGACAAGTAGGTATTCAGGGAGTAGGCATTTTTCTACAAGGTTGGATGGAACTAAGAAACTCTACTATTGCAGAGCTTTTGTTAGTACTTCATGGTTGAGCAAAACATCAATGGTAGCGATGATTCCCAATAGCTTTTGTTGTATTTGGGTTTAGTAGCAATGGCATGTGTTCTGTATGCATGGATTAAACTGAGAATGGCATGTGTTCTGTATGCATGTATTAAACTAAGAATGGAATGTGAACAGTATCAGGTCTACAATAGCATTGAGCAAAATAAGCATCAGCTACCTAGTGCCACCTGATAATGTAGTTGGAGTCAATAAAAAAACTAGCAACTACTGCTACAAAACACTTGAATTCATTCAAGACATAAGCAGTCACAAATCTTTGCCTGGCTGCAGAAATTAGTAGTACTAGGGCATCACAACACCATGTCCAAAACTCCACAAAGGCATCATTGCAACAAAAAAATGAGAATGCTAGTACAACACTTCCAGAAAGCTTTCTCACTCAATACATAGTACATAGAACAATCTTGCTGGCCTAAATTTTGCTTCGGAGGCACAGAAAATGGGATAGGAGAGTTGAGGACGCACGTTGAATGGACTCCATCTGCGTATACTCAAGGCTATGCCAAATTTTTGCTCATCTTCATCTTGAGCAGCAGATGGCGAGGCGGGTGAAGGGCTTGAGGAGGCGGTGACGGTAGGAGCGGAGGGAGTGATCAAAGGATGCGGTGACGGACCTGAGAGGGCTCCCGCGCTGCTTCATGGTGGACTGGCACCCTTGCCCTCGGTGGAGAGCCTAGCGACGCCTGGCCACTGGCGACGACACCGTAGGACTGCCGGTGGTGGGCCTTAGTGACAGCGGCATCGTGGTCGTCTGTGACATCATCATCCGCGCACATGTTGCTTCTTCCTCTCTACTGTTGGATTTGGATTTGGGTTCACTCTGGAAGAGGAAAGTTAGGGCTTGGAAGGATGAGATGCATGCTGTTCTGGAAGTGGGAGGCGAGGACTTGGAAGGATGTTTGCTGTGAGATGCGTGCTGCTACGTGGCATGAATCGGGAAGGGGCCTGCTAGGGTTGAAGGCTCATGCCTCGCCTTCACCGCATCCTCCGGTGTTTCGCTCCCGTGCGGCCATAGGCGAACGAGCCGCGCGGCGCTTCCACCTGGCCATAGCGCCTAAGCTTCCCCTCCTCCGGCCTCCCACTCCCCGTCCGTCAAGTGCCGGAACCGATGCGGCGAGAGCCAAAACCCTAAACCCCTCGAGCACCTAGCTCCTACTCGAGCGCGGGCTGGTATGGACGCGCTCGTCTCGGCGGCGCTCGAGGAGGTGTGCGCCCGCCTATCGCCGGGTATCCCCGTCCCCGACCTCTGGCCGGCATTACGCGGCGCGCTCGAGGCGGCCAGCCTCCCGCTCGGCCTGCCCGTCAAGCGCGCCCTCTGGGCCCGTCTCCTCGCGCTCCCAGTCATCAGCCTCGTGGTGGGGGAGGGGGATGGGGCGCCTGTCGCGGCCGGCGACCCGGCTGAGAAGGATGTGGAGGAAGCCGAGCGGCGGGGTGTGCGGCTGGTGGCCTGCGCAGCCCTCAGGGACAACTTCCTGGGGATGTATGACCGCCGGTTCGCCAAATCAGAGCTGAGTGCCGTCCAGAAGGCGACGCTGGAGCGTGTCGGGGCAAGCAGGTGCGCTCCGGTGTACCATTTGAGCAAATTATCATATGCTTCCTATCTCCCATTCGTTTTATTAATTAGTGCTGATTTACTTGTGAGATGGTTATTCTATGGAATTGGGAGATTTTGAGTACTGATTCAGTTACATACTTATATTACATGTCTCTAGTTATCTCGGCAAAGGAGAATTTGGGGTGTTTGCAATTTTGCATAGAAATGAACGACATTTTGGGCTCGAATTTTGCTGCATATGGGGTTACCTTTGGCCGTAGGACAAGAATTTAACACCGTCTACATAGAAATCTACTTAGAAGCATCAAATATTGGCCTTATTTCTTTGTTATCGGTAAGAGTAGAAATTTAATACTAAGCAATGATCATCTTTCCCATTTTAGTGCTGGTACCTGTTCAATTGGTAGTGGTTCTGTATTGTGCGTTGTGGTCCTTGTGGAGCTATTCTTCTTTTAAGTACACTATAGGTCACTGGTCTTGCATGCTTGTGTCACGTGGGTCCCTGTGCTGAACTTTAGGACGGTCCAAGCCTGATTTAGGTGTGTTCTAAAAAAAACTGATTTAGGTGGTGATGGGAGATGACATGGCAACCTTGACTTGATCCAACTTGTCATTCGACTCGTGTAGCCGCGATGTCGGCTGATCAGGCCTCAGGGGCTATAAAACTTGTTTATTTTTATTTATTATTATTTTTACTTGTGAGTCAGTGTATGAGAAGATGAGGACTTTTACTGCCCCCCAATCAGCCCACATGACGAGCACATAGTTACAATGGCAGGTTCGGTTTATAAGTTGCCATGTTATCTCCCTTTGCTAGCTTAATAAGTTTCAGGCCCACATTGGCTCACTTGTACATTATGGACATTAAAGTTTATTTATCAAGTTTAACTGTTTGGATTTGTTAACACCCTGCACATGTTTCTGAACACTGGCACACATTTTATTTGTCTGTAAATTAGCGTAATCATCATTGTCCAACATAATTTATTAGCCTTTCTTGCATTTCTTTTCTAGTGTTGGCCATTTATACTTTTCCACAATGCATATGTACATGGACAAAGAAGATATCACGCTGTTGATATAATGCGTGCAATAATTTACATTTTGTTTTTGCCGTAGGACTTCTGGTGTAACACAGAATGATCTGTGCAAAAATTTTCGCATGAAAGGAAACAACTTCCATTTTATTGTAAAAAGCCTTCAATCACAGCGGTTAGTAGTTAGACAATCAACTATTATAAAGGTGAAGGACCATGGAGCTGAGGGGGAAGATGCTTCACACAATAAACAAGTTATCAACACCAACTCATTATATCTCTCCCGATATGCCAAAGACCTAAATATGAATTCACACCAAAGAATTGAGATTGTAAAGCCAGAACTACTGGGGAGCAATGAAGATACCAATGTAGATGCTTTGCAAGAAGATGGGGCTTTTGGTGCAATTTACAAGAATGATGTATCTATTCATGATTTTCTTCCAGCAATGAAAGCAATATGTGATAAACTTGAAGAAGCTAGTGGGAAGGTCAATTGTTCTCCTCTTCTTTTTCCCCCCATTAGATGCACTGTTGGATTTTATTTTCTATTTTCATGTTTGCTAACTTTGTGCAACTATTTCCCCTATAGGCTCTTGTTGTGTCAGATATAAAAATTGATCTTGACTACAGAATGGCACATGGGCACAGAGCATGGAGAAATGTAAGTTTGCTTGAAATTCCTTAGCGCATATGTTCTCTACTCTCCTGTTGCCCACCTTGTGGGGTGTTATTGAGACAACATTTTCCTCAGGTATTGCATAGGCTAAGAGATGCACAACTTGTTGAAGAATTCGATGCCAAAGTTGATGATAAGGTATTGTTAATATTTTCTTCTGTTCTGCAGTCATTTTCAGTTATTATTTTATGCCCTTTCTAAAATATTGTGGTTCAGTGTTGTGGTTACCGGTGCTTTCTGTCGGCTGGAATTTTAATTTGTATTTAAAAACCATTCAGCTTTTAGAAATCTGGTTCTTCCTGGGATTTCCACCAATGCTAGTTACTGTTACTAGCATGATTCCATACCCTGTTTCAGATGTTCCAACTGAAACAGAGTGCATATGGTGGTGAAGCTGAGACTCCAGACATTACAATCCAATTTAAAGACATGAAAAGCTGGACTAGAGACCTCCTGAGAGAGACAGCCATGGATGTACAAGCAAGAGTTCATGCAGAAGTAAAAGCAACAAAAACCTCCATGAGATAGATATCTAGGACCTCATCCTTGTAGCATGCTCACAAGTTGTCGTAACAGTGTAGCAGTTCCATCCACTGAGCTTCTTCCAACAGCAACAGCTTCTTTCAGAGCTGCAAGAAAAACCATACACAAGAATACAATATATTTGGCGTAAAACCATACGGCTAGTTCAGTCTGAAGTGCCTCAGTCGTGCTGTAATCTTTTACTCTGTCGCATACTTTGTCACCAACAAGCTATAAAGATATTCCTTTTTTTTAGGTTGTCCGCTGTTTACGTCTGTTGAAGAAATTTGATCCAACTGAGTTTGAGCCAAAAAGTACAACCTCAAGCTACAAACTTGGCAAGAAATGTCAGGTAACTGATCAAGTTATGGAACTCCCATTAGAGAATTGTATATACGATATGATCAATGCTCAAGGGCCAAAAGGTATTACTCTTGTTGAGGTACTTCTCTAAACCTTTCAACAGTGTAACTTTGGTGTATTATATGTTTTTCAATGATATGCTACATTCCTTCATAGCATCAAGAGTGCTTTTATATTTCTTGTCGTTGCAGTTCTATTCTGCTTCATTTCTAGTGATACATGTTCACCTACCTTCCTCTTTGATAGTTGAATCTGGTTACTGTTTACAACCATATTAAAAATATTGGGCTTGCTTTGACATATTTGGTTGTTAAGCAACTGGTTAGTTAAGTTAGCAACCTGGTGGACAGTCATCATTTCCCATGCCAAGATAAGAGAGCTCCTGATGTTGGAAATTTTAAGTTGGTTGCAACTGAACAGTGAAACTGAAAACCATTTGTTGTAGCCTAGCTCTGGTTTTAATCTAAAATTTTGATTTGTTATAACATATTGGATAGAATATTTCTCCCACTTTAATATCGTTCTCAATATCTATATTCATTGTTACTACTGTCTAAAATTTCCCCCTTTTTTGAATAATGGAGCAAACCCCGCAAGGAAGCAAGTGAGGACTTCCAAGTGAATTTCCAATGTCAGTAATCGTAGTCAATCCATCTTTCAACCCTGAAAGTTTATCATGTCAAGCCTAGTTATTTAGCGGTTATTCTACTTAGGAATTAGGATACCTTTAAGGTAGTCATAGTCCAACATCTGCACTATCAGTAATACAACCTGTTATACAAGCCTATAAACTATCCAGTGCCACCCATCATGAGCTGTTGGCTAGTTTTCTTCATACACCGCTGCTGGCAGACATTCTGGTATAGTTGTTTATAAACAGTTGTCCTACCAGCATACCTGCTTGTGGGTTGTACCTGGCTCATATGTAGTGTGTGTGTGTGTGTGTTGTTTCTAGCTGCATGGCCTTAGCAAATTTATTTTATTGGAATTTCATTGATTGCACAACTTAAACGAGGTATGGTAGCTTCTTTATGGTATAACATTCTTGCCAATACATTATCCTTCTGGATTGTATTTCCTAATAAAAAATAGCTCCATGAGCAAAATGCCCTGTCACTATGAACCTAGCAATGTATTGGTGATGAGTATATAAAGCAGCTCGAGTACACTTCATTATGTAATACGGATTGGTGTTTCTTATGTCATCTAGTGTGGCATATTATTTTTTTTTTATATTTCTTGTAATTAGCAACTCATGTTGACATATAACCCCCAATTAGCTTGGCAAACGTCTTGGGCACAACAATTCGAGAAGGCTTCATAAACGAGTGTCATCCATGCTCGAAAGATTCAATTTGATTTGGGAGGCTGAAGTTCCAGACAAGACATCACAGTACCGAGTTTGGACTTCAAAAAACTTTTCACACTACAAAGCTGGTACTGTTCTGCAAAATTTTGAGGCGCTCCCAGATGATCATGACAATTGTTCTGATTTGTGGTCACTAGTTCCATCTAAAGGATTGGATTCTCCTAGCCCACAGGGTGATTTATTTGTTAACAACAAACTCTTGTTGGAAGAAGAATGCCATGATGAACCAGTTGGACATCATCTCCAGAGCAACCTTGATGCTTGTTCTGGAGTTTCTCAACTAGTTAAAGAAGGTACAGTTATCTAAATTCCCATCGCTATCTGTTTATTACGTTAAAATTTTGTGCTTAATGTCTCTTTGGGAACTGCCATGCTGCTGTAAGAGCTTGCGGTATTTGTGCTGCCTAAAACTTATTTTGACTTTGACTTTTGAGCACTCATAGATCCGATTGCACGATGTGATTCCATCCAAGCAAATGTGCAATCATATACCCCATTTGATGCACCCATAGTTGGGTAGTATGATCTATTTCAAACCCTGCATGTTTTGTTTTCCTCGAGGAGTCCATGTCAGATCAAAACTAAGGGCAAGTTCTTTGATGATTCATACCTCCAGAAGTTCTTTCAGCTAATTAGCATAGCTCAATTTTTTAAGTAGTATTGAACTATTGCGCCAAGCTTGATTTTTGCGAACTCTTCTTTTGAGTTATCTGTGAAGCGTTTGGTATTTTTATGTGGAATTAGTTAACCTTTTCCTCTTTGGCAAGCTATGTACTCCTTCTGTTGGTTTTTGTAAGGTGCGGTTTGATTTGGCACGGTCTCCAAAATTGAACTTTGACTGTTAATTTCTTTTACAACATGTTTTTTAATAACTGCAAAATCGTCATCATATGAATGTTCTTTCAAACGCGAATCTAATGGTACCACCCTTGTGCCACAAAACCTATATATTTTTAAGAGTAAATTTCCAAAAAGCCCAAGTTTTATGGTTGTAGTCGCAGAAAACCCCAGGTTTTATGGCTTGTGGCACATAACTCGGGGTTTTATGGTTATATGGTTTTAAAAAAAGGCTCACCCTAACCAATTCCCACCAAGACTGACATGCTGGTCCCACCTGCAATGCCACTTTGTACTGCTAGTCCATCCACCTTAGCACGCCGACTACAAGAACAACCCTTTTCATCCATCAGCAGTGCAAGTGGGATCGGCATGTCAGATTGGGTAGAATTGGTTAGGGTGGGTTTTTTGAAATCATCTGGCTATAACACCTGGGGTTTTCTGCAACTGCGACCTTAAAACCTGGGGTTTTATGAAATTTACTCTTTTTAGATTAATTGTTAGTCAAAAATTACAGTTTGAATCTCGAAATACGTGGGTGCCTTACAAAAATTGATGGAGTGAGTAATATAGGTTGCGAGACAAAATGTTTCTCAACTCATTGGAAATAATACCATGTTTTCTCTTTTAGATAAACTTGCTTTGGGTCAGAGGAAGAGGCGTCGCTGCCCCCCTTCAACTTCCGATGATCGACGGCATAGAAGGATTCTGCATATGTTAAAGGTTGCTTGCTGAGTATTCGTCAATTAAGTTTTTCATATGAACGGCCTGTCAAAATACATGTGTTCTAATTTACTGTTCTTTTATATATGGCCTTAAGAGCCTGTTTCATGGCACAAAATCTACTCTGTATTTCGCTATCGACTTGATGCACTTTGTAGGAGTATGAAATCATCTTGGCCTGTTTACGCACTGTTGCATTGCCTGTGCATACGTGAGCTGGGCTTATTTAATTGTAAGTGTTACTTTGTGCAGTTTGTTGCACTTTATGTAACATTGTTTGTGCCTCTGTGGCCATTGCATTGCCTATGCATATGTGTGCTGGGTAAGCGTTACACTGTACAATTTGTAGTCTACAACAATTGTATCATAAGCCACTAACTCCCCTTGCTCCTTTTACCATTTTTGTAGAGGGCTTCTATCACTTACTCTGTTACTCACTTTCTACACCAATCATTTGAAGCTACAGAAAATTGTTATGTGATAGTTTTTTTTTAATTATACAAGTGTGGATTTTGGTCTCTGCATTCCTTAGACCAGTATGCTTTTTTCAGGACAGTACAATAACCCTATTTCTTTGTGAATGTGAAATGGTGCTGTGTTAGTGATGAGTAGTTCAGTGTTTCATGTTTTTCATTCAAGTAAAACTAGATTAACAGTTTTATACCATTTTATTGCTTCAAAGAAGGCTTGAGGCGGTGTGTATTTTATAGGCATGTATGTTTTTGTGGTTATGATGACAAAATTCCTATTTCTTGTTTTCGTTGATAAATTTTGACATACGTTCTTTTCCTTTTCAACCCAGGTAATAGCAGTTACTGTTTAAATAATATGTATTTTTTTAAATAATCAATGAAAATAATTTACAGTTTTATCTTAATCAGAGTTGCAAGGTGCAAGCTTATTTTTGTTTTGATATTTTCCTTTTTTGTGTGCTCACGGTCATGTGCATATGCGTGATGTTCATGCGCCCTTCCATGTCTGATTGCATTTCATCGTTATATAACACCTTTCCTTTTTCTCTTTGCAGAAAAAGAACTTTGTACTAAAGGTGGAGTTACATAAATGGTTAGAGAGACTTGAAAAGGACAATGGAAAAATAATGGATAGGAAGACATTGACTCGCACTTTGAATAAGCTTCAGCAAGAGGGCAGCTGCAAATGTATCAAAGTTAGTGTTCCTGTGGTTACAAACTACACTCGCAGTCGTCTCATTGATGTAATACTGCATTCTTCTGTTGGGGACTTGTCACCGGAACTTGTGGATCAAATTAGAATCAGACAAAGGAACTTTGATACTGAAACGCGTACAGGTGCGGCAGCTAAACTGAAGCAAAATCAACATACAACTGCCATACCTGGTCTGAGGATTTCACGCAGAGTTAAAGATAACAAACCATTAATATTAGAAGCTATGCATGCCAATGGATTCATCGGTGCAAAGATGATTCGGGCAAAGCTGTTCCATAAATTTCTGTGGGTATACGTTAGTGGTTTGCCAAATTGGTGCAATGCATTTGATTTTGCCAAAGAAAGGCATCACGATAAGAACCTTAGTCAATCATGTCTGTTATTTTCAATGGCGGCAGCTACGAAAGAAATGCCTCTTGAACTCTTTCTACAAGTTGTGGGGTCAGCAAAGAAGATTGACAACATGATAACTAAGTGTAGGCTTGGAAAATCACTTTCAGAAATTCCTACCAAGGAATACAACCAGCTCATGGATACTCATGCCAAGGGCCGACTCTCACGCTTAATAAATATTTTAGATAAGCTCAAGGTAATGTTCTTTGTCTTTGAAGTTTGCATTTAACGTTGTGAGAGTCTAGAACCTTAGGCGTCTTCTTAAAAGTAAGTAGGGTACAAATCTGAAGTGCTTTTAGGTTGATATTTGCCTTCTGTATATTCTGATTTAACAAGTCCAGTTCATGTTTATTGCAATTTAGCTATCATGCAAACTTAAATTATTAATTGACTAGGGTGTAGGAGACTAAACTGGCCTGTTTTGTGGCTATGTTTGCTAGTTGGTCCAACTTGCAAAAGACCTTGTAGAGGATTCCGGTGTGCCATCAGATGCTGTGCCTACACATTCAATGGAGCTCAGGCCTTACATTGAAGAACCTATACCAAGAATTATTCCATCATCCCGCGTTAGTGCGAACCATCGTACAAAAATTCGGCATGATTTTGTGCTCTCAAAGCAGGAGTTTGTCGATGATTACTGGGAAACATTAGAATACTGTTATTTAACAGCTGGTTTGGCCGACCCGTCAAGTGCCTTCCCTGGCTGTTCTGTACCTGAGGTTTGTCATCACTGCTGCACATCGTTGTACTATTACCTAATAATAACATCGTACTGTGGGGTTTACCTGTTATCATCTTTGTAATGGTCATTTTCTTTTTTTATCCCTCTAGCACTTAGAAAACAATATGTGTACATATTTTTATCAAATTTTTAGTCTTGTATCGTTGTCTAAACTGCAGAGTGATGTTTACACTAACCTATGTTTCATTCGCTACATATCCTGTATTCCATAGTGATATATTTTCTCTTTTCTGGTTGTGGGAAAAGGTTCTGCCTATAAGATCCTTTCAGCTTTAATGTGCATGTTGCATTCGAATGGGCAACACTGGCCTGTATCCATACTAGTCCATGATTTCATGGCCTCCCACTTTTGCCCTCTGGGTATGATTTCAATATCTTCTTTGGGCCATTTGGCTGCTGCTTCTGTTAACTGTTCCATTCAGCCAAAATCTAGTCACCCGTTTTAGAGCTATTTGAAACACTAATCTCCTGGATCTTGATATTGATATGTGCTCTATTTCTTGTTTGTACTTTTTTTACTATATATATTGTCAGCTGCAAGCATTTTACTAATTTTTAACATTTTCCAGCATCTATTCTAGAAGCCCATTATCCCCACCGAAGACAATATTGGCTAGCATTGGCTATTTTCTAGTTTATTGAGCTGTCAGTTAGGCCCTAATTGTGATTTTCATTTGTAGAAGGTAATATATGATGCCCTGTTCCATGTAGGTGTCTCATCCTCGTTCATGGAGTTCACTTAGAGTAATGACTACTGAACAACGACTGGAATTACATCAGCGTATTATGAATGTCAGTGAGAAGGGGAAAATTCATTTTAAAGATTGTCTTAGGATTGCAAGGGAGTTGAATCTCTCCGTAGAGCAGGTATGTGTTTGAGATTTCCATCCATCTTCATCTCATGATCTGAAGGACTGCTCTGTTTAGTGTTGATCTTATTCTGCACTAATGTATTTGTTTAACCATATTGAGGAAAAGAAACGAACAGATGTTGATAAATTTAACTAAATCACATGAAAAGAATTAAAATAATCGTAAATACCAAGCCATAAACAGATCAATAGAACTTCAAATTAAGATGGGAGTGCTTAATGTCTCAGCAATTACAGAGTAATTATGTTCCTGAGATCATCCTATGTTGTACATCCTTTTTCTTACATGGGGTAAATTGAGATGGCAAGTTGCCAAGTTGGCCACATCGTGAGTCCCAAGTCAAGAAGCTCCTCTATTGTGGAAAGTGGACTTGAAAGAGCACAAAGCGTCCAAGGAACAAGTCTGAACGTGCTCATACAAATGGACAACACGAATTGTTGAAGGAACAAGTTTTTGAGACATAGAAATCCTAGGGCAGCAAGAACTTAATCCAAAGCTCTTAGGGGCACAATATCTAAAGGATAACAAAAAAGAACAGTAGTTCTGTACTTAGGGGAAAACGAAGTTCTGAGTTTCTTTCCGTTAGGGTAGACATGTATACCTAATTATTTATACTTGGTGAGTATCCATCCAAATTAGGTGTGAACACAATATGGCTGGGACCTCAGTAGAACTAAGAGGCAATAAATTTGACAACTGATGGAACCATGAAACATGCAGGCTGCCACTTTTTATGGGAGTAGGTTCCACCAGTAGTCTTTGACTCCGCGTCACAAAAATTCATAGCTAGGCTTGCTTTTACACTCTGCACCATGTTAACATTGTGTATGAACCAAAATCATGTATTTGTACTGCTGTGTTGATGGTCTTAACTTTGGTCCTAATGTCTCGTACCATCAGTGTGGAAGGTCCTCTTCAGTCTACCTAGTCTCCTTTCATTTAGATGGTATTTTCAGCCATGCACATTCTTGCATTCTTGCTTGGTAAACTAGCTCATGGCATAAGTGGAATTGAACAACCAATCTGAGCTCAGTGTCCTGCATCAACATCACATTTCTGTAGTGAGTCATGTATGGTTTGGTAGATGTTGTAGGGTTCAATTGGGATTTCTATGGAAGTTCTGTTACTTGATTACTGAGTGTGAAACAAGAGCACTACAGCAGTAATATCTAGGACAGTTTAAGTCAATGCAAGTTTGCTGCTATGCAACACCATCTTCTATCAACAAATTTCACATAATTTTTCTCATTATATGTTATTTATTTAACACTTAGTCATTATTTGTTATTTATTTAACACTTAGTCATTATATGTGCCACCATTTGGTAGATTCGTAGATGTAAGTAGAATCAAAACTAAAATGATTGAATCATGGAAGTTTTCCATACACTCATAAATATTACTGATTTAAATTTAGAATATTTTTGTACCTTTTCTCTTACAAACTTTGGAAGCCATAAAAAAGAAAAAAAGGTGGACCTGCGTTGGAGACATGCTGCAATTGTACTATTTATTTATGCTTTGTTTCCTATTGATAACAAGAGTGATATCACCGTCTGCTCTTGTCCCGTTCAACCTTAAGCTAATGTAAAGAATTTTTTATCATGGAAAGTGGAATCAACAACATGTTCAAGATTATATTGGCAGGAAGGGAATTTTCTTGCATATGGTCTGCAATTTCAGCAATGTTCACCTAGGCGCTAGACGGGCGGTGGGTGGCTGCCTAGGCGGCTGAACAGAATTGGCTAATTGCAAACATGTTTCAATAAAAACATGTGAGGAAAAAATTTGCTCTACAACAAGATTCACTACTAACCTTTGGAGGCTTGTGTTAGATATGTGTATAGTATAGGGGCTTATTTGCACTTGTACAATAGATGTATATATTGGCCTGTTGGCCTTCTTGCAATACCAAGTCCAAAACCATTTACATGGTATCAGAGCAAGGTGGTTAGGGTTTTCTGGTTGGCAGCCGGCCGCTGCCGCCGAAATCCTTCCCCTTTCCTTCCTTTCCTCCACCCCTTCCTTCCGCCGGAAGCCTTACCCCTTCCTCCACATCTAGCCGCCTTTCTCACCTCCGGTTAGATCTACTCCAAGCCCAGGGCCGTCCGCCGCACGAGGCACCGCCGCCGCCGCTCGTCGCCTCCACTCGAGCGCCACGCGCGCTGGGCTTCCTCCACTTCGGGCGCCACCGCGCCTCGGCGACCTCCAACTCGGTGCCACCGCCGGACCGCTCGGTGCTCTGCCGCCACTGCCGGCCGCCGCCGCCTTCTTTGCCGGTCTTTTGGATCTGAGGTCTGCTCACTGTTAAGCGTGTCATTCCATTCTTAAGCAAAAAAAAAGAAGAAAAAAACAAAGGAAGCAAAAAAATGGCTTCCCCTGGTGGTTCTTTTGCCATCCCACTCCCCGCTATTCATTTTGATGGTACGAATTTCCGGGACTGGGCGGTGCACCTAAGGATTCTCCTTAACAGTCAGCGTCTGTGGGGTCATCTCACTGGTGAGGATCCCTGCCCGTCTTGTCCTACACTGCCCATCTAGCTTGCTCTCCCTGCTGATGCGGATCAGGCGGCTCGGGACGAGGCCAATACCGCGTTGGAGAAGGCCCTCGAGCTCTATCAGTCTACCTTGCACGCCTATGAGCTATGACAGGCGGTTGAGGCTCGTGCTACTGCCATCCTGGTAGGTAGCATGACCGTGGCCATCTCTATGGATGTGGCCGAGTTACTGACGACACAACTTATGTGGGAGGTCTCCGAGCTCACTATTAGCCGACGAGTAATGTTATGTATCTTTCAGTTGTGCACTGGGCGCACTCTCTTCAGTAGCTTGATGCGACTGTCGACAATTTCTACCATCAGATTCAGAGGTGTGGCGTCAGCTTGACTCTCTGGGGCCAGATGTTTGCCGGACTTGTCCCTGTTGTATGCGGCTCCGTGCTCATCAGGAGACTCACCGTTTCTATGACTTCCTGACACATCTCTGGCCTGACTTCGAGACTTTGCGAGCTCAGCTCCTGACTCGTCACCCGCGCTCGAGCTTAGTGGAGGCTCTCACGGTGCGCGTCTTGAGAGACTCGTCTTCGTGGTCTGATTCGGATGCGAGCCGTCTTGTGCGCTTTGCGCTGCTTCTTCAGCACCGGCCGAGCTCTCTTCCCCAGCTCCCAGCGCCCCTGTAGCTGCTGCTTCTACTACATGTCTTTACTGCACCTACTGCCAGCGTGATGGTCACAGGTACCAGGACTGCTACAAGAGGTTGAAGGGGTAGTCAATGGAACATATCCTCACCAGCTCCCTGACAATTGAACACTCCAATGACACCAGAGAAATTGTTCATGTTCCATATTTTCGGCAAACTGCCTCAAGAATTCACGAATTAGTATTCTTTGTACAACAGATTGGTAGTAAAAGAAACTGGAAAAAGCTAAATTGGTGCCTATACCTCTTGCCATCCATGAATGGGTCATTGAACAGACAATCGCTTGTAGGATGACCAGCATACCTCACTCTTAGAATCGAGCCATCTGGTAGAATAAGTTTTTTAAGAACACTGAAATTATGCACTCCTGGTTTGTTGCTGCACATCAAAATGAAAAGAAGTGTAATGAGATCATATGGTTTGGTTAAAACCAAACACCACACCTGAAGAAAATATGCTACAAAAATCACCTAACATAAACACCACCTCCATTGAGAGCCCTAGCTGCTCCATGAAATTCTGCTGATTCAAGCTTGCTCTTCATATCAGCAAAGGGCAGTGGGCAATATCTGTCCAGCAGACCTGCCATTGTTTGACACAGGGATCGGAATCCCGCGAGTTCTGGCCGTGCCATGGATTACGGATTTCACGCCACCGGGATGGATTAAACCGGCCGGGATGCAAAATATAGCTAAAAATAGCCTTATTGTTAGAGTAATCCTGTGTGCATTTATTCTTTATTCTGCACGCATGTCTCCTAGTTTACCGCATGGCTCTTAGTCTCCTGCATGCATACGCATGCCATTTAAATTCTGCATGTATCCCATGCGCTGCAGTTATTATCTCTTCGTATACTGCGCACATAATGCGTTGTAGTTATTGTAATCCCGGTTTTTCCGCACGCATGTATCTTTATTCCGCACGCATTTAAATTCTGCATGTATCTTTATTCTGCACGCATGTCTCCTAGTTTACCGCATGGCTCTTAGTCTCCTGCATGCATGCGCATGCCATTTAAATTCTGCATGTATCCCATGCGCTGCAGTTATTACCTCTTCGTATACTGCGCACATAATGCATTGTAGTTATTGTAATCCCGGTTTTTAAATTCTGCATGTATCTTTATTCCGCACGCATTTAAATTCTGCATGTATCTTTATTTTGCACGCATGTCTCCTAGTTTTTCACCGGTTTTTCCGGTAACCGGCCGGTTACCGGACCGGTTACCGGTCCCCTCTCGCCCCGCCCGCAAATTCCATTTGACAAATTTCATCCGATTTTTTCCGAATACGGTTCGGCGATAACCGCCGATTACAGTACGCCCGCGGCCGGATTTACCCCGGTAGCGGGATTTCGAACCTTGGTTTGACAACATCAAGAAAAAAAGTTCTGCATGCAAAGCATATAATACATAACTACACGACAGTCCACAAAAGGCAGACAAAATTACTCATGCATATGAGGACATCAACAAGACAACAAACTGATATAGTGATACATTCTCTTGGAGCAAGAATAGTGATTAGTGAATAAAATTGTACACAACAAAACCTGTGAGGCTGTGATTATAATTCAATTTCATTGAGAAGAAACTAAACAAAGAAACATTGGAGGATCTTTGTACTAATTATGTAAGATTGTAAGGTGACTAGAAGAGATGTTACCTTGCCACCTTGGTGTGATGCAATCATGCAAATATGTTTGTTGACTTGATGTAATGACCTTGATGATCAAATGAAACAAGCAGGCCAAATAAAACAAGCAAGCCAAATATAAATAGTTCATAAGGTTAAGGGCTCACAAATAAAACAAGCTAAATATAAATAGCTCATAAGATCTCACAAATACTCATAAAACAAGCCAAATATAAATAGTTCAAATGAGTGAATGATGACTAGTCATCTTCTTCCTCATAATTTCTGGTTGGAAGCACTTTTTCTTGGTCAGACTCATACTCAATTTCCTCCTCATTGACCTCCTACTCTTCTTCGGTATTGGACTTGAAATTTTCTTCGTGGAGTTCTCACTCTTGCACTCCTACGAAGTTCTAAGACCTCATTAGCCCCACATGCTTCTTCAATTACCTTCCATGTAAGCTGCATGGCGAGCTTAACATCTTGATCATCATCTTTGCCTTCAATTAACCAACCTTGAGCTTCATTAGCTTCGGAACCTATAATGGGTTTGTTAAGCACAAGCCACAAAATATGAAAAGAAAGGTACAAATTTAAGTTGTAGAGTGAGTGTAGACAATTGCATCAACTAGTTGTTTGGCAGCTATTACCATAGTTTAATCTCGGTCAGTCAGGTCACTCGGTCTTCATTCAAAGATAGACTAAGGAAATATGTGCTAACATAACTAGAGGGAAGCACTCTCCACTGCTGGGAAAGCAATTCGTTCATTAACCGTCCAAGGGGTCAACATTTATAGCAACAAGCCAACAAAGCAAACAAATTTGGAGCGCTGGCCGCTAGGAGTAGGCGGTGGGGTCAGCAGAGGGTAGGCGGTGGACGCAGGCAGGCGAAGGGAGGACGCGCCCCTGAGGGAGATGAAGAGGATGAGGAAGACTGGAAGAGGAGGGGGAGGGCTGAAGAGGAGCAGAAGTGGCAGGACCAGAGGAGGTGGCCGAGGGATATGGCGGAGAAGGGGAAAGCAGGGCGGAGGCCAGGTATGCGGAAGGTGGCGGAGGATGGGAGTGTCAGGAGGATGTTACTTCGTTAGGGTGACCGCAACGGAGAATCGCGAGCGACGGTGACGGGGAACCACGGGCGGCGATGGCGACGGGAACCGCGAGCGACGGTGATGGGGAATGGCGGGCGGCAGAGGGCCACGGGTGACGGGGAACAAGAGATGGGTAGGGTTCACAACTGCAACCATGAGGTATGAGTACTGACACCTCACGCCTCATCTTTTCTTTCACCCCTTGTGTGCCCAGTGCCGCCTACGACCGCCTAGCTCCGCCTCGGACCGCCGAGCACCACTCCACACCGCCGCGCCTTGCCCGCCTAGAGCCACCTAGGGCCGCCTACGTCCAGTGTTGACCGCCTAGGCAGTCCGACCGCCCAGGGGAGCGCTCTGCCCAGTCGCGGCAGAGACCTTGCGCCCAGCACCCAGTTGCGGCGGAACACTGAGTTTCAATTTGTATGCTTATGCTACCAGGAGTGATTGCTTGTTTCATTAGTTATGCTTTTCTAATCAAGTACTACATTATTAGCCTGATTGTTTCATTATCATAGTTGCAACATTGTTATGGCTGATTTGTTTTGTGTACTTCTGCTATTCTTTTCCTACTGTGTAGCAATTTTATTTTTCTATTCTGTCTATGGTTCCTATTCAGTATTACTGACTGGCAGGATTGGTTTCTATTTATGTAGGTGCTTCGTGTTTCTTCCTCTCAGAACAGACAGCTTCATGGACAGCCTAGTGATCCCGCTACACGAAAGCAGCGAAGATTTAGTTCTAGATTGACCTCTCAGAAAAGGAAAAGATCTTCTGATGAGATTACCCTGAAGTTTATTAAACAAAAAGTTGAAGCCAGTGGATCCGCTGAACAGAGATTGGTCCAGTCCACCCTGGATGAGGAAGTACCAGAGAGGATCTATCCATCATCCACTGACCTACCAGACCAAAGTGATCTACTGGTATCCAGATCCGGCAGCACTCCCACATACCACGTTGATTCTCCCTTGCATGCGGATGAAGATAAAGAAAGCAGTCCAATGATCAGTCGATCTACCATCTTAAGAAAAAGCTGCATGAGAAGTAAAAGATTCTTGTGGACATATGAATCTGACAGGTATCCTTTCGTTGTCCATCCATTTTTGCTGGTCTCAAAATTTCATTTATAAACCTTTAATACTAGAGTTAAAAAGTTTTCCATGATTCTTAGGCCTGACTGGTTATTATTGTTTGCAGAAAATTGCTGATGATGTACACTAGATTCCGTGCAATACTTGGAGCAAGATATTATCGAGTAGATTGGAACTCTCTCTCTGACCTTCCAGCTCCACCACTTACATGTTGTAGAAGGATGGCATTATTAAATAGAAACATAAATGTAAGAAGAGCTGTGCTGCGAATCTGTAACCTTCTTGGGAGACGGTATGCCAAGTACCTTGGCAAGGAAAGAAGATGGAAAGAGAGAGGATTCCTTTCCCAAATCTCAGATACTAATCATGAGAACTGTTCAGATTCAGATTCTGAGCAATTCAATTGGGATGATTTCGAAGATCCAGAAATAAAAAGTGCACTTGATGAAGTCCTTGAATTCATTCGAGTAGAGAAAATGGACCAGGCCAAGAGAGTTGGGCCAAAGAAAGAAAAGAACAATAATGATACTGATGTCACAGACAAAATTCCAAGTGAGCAGGAACTGCTGGTAAGTAAATTATCTATTTAACCTCAATTGCCAACATATATTTAACCTCAATTGCCAACATATATTTTTCTCTAATGCCTATTTTTCATCTTAGAATAATCAGGTTATGCAAGGTGCAGCCAGCACAAGCATTGTAGGTCCAGAAAGCGGATTCGGTGAACATGCAAAATTCTGTAGGCATTCAAATGGAATCCAAACAAGTAAAAGCATGGACGTTCCCAGCAAATCTCATGACAAGGTCATTAAGGTCAACAAAGATGAAAAGATTAAAAGAGATGTATGCAAATCCCTGGCAGTTGCAAATGCGTTGGAGCTTCTGAAGTTGGTTTTTCTCAGCACATCATCAGGGTCAGAAGTACAAGCTTCATTAGCCGCAACCCTCCAGCGTTATTCGGAGAGCGAAATTTTTACTGCCTTTTCCTTTCTGAGAGAGAAGAACTTCACAGTTAGTATTTGCTATCTTATGTTTCCACGATATCCAATCTCTTTTATTTCTTTCTTCGGTATGCCCTGCCCAGCTCAGGGCTCAGACCTTTTGATCCGTATCAGCTCCCCTCTTTGGAACTTGCAGTATGAAAAAGAAATGAGTATTAATAACATACCACTCAATCTGAGATTTTACGTGCAATATTCAGCTTCATTGTTTGAAACCTAGAGGGATTTTTTTAAAAAAAAATCTTGCAGTGAGAGAACTTTTCGTACTTACAAATAGCAGTCCCATAGGACTCGATTTGTCAAGCATGGTATGCAATCACACAAATAATACTTACAAACCAGCAGTAGGAAAGTAACTTCATACGGAACCATGATGCACAAATATAAGCTTGGTGTGTGGGGTACAGTGGACTTTGATGCTGGGTTTAGAGGTGTTCATGGGCAGCCCGGCCCAGTCTTATTTTTCCGGGCTCGGGCTTTGATTTTGTGGCCCGCAGGCCTAAGCCTGTCCCAGCTTGAGCCCGTATGTATCTATTACTGTATGTATTTCATATAGATGTATGCATTTCCCACTGAAATTTAATATAAAATAATACTCCGTTTTACAATATTTTTATCCTAGACTCACCATGCGCACAAATCAAGGAAACACTAAATATAAGAAAAAGTTAATGAGAAATGACCATTCATACCCCTATTAAATAACATAGCATAAATTAGCCTCATCCAAAGCATTTAAGTAGAAGCAGAGTGTGAAAATATTGCAATAGTTACCCTCTTGATTTCTTCAATGGCAAATATTTTGAAATGGTGACTCTTGAGGCTATGGACAAACATTGTGAAACAGGAGGAGTATTTTATTTTGGGAAACAGGAAAATAATAATATAAGTCTTTCTTGGGCTTCGGGCCTAGGTTGGTCAGGCTCAGGGCAGGCCAAGTAAGAGTCGTGCCTGAAGCAGGCCCGGCCCGGCATTTGAACACCTCTTGTTGCGTTCTGATGTTGTTGACTGGAAATATGTTGTTAATGCAAAGTGAAATGTTATAAGATTGCCTGCTTGAACCGTGGTCTGGATTTGTTTAGATGTTGCTCAGCACCTACAGACACTTATGCTTGTGTTGTGTAATTTCAAACTTTACAGCCTTTACTTTCCCTGTGGTGTAAGCACCTGAGTTTGTGGTGGAGCTAAGTTGAATGTTCTTTAGAGATTTTCTCAGCATGTACTGCAAAAGTAGATTGGTCTATTCAGCATCTTCTCCGCCATACTGTTTGTAATCATGTTAGGAACGATAGGATACATTCAATTCTGTACCTAGCCGGAGAAGGCAGGTTTATTTTTTTTAATGTGATTTGTGATTTAAGGTATCCATTATTGTTGAACCGTTGTTTGTATTTTCCCCCTGTTTTGCAGGTTACTGGAAATGGAACGAAGCCATACACTCTTTCTGGAAAATTCTTCTTCAATGCTTCTCATTCGCCCTTCCCATTTGGTTCAGGGAAAAAAGCTTCCGAATTTTTGAAATGGCTTATAGGGCAGCAAAAGAATATTACAAGCGATGGAGTTTATTTGTATCCCGATCTA
Organism: Melocanna baccifera; assembly: GCA_036346265.1. Taxonomy (NCBI): domain Eukaryota; kingdom Viridiplantae; phylum Streptophyta; class Magnoliopsida; order Poales; family Poaceae; genus Melocanna; species Melocanna baccifera. The sequence continues at coordinate 20,631,128 of CM070681.1, forward strand.
CAATGTGGGGAAATTGTTCATCTCTTTTCTCTGGTGTTGTCAGGAGAGTTGCTCATTTCACCTTCCTTGCCAATTGAAGGAGTTGGCGAGGCAGATGAGCCTAACAGCTCTAGTCTTTTGGTTGAAGATACCAGTGGATTGGATGACGGTACTCACAAACGCAAGGCTGAGTTAGTGAAACTGAAAAGCAGTAAGACTAAGAAACACAAACCTTTGCCCAAGATAGAAAGCGACTTTTGCTATCGTCGAGAGAAAGGGTTCCCTGGTATCCAAGTGACTTTGAATCAAGAGAGAATTCACACAAGCAATCTCATGCAAGTGTTATATGATAAAGAATGCCTTATTTTTACTTCAGCCAGGGAAATGAGGAGCAAGGATGTTGATTCACAGGTAGAAAGCAGCAACATGCCATCGTTTTTAAACAACTCCAGTTCATGTCGGCGTCTACTGTCTGAAGCTCAGTTGGAAAACTCTTATAGTGGATGGCCTTGGGATGCTATGGAAAAATATACCAAACAGTTACCATCGGTATCTTTTAATCAAAATGAATCATTCATATTGTCTTCTGAACTGTTTAGAAATGCATTTTGTGTTATTTATCAAGCTGGTGAACAAGGAGTTAGTTTGAGAGAAATGTCACAGGCACTGCATCCTCTAGGTACTTAATATTGTCATGAACAAAGATTTGCATAGTTTTGTAGAACGTAGTTGTTACATAAAGCTACTGAGGTATAGTCCATTTTTGTTTGATCTTATCCACTGTGCAGGCATGCAGTTGGTCGATGTGATTGTTGATACGCTCAAGAGATTTCAGCTGGCCATTAAGGTAAAGCTGTAAACATGTATATAGTAGATAAATAGTGCACTTATTTGTTTATACTAACCAAACTGTCATTCAATTACTGTCTACCGAGTGGATTATTTAAATTCACCTCATTCTGCACCTAGTTGTGAATAAATCCACTGTGTTTTGGTTTGTTACCAGTTATCCATGAATTTCAACAGACAATTCTTGTTACCCACATGCTCTTTTTTTCTTCCATATTTAAAGAAATCTATGTAGGACAATTAAAATGCCAATAACATAGTTAAGAATGTAAGATCTGCTGATGGATTTATTAGGACACTGCTACAACTTATGGTCATGCCAATGAGATAAATAATGAGAACATGAAAACATAAACAGGGAAATTTTAGCTACTGATCCAGATACTGTTGGCATAATTGGTAGTGGTTTCTTCTAAACTGAGTGGTATGACCAGCATTGTTTTAAATATTGCGTTATAGTGCCGCTATAGTGGTCAAGGTATCCTAAGAGCTACATATCGGTTGTTGTTGCGGTTTGGTGCAATATCACTGATACATCAGACCGATACACCGCTATAGTGGTCAAGGTATCCCGAGCGCTACATATCAGTTGTTGTGGTTTGGTGCAATATCACAGATATATCAGACCGATACACACGCTATCCGCTGCAAGCTATGTTAGTGCTACTACCCAAGAACATTCAAACTATCTTTGATATAGGGATGCACCTCTTGATTCACTAAGTTTCACTAATACCGGTATTTTCACTTAGTGGGCTTCTATATCCCCACCTAATCCAAGTAATTAGCCTTTCATATTCCTACAATCCTAGCTTTGCTAGTTAATAACATCCCATCTCTTCTACCCATTGAAAATTTCTCTCCCGTCAGAAGAGAAGGGAAGAGTCTATACCAAGGTTCCAAATACCGGAACCGAAAGAAATCGATCGTGACGGTAATGGTAATCAAGCGATTCTGGAAAAACCGGTCAAAATTTGGAAATCAAAATTTGAATTTTGAGATGTTTTGAAACCGGTAACCGGAAAAACCGGCCGGTAACCGGAAAACGGGCCAGTTACCTTAAAAACCACAAAAAAAAAACCAGCCAAAATTCAAAATTCAAAAATTGATACCGGCCGGTTTTTTGGGTTACCGGTCTCCAACGGTAAAAACGGTAACCGGCGGTTACCGGCCGGTAACCGCCGGGATTTTGAACCTCTGGTCTATACACACCTAAGGGTTCAAACAAGGTAAGCCTAATCATTAATCTATTTCCTTGTATGATTTACCAAATAAGGTAAGCATGTGTTATCAAAGGATAACGAGAAGCCAAGTAGCAAGCACATATACTCCATGTGGATAGAAAAGAAGGAACAAAGGAGACATTGATTTCTCATTTTCTTCATCATAGGATGAAGATTAATCAACAAAATGCTACATAACTTATGATTTTGATGTTATCTTAGTCTTAGATATAGACATGTGGGATTTGATATTTTGGATGTTTCTATAAATTATGGTTGAGACTTAATAGTTTAATATTAAGTATCTTTATATTTGAATTGTTTTATAGCTCAGCATGTAGCGCCTGCTATATCTCCGACATACGCTATCCACTATAAAAATAGTCCACCGCTATGCTTCTGCTATAAAAATAGTCCACCGCTATGCTTCTGCTATAAAAATAGTCCACCGCTATGTTTCCACTACCCACTATTTATAACCTTGATGACCAGTCTTCATTAAAAATTGTCTGCTTCATGTGAGAGGATGTAGCGCCTTGCATACTAGAATATATCCATGCACTGCAGCTGCTGTAATGTTGAGAAAGGCAAAATGTAGATGATGTGGATTCTCAGATTGCTCCTTTGTGCTTAGACAATTCAGACTGTTCACAGTTTGGTGTTCAAATCCATTGGTGCTTGCACGCGCGCATGTGCTGTATGCCTTTTCCTTTTTGAGATGGAGGCTCGAGTTATTGGGAGAGTGGATGGGGTTAGTGCTATCGTGGATCATGAGTTCCTCTGATTGGCAATGTATAACTTGTGTATGAGAAGCTATACATCATGCTGCTTTCTTGTCCACAACTTTTGTTATTTCTTCCCCATTAACACCACAACTTTTGTTATTTCTTCCCCATTAACTCATGGATGGGAGTCACTGTGCTCAATTGCTTCACAGGTCAATGCGTATGATGGTCTGCAGATCGTTGACTCATTACATAAGTCAAAGTATCATATAACCACACTTGCAGAATACGATCCTTGCAGCTGTTCGCGAGCTCCAGCTTCTCAAATAATGGACATTGGAACCGAAAATCTACTGAAAGAGAAGCATGCCATGTCTAGTAATTTGCAGGGAACTATTAAAATGCTTGGTGATGGGCACTCGGTGACAGTTCTTAATGTTCAAAGCAATTCGAGCTCACCTCATATGTGCAGTCAAAGTCCTGAAGATGAGGAAAGGGCGTCTACTCCAAGAGAAGATACCAGGGAGAGTAATTGTTATCATGCTTGTGAAAGGCATATTTATCACCCTATATTGCCTTGGATAAATGGTGATGGCAGCATGAATAGCACTGTCTATGAAGGTTTATGTCGTCGAGTTATCGGCTATGTCATGCAATATCCTGGAGTAGTGGAGGTGCATCTTTGTTTTTATTATTTATATCTGCTTGCATTAGGAAAATTCTGTATATATCCCTGGAAAGTTGGGAATTCTTGGTCAGCCATCAATTTTTTTACTCTTTCGTATATACCACTAAAAGTATTGCATTACGTTATACGGCGTTCTTGACCAAAGTATCCTTGTTTTAGAAAAAATAACTTCGATTTTCAGGAGGATTTTATGTATATAAGAGCTTCAAAATTTTAATCTTAGGAAATTTTAGACTTTTGAAGCACTAATGCACTATACGGAACTTTCAAACATAAAATTTGAATTTGAATTCCTGATATTCGATTATTTTAGTTTAAAAATTCAGGAATTCAAAATCAGACATTAAATTTTCATATAAAATATGCCAGTTTTCATTTTTTTTTATGTTTGAATGTTTTGAAATCTGAAAGTTTAGTTTTATTTATAAAAATCTAATTGGATTACTTGCTCATTTTTGAAAAAAAAATACAGTAAGAAGTAGCACTGATATGGTATTCCAAATTCAGTGGTACATATAAACATGGAAAACTCAATGATAGATCCAAGATTATATAGCTTACAAGTATTTACCAGATTTTTCCGTCTTGTATTTGATGGTTTTAGCACGTTCAATTTTGTTTATGTCTAAGGGTGTTTTTACTGTACTTGATTCCTGCGTATGTTTTCTGATTCTTCCCTTTCCTTACTTGTAGTCCCATTTATCCTGTTATATAGGTAGTTTGTCCCAAATTCATCGGCGGTCCTTTTTTATGTTATTTACTGAAAAATGGTCTCATTCCCGCATGCTTCTGAGTTATGGTTCCACTTATCATTATCAACATTGTTACTTTTAGAAGTTTTAATCTTATGCTCTGCTCTTATCGTGCCAGGAGGATGTCATCCATCGGATGGACGTATTGAATCCTCAGGTATGGTACCCCCTACTTTAATTACTTTCTTGTCATACATTTCGCCTGATAGGTTTGCTTTCTCATTTTGCAGACTTGCAGGACCTTGTTGGAAAAGCTAGTATCTGATAAGCACCTCTACGTTCGGGTGTCTGCTGAACCTGTGCCTACGGCTCCGACCATATTGCAGAGTCTTTTCAGTCAAGACCGCCGCAAAGAACCACCATCCAAGTGTAGAAAGCGCTACTTCGCCAATCCAATGAGTACATCCCTGTTGTAAAACGGACATTGATTTGCTCTACATTAACTGGCATGTATGGATGAATCATCATGGTGTATATTTTTCTCTGAGGTACAAACGGACGCACACAACCCACACACATGTGCACATGTCTATATGTGCTAGGTGATTAATCGAAGTCTTTAACGGTCTCCGTAGCATGGGTACATGCTAAGTGCGCCCATGTCCTACCTAATAAGGCAGCCCTCAAAAGTGCTTATAAGCTAGCTTCAGACGCCAGCGTTGGCTTTTTTTAATATTCTATTTTTTGTTTTTTTCTGTTTTTTTATTTTGGTTTTTTTTCTATATTTTTTGTATTGTCTGTGATGAGCTAACATGTTTTTTTATTTTTAAATTTTTTAAATTTTGATTATACTAAATAAGTTAACTTAGCTATGGTAAAAAGTAAGTTATAGTAAAAAAAATTATAAACTATCGTTATTATGAACTATGAACGTCCACTAAAAGTAGGTGTATGTGTACCCTAATTATTAAACGATGAGGTGAACCCAATTCGCTGCTGAGATGGAATCCGGGCGGGCAGCACGCTCACCTGACAATGCCAGCCAACCAAAGCCGTAGGTGGTCCTGAATCTTCATGGTGTATATTGCTTTACATGTCTGTTCTAGTCTAATCTCGCTCAAGCGAAGTACGCCCACGTCCTCTCGGCCGGAGCCCGGAGCAAGCTCTGTGCTGGCCTGAAAATCGCGGGTGGCCGCCACGGTACTGCACTAACACCCCGAAATTTTTCTATTTTAGCCCTTTTATTGAAAAATATTCACATTTAGACCCCTGACAGTTTTAATTCCATTTTTAGACCCAAAGGTCGGCGCCGTGGGACACGGCGCCGAGATACAACGTCTCGGCGCCGTGGTCAATGGCGCCGAGTCGCGTGCACCGCTCGGCGTGCGGCTGCGTGGCGCGTGGTGGCACCACCTCGGCGCGTGGGTCGTGGCGCCGACCTCGGCCGTGGGTCTTGGCGCCGACTTCGGCGCCAGATGTCGTGACGCCGAGCTCGGCGCGTGGATCTTGGCGCCGAGCTCCTAAACCCTAAACAGCGAAAAATCCTCCCGCCCCAGACCCGCCGCCTCTGCCGATCGGCCCTCCGCCCACACCCTTCCCCGCGCCTCCTCCCTCCGGGCTCCCCCGCCTCCTCCTCCCCCGGCTCCCCGCCGCCTCCGCCCCCCCTCCTCCCGGCCTCCCCGCCGCCTCCCCCTTCCCGGCCTCCCACCGCCCCGCCTCCCGGACTCCTCCCCCCCGCCGCCCCCCGCCGCCCCTCCTCCTCTCCCGGTCTCCCAGCGCCCCCCCCTCCCGGCCTCTCCCGCCCTCCCTCCCCTCCGGCCTCCTCCCACCCGGCCTCCCCACGGCCCCCTCCGCCCACCCTCCCCTCCCGGCCTCCCCCGCCTCCTCCCTCTCCCGGCCTCTCCCGCCCTCCTCCCCTGCCGACCCCTCCTCCCGAGCTCCTCACCGAGGCCATCTCAGCCGGCACCGAACTCGTTCAAGGTATGACCCCACCACTCTCCTCCTCTGGCTCGTTAGTTTGGTCATTTGCGTCGTGTTGCGCGAAGCACGCCTCCCACGAGCATTTTCCCAACAAGTGCAAGCATAAATGCTACAAATTGAACAATCGCCCATTGCCATTTGAATCAATATCCATTTGTAGGTTGTCACGATATGTTGTGAGCAACATCAATATACATACATAGCTTTTGTATGTGCTAGGCTTCGTGTGTCGGATTTTTTTTGCTTGTTAGGTAGCTAGCTAAATGATCTTTTAAGGATCATTTAGGTCTGTAGACAAGAAATGAGTTCCAATAGATATTTAATGTTTATATGGAAATGCTAAACTCTATGTATGACTCGTTGTCTTGTGTCGCTATCTAAGTCCTATTTATATTGCGTATCGCTAGAGGAAGAGTATTTTAGGGATTCGCTATGCGTTGTCCATTTTGGATGATGCAACGGTTGTATGATTGGCGGTGGTTAGGACAAGTGATATTTTCTATACGCTATGATTAATAGTTAGTTTCCTTACACGCTATGCTTATTTTCGATGCTTGTTAATGATTGCAAAAGCGGCAATTCCTCGATAATGTTTCATACGCTAAGATTGTTAGATGATATCTATTTTTTCAAGGTACCTTTAAGTAATTTGTAACAATTATTTGTGGATGATTAATATACTTGCTGGTGATGATATGGTCATATGCTAATGTTTATTGATGAAGATATCCATATATTAGTGGCCTTTCTTGCATGGCATGAGCATGCTTTTTTAACTAGAGATACAGGTCTTACATCGATCATGAGATTGATACGTATGTGTGAAAAATTATTGCCTACTTGATTCTTTCCATTAACAAGAGGGAAAGATGGGCTAAAATGGGAATGGGCAGGTCCAGGATGTAATGGTATGCCTAATGTTACTTCGTTTCTCTATTTTGTTGAGCCTTCCATTCGAATCACGCATTACCTCATTTGGTATTTCGGAACAACTAGATTTCAACATGTTACTGATGTTATTTCAACATATTTTATGTATGAAGTAGATGGACAACCTAGTGACCCTATATCATGGAGGCAGTGTGACAAGTGATGATTATGGAAATGTTCGATTTGTTGAAATGCAAAGGGTGCCTCTGATATTCAGTGATAGGCCGTCGTTTAGTGAGTTGGTTGCCAGGGCCCGGGAGGAGCTACATTGTCATGCAAACGAGGAGAGTATCACAGTTGAGGGGTTACTTCACTTCGGTTCGAAAGACACAATTCTAAGGCGGTTGATCTTAATTGGTTGTGAGGATCAGTGGGACAAATATGTCAAATTGGTTATGAGGAATGAGTTCCAATGTTTGGACCTTGTTGTGCGGAAGGTGTCGATTGATCCCACCCCTCATGGTTCTTCACCGGAACTAGGTGATCAGGCACCCTTTGACCCTCCGTTGCCGGACCTTGCGGTGGATGTGGAAGAAGTGCCTGAGGTGCCTGATGCTCTATCTGCCCCGAACGAGGTTCAGATTTCTCAACCAGCTCGAGTTGAATGTGCCGTGGTGGCCCCTCTGGATCATCCCAGTAAGTGTCGAGCAACACTGTAGCCTTTTCCAGTCATTCCATTCTTTTGTCTCGATCCCATCGTTTTCGTGCTTATGATGCAGGAGACATTATTTATAATGTGGGTGTTCCTCCCGTTGCTCCATCTGGCAACGTTGAAGAAGTCTGTAGGGACTCCAACAGTGTGGATGTTCAAATTGTGGATGATTTAGAGCCTTACGAGATCGCAAGGGCCGTTGATTCCGATGATGACCGCCCTTTTGGAGAGCTGACCGAAAGTGATATTGAGCTGATTAGGCGTTATTGCCCTGGCCGGGATCCATCAGTTCATGAATTCAGCGATCTTCGGCATTCTCATGAGGCTTATGCAGAAGGAAGGGATGACGAGTTGCTAGATGCTCCTGAGGCCGGGTCAAGCATGACAATTGAGAAGGGCATGGTGTTTGAGGACATGTCTGCATTGAAAAGGTGGTCATGAGAGTATGCAGTGATTCGTAAAAGGCCATTCAAGGTGAGGCATTCTTATGTGCAGCGGAGGTACACAGTTGTGTGCGAGAAGGAAACATGTGGATGGAGGGTTTGTGCTAGCAAACAGAAGGACACAGGAAAGTTCAAGATCACAAGAATCGTTGACCCATTTGGAGTGCCGGAGTGGCATGAGCGTCCGAAGTGCCATTGCGGCTTTCGGACGATGTTGTGCGTCTGGACGGATCGAGTACAACGAGCCAAATACGGCCGTAGGTTCTTCAAGTGTCCAGACCTGGATGACGACTTCGTGGTAACGACGACAACTAAATCATTTGTTTCTGGTTATCGTTTTTCAACTTTATCCATGACATCTACCACGCCACACGTAGGCTTGCACGTTCATCGAATGGGTGGATCGGGTGTCGCCGGCATGGCCAGGTAACCGGGCAGTGCAGGTGGAAAACAAAGGACAATACTTTGTCAAGATGACTCAGGCTCGCGAGGTGGAACGACAGATGCGGCTTGAGCAAGAGCGCCGCGTGAGGGTGGACCAAATCCGTCTGAAGGGCAAGGAGGATGAGTTGCAAAGGAGGCGGGAGCAGTTAAGTCTACGTGAAGCAGCCATCAAGCGTCAGGAGGAAGAGCTTCAAGCTCGTGAGGCAGCTCTCAAGACCAAGAGTGACAGGAAGAAGGATGTAGCGGAGCCATCTTCAGGGCGCGACAAAAAGGGGAAACAACCACGCTACACCCAGTAGACAAAATGTAATAGACCCAGCAAGTTATTTTCCCTAAGGCATGCATGTTAGGACTAGTGGTGGAATTCTGAACATTACCAGTACAGAGTTCCATGGCAAAACAAAGATGCTCAACGAATGGCGCTAATGAAGTATCGATTCACATCAAACCCTTCTCATCCGCAAGGCCTTCAATCTTGCCGAAGCTAAACGTCTTCACCGGATGTCAATCAAATATGTGTTTTTATAAGTTTAAAATCTCAATGCATTAGATCATTGAGACTGTAGCAAGAAACCAAAATCTTGAATGTGTATACAAAAATTAGTTCACGTGCGTCCGAACCATCCAAAGATCCCAAGGGGATTTTTGCCCTTTAGGTTTCAGCAACTCGGCGCCAACACCCACGCGCCGACCTCGGCGCCACGACACTCGGCGCGAGGTCGGCGCTTCGACACACGGCGCCGAGGTCGGCGCCACGACACACGGCGTCGAGGTGGTGCCACCACGGCGCCACGCATGCCGCACGCTGAGCGGGATGCAGCGAGCTCGGCGCCGTGGACCACGGCGCCGAGATCGTTTATCTCGGCGCCGTGTCCCACGGCGCCACCTTTGGGTCCAAAAATGGAATTAAAACTGCCAGGGGTCTAAATATGAATATTTTTCAAAAAAAGGGTTAAAATAGAAAAATTCCACCACTGGGCGTAGAATACTACTGCTACTTTATAGCACTTCAATTTATATCCATCGATACTAAATTTTAGTAGTATTTACTTTAGTTATATCTCAATGAATAGGGTAGACACGTTATAACTAAAACTTGGGACCTCACGTCTAAGAATCTTTGGGACCTCGCTTCTGAGAATGCTCAAGCTATATGCCCGAGCACACCCAGGATCACACCCCTGGGAACACAAATAAACTTGTATGAAGACCAAACAATATAAAGCATTATCAGATAGACAACTCCACCAATTCTTGTAATAGTACCATGTTTGCTCTTTTAAGACCAACCTTAACCCACCTATAGCTTTATAGTCACAAGCACACTCTTAACTAAAGTTAGGCTCTGTTCTTTGCGGCTTCTAAAAGCCGCTTTTGGCTTTTACTACAGTAACTAACTTTTAAACGAAGTATTTTTTTTAAGATAGGGTCTACAAGTTAATTGTAGTACACGTTAAAAAACTAATATCTGTATCATTAAAAATTGCAATCGAGTATCTCTCTTTCCGCAATCTCTATCGCAAACAGCCAAAAAGCCATCAGCCGCAACCAAAAAGAACAGGCCCTTAAACATAAGTGTGCTAATTCACCAATAGGCTCAGCACTAGTACCAAAGGTGATAACTAAGCTTTTTTATTCAATGAATGTGGTGCAAAAGTGCTACTCTTATTCCTTGCATGTCGCCATCACAGTCACCTAAAAATAGTAACAAAATAAACGTGAGCCCAAGACTCAGCAAATACATAGCAAAATAGTAAACATCGTCTTACATATATCTCCATCTTAGACCACATTCTCATTAACCATTCATTATCCATTTACTCTTCTTTTCCATTAACTCTTTCTTATGCATTTACACTTCCTTACCGCGGAAACAATGCAAATACACATACACCCCTTCTCTTTAGCTTATACATTAACACTTCATTCTGCATTACCTTTTCATTACCGTTAATACAATGCAAATGCACATGCGCATCTCTAATCTTTTTTCTAGTTTGTATCAGTATAGCTAAGTAGACACATGTTGATATACCACCCTCTCATTCTGATACAATGCAATACTCATGCACATGCACATCTCTACTCTTTTCTCTAGCTTATAACAATACAACTGAGTGGACACCTGTTGATATACCACCTTCTCATTATCTTCATCCCGTGAAGATGCCTTTTCCTCCCATGTAGATATCTACCGAAATAGGTTTTTCATATCCACCAAAATGGGGTCATTTTTATGCAATAAATATGCACTTAATGCAATGCAGGAGTTTCAGAATTATTTACCATTCTTTTTCTTCATCACTTAGCCAACAAAGCATGGTAAATATGCCATCAAGTTTAACTTAGTAACAACAATCAACCCAATTTACCCTTTTACTATACCCTTGCATGTTTAACCACAAGGATGATATGTTGACGACACAGAGCCCAAACCATCACCTGAGCAACATCACCCATCTCAATACATTACTAAAACAATACATGCACACACAAACAAACATCATCGCTCGTGTGTGTAAACTCGCCACATATAACCCCCTATCACCTGACGTCTTCCTGTTGTCCTAGTGATTAAACAACCATAACTTTTAATTTTGAAACCCAAACGTAGCAACAATATGAGTTTTGGAATCTACATAAATTTACTCACGTAATCCTAGTCATCACAATTTAAAGTTTATATCATCTACACCCCTGAGTTCAGCCTCAAAGGTCGTGCTATTCTGTACCGGATAGTAGCCTTCTCGGAAGCATATGTTCCAAACTGTTATGCCAAATTTGGCATTCTAGCACTCTAGAAAAAGCTTAAATAATTATATACATGATTCCTGTTGTGTCAAAACCCTAGTTTTGATATCTTCTATTTTTAATTTATGAAATACCGCAACACTATCCAAACGCAATGATTCACTGGACAGCAGTGTTACAATCACCATAACTTTTAACCTACTCCAATCAGGTGTTCAAGCACTCTACGGAAAGCTAACAAAATTATCTACCCTTTTCTATTAGATTAAATTCTCAGATTACCCGTTTAACATGCCAAAAATCTTCGTAGAAAGCACTGCACATGGAATCCATCCTTCTAACCATGTTCTAGCCATTCCAAATATACAAATCTTGCTAATCCCCACTCTAACCTATACACAAATAAATAAACATCTGCAAATCGAAATTAGAGGTCACCACGTTACTTTAAGTCCAGGACAACCAAGAATGAAAGCTGGGTATGTTCTAGAATTCAGTTTGGCATCTGGAGACAGCGTCGACTTCAAATGAGTATAGAAGATACATACAGAGTCCAAATGAAGTGATCTTAGACTTGTTGAAAAGCTTTTGACGTCCTCTTTCTAATGGTTCTGGTCCCACCTTAAAATTCCACCTGAGCACACATAATCTACAAAATAAATCTAAATTAGTTCCAAACCTAAGCCTTGAGCCTTGTATTAGTTTGAGCCCAACTGGAGAGCTGTAGTGGGATGTTCCTCCACTCTCATAGACAACCCCCATGTCCCTAGCATCATAAAAACTACCAGGGACGCCACTTTTAGGGTTTAGGCTTATTTAGATTATTTTTATTCAAAAAATATCAATTATGTACTTGTGTCGACTAGACCAACTATGATAACTTCAAACCTCTTCGTTGTTTAATGAAACTTTGTATTTTATTCGTAAATTCAAATCGCGCTTATTTCTTTCTTGCTTGATTGTCGATTGCTTGTAGGAAAGATTATCCGTGTTGGGCACAGTTGGTAACGACAAGAGTGTGGTGTAGCGATTGCAGGACGGACTTGATCGTTTCGGTCATGTAGCCTCGTCATTAACGTCACATCAAACAATCATAGTTATCTTTCTCATCAGAAGATTGGGGCAAATCCCCTCATCAGAATGCAATCGAACTTTAATGTGGGGGAGGAAGATAATTGCCTTTAGGGTTCGCTGGGCTCAGGAGAGAACAGTGACGGAGCTGCGGTGAGAGACAGAGAACTCGATTGGTTGGTTTGAGTGTGAGCTTGGGAGTGGTGTGAGGCTTCTTACAAATGCAATTGGGTTTTAAAGCCGTGGAGTGGCAGTGGAAACAGAGAGGTGATAGGAGCAGTGAGGCGGGCGTGGAGGGGAGAGAAGGTAGGGTTCTGCCGAGGGGGTAAGAACGCAGGCGAGGTGGCACTAGTGTCTCTGTAGAAGTTGGTGGATGACAGCAGTGGCTAGTACGATGATTCATACGCGTCGACCGGGGAAGCCGAGCTGCAGCGGGAGAAAGCACTCTGGTCAAAGGCACGCGAAGTGAGGGAGTGGGGATAAGGATGGCAGTAGGAGCGGGTCGCTGGAGGGTGGGACCGCGGCGTCAACTCTGACAAGTCGAGTGTGAACGCTCACGGGGATGACGGCCAGAAAAATGGGCTCTGATGAGTGGCCGCGTGGGCGGGGTGGCACAGTGAGGCGGTGGCGGTAGCGGCTTCTCCCAAGGTGCCAACGAGTGAGGGAGATGGATAAGCAAAAAGGGAAAGCAAGAGATCAAGGTGGGTAGCCAAATTTGGGAAGGAACTGGAATTCAAGCTAAAATCCAAAAAGAATTCAAATTAGCTTTGAATTTTTGAGGTGTTTCAATATGCTTCGTGAATTCTCTCAGTTTTACCAAGGCTCCTGATTAACTCAGTGTAAATAAACGCATCTGGTCGACAGTACTGGTACCTTATCTCTTCAAACAAACCCAATGCTTCATGAATATTGTCCAATTCGAAGAACAAAGCCATTAACATGGTATATATCTTAGCTGTTGGCTGCATTCCATTCTCCTTCATCTCATTCAACAATTGAATTGCTGAAACTCAGCGACCAAGTTTGCAGAAAGCAGAAATGAGTGCAAGTCACGGTGTCCGGGAAGCAATGCCCCTCATTGCTCATCTCATTGTAAAGTTCATGCACTTTCTCATGCTGCCCCACATGCATTAACATAATTATCATGTAATTATATGCCTGAGAAGTTGGTTGACACATCCGTGCTTTGATTTGGTAAAAGATTGCAACTGCCTTGCCGATCATCTTGGCATTCCCCCGCATCCGGATTACCTCTAATAGCTCCATTGGGGTGACAACACAAATAGGATTCTGTACCATTTCTTGGGTCATCTTCCACATTTCACCGTACTACTCTACTACCTCTAAACAACGTATCAAGGCCATGCAAGTGGATGTGCCATGTTCGTAATTCCTCCTCTTTGCAGCCCATCTAAAAAATTGCATCTTCATGCTGGCCCCAACATCGGTTTTCATAACCTCTCGTACCAACCAGTGATCAACTCTCAGCATGAGAACCTCCAGTGCCTTCTCAGCATCAGGGCCCCACTTGAATATCAGAACATTCTCATTTTCTGAATGCCAACAAGTCAAGATTGTTCAAACAAAATTAAAAGGCATTAGCATAAACATGGCATTTCAGATAGTATCACAAACACATTTGCTCCATAAAATTGAAAACAATTATGGAATGCAACTCACACGGGGACTAATTCCAGGTCCCACTCAAATTAGGGGGAAAAATCCGTGAACAAATTTTGCAAGAAATTTATTCTATCTGGCTACTGCCACTGTTAGAGATGACTTCATATTTAACAAGGCAACCTCCGTAATTCATCAGTAAACCTCAGTGAACATTTTTTCACTCTAATAGTCCATCCAAAGCAGATTTGAACTTCTAATTTGTTGCAACTAATAAAGCATCGGGTCCTGAATTTCAAATGAACTTGAAACAAAATAAAACAGAACAGGCCACCGTACAATTTTTGCTAGAATTTATGCTCTTCTCCAGCCTCACAACTCCACTACCACTAACATCGATTCCGATTTGGTCTGAGCTCTACAAACTGAACCACACCCAATTAATCCAGCCCAGTGACCTACCGTGGTGCAATCTAAAACACATCCGTACATCGACAGGGCACCACCCTTAACACATTCTTGAAAGGGAAAGAGAAAAAACCAAAAGAAAGAAAGAAAAGAAAGATGCGCATTGAAATAAAACCGATTTTCAAAAACTTGAATTTCATTGATTCTTGCTCCTCTCAAGCCCAATCCAATTCTTGGCACTTCCCAGTCCAAAGCCTCACCCAGCCCGACCCAAACCAGCCCGGAATTGCCACCAAACCGCCCTCAATCGCTGTTTTCACGTGGGCACTATTCACCATCCGAAAAACAGATCATTGCCGCCGATTTCTCCCGCCGCCCGCATTTGCCCGCCTCCCAGCCCCTGCCACGCCTCTTGCCCTTAGTCAAGCACCGTACACCTTGCCTACGATGCCAGGCAGCTCCCCAACTCCCTCCCACAACACGTCCCGCGCTCGGACCAATCCGATTGCCGCCGCTGATTTCTCCCACCCACACCTCTATCGACCTTCCCGCCGCTGCCACACCTCCACAATTCAACCAGGGACCGTACGCCTCAATTGATGGACTCCTGACCGGTTTGGAACATCGACCGTTTGCGTGTCGCGCTGCCAGGACCAAATCCGGCCACCGCCACCCAATTTCCCCTCCCTACCGACAGCTCCCCTCACAGCTAACCCGACCAGCCTTAACACCTTTTGACCACCGCAAAATCCTCTCTGAGACCGTCAATACCTCCTCCCTGTCAGCGGAACCGCGCCCACCCAAATTCTTCCGAAGCCCACCGAACTGCCTCCTGCCGCCGATTCCAAGGCATAGAAAATCTCGCCCTTCGCCGCTATATAAACCCCAGGACCCCCCATTTCAGAGCACACACCCACAGCGACCCCTATACACCCCCAATTGCCCCGAGACCCGTCCTACTGTCGGAAAGCACAGAAGAGGTCAAGGTGAGTTTGAATTTCCAATTCGGCAATTCGCTTAATATCTTTTCAATTGCATTCGCCCAGAGCCTCATTGGTACCCTAGAAACCCGACCCAAAACTCCTCCTGAGCCCCCATAGCCCCCTACTGCCCTACCCCCGAGCGCCGCCACCTGGCCATGGAGAGCCACCGTGGGCAGCTTAACCTCGACCTTCCCAGGCCAAACCACCACTGCCCCAAGTTTCCCCTAGTCCCCTAGATGCTCAAAAGCCTATGCTACTGTCCCGATACCCCTTAGATCACCCTAGCGCCATTAAAAACCTGAACGCACTCATGGCGCCGCCGCCACCGGCGATCGCCGGAGCTAACGTCGGTGCCAAGTACAAAATGGAAACCCCAATGCACCCACTACCCATTCCTGCCCTCAGAAGTCGTTGCAAAAATCGGGAACCCCGCCGATCACCGCCACCCTTTCTCTCTGCTTCGTGTGCGTGCTGAACGGGGAGGAAGACGACACTATTGCTTGTGGGTCCGAGATGAACAATGTCAAATCCGGTGAATAGTAAACCCTAGAATCCGTTACTGTTCACCAGACCCATTCAGCATATATACACCCATTTTGACCGTTTCGAGGCCATGAACCCATTTCCAAGGTTCGTTTCCCCATACCAAGCCCCTAAAACCCCAAAACCCAACATTTTAAATTTTTGTTCAAGTTTTATTTTCGTTCTTTCGGTCCAATTGCAGTCCTTCGGAAGTGGGCCTAATTTATTCTATTCTTTTGCGCTAGTCTCCGATGCCGCGGATCCACCAGCTCAGGAGGAAGAAACCCAGGCCCATGTTGAAGACTGCGCAGAATTTGAATTAATCGAAATCCCTGACCAGCAAGGCAAGTCACATGTTTTTGATCAGGTTGAGCCTATATTCTTTTAATTATTTATTATGCAATATTTTCATTATACTACTTTTATGTTGTTATTTTATATACACATATTGTTCAGAATGACATGTTATTAGCTACGTCCTACCACCCGACAAAAGTCCGATCTTAATTTGAAAGCCACATTCACCTTGACAAGACTTAGTGATCCAATGCTTGTCGGTAGATTTTATAAAAAGAATCAACAGATAAAGGAGTAATCACGGGAAGCCACGAGATGGCCAGGTCCCCTGATCTTATCCAAGAAGGAGGCAAGAAATGGAGACAGTATGAATTGTACTGGCCAAGTATCAGTGGATACTAGTATATGTTATTGGTGATACCTCGATAAGAATGTAAGGACTAGACTCTTATACCAAATAAAGAACATAGTGAATGCTCAACTACAAGCGTTGATTCATTAAATCTAGATTAGTAGCTACTCAGTTTAATTGAACCTCTACAAGAGAAAAGAAATGATAAGGGTAGTGCGGCTACAATGGTGGACTCTCACAAGTTGGGACAATTCATTCGACGTTGGTCAGTCAGATGCTTGAGTTTGTGTTGATCAAGTGTCAACCGGGTAGAGGGTATATAAAGAACTGAGCTAGTAAAAACCCTTATTTTCTTAATTCAGTCATGAGAATTAAGAAATCTTGTGAGTAAAGCTAAGTAGCTCTGCAGAGTGAAATAAAAAGGTATTCAAATACGCTGTGCTTTCGGTGAATGAACCTGTATTTATTTGGGTGATTCCATAAACAAAGCATAAGTAGATTTGGAGTAATTTTGGTTAAATGGAAGGAATTGTAATCAAATTTGAAACCCCCAATTATTAAGAAGTTTTTGTTTTTCTTGGTTTAAACTTAAAATGTTTACAAAAGCAAAATCGCATCCACATAAAATAATATAACCACTATACCCTGTTCTTTGAAAATTTCTTGTATGTAATTATTTAGTATTTACCCATGTGACTTATTGAGTATAGTAGTTATACTCATACTTGCAAATAAAAATTAAACAGAAAGCGCGCCGCAAGAATTCGAAGAGGTTTTCGAAGAAGAAGACGGTAATGCATTTGAGGAAGTCGATGTTTGGTTTTAAGTGTTATTCTACGCTCAGGATTGCCTGTGGTGCCTTTTGTTTTTATGTATTGTAAGGGCCGTCGCTCCGCTGTAAGACTCGGTCGTTAGGCCTTTATATTGTAATAAAGTTCAGTTTGTATCCTTTTAAAGTATACGTTGGCAATGATGTACACTCGACTATAGTGACTCGCAGTTGAACAGTCCTGAACAACTGTGGGATGAACAGTAATACCGCCCCTAGAAACGGGGGTGTTACACACGTCATCTGTCTACTTTAACCTCCGCATGAGACAAGGCGAGGAGGAGATGCCCTGGGCCACAAGGAGGCATGGCGCGCCATCTCCGGCCGCCGGTGGCTAGGATGCGGCGGACGAGGAAGAGGAGGGGAGGGCGGTGCGGACGCACGGTATACTGGTAAGTGGGGCTTGTGTTTGTAAGCGTTAGGATATTTCAGCTTTCGGGCCTTGGGGCCCAACTTGGGCCTGGGCCTAGCATGTCAGTGACCGCGATTCCGGGCCAACCCGGCCCATAAAGAGTACCGGAAATTTCGAGCAGCTCACGCGAGGGGTTCAAGGGCACAAGAAATTCCGAGCTCGATTCGTCTGCCTCGATTCCGCTCGCAACCGAGACGAGATCCTCTTCCTCTGGTCGCCGTCGTCTTCCGCCGCCGCGATGCCTCGGTGTGTACTGCCTCTCCTAGTGTCGGGGGCAACGGCGGTAATGGACGGTTGGTAGAAAAAAGACTGGCGATTTGAAACCCTAGCTCAGGCGCTCTATGGGTTCTTGTCAGAGTTCGTACGGGAACGGGAGTAGATTCCCATGGGAGCTGGTGGGTGGGGAGTCTTGGGGAGAACGTTGCGGTTGGGGCAACCCTCTTCTGCTCCTTGGTTTGGGAAGAAGGCCGTGTGTTTCTGTGATTAGCTCGTAGATCGCGTAGGTAGATAGATTGATTCATGGTATGGTACGAGTTTTGGGTTTGCCGCAGAGAACCGAGGAAAGTTTCCGTTTTTTATTGCTGTGGGCGTCGAGGCGTTGCTACTGCCTTCCTTGGCGCTCTCTTCTTGAACATGGTATTTATCTTCTCGCTTGAATTGACTTCCTCTTGTTCTTGGCTTGTAGGTATTATTGTGATTACTGTGACACCTACCTGACCCATGACTCGGTTAGTGTCTCCTTCCCTTCAATTGTTGTAATGCTATACAATAGACATGAACAGCCTGTTGTTTAATTTGATTTCAGGTTTCCGTATGATTATGTTCAGCAATCTAATCTTAGCATAGTTGGCACTAGTGAGTGTAATAATTCTGTCTGACATAAGCTATAGATTATTTTCCCATCAGAACTTCTCTTTCTTTGGCTGGGAGGATGTTAGATTATATTCATGTATATTTATCACGATAGCTCTGTGCCACTTAGATTATACTCGTGTTGGTGTCTCAATTGAATATTTTTGCCAAGTCACTGGGAATGTTTTGTTAACTAACATGGTCCTTGAGATAATTGGTGTTCAACTCAGACTTCAGGAGACTGGTGCGCCCTGCTTTGCATTGACGAAACACACATTTAGGCACTAGTTGGTCACATATTGAGGTGTAAGAAATGTGCAATGAGATGTCTACAAATTACCACCTCTACTTGTTTTTGTAAATTTCAATATGTCCACTTTGTTGCTTTTGATTGCAATGACATGTTTACAAATTACAACCCATCGTTGATTTTGTAAATTTCAATTCAATAGGTCAACTTCATTATTTTTTGAGTCAGTGATATTAAAATACCATACCAATGACTTGTACAGAGTTGGTTTAACATACTGTCGAATCCAAAAATGCACTTCCAACTTGTCTGTCCTTTGCTATTGTGTATTTTGGTCTTATGTTTTTATAGTTGATATGTGAGTTAACTCCTTTTGTCAAAAATGGTGCAGCCATCTGTCCGTAAGCAACACAATGCTGGATACAAACATAAGGTGTTCATTTTAATTCTTTGTAATATTCACAGTTCCAGTTTATTCTTTGTGTCTAAAGCAACATGTATTTCATGCGACCCTTTTTAGGCAAATGTTCGAAACTACTACCAGCAATTTGAGGAGCAGCAAACTCAAAGTTTGATTGATCAAAGAATCAAGGAACATCTGGGACAAGCTGCTGCTTTCCAAGTTGGTGCTCCTTTCAACCAACATCTTCTCTCCTTTCCAGGAAATGTGCCCCGTCCTCGTCTTCCGATTCTGCCCACTCCTATCATGCCACATGCTATTCCTCAATCACCTGGTGCACCGTTGATTCCAGGAGTTAGGCCTCCTATCTTACCAGCTCCTGGTGTTCCAGGTATACAGAACTGTTGTTTTAATCATTGTTCATGATTACTAGTATCTTTTATGCCATCATTCGTAAGATCATATGGCCCATAACATTTGTAATTTATGCTCCTCTTTTGTGAACTCAATAGCTTATATACTTCTTTCATGGAAGATGAAAAAATCTTCCAGTTGGTATACCTGCAAGCTTAACAAGGCAAACATTAACATGAAAGATAGATATTGTGTGGAGGAATGTGAAGCTATTTTTTTCATAGCTTGATTCTGGCTCTTCAGCATATGTTTATGCTTTGTCTTGGTGCATTTATTGGGTAAATGTTGCTTTGTGGGACTTAGGAACAAAGCCATCTGCTTACAACATATTAGATGTTAATTGCATGGTTTGAATGATTTTGACCATAGTGAGATGGATATTTTTAGGGATTTCTTTCTTTTGGGAATAACCTGGTTTGAAGTTAAAAGTAACTTAAAAGAGATTCTGTACCTTCAAGGCTTCAACTGCCATTCAGGCAGAAATGGATCCTCATTTTCTGCATGAAAACAGATAAAGGCAAACTGTTCTGTACAGCAATTTTAAAAAATATATTAAAAAATTAGATACTTGATCGAAAATTTCCTTTTTCTTTTGCCAAAGCATTTGATCCTGTGATTGTCTGACAGTGTAGATCTAAATTGAGGAATTTAGAGTATGTAGATATTGTTATTGTCTAAGTGTATCTCAAATATGGTTACAACATTTTTCCTAGATTGATCACTTGTGTATTTATTATATTTGTGCACATAAGTTGTTGTATATTGCATCCTACCTTGGAGCTGTTGATTATGTCAACCGAGTAATATAAGTAGACTGAATCTTCTATTAATTGTTGTTACTATACCCTGCATGCCTTGTACTTCTATGTTACATCAACTATTGAAAGATTGTTGTTCACTAGGTGGTAATTGAAAGCTGTAAAAGGAAGTCTCAGATGTAGTATTGAAATTAAGTTGATGGCATGTATAATAAATAACTTGATACAAGACTTGCAGATTAATGATTATGTTACTATAGTATAGTATCGAGTCAAGTTATAACATATCTTGCCATGATTTTGGTTTGTATGGGTGATTTGCAACCAGGTTTCTATTGGGCTCCTAGTACCAATTGATGACAAATCTTTGCTGACTAAACTTTTCCCACCAGATGTTTAACTTAGTTAGAAATTGCACCTAACAAGCCGTGTAAAGTAGGCCTTGATTTATTAAGATATACAATTTTATTATGTGATGTGGATCACGACATTGAATAAATTATGAGTTGATGCTAATTTAAAGGTGTTGCATGAAGAGTTAAAAGCTGTCAAATGGCCACCTATCTGTGACACTACTTGGAAAATGTGAATGGAGGAAAACAGTTTTGTATATTTTTGTGTTCTAATGGATTTGTTAGAATAGTATAATCAACGTAGCTTGGTGATTCATACTTTGTTGTGGGATTGTTTCCACTAAATGTTTAGAAGAGTTGTCCTATCCATTTTTCCGCAAAAAGACTTGAGCTTCTGATTCATTTCACTTACTCAAACGAAATGACCATTGAATGTGGCTGTTATAAATGTTCAGGCTATCCTGGTGCTCCCACTGTTTCAACCATGCCGCAAACTGGTGCTCCGCCTGGTTCCATGCCTATGCAGATGGCCCCTCTCCCAAGGCCTCCAACGCTACCACCTCCAATATCTGGAGCCCCAGGTGCCCCCATTCCCAACAGTGCAGCACCTCCAGCCATGTATCAAACAAATCCACCACCAACTGCAGGCCCAACTTCTGGTGCTCCTGCTCCTGCTCCAGCGCCGGGCCCTGCTCCCCAGGCTCCGTTCTCGTATGCACAACCCTCTGAGGGCAACCACTGATTCTGTTCTGTGGGCATTTATTTAAGAAGCATATGAAGTATGCACAGAAAGGCTGCTCCGTTAGAATTTGATGCTGCTATCATTTAACTGAGATCATCTTTGTCACTTGAATTTGAGAGATTGTTGAAAAAGGCTTCCTATAATTGTATTTGCGCGGTTGGGGACAATATTTTAGATGATGTAACGTTAACTTTGTAATCAACTGAAGTTCATATTAATCTCAGAAGACACTCGCAAGTGGATAACAGGCTTCCTCTATATATTTTGTCAGACTAAAAATATCTGATCAGACGATCCACTGGTATGAGAAGTTGAAATCGACGCTGTCTGCATGTTATACTAACTGCATCGTGAATTGCTGGCCACCCATCTTGAATAAAGTCAGGAGACCGATCTGGTCAGAAAACAACATGGCCGTTGGTTCCAAATATGCTTCATTCTAGCGAGTTCATAAGCTAATTCATCGCACGATTCAAGGACATGAGACTTTTGACGCTTCCAAAGAAGCTTCAGAAAGCCATCATTAGTGTTTTTGTTTTGCTCATAATCACCATTAGTGTTTATCTTCAGAAAGCCATGGCAATGCAATTTCAGCTATTAAATCGTACAATCTCGACATTATAACCAAACATATCACAAGCCAAATTAATAAATTTGTGAGGAAAATCCAACTGCAAGCAACTAAAGAAAAAGCAAATTTGTTATCTATGCGCTATAAGTGAGTAATGGCACTGTATTCTACTCTGGCAACTCAAGGAAGAACCCAAATAAATTCTTCCTCCCATCCAGTAAGTTCAATAGTCTGGAGTGATTTTTCCTTTTTTTTTCTGTTTGCTATAATTAATTTCCTCAGTAGGATCCTTTCCTACTATTCTTGTTCAAAAAACACGTAAGTGGACAAATGATAAGTATAAAAACTACTGCGGTATTATTGTATTGCTTCACAAAATTCAATTGATAAACATAGTGAAGGATCGATCCTATAGGGATACGGGTAGACTATACTAACGCAAATTAACATTTTCTACCGCGTAAACCAGGAAGCCATACGAATAAGAGATCATAGATCGTTACCACTAAATGCATAGTACAAAAAAGTAGAGTTGTGGCAGCCGATTCAATGAACAACGCATTGATGTAGTGGAAGTAGTCGATCATTCTTCGGCCAACCGTCTCTTCCTCACGATCGTCCTGATCAGCGCTGCAGTCATAGCAGCGCCTCTACCGTAGTCCACACGTTCAGGGATAGAACACCGTGCGTCGACGTACTAGCACCAGCGCGCACGACAAGAATTATAAGAGGTGGCAGTTAGGATTTCGATGGGTGTGTTTCGAGATACTGCCCTTAGTCCTCGCACACCTTTTTATATAGCTTTCAATCGGATCCTTTTCTGATACAAGTAGAGATCAAATTCTATTCGAAAACTATCATCCAGACTTTTATCGTTCCAGCCCATTATCACCCTGTAAGTTTATGTACATTTGGCCATAGGTCAAAAACTCCTTTTAAGTCCATAAGTAGGTAACAGTCCTTAATAGGACATAATGACTCCTAAATATATATAAAGATTATATCGAATGAACCTATATAGTGCTTACGTACCGATCCCTTTGCCTCATGATACCAGATCGAACTTAAGACAATTATCGTGCCATCCTATGTAGCTCGATCTTTCACTTGAACCTGCAATGAATTACTTAGCTGTGATTGACTCCTTAACCACATTCGGTATGGTCATACATTTTCTTAATCTAACTACATTGAGGGGCCTAAAGATATCTTTCCTGTTATATAGGAGGGGTAAATTCCATCTTGATCACTCATATTCCTCCGTATATTTCACAGTAAATCGAAAAACTACCTTTATGATCACCCAGTCAGGAGTAGTGTTTGGTAACCCCTAAGTAAACTATTACACATGTAGGAAATAATGACGGTTTTAGGTCTAACGATCCTATATACATTATGTATGAGACCAATTGATAGCACTTAATAATATAACAATTCTCACATTGTTTCATGGTGAGTCAATCCAACATCATGTTCTCTAACATGTATCCATATTATTGATTTGATATCCCATATCTATAATCCATTAAATATAATTATTAATCAATACATGTACTGATCTATAGATCATAATTGTCCCACATAATGATATAAAATCTAAGATAATTTAGAATAACATCAATACATGTGTTGATCTATAAATCATAATTATTTCATATAATGATATAAGATTGGGGGTAATTTGAAATAACATCAAAACATAATTATCTCACATAATGATAATTTGCATAATTTATTTTGCTCTGAACTGGTGATGCATGGAAATTTCACTTACTACATTACTGACCATACAATTGTGATGCATAAAAAATTCACTTGAGGAACTTGGTCGCTATTTTGCCTTTAACCTCAAAGGCGTTTGTCACTATCATGTTGAATGGATTGCTTTGATAGGAATTTGCTTCATCCTCCACAAAGTGAGCAAATGAAATGAAATTATGCTCCACATGCCAAATATCATTATTATCTGCTCAGGGTTTCTATGTTGCTCATGGACACTTCGTGATCATTGTTAGTTCCCATGATCAAATCAAACAGACGATAATCCTATATCCCACACCCCTGAATCCAAATGGACGAATTCAACTCGATCCATAGATCTGGCTTAATGGTAACTCAACTTTTCTTCACGAATTAATCATTACACGCCGACGGGCGCTGTCGACGTCGCAGGATCACTCGTACGATTCAAGCGATAGACGATCCTTCCCTAGACAAGGAAGTATACCCGAACACGGAAATCGCAAAGCCGCCCATTTCACCTTCAGAAAGTCAAGCAAAGATCCTCTCTAAAAGAGAAAATGTCAAGCCAAGATCGACGAAGAAGTTGCAGATAAGAATATAAGTCTGGGTCATATGTGTCTGCGAGTAAATATATCGATCTTTGGATTAGCCCGTAAGCCATGCATGGTGCGGCTATATACACATAGACACACGAACAAACACGCAAGGACGCACACGGCAGCTCTAGCTTTCGGATCAGCTACGTGTTGCTAATTAAGTCCGTGAAATTTTGAGGGCGTACAACGTCGACAGATATGGCTCCAGCTCCGAGTTATTGCAGTGGTGTTGCTCACGGTCGGCTGTGCGTTGGCTGTGGCCGCGGCCGACGTCGCGACCAACGCGTCGTCGTCCACAGCGCCGCCGACCGGATGGCTGAGGGCGCATGCCACGTTCGACGGCGGCGCTGATGCCTCCGGCACCATGGGTAACTAGCATATTACAAACTGTGCTAATTGAACTGTACATCATGTAGTGCATAGCTGCATATGCTAAGCATTTCACTACTACAGAAAAACATATTACAGACGATTGGAAAACGTCATCACAGACGGTTTCGTGAGCCGTTTGAATTGATGGATCAGTAATGATATGAGGTCATCACAGACGACTTTCGAACCGTCTGTGGTGTAAATATCACAGACGATTTTTAACTAAAAACCGTATGTGATATATAAATATCACAAATTATCACAGATGGTTTAAACTAAAAATCATCTGTGATATTTGTAGTATCACAGACGGTTCATAGCAAAAACCGTCTATGATATTTCACAGACGGTTTTTACCATGAATCGTCTGTGATATTAATTCTTCATAGACAGTTTTTACCAACGATAACAATATAGACGGTCTCTAAATTAAAACTGTCTGTGATGCGTTTTTACCAATGACAACAACACAGACGATTTCTAAATTAAAACCGTCTGTGATAGTATACATCACAGACGGTTTCACAAAACTATCTGTGATGTTGTGTCTAGTAATAGTATTTTTGTAGTAGTGGCAATCCCCACCATTCGATCCAAAATATCTGGCCAAGATGCAACCTGGCCCTCCCACAATCCCACTTGTGTACTTTTTGGCTCAACCTCCCCACACTAGCCACAACAATTTTACCATAACCCCCTTGGCATCTAAAGTTGTAAACAAGCTAAGCTCGAGTGAGCCCAGAAGACTAGGCTTGAGCTCGAGCAAGCCTAAGTTGGGCCTCAAGTTTGGAGTTGAACTCAAGCTCGACTCGTCCAAGCTTGATAATAGCACAAACACATGGGTTTTATACTACAAGAAACACATGGATCATACATAATCAGATTTTGCGGTGTGGGAGAGCTTTGAGGTCTCGCCGTGCGGGAGGACAAGGTGGCGGCCGATGGTCCTTGACTCCATGGTGGCAAGTGGTGACAGTGTTAATGTCCATAGTGGTCCTAAAGGAGAAGGGGTAGAGGCACTGGAGATCTCGGTGGATGTCACTTGGATGTGTGGGGAGAGAGGATAGGAAACCTAGGCGATTAGGCGGCGGCGGCAAAGAGGTCTCACCAACATATTTGCGGTGAGAGTCGATCTCATTGTTGTTGCCTAGGAGGAAGGGGGTTGGGGTGGAGTGGTGGGGACGACTTGTGGTGTAGACTGTGGCTATTATTTAAAAACTACTAAAGCCAGAAAAATGCAAGAATTTTATTATAAATAATACATTTTATTAAAAAAATTATATTATTCAAAATAATTCAAAAATGTCTTTGTCACCATTTTGATTGATGACAGAACTTTTGTCACTAATTGAATTGATGATAAGGTCTTTGTTGCCAATACAACTATCACCATTGAGCTAACGATATGGCCACTGTCTTCAATTGAATTGATGACAAGTCATCTGTTGTTAATTCATTTGATAACAGAGACCTGCAAAGTCATCAGTCGTTAATTTATTTGGTGACAGAGACCTACAAACTGCCATATATGATTTTATGTGGAATTGTCGTCATTTCAAATCCAACAGAGTTATTTATATATTTTTTTACCGATGATATATTTATATAATATTAATAAAAATGTATTATTTAAAAAATTCATCGGTTGGATTGGGGGGTATTGCCATGCAGGAGATGACGAGTCCGGGATGGTGCTGAGGTAGCAGGATGGTGGCGGCTGACATGGGAAAGACTGAATCTGGACTGTGGGGCCCGGTGGTCATAGAGCGAGAGAGAGATAGGGAGAGGGAGTTAGGGAGGTGGTGGTCATGGCTCCCCTGTTGGTCGCCGTCGACGGCGAGATGTGGCCGGCGAAGCTCTGGCGAAGGCAAAAATGGAATCGAGGCTCCATGGGGAGCCGAGAGGTGGCACCGAGACAGCGGCGGGGGTGCTCGGTACCTCGCCAGCGTCGAGCAGATGCGGCAGCTGGGACGGATGCGTGTGGCGGCGTCGCTCCGGTAGCGGGCAAGATGGACTAGCAGGGGGACACGGGGAGGAGATGGCGTGGCCCGAAGGAATTGCACCGAAACTCACCGACGACAGAGAAGCAAATGCAGCGATGGATTTGGCCAGTGTCGAGGAAGAAGGTGTCAGCAGCGGTGAACAGGGGTATCCCAGCGATGTTTAGGTGCGCACGAAAACCGAGAGGAGATGGAGAATATGATGGTGAGGTCCGATTAGGCGGAGACGCACCGTGGATGATGAAATCGTAGGCGGCGATGCACGGACGGACATGGAGAAAAAGATCCCGATCTATGCGCATGGTGACGTAGATCGGGATGTGGAACAAGACGTGACACGAACTGCATCGCAATGAACTCACCGAGGAGACCAGGAATGCGATGGCGATGTTTCAGCGTGGCGGAGCGTAGCCGGAGGTGGAGAAGACAACCGCGGTGGTGGCGAACGGCGGAGCTTCAAGTGACGACGCAAGATTTTTCGGAGGCGGCGTGACGAGGCGAGACGGCGTGCAACGCGAGGATCCCTGGGTTGCGTGTCCAGCGCGGAAGCCGAGGGTGAGTGGCAGCGTGGAAGCTGAGGGCGAGCGGCGGCGCTACAGGATAGGCAGCGCGAGCACGCTGGGAGATGGGCTGGCGGCGGCTACTCAGGCCACGGCGGCCAGGGTTAGGGTTTTGTTGTGTTGGGCTGGCCTGAGCGGGAGGGAGAGGAGATGGGCCACCGATGAGAAGGAAATGGCCTACAGAAGAGAGAGAGGGGGTAGGTTGGCTCAAATGTGGCATGCCAAGATAATTGAATTAAAGAATTGGTTTTCGAATTAAAGAAAAGACTAGAGATTCATATGAACCGAAATAAATACCAAACAAACTCAGAAAATTGAAATAAAATTATATGATGCATATTTGAATATTATAAACTCCAAAAAACACTTTTGGATTTAATTAAAATTTGAATTATACATATTAAATCATTTGAATTTTGGAAATCCCAATTAAGCTTTATTTAATTCCAGAAAGTCGAGATTTTTTTTGAAAATTGCTAATTTAAACAAAAATATTTTTAAAATACAAAAACTTGGGATGTTACATAAGATTTGCAATTGTATAAGTTTTGCTTTGCCCAATAAATTTTTAAGTGGAGCATAATTATTGTGATTTTGCTTGAAGAAGATAATATCTTTTTGCTGTATTATATTGGTACCAATACGATGAGACTTCAACCTCACACAAACAATGGAGAGAATGGATCTAGAGCACAACAAAATTTTATGGAGACAAAAAGCGATTCGACAAATAATGTGTTGAAATGTACAGTACATGATCCCCATAAAATGAATTGTACCAGTGATTTGATGAAAAAAAAAAACCGAAACCTGATTTGTTCCAGTGTATGTGGCTTATGTGCTGAATGTAACCGTGTCGAACTAACTCTAGTACCTCAGAGGTTAAAATGCTTCGCTTATAGTGGTATAGTACTATAGGAGATAATTGGAAATTTGCCATCGCTAACAGTGGGTTTCGTAAATTTGCCATTTTTATCATAGACTTCGCAAAATTGCTATTCAGTACATGTGTTTCTTGTATTCCCTGCCATTCTAGCATTTTTTTATCTTTTTCTTTATTCTCTCTCTAAATTAGCCACCTGAAATACCATTTTTACCCCGGCTAATTAACTCAGACGTGACTCATTTTGACGCCGCTCATTTGAGTCCAAACGTCGCCTCTGTGTACTACAAAGCCGTTTCACTTTCACCGCATCGAGGCTAGCCTGAAATAAAATTGGTCGCTCGGTTCATAACTCTATAGAATTAAAATGAATGTAAAATCAGTAAAATGCTTATGACATGTTTGGTAAAATCAATTCTTGTTATGGTCATTGTGCAGGGTATCTCTCGTTCTTCGCTCATAACTCTCCTGCAATAAATAGATTGGGGAAGAAAACTAGTGCTGAAGCAAGATCTCAGACTGGATGACCAAAACAGGGAGATGCATGAATTATTTAATCTGTAAGTGACATGTCGATTCTTATCTTATTATTACTTTCACCTAAAATTCGTGATCATGTGATACATGATTGTAACAGTACTACTGGGCATTTGCAGAAACATCAAACATGATAAGCCACAGTACCCCAGTAGCTGTAGCTTGGCAAATGTAATGTGGTGCAAGTACCAAACTGCGCGTTGAACCCAAAACTCTCCCGTACAAGACTGGTGTTGATAGGTTGCTTAATAGGGTAACCCTTGCTTAATAATGCAAACAAGCTAGTGCATAGCACACGTCGATAAATTGAGAATTCAGTGGTTTATCTCACAGATACATAAATTGAGAATAAACGAGTTCATCTCACAAATAGAAAACATCTCAGAGCAAATAAATTTTGAGTTCGCTTCTCACAAAATAAAGTCGCCACATGTCACAAAATATCATTCATCCAATATGTAGCTTTCTCTTTGGAGTCATCTTCTTTGATGCAGCTGCACTAGGCATCCTCTCAGGAGTAGCGGTGGAGGTTTGTGAAGAACTGCCCTCTCCCAACAAGCAAGACGACAGCAAGTGGGTACATCCAATTGTGACCATCAACTACTACAGCTGAGGCTAAATGGCCATTCCACCTTCCATTAAGTGCTGTAGAATCTATGCTCAAATAAGGCCTACATCCTTCCAAAAAACCATCAATGCATGGTTTAAGAGCACAAAAAAAACGATGGAAATATACATTACCATCCACTTCAAGTACTTCAATCTCCACAACACTTCCAGGTGACCTCTTCAGTACCTCAGCCTTCCATCTGAATAGCAGCTCGAAACTCTCTTCCCATTTACCATAAACCTCCACAAGAGCTTTTTCTCTACCCCTCCATACCGTATCATATGCAATTGTGATAGAGTGTTCTTTCTGCAACTTGTCCTGCAATTCTTTAGCACCCATGTTAGGAGAATCCCTGAGGATACTCATAGCCTTGCTTGCTACCCAATTATTAGATGGTGTTATAGTTTTCACCCTCATTGTAGAAACACAGGTATGGTGATCAGTTAAAACTGTGACCTGCAAATTACACAAGTAATGAGAATTAGATAAAATTATGAAAACGACACAAGTAGGGAATTAGATAGTTAGCTATATTCACCTCTACAGTGCTTTGACCTTTATGTTTGCTGGCATGTATGTTCCAAGGGCAATCATCACTGGACTTGCAGAAGCCTCTAAATCTCTTCTTATCTGACTTCTCTGTCCCTAGAGCAAACTCCTCATTGATGGCAAATTGCCGCATTGCCATCCTGAATTCGTCCATTGATGGGTACATAGTGCCAACATCCATTTTTGTGTGGTCCTTATCATATGAAATCACAAATTCACTTGGTATGGCATTGCTAATAGGAATGGCAGCACCATCATTATCAACATTCTGCTCAACCATTCCAGGATCATTTAATGTAGCCACCTTTCCTCTATCCTCATCTCTCAAGCCTAAAAGCACATATATCTGATCCTCACTTAAAAGTTCAATTCTTCCTTCCTCATCATGTGTCTCTATGATATGTAAGCTATCCCAATCGACTCGTGGGATATGTTTTGCAAGCTCCAAATCAGACCTAAAACAAATACAACCAGTAGATATGAATCACTAATGATAGATGCTTACCTCTAGCAAGTATGGTTAAATCTTTGGTTGCTGTATAACTTAGAGATACATATTCAAAGACAGATGTTCTTCTCTCTTGTGATGCGTGGATTGAAAAAAAGATGATAACATGCTATACACTTCTTTGTGAAAACTACCATATGGATTGGAAAATGAGGTTGGGCTGAGAAGAACATTGTGCACCATCATACTATTTGCTGTCTGGAGAACTTTTCCCCCTGCACACTACATTTTTATAGGGAACTTTCATATATCGTAGTTTAGGCCAAATCATGATAGTGCGCCATGCATTGATTTAAGTAAGATAGATGTAATATTAAGTTCGCAGCATGTAGGCTGAAGCAGTTTGATGCTTGCACATGTCTTGCTTTGTCGACAGATCACAAATTATGATTTGTTACTCAATGAAGTCTGTTGATATTAATCACTAAGGTGCATAACAGATATATGTGCAAAGTCATGTAATGTAACAATACAACGCATGGCCGGAGCCGTCGCGTGCAGGAGCCGAAGCAGGCGAGCATCGAAATACTTGCTCAAGTCGTGCAGCATGGCCGGAGCTGGAGCAGGCGCGTCGTGCACCATGGCCGAAGTCGTCGCATCGTGCAACAGCACCGGTTGAGACACGTGGGGCAGCATGGTCCTCACAATGTCGATCGCGTCGGACGGCGTTGGCGCGTCGGGCCGTTGGGCGACGATTGACGGCGGCGCGTAGGGCCGCGGCAGCGCGTCGGGCCACGGCAGCGCGTCAGGCGGTGGCGATGCTTCGTCGCCCACCCAGGGCTCGTCGGCCGAGAGGGCCCGATCCGAGCGCCGGCGATGCTCCATGGGATCCGGCGCGCGATGCGTCTGAGGCGACGCTTGACTCGTGGACGTTTGGACTCGGGGCATTCGTGTCTGAGGCGACGTTTGGACTCCAGCGGCCAGGTAGCGTCAAAATGAGTCACGTACAAGTTAATTAGCTCAGGGGCAAAAATGGTATTTCAGGTGGCTAATTTGGAGAGAGAATAAAGAAAAAGATAAAAAATGATAGAATGGCAGGGAATACAAGAAACACATGTACTGAATGGTAATTTTGCGAAGTCTACGATAAAAATGGCAAATTTGCAAAACCCACTGTTAGCGATGGCAAATTTTCAATTATCTCGTACTATGGCCAGTGCAATATATACTTGAACCTGTGCAAACCCCTATATGTTCTGCTGTTGAACAGGGAGTCCTTTCTTTTACAGGGGAGAACATCTGAACATGTACAGAAACGTCAAAAAGCGTGCATTTTGCATTATTGTGCACCAATAAGGGAAGTAGAAAAGTACATCATTCTTAAGGTCTGCGCGGACATATAGGCCTTCTCGAGTTTGCTTCGTTATTAATTTAACAGTGGGGACATACTCCTTTATCACTTTAGGTATACTTATATACTAAATATAAGATATTCCAATATGAATCATATGAAAAAATTGCAAGATAGTCCATAATTTTTAGTGTATTTTATAAATATCTTCATATACACACACAAAAAGGAGTATGTCTAAAAAAATATATATACTATCTCTGAAAAATTATTCATACCACCTAGATGATCTTAAATACTCGTATACTACATGTACATACTTTTCGTTATACGAGATACTTTATACATTGTGAGATACGATGTAGGGTATACCTAAGGCACCTGGGGTGCCTAGGCACCCACAACAACAATTGTCTGATACATGTGTATGATTGATAATTTTTTCGAGTTTAGGTATGAAGATATTTTATACCTTTGATATATTTATGGTAAGTGAGTTTTGAACTCAGTTCAAATTAGTCTGAACCAATTTTAAGTTTGATGCGACTATAATGAATATATACCATAAAAGTAGCTCAAACTAATTAAACTGAAGTTGAATTTAAAACTTTTTTTCTAAAGTTTGATATCTCAAATATACCTTTTTATGGGTATACAAAGATACCCACGTCAAACGTCGCGAATCTCAATGCATATCAACTAGTATTGATATGGGTGCCTAGGTACCTAGGTGCCACTGAAATGGGGCACCATGATGTCTGGGCATCAGGCCTCACTGTCTTTAGATTGCTTTTAGATATATGCAAGTGCAATGGTATATAAATATATAAGGCAAACCTATTAGCATTCATTAATTTGAAAAGTCATCAATTTAGAAACAAAGTTATTGATTTAGCATGCTGAATCAATCATAGATGAAAAATCTCAATCATAGAGCCTTGGCACCATGGTGCCCCTGTTACACACACACACACACACACACACACATACATACATATATGAAGCCTCTTTTCTACACCCAGGTGTAATTACACCCTATATCATATCTCACAATGTAGGGAGTATCACGCGTAACGGAAGGTATGTACATATAGTATACGAGTATTTAAGACTATCTCAGTGGTATGAATAATTTTTTAAAGGTGGTATGTACATTTTTTTTGACATTCTCCTTTTTATGTGTGTATATAAAGGTATTTACAAAATACACTAAAAACTATGAACTCTCTTGCAATTTTTTCATGTGGTTCACATTGGAGTATCTTATAATTAGTACACGAGTATATCCAAGATGATAAAGGTGTATTTCAAATTTGTTTAGCTGGTATATTAGAGGTGGGTGTAATTACATCCACCTCTAATATACCACCTAAATAAACTTGAAATACGTGCAGAGGCTACACCATGTGGCGGCATACTCGGCACAGGTACCGCCGGACTGGGCGCAACATGAGATCACTTTCACGACCGCTGACGCCGACGATGTGGAGTTTCCCCACCAAGATCCCCTGGTCATCCAGGCTGCCATAGCAGGATGCGACGTCAGGCGCGTCCTGGTCGATGGAGAAAGTTCCACGAATATTTTGTTTGCAGGGGCCTTCGACCAGATGGCGATCCCTCGAAGTCACCTAGGCCCCTCGAAAATTCCACTGCAAGGTTTCGGAGGTCAGCCGCTGATGGCGCTGGGCCAAATATGCCTACAGGTCTCCTTCGGCCAGGGCGACAATGTGATGAGCAGAGACGCCACCTTCAACGTCGTTGACATCCAGTACCCCTACAACGCCATATTGGGGAGACCAACCCTCAATTCTTTTGGGGCAGTCCCACACCACGGCTTCCTATGCGTGAAGCTCCCAGGCCCGCGGGGTATCATCACCGTCCATGGCGACCAGCACATGGCCTGGCACATAGAGCTCGGCACCCGAGGCCCGCACCTGGAAGTCCAGAGAGGCTCCTAGGTCAGGCGCGTCAGTACAAGCGCTCCGGCAACACAAGCTACAGAGGCTCCCTACCTCGCCGCCATGACAACGACAGTCCAGTGGTTAGTCCCTGACCTTTTGTACTCGCTCACCTGCGTAAACGGGAATTTAATAAAGTTCACCGTTTACGAAGCTACTCGTGTTTCCCATGAAAACGTGTGGATGCTTGTCTCGATACGCACTCCCCGGAGTATAAATAAGACGCGGATGTTGTCCCTGCGCACTCTACTGAGTCTAAACAAGACGCGGATGTCCCGCGCACGCGTCGGTGGCATAACTACGCGTACTCTCCAGAGTATAAATAAGACGTTGTTGATGTTCCCACGCACTCGAGTATAAACACGATGTAGCGTCGAGATCCACCTCTGCACGCACTCTACGGAGTATAAATAAGACGTAGCGTCGAGGTCCGCCTCCGCACGCACTCTACGGAGTATAAATAAGACGTAGCGTCGAGGTCCGCCTCCACACGCACTCTACGGAGTATAAATAAGATGTAGCATCGAGGTCTGCCTCCGCACGCACTCTACGAAGTATGAATAAGACGTAGCGTCGAGGCCCGCCTCCGCACGAACTCTACAGAGTACAAATAAGACGTAGCGTCGAGGTCCGCCTCCGCACGCACTCTACGCAGTATAAATAAGATGCAGCGAGGGGACGCCTTCACGTGCACTCTCCTGAGTATAATAAGATGTGGATGTTTTCCCTACGCACTCTACTAAGTATAAACAAGACGTGGATGTTCCCCGCACGCATTGGTGCCATCACTGCGCGTACTCTGCTACGCACTCTACTAAGTATAAACAAGACGCGGATGTTCCCTGCACGCGTTGGTGCCATCATTGCGTGTACTCTCTGGAGTATAAATAAGACGTGGATGATATTCCCACGCACTCTCTGGAGTATAAATAAGATGCGGATGTTCTCTCTGCGCACTCTACTGAGTATAAACAAGACGCGGATGTCTCGCACATGCGTTGTTGTCGCTACGCGTACTCTCCGGAGTATAAATGAGACGTGGTTGATATTCTCACGCACTCTCCGGAGTATAAATAGAGCGGAGCACGGGCACTAGAGGCTCCCCGTGCTTTCCGCAAACCGTGTGCGCCACATGGACGGAATGCCGCGGTTACAAGGGCGAGGTGCCGCACGTACAAAGTTTTCAAGATACACGAGTGCGGCACCCATTAAGGGGGACCCCCTCAGTTCGGAGGCGTTGGAAGCTTCCTCTTGGCGCCATAGCCCGGCAGCAGTGTCATGCAAGACGAGCTGGCCTGTGACACCGTGGAGAAGAGGCGACGCAGGAGCTCAATGCTCTCCGCTTCTGGAGAAGAGACGACAGCGCTCATTGAAGGCGCCCCTAGGGGCGTGCATCCCTGGCAAGGGGAGGTCGAAGTCCGCTTCTGGAGCTGCAAGACCCCTTGTTGAGGTGCAAGCGAAAAGCCCCCCATCAGGAGCATCCTCGAGCTAGGGCAGGAGACTTGGGGGAGGTAAGGCACCTGTAAGAGGCACCCCAGGCGAGGCGCGACCTCGCTGGCGGCAAAGGGAGGTCTACCCTCGAAGCCAGAAGTTTGCTTGCTGAAGTACAAGTGAATTGCCCACCGTCCCTCATCAGCCGCGGCCCTTAGTTGAGCTGGCGAAGGGGCCCCACACCGCGGCGTCACGTCCACCCCGTGTGGATGGGGTGTTCGACCCCGCGGTCGTCCCGACGGCATCAACTGTGCACGGGAGCCCTCGTCACTATCGGCGTCGGTAAAGAAGCACCGGAGGAAGCTGGGGGCAGAGTAGGGGCTGTGAGTTTAAGAGGGGAACTTGCAAGGGCACCAATGTTTGGGAAGGCGAGTGGTACTTCACTCGCCCCTCCCCCTTTCAAAGAGTCCCGGATGCAACACCCCACCAATTGCGCCTCAACCGTCTCGTCGACCGTTCCAGGCGCATGTGATGCAACAGTACCGTCCTGCCTTAACTACAGGGTTCCACCAATTGTGCTTCACACGTTCCCCTATCCTAGGGGGCCCCGTGAAGCAAAGGAAGATAGGCAAAGCCCCCCACCAGCTGTAAAACGACGTGCGCAGAGCTCCGTGAATCCCGCTCCTGATGTCCCGTCAATATCCACAATTATAGGGAAATAGTTGTGCCCGTGAAGTCCCGCATCGACCGCGAAGGCCAGTGTGAGACCCGGAGTAGAAACTCCTAGACCCCCTGTGTATTACTGTACTAGTCCCAGAGATCAATGCTAGTACACACAGTTCAAACAGAAAAGATGATACATTGCCAACAACGCTTTATTACAATAGTAACTAAAGTTTTACAAAGGCCATTGCCTTACTAAGGTTCCCAGAACCTCAAGCAAAAATAAACACAGCGGAAGCAAATGAAGATAAACAGTCGACCTATCAATCTGCCACAGGCAATTGACTGGGGAAACGAATCCTAGGCATCCGAGAATAATCCACCGCATCCACATTCGGCGCAGAAGTCATACTCTACAGCTTGATCTTCTTCATTCTCTGCTTTTATATTTATAGAGCAACAGGTGAGTACAGAAATGTACTCCGCAAGTCTTGGGAAAAATGCACGGATGTAAGGCTTCACAAAGGAAGGCTATATGGTTTATTTGCAAAAATCAGCATTTTATTTCAAATCTACATAATTACTTTGAAAGCCATTTTGTAAACAACTTGTTTTTAATAATCGAAATTGATAAGTACTTTAGTGAAGGTTAAACTACCAACACTAATACCTCGCACCATCACACCAATTTTCAAAACCTCGTGTTACACCCTCGATCTCAACATCACGAGTTATACTACTCCCGAGTTTTTCTCCAATTCATTTTGTTTTGAAATCAAAACCAAAACTTCTACCATGTGAATGCATTCCTTGCCCGCCCTTGACCGTGGGCACGGCTATTCGAATAGTTTTGACTCTGCAGAGGGTGTACAACTTTACCCACAAGAGATAAGTCATCTTTGCAGTCAACATGCTTCCTTTGGCATAAGACTCGGATAAACTATCACAAAGCTTTTCACCTACTCCAAGATAGTTTAAATACCACCCGCTAAGGTTTCACCACAACTTGAATCCACAAGTTGGAGCCCCTCTGCGCCATATGAGTACAAGAAACCCTATCCCTCACTATGAGTAACCAAGACACCTGGCACTCAATACACCACCGGTGATATCTAAACTACACTATTATAGGGTAGTTAGCTAGGTCGCACTCCATATAGACTTGTGGTTGTACTGTTTTGCTCAGTTTGGACAAACACAAGCGCCGGTCCTTAAACGACTGTGGTGGCTCATTCACAATTCCAAACATTCTCGTGCTAATCGCACCACCAAACCTTCCATCCACCCTTGTCAACTTCTCCTTTGAATTTCATTTTTATTTTCAAATTAACAGTGGTAACATCCATTACCACTTTTCAAACAAAACATTTAACAATGGTAACCTCCATTACCAATGTTCAAACAAATCATTCATCAAAGCATTTGTAAACATGACTCTCATTTGAGCATTATTATATTTATTTGCTACGCTAAGCATTTGCTAGTATTTAAACATTCAACAATTGTAACACTAACTCATTATTGAGTCAAAAGGGATATCCTAAGTTGACAATGGTACAAGATAAACAATTTTCAATGGAAGGTATAGCAAATTGGGTATTTAACTAAATTTTCTAAATCAAATTATCACTTGATATAACATAAGCATGCAATAATTTTAAA
The DNA here is from genome assembly GCA_036346265.1 of Melocanna baccifera. Classification (NCBI taxonomy): domain Eukaryota; kingdom Viridiplantae; phylum Streptophyta; class Magnoliopsida; order Poales; family Poaceae; genus Melocanna; species Melocanna baccifera. Next base: position 20,668,681 of record CM070681.1, read on the forward strand.
ATAACTACCTAATCATTTTATAAATCATTGGAGCAAGTTGATCAAAGGAAACTTGAAAAACATAGGAGCAAAATGGTCAAAGGAGACTTGCCTTCTTGCATCGGGTTGAAATCTTCCTGAACTTGATCTTGATGTTGCTCTGACAAATCGGTCTCTACACGTAAATCGAGAAATCCAAATAAATAAAATAAAATAAAAATTGAAAAATTGAAAATAAATATACCAATTGAAAGATTGAAATTTTAGATGAATTTAGAAATTTGAATGGACCAATTTGGAGCTAAAATGAAAAAGATATGGTTATTTGAAATTTTCAGATTTGATTAAATCTATAAATTCGAAATTATCGACAGGTGGGGTCCATCGTCAGCGAGTTCATTTAAAATGAGTCTCGACGATGGGACCCACTCGACAGTGACGGTGCAGAGGTGGTCGCCGACGGTGGGACCTGTGTCGCCATGATAAAACGGAGAAACTCAACCTCGCCACGCGAGCGGGCTCGAACGCGCGAGGAGTGGGAGGGGAAAGAGCGGCGCTAGCCAAGTGAGCGGGAGGCACCGCCACCCCATAAGGGTAGGTAATCCTTAAGGTTTGCTCACGGAGGCCGGCGGAGCAACGTGGCGCGCACGTGGCTCGACGCGGCGCATCGACGCGGCGCTTGCGCGGCCGCCGGTGGAGGTGGATCGGACGGCCATGGGCTTGACGCGACGGCGCGATCTCGCGCCGGCTCGATCCGGATGGACGGCGAGATAAGGCGGTGGAGACGCGGCAATCGGCGGATGGGCGCCGCGTGGCGCGGCTCTCGCGAGGCGTCGCGCGACGCGAACGCCGCGCGCGGCGCGCGACGCGGCGGGGGGCCGAGGCGGGACGCGAGGTGGACGGCCGAGATGGAAACACGTGCGCAGATCCGGGCGCCGTTGAACGGGCGGTGGGGATGACGCGCGCGGAGGCGGAGTCCGAGCGACGGCGACGCAGGGCCCAGCGTCGCCGCGCGAGGCGCCGCGCGGACGCGAGCGCGCGCTGGCGCGACTCGCACGCGACCGAGGAGCGGTGATCGCGGCACCGCCGGCGCCGCGCGGACCGAGGGGCGGCGCGAGACGCCGGCGCGGCGGAGGCTTACCGGCGGCGGCGACGGCTCGCCGGCGACGCTGAATCACGGCGCGCGACACGGCTATGAACGCACGCGAACGGAGAGAGAGGAGAGTGCGAAGGGGAAAAGAGTCGTCCGACTTGCTTTATACGCGACGGAGGAGGAACGGACGCACGCCTCGCCGGCGCACGGCGGCGGTTACCGACGCCAGCGGCGGAAACGCGCGTCTCTTCGCGAGGGCGGTGGCGCTTAATGGCACACAACGCGACGGTCTCTCCCGACGATTAACGCGGCGGAGCGGCTCGGGAGGCGAGAGGCGAGCCGGGTGAGCGGCTTCAATGGCGCAACGCGGATGAGAACGGTCGGGACGAAACGTCGGGGACGACGACTCGGCGAGTGGGACCACCGGCGCGTGAGTCCACGCACCGCCTCGACAGGGGGCCCGCTTGTCGCCGCAAATCCAAAAAGAACTCAACCTCACGCGCGAGCGGGCTCGAACGCCGCCGAGGAGCGGGGAGAGGAGAGAGCGGCGAGGTAACCGGGCCGGGCGGGGAGGCTCACCACCCAATAAGGGCGGTTTACCCTTTGAGTATTAGCCATGGAGTGGTCGGTCAGATCGGATGCGCGACAAGTGGCGCAATGAGAGGAAAGGGAGGCGGATGAGGCACCAAGGCGGGGATCGGTTCGGGCCGGGAAGAAGAGCTCTGATGCTTGACAAGTGTCACCGAGGAGATTTTGATATTTAAATCTTTTATATATTTTAAATCAGAGGAGACTTTAAAATATTCAAAAAATACCAAATAAATTCCAAAATTCCAGAAAAATTCACATAATTCATCGATAATGTTTTAAACATATGAAAATATTTCCAACTTATTTTGATATTAAATTTTCTTTTCAACAGAAACTTTAAATTCTGAAAATTCCGTATAATTGGAAATAATTAATTTAAAATTATTTCTTCAAAATAAAAGCAAAAATTAGGATGTTACAAACCTACCCCACTTAGAAGGAATCTCGACCCCGAGATTCGGAAGAACTGAGAAATAGATCAGGAAACTCGCTCAAGATCCTCTTCTCGCTCCTGTGTTGCTTCGATTCCTGACGGTTGCTCCATTGCACTTTGCGAATTTGATAGTCTTGTTTCTTGTGCGCGCTCGCTCTTCTAAAATCTTGATAGGAAATTCTGCACGCAAGTCTTCCTTTAAATCAACATCCTCAAAAGGTATCAACTCCTCTGGTACTCTCAAACACTTTTTCAACTGTGATACATGAAATACATCATGTACATCTGACAACTGAGGAGGAAGTTCTAGCCGATAAGTTTACTTCACCTCTTCTTGCTATAACTAGAAATGGTCCAATATACCTTGGGGCAAGCTTACCACTGACTTTGAATCGACGCAACCCTTTCATAGGTGACACTTTCAGATACACATGATCTCCTGGCGCAAATTCCAACATTCTTCGACGATTATCAGCATAACTCTTTTGTCTGGTCTGTGCTATTTTCAATCGGTCTCGGATTAAGCGGACTTGATCTTCTGCTAACTTCAAGACATCCGGTCCGAATACTTGACTCTCCGCCTCTCGACCAATATAACGGCGTTCTACATTTTCTGCCATACAAGGCTTCAAACGGAGACATCTTCAGACTGGATTGATAACTATTATTATATGAGAATTCCGCATATGGCAAACTTTGATCCCAACTGGCTTTATTGGCTAAAGCACATGCTCTCAGCATATCTTCCAATATCTGATTTACCTGCTCTGTCGACCATCTGCTTGAGGATGATAAGCAAGATCAAATTTAAATTGGTGCCCAAAACTTCATGAAGCTTCGCCAAAATCTTGAGGTAAATTGTGTTCCTCTATCCGACACGATTCTCTTTGGAACTCCATGCAAACACACAATTTTTGACATATAAAGCTCGCCAATCTATCTCCGAATATGTAGTCTTCACTGTATGAAATGAGCGACTTTTGTTAAACGGTCAACTATAACCCAAATTGAGTCATAACCTAACTTGGTTCTTGGTAGTCCTGTTATGAAATCCATTCCAATTTCCTCCCATTTCCATTCGGTATATGCAGAGGTTGCAAAAGACCAGCAGGTCTTTGATGCTCGCTTAACTCTTTGACATATGTCACACAAGGCTACATATTCTGCAATTTCCCTTTTCATACTGCTCCACCAAGAACTTTCCTTTAAATCTGATACATTTTGTACTTCCAGGATGAATTGAATATCCCGATTCATGAGCTTCTTTTAAGATTAAATCTTTTATTTCCTTTTTCTCGTACTAGTATTCTCTTTCCAAACCAAAGAGTCCCTTCTTCATCTTCCAAAATCCAGCGCTTTACCTTTCTTCATATTCTCTTTAATTTTTTAACATATTCATCCTCTCGTTGGGCTGCCTTGATCCGATCTTCCAAGGTAGGATGAACCTTCAATGCGCATGAATACCTTCGTTAACTATTTCCAAATTTAATCGTTGAAATTCTTCATGGAGGGTTAATCGCTTATCCGAATTGACAGATTATTCATATGACTCTTTCGACTCAAAGCATCGGCTAGTACATTAGCTTTTCCGGGATGATAGTGTATTCCCACATCATAATCCTTGATCAATTGGAGCCATCTTCTTTGTCTCAAATTAAGGTCAGGCTGGGTGAATATATACTTTAAACTTTTATGATCTCAGATATATCTCACACCGACATCGATTAAGTAATGCCTCCATAACTTTAGAGCATGCACAACAAAGAGCTAGTTCTAAATCATGAGTGGGATAATTTTCTTCATGCGGTCTTAACTGCCTTGATGCATAAGCTACCACCCTTCCTTCTTGCATTAGTACACAACCAAGACCTTGTTTTGAAGCATCACAAAATACCTCAAAATCTTTTCGAATATCGGGTAACCGCAGAACCGGTGCTGAAGTTAACCTTTTCTTTAACTCTTGAAAACTATCCTCACAGGATTTACTCCATTCAAATTTCTTCTCCTTCTTTAACAGCTGGGTTAAAGGTCTGGCAATCTTGGAAAAACCTTCAATAAATCGACGATAGTAACCTGCTAATCCTAAAAACTTCGATCTCTGCATCGCCTTGGGTGGAGTCCAATTTAATACATCCTTAACTTTTCCAGATCTACAGATACTCCTTCTCGCTGAGATCACATGTCCCAAAAACTCAATTTCTTTTAACCAAAATGCACATTTGCTAAATTTGGCATATAATCGGTGTTCACGAGTCTTTGCAACACTATCCTTAAATGACCTTCATGTTCTTTGTTATTCTTCAATAGATAAGAATGTCATCTATGAAAACAACAACAAACTTATCTAGATAATCCATAAAGACTTTATTCATCAAGTTCATGAAGTATGCGCCTGCATTTGTCGCACCAAAAGACATCACCGTATACTTATATAATCCATATCTTGTGGCGAAAGTCGTCTTTGGTATATCTTCAGTCTAATCTTCAATCGATGATATCCTCGACCAAGATCAATCTTGGAAAAGACACTTGATCCTATGAGTTGGTCAAACAAATCATCGATCCGAGGTAAGGGATACTTATTCTTTATAGTGACTTCATTTAAAGCTCGATAATCAACGCACATCCGCTGACTACCATCCTTCTTCTTTACTAGAAGCACCGGGCTCCCAAGGTGAAGAACTTGGTCCGATGAATCCTTTCTCATACAATTCTGGATCCGCTCTCTTGACGCTAAATCATCTACCGACATCCGATAGGGTCTCTTTGATATTGAGCTGCACTGCACCGATTTATAACAAATTCAACTTCTCGATCGTGGTAATCCCGCAAATCTTCAGAAATACATCGGGTATTCGTGGACTATTGTCACATCTTCTAAGCTTTTTCCTTTTAGATCGGTTAACATATCGTCCTTCCCGAATGCATAACGGACTCATGTCTTATCTGAATTCCATCAGAATTGGTAAGAATAATAGCACGATTGGCACAATCGATCTGCCCTTTATACTTGGTCAACCAATCCATACCAAGTATTATATCTAGGCCATCGGAGTCTATTATAATAAGGTTCGCTAGGAACTTTACTCCGCTTATAATTATGGTTGCACTAGGGCTAACCAAATTAGTCCTCAATTCTTTTCCAGGAGATTGACTATCATAAGGTCCTTTAGCAAACAAATTTTCCAATTATTCTTTTCAACAAAAGCCTTTGTTACGAAAGAATGTGTAGCTCCGTAATCAAATAATATAATTGCTGTGATCGAGTTCACTAGGAACTTACCCGTAACTACGCCCGTGCATCTTCCACGCCTCTGCGATGACATGATTGATACGCCTCGATTAATGTTTTGTGGAGTCTTGGGAGTTTGAGGGCTTCCACGCCCTGACCATTGGTTGGAGCTCTTGCCGGTGTAGGGTCAAGATTGAAACGAACCGGGTTACCGCTGACGCTTCGTGACGATTCTGTGGCATAGTGTCCCATATTCTTGCAATTGTAGCATTGCACTCCTGCAGCTACATTTCGCTTTTCTTTGCGCTTGGGCTGCATTTCCGCTTCTAGGAGCTTGAGGTAAAGGACGAGGTGCAAAATCGGTGTCCTTATATGACTATGTACCGAGGTCGGTTGTACTGTGGTGGCGTGAATCGTGAACCGCCGCATGATTTGAGCTTGGAACTTCCTCTTCGGGAGTCGAAGAGTTGGCGTTGAGCATCTTCTTGCAATAAAGCTTTATTCACTAGATGCTGAAAAGTAGGGTAGTCATTGGAGACTAATTGAACCTTGAGGTTGGGGTCTATCCTCCCATGAACCTCCAAATCTTTGCGCATCGATCGCCACATCTTCCGGGCATATCTAGATAGTGAATGAATTTGCTTAAATAAGCGGAAACGCTCAGTTTCCTCGCTGCAGATGATGGAACTCCTTCCTCTTCATTTCCATAATACTCATAGGAATATGAGCATTACGGAAGGCTTCCAAAATTCTCGCCCAACCAATGTTCTCGCATCCCGGTGTGCGCAAAGAATTGTCCCACCAATTGGCAAGAACTCCTTGGAGTTGATGAGCAGCGACATAACCTTCTCATGTTCAGACATTGAGCTAGATTCAGCTTCCTTTCCACTTCCTTGATCCAATCATCCGCCTCCAACGGATCGGCAGATCTCGCGAAGGCCGGAGGTCGGGTCCTCATGAATTCCCGAGCTTAGATGCGGTGGTTGAATAGGTACTTGTTGAGCTTGATTGACTTGATTTTGGGCCAAAGCCTGAAGAAGTTGAAGTTGCATGGCCATCATTTGTTCCATGTTGGGAGCTTGGGTCATGGAGGTGGAATTGGGGCTTCATTGTTGTTGGGCGCTGGTTGTTGTTGATGTTGCTTCTCGTGTTCACCATCCAAGCTCCATCAAGAAAAGTACAGAAAAGAGGGAAAAGCATAGATGAGAGACGGGCAATTTATCATCCCAAAACATCACACAAGATTAACACAACAGATTGAGAAAACTCAACTTTTGAAATTCAAATTAACTTTTGAAAATGGCTGTACCACAAATGCACAAGGCTCGGTACAATTCATTTTATTACATCATAACATTATAAAAGCGTTCTAGTATCGATAAACAATCAAAAAGGGGTAGTCTATCTAACATCTAATTGTCCTCAACGATGATACGCCTCTGGTTCCTCCTCGGGATCCTCCTCTCGAGTCCGACGAGTGACTCGCCCACAACCACGGCAGTTGTTCGCGAACGCGACCGTGATCGGCTCGGTGAAAGTAGGTGATCAGAACGGAAGCGCCGGGCGTCCTCGGCCGATCCGCCGATGTCGAGGTCGGGTAGCGGATCGGGCGCCGCACACTCTTCGCTGCGGTGAGCCTAGTGCGAGGTCCCGAGAGTCGACCGAGCAACGAACAGAGCCGGTGGGGTCGGTGTAGTGGTGGCAGCCAAGACGCCCACCTCGCCTCGCCACTGCCTCGCTTTGTCTGGCGTCGGCGTGGCGGCCTCACTCTGCAGCCGTGCTCGGAGAGTGTCGGAGTGATCGTAGCTCGACGCCGAAGCATTCGGAGAAGTCCTATCTCCCGCCGAGCTCGCGTAAGTCGCGGGCGATGCTTGGGTGAATCGCACTGATGAGACAGCGTGGGTCGCCCACCACGATCCGAAAGTCTCGGGTGGGTCTGCCCCGCCTCGTAGTCGGAAAGAAGCGTATGGGCGATCGTCATAACTCCTCCTTGTGCCTCCCGCACAACTCGCTATCGCCATCTTGGCCGCATCCCGATAGCGCCCGTCTGATGGGTCCGAGGGTGCTCAATCCTGCAGAGACGGGTCAAGCTGCCCATCCGAGCATAGATGAATACCTCCATGATCCATGAATCCATAGTCATCACTCTAGTGTTCCGCCTCTGAAAATGGGCTGTTGATTATATTTCGATGTCTGCATTAATCGTCGAGAAGAGTCGCAAAGCTCCTCACTCTCGCCATGAGAATGGTGATCCCATGGGGTCAAGACGACGAAGAACCCGCCATCTATAAGTTTGAAAATAAGGAGAGATCAAGAAAGATTTTTAAATAGTGAGAGTAGGACAAGAACAAGATACTAAGTAAGAAAAGAGTAGAAGCAAAAGAAACTTATATTTTTGTACATAAATTTTTATTAAATATAAATCCTTAAAGCTTACCAAAACCTAGGGCTCGTCCTATACCAAGATGGCTCGATACCACTTCAGTGAGACCCGAGTAGAAACTCCTAGACCCCGTGTATTACTTGTACTAGTCCTGCAGATCAATGCTAGTACACACAGCTCAAACAGAAAGATGATACATTGCCAACAACGCTTTATTACAATAGTAACTAAAGTTTTACAAAGGCCATTGCCTTACTAAGGTTCCTAACCTCAAGCAAAAATAAACACAATGGAAGCAAATGAAGATAACAATCGACCCATCAATCGCCACAGTGCAATTGACTGGGAACGAATCCTAGGCATCCGAGAATAATCCACCGCATCCACATTCGCGCAGAAGTCATACTCTCCAGCTTGATCTTCTTCATTCTCTGCTTTTATATTTATAGAGCAACAGTGAGTACAAAATGTACTCCACAAGTCTTGGGAAAATGCATAGATGTAAGGCTTCACAAAGGAAGGCTATATGGTTTATTTGCAAAAATCAGCATTTTATTTCAAATCTACATAATTACTTTGAAAGCCATTTTGTAAACAACTTGTTTTTAATAATCGAAATTGATAAGTACTTTAGTGAAGGTTAAACTACCAACACTAATACCTCGCACCATCACACCAATTTTCAAAACCTCGAGTTACACCCCCGATCTCAACATCACGAGTTATACTACTCCCGAGTTTTTCTCCAATTCATTTTGTTTTGAAATCAAAACCAAAACTTCTACCATGTGAATGCATTCCTTGCTCGCCTTGACCGTGGGCACGGCTATTCGAATAGTTTTGACTCTGCAGAGGGTGTACAACTTTACCCACAAGAGATAAGTCATCTTTGCAGTCAACATGCTTCCTTTGGCATAAGACTCGATAAATTATCACAAAGCTTTTCACCTACTCCAAAGATAGTTTAAATACCACCCGCTAAGGTTTCACCACAACTTGAATCCACAAGTTGGAGCCCCTCTTGCGCCATATGAGTACAAATGAACCTGTCCTCACTATGAGTAACCAAGACACCTGGCACTCAATACACCACTGGTGATATCTAAACTACACTATTATAGGGTAGTTAGCTAGGTCGCACCCATATAGACTTGTGGTTGTACTGTTTTGCTCAGTTTGGACAAACACAAGCGCCGGTCCTTAAGCGACCTGGGTGGCTCATTCACAATTCCAAACATTCTCGTGCTAATCGCACTCACCAAACCTTCCATCCACCCTTGTCAACTTCTCCTTTGAATTTCATTTTTATTTTCAAATTAACAGTGGTAACATCCATTACCACTTTTCAAACAAAACATTTAACAATGGTAACCTCCATTACCAATGTTCAAACAAATCATTCATCAAAGCATTTGGTAAACATGACTCTCATTTGAGCATTATTATATTTATTTGCTACGCTAAGCATTTGCTAGTATTTAAACATTCAACAATTGTAACACTAACTCATTATTGAGTCAAAAGGGATATCCTAAGTTGACAATGGTACAAAATAAACAATTTTCAATGGAAGGTATAGCAAATTGGGTATTTAACTAAATTTTCTAAATCAAATTATCACTTGATATAACATAAGCATGCAATAATTTTAAAATAACTACCTAATCATTTTATAAATCATTGGAGCAAGTTGATCAAAGGAAACTTGAAAAACATAGGAGCAAAATGGTCAAAGGAGACTTGCCTTCTTGCACTGGGTTGAAATCTTCCTGAACTTGATCTTGATGTTGCTCGGACAAATCGGTCTCTACACGTAAATCGAGAAATCCAAATAAATAAAATAAAATAAAAATTGAAAAATTGAAAATAAATATACCAATTGAAAGATTGAAATTTTAGATGAATTTAGAAATTTGAATGGACCAATTTGGAGCTAAAATGAAAAAGATATGGTTATTTGAAATTTTCAGATTTGATTAAATCTATAAATTCGAAATTACCGACAGTGGGGTCCATCGGTCACGAAGTTCATTTAAAATGAGTCTCGACGATGGGACCCACTGGACGTGACGGGTGCAGAGAGGTGGTCGACGGTGGGACCTGTGTCGCCATGGATAAAACGGAGAAACTCAACCTCGCCGCGCGGAGCGGGCTCGAACGCGCGCCGAGGAGGGAGGGGAAAGAGCGGCGCTAGCCAAGTGAGCGGGAGGCACCGCCACCCCATAAGGTAGGTAATCCCCTTAAGGTTTGTCACGGAGGCCGGCGAGCAACGTGGCGCGCACGTGGCTCGACGCGGCGCATCGACGCGCGGCTTGCGCGGCCGCTCGGTGGAGGTGGATCGGACGGCCATGGGCTTGACGCGCGCGCGATCTCAGCGCCGGCTCGATCCGGATGGACGGCGAGATAAGGCGGTGGAGACGCGGCAACGGCGGATGGGCGCCGCGTGGCGCGGCTCTCGCGAGCGCGGCGCCGCATGACGCTTGAACCGCGCGCGGCGCGACGCGGGCGGGGGGCCGAGGCGGGACGCGAGGTGGACGGCCGAGATGGAAACACGCGGCGCAGATCCGGCCGCCGTTGAACGCGGCGGTGGGGATGACGCGTGCGAGGCGGAGTCCGAGCGATCGGCAACGCGTGCAGGCCCAAATAAGGTCGCGCGAGGCGCCGCGCGACGCGAGCGCGCGCGCGAAGCGGGCGCGGCGCGACTCGCACGCGGACCGAGGGAGCGGTGACCGCGGCGCCGCGCCGCCGCGCGCGACCGAGGGGCGGCGCGAGACGCGTTGGCGCGGCGGAGCTTACCGGCGGCGGCGACGAAGCTCGTCGGCGACGCTGAATCACGGCGGCGACTACGGCTATGAACGCACGCGAGAACGGGAGAGAGAGGGAGAGTGCGAAGGGGGAAAAGAGTCGTCCGGGACTTGCTTTATACGTGACGGAGGAGGAAACGGACGCACGTCCTCGCCGGCGTTAATGGCGGCGGTTACCGACGCTTCGCGGCGGAAACGGGCATCTCTTCGCGAGGGGACGGTGGCGTTTAATGGCGCACAACGCGACGGTCTCTCCCGACGCATTAACGGCGAAGCGGAGCGGTCGGGGAGGCGGAGAGGCGAGCTGGGTGAGCGGCTTCAATGGCGGCAACGCGCGGATGAGAACGGTCGGGGACGAAACGTCGGGGCGGCGACTCGACAGTGGGACCACCGGCGGTGAGTCCACGCAGAGCCGCTCGACAGTGGGGCCCGCTTCGTCGCAAATCCAAAAAGAACTCAACCTCGCGCGCGGCGCGGGCTCGAACGCCGCGAGGAGCGGGGAGAGGAGAGAGCGGCGTAGGTAACCAGTCGGGCGGGGAGGCTCAGCCTACCCAATAAGGGCGGTTTACCCTTTTGAGTATTAGCCGCGGAGTGGCTGGCTGGTATCGGATGCGCGACAAGTGGCGCAGCGAGAGGAAAGGGAGGCGGGATGAGGCACCGAAGGCGGGGATCGGTTCGGGCCGGGGAAGAAGAGCTCGGATGCTTGACAAGTGTCAGCCCGAGGGAGATTTTGATATTTAAATCTTTTATATATTTCAGAAATCAGTAGGAGACTTTAAAATATTCAGAAAAATACCAAATAAATTCCAGAAAAATTCACATAATTCACTGATAATGTTTTAAACATATGAAAAATATTTCCAACTTATTTTGATATTAAATTTTCTTTTCAACAGAAACTTTAAATTCTGAAAATTCCAGATAATTGGAAATAATTAATTTAAAATTATTTCTTTAAAATAAAAGCAAAAATTAGGATGTTGCAGCCAGGGCCTACGGAGCTAGGTTCCTGTACTTCGACTAGGCGCCAGCTCCGTGGCCACCACTTCGAAGGGTAGGGGACGGAGCGCTCACGCGTCTACTTTGATTAGGCGCCAGCTTCACTGCCATCACTTTGAAGGGTAGGGGACGGAGCGCTCGCGCGTCTACTTCGACTGGGCGCCAGCTCCGCTGCCACCACTTCGAGCGGTCGGCGACGGAGCGCTCGCGTGTCTACTTCAACTCAGCGCCAGCTTCGCAGCCACCACTTCGAGCGGTCGGTGACGGAGCGCTCGCGTGTCTACTTCAACTCAGCGCCAGCTCCGCAGCCACCACTTCAAGCGGTCGTCGCCAGAGCGCTCGCGCATCTACTTCGGCTGGACGCCAGCTCCACTGCCACCACTTCGAAGGATAGGGGACGGAGCGCTCGTGCTTCTACATCGACTAGACGCCAGCTCCGCTACCACCACTCCGAGCGGTCGGCGATGGAGTGCTCGCGCGTCTACTTCGACTGGGCGCTAGCTCCGCTGCCCCCACTTCGAGCGGTCGGCGGCAGCGCCAGGCGCTCATTTCGACCGGTACGGCTCGGCGCACCACCGGCGGTAGGGGACGGAGCGCTCGCGCGTCTACTTCAACTAGGCGCCAGCTCCGCTGCCACCACTTCGAGTGGTCAGCGACGGAGCGCTCACGCGTCTACTTCAACTGAGCGCCAGCTCCGCTGCCCCCACTTCGAGCGGTCGGCGATGGAGCACTCGCGCGTCTCGCCGACGGGTGCGGCTCGCTGCACCACCTCGGCGGTAGGGGACGGAGTGCTCGCGCGTCTTCGACCAGACGCCAGCCCGCCGCCACCAATTGGCGGTATGGGACGGAGCGCCGCGCGCGTCTTTCGATCGGGCGCCAGCCCGCCGCCACCATATCGAGCGCCGACGACGGGCCGCGCGCGCTTACTTTCGACCGGTGCCGCTCTCGCTGCCACAACTTCGAGCGATCGGCAACGGAGCGCTCGCGCGTCTACTTCGACTGGGCGCCAGCACCACTGCCACCACTTCGAGCGGTCGGTGACGAAGCGCTCGCGCATCTACTTCGACTGGGCGCAAGCTTTGCTGCCACCACCTCAAAGGGTAGGGGATGGAGCGCTCACGCATCTATTTTGACTAGGCGCCAGCTCCGCTGCCACCACTTCGAAGGGTAGAGGATGGAGCGCTCGCGCGTATACTTCGACTAGGCGCCAGCTCCACTGCCACCACTTCGAAGGGTTGGGGACGGAGCGCTCACGCGTCTACTTCGACTAGGCGCCAGCTACGCTGCCACCACTTTGAGCGGTCAGCGATGGAGCGCCCGCGCGTCTACTTCGACTGGGCGCTAGCTCCGCTGGCCCCACTTCGAGCGGTCGGCGACGGAGCGCTCACGCGTCTACTTCGACTGGGTGCCAGCTCCGCTGCCACCACCTCGAAGGGTAGAGGATGGAGCGCTCGCGCGTCTACTTCGACTGGGCGCTAGCTCTACTGCCACCACTTCGAAGGATAGCAAATGGAGCGCTCGCACGTCTACTTCGACTAGGCGCCAGCTCTGCTACCACCACTTCGAGTAGTCGGCGACAGAGCACTCACGCGTCTATTTCGACTGGGCACCAGCTCCGCTGCCACCACTTCGAGAGGTCGACGACGAGCGCCATACGCCAACTCGATCGGGCGCCGCCTTCGCCATCACTGGCGGGTAGGGGCGGAGCGCTCGCGCGTCTACTTTGACTAGGCGCCAGCTCCGCTGCCACCACTTCGAGCGGTCGACGACGGATCGCTCGCGTGTTTATTTTGATTGGGCGCCAGCTCCGCTGCCACCACTTCGAGCAGTCTGCGACTTAGCGCTCGCGCGTCTACTTCGATTGGGCGCTAGCTCCGCTGCCACCACTTTGAGTTGTCGGCGACGGAGCGCTCGCGCGTCTACTTCGACCGGGCACCAGCTCCGTTGCCACCACCTCGAAGGGTAGGGGACAGAGCGCTCGCGTGTCTACTTTGACTAGGCGCTAGCTCTGTGCCACCACTTTGAAGGGTAGAGGATGGAGCGCTCGTGTGTCTACTTCGACTAGGCGCCACCACCTCGAAGGGTAGGGGACGGAGCGCTCACTTGTCTACTTCGACTGGGCGCCAACTCCGCTGCCACCACTTCGAGCGGTCGGCGACAGAGCGCTCGCGCGTCTATTTCGACTAGGCGCTAGCTCCGCTACCACCACTTCAAAGGGAAGGGGACGGAGCGCTCGTGTGTCACTTCGACTACCGTGAGAATAAAGGGGCCATACCACCCCACGAAAATGTGTGCCCACAGAAGTGATGGGGACAAGTGTTTCGGCTGGTCCATTGCGTTCGTATACGCACGCTTACAACGGTGTCTTCCGGCCGGCATCCCCTACATCCAATACACACGGGCCTTCGCCCGCTTGCCAACGCTGTTCGTCCGGTTCCACTTGGACGCCCTCCTGCGTCGGAGCCTCGCATGCCGAGGTTCGCCTCGCCCAGAAGTCCAGCGAGTCCTCTGCTCACCACCAGCGTTGCAAACGGCGCGGGTTATGGCGTCGGAGATTAACAGCTGATCCCCGTCGGGCAGCTGCTTGGGAACATAAGGGCACGACGGGCAGAGTGTGAGAAGTAATTTCCGCTCTATTCTTGCAACAAGATGTGCAGGTTACAACACACACTGACACACAAGAGCTCCGGTGTCACACCTGCCTCGAGCCGTCGGCATCGCCTTCGTCACGCCGGGGAACTTCATCCAGCCATTGGCCGAGGCTCCCCTCGTTGTACATGGTTCGTCGTAGCTCTACCCTCGCCGATGTACTCCCAAATCCGCTCATTGAAAAACCGAACAACGGGCCGCACGACGCGCACGGCACTGGACATCACTCCGGCCCCGGCTGGTATCTCAAGGTGCGGGTCAGTCAGTTCGTCGACATGTTGGCAGCCCCGGTGCCAGAGAAGCGCATATGCCAGGCACGATGAAGTAGAACCTGGAGCTCGGGCTAAGGAAGAGAACCAACGGGAGTCTTCGGTCATGTGTCGGGAACAGCCGGAGTCAACAAGCCAAACCTCTCCCTTCCTTGCCCGACGAACCTGAGTCAAGCAGAGAGTGAAGGCTCAGTACTGGGATAAATCAAAAGTGATTTTGGCACCCAATACTGAGTGACACGTCGAGCAGAAGAAGTAGCCACACACGACTGACCTCTAACTACCCTACGCTCTCTCTCACTCAAAGACGGTCTATGTGTAGACCTGAAGCTGTTGTTGGGCATGACTGCTACAGAGGAGCGAGTCAAGACACCAGCAACATGCTGATCACACCGCGGGTAGCTATCTCAACAGGGGAAACGAGATCTACCCTTAGGATGGCGGAAGTCACAACCAAAGGGAGCATGAGGACGAAAACCAGAAACCTCGGAAAAACCAAGTCCTCGATGCTGCCCAAAACCATCTGAAGCATCTGAAGCAAACCTAGACCTCGTGTTGGTCTTAGATGCACTCAAGGTCTGGGGCTGACCCTAAATACGCCTAAGAGCTGCAACACGGTCTCTCTGCGCGATTCTGGCGCTCCTGAAGCATCGATAGATCATATGTCCATCCTTCTGACAGAAGGTGCAATGATACTTCACCTTCTGAGAGGCTGAAGTAGCACGAGATGATTTCGCCTTCTGAAAGGCCGAAGTTGCAGGTGGAATCACCTTGCTGTCAGAAATCCCTTGGACAAAGCTTGCAGACTTAAATTGGACTTTCTCAGTCCAGGGCTCAGTCTCGATCACACCTGGTACTATGGGTCTGAGCACAGCAGGTGGATGCTTCCTCATGTCCTCATAGAAATCATACCCTAGACCCTGATTAAATCTGCAGATCATAGATTGGTCTAGAATAAGATTGAGCTTCTTCTTGCCTCCTACAAATCTCTTGAGAGTGTTCATAAAATACTGACACTCCTGAAAGAGAGAGGTGCAAAAAGAGCAGAGGGAAGAAGAGATAGCAGAAGGTAAGGAAATAGAAGAAAAACCAACAGCAGAGGAACGAATGGCATGTGCATGCATAGCCGCCTCAGAAGGGACAGCCCTACTGCTAGCCATTTGGTTCACGTCGCTAGGTGTCTCTACCTTACCCTTGGGCTTCTCCCTAACACCAGCACACACATTACAACATGATTGTGGCTTCTCTAGTAGATCCTTAGTTAACTTCACACATTTGTCATTCAAAGCAATGAGTTTAATTTTTAGTTTTTCACAACTATTGCATGGTGAGCTAACAGGGTCCTTAGACGCATATTGAGCCATTTTCTTATTATGGTCAACCATTTTTTGAAACTGTTTTGTTACAGATTCAAGTTCAACAGTTAATTTGGGACAGTTCAAACATGAAGCAATCGGCTCAAGCAAAGAAGCATGCAATTTAGCAATTTTATGATTTGCTTTTTTTAAGTTTATTTTCAAGTTATTGCAATTTTTACAAGTTTCAGGCATATCAATAAGCATAGTGTAAAGACCTCTAAAAGTATTGCCCTTATCCTCACATGAGGTGCAAGAAGTAGTCTGAATAGTAGAGGAAATAGAAGCAACCTTACTCATCTCTAGTTCAGCAAGCAGACTAACATTCTCCACCTTAAGCAAATCATGCTCAGAAGTCAAACTATCATGAGAGGTCCTTAGCTTCTCCATATCTCCAAGCAAAGAAGAGCAAACAGATATAAGTGAAGTAAGCTCCCGTGACGATCTCTCTACTTCCTTCTCAAGATCCACAACCCTAGCTCTAGATTTAGCATAAAACTTTCCTAGCTTCATAAATGCATCATAGAGCTGGTCGTAGGAGGGACCTACCTCATCGGAGTCGCTGTAGAGCTCGCTGTCGCTAACGTCGTTGTCGTTGGCCATGAAGCACATGCCGATGAAGTCGTCGCCGTCCTTGGGATCTTGATCATCCTTGCCGTCGTTGTCGCTCCATCCCTCCACGTCGCTGAAGTCGAAGTCGTCGAATGCGGTGAGGACGCGGTGGAAGAGCTTCTTGGCTTTACCAAAGTTGCGAAACTTCTTCTTGCCTTGAGCGTGGGCTGGGAGCTTCTTATTGCGGTTCTTGTCGATGTAGTCGTTCTTGCTCACACCGCCGTAGTTGTTCTTGCTCATACCGCCGTAGTCGTTCTTGCCCTTCTCCAGCTTGGGGCAATTTGCTCGAATGTGGTTGGGGCCACCACACTCGAAACAAATTATCGGCCCACTCCTCTTTCTATCCCTTACTCTCTTGTAAGCATGAGAAAATTTTCTTGCTAAAATGGCTAACTGGTCCTCCGGTAGCTGCTCTAGTTGATCTTCGGTTACATCACAGAGAGCCGCTAAGGAAAAAACAGAAGCACTATCTATGAAGACACCAGAAGCTGGACTGGGATCGGTGACCAAAACCATCGACTGCGACTTCGACTTGCGAGAGACAATGTCAATCTCGTGAGTCATGAGGTATGAGTACAACGCGTCAAGAGTCAGAGTCGAAAGATCGGTCGTGTCCTTGATGGTGGTCACCTTCATTTCCCAAATACGCAAGTCAAGAGCAGAAAGTATCTGACGAGCATTGTCCGAGTCGGAGTATGTGAGACCGACGGCTCGGAGATTGCTCAGAATCTTGTGAAATCTTGAAAAACACTCATCTAGGGACTCGCTAGCGAGCATTTCAAACTTGTTGTACTCTCGCTTGAACTGGTCCTGTCGTACGGTCTTAATCTGGGTGGTACCCTCATGGTATGCATCGAGAGTCACCTAGATGTTATAGGCCGACGAAAGATGAGAAATGCGATTAAATTCACTCCTGCTCAGACCCTGGATTATGATGTTCCTTGCCTTAGCATTTGCCTCAACATCTGGCATGTTATTCGCAGTGATGTGTTCATCGGCAGGAACAACAAAACGGGTTTTGACTTTTTGCCAGATCGCATAGCCCTGAGCCTGTATGTAAGACTCCATCCTACTCTTCCAAAAGGGATAGTCGACCCCATCGAAGATAGGAGGCTTGGTGGAATACCTGTCTGTTGCCATAGCTCGCAGACCGGTTAAGATCTATAGACGAGAACTAACCGGCTCTGATACAAATTGAAGGATCGGAAATGGCAATAGAGGGGGGGTGAATGGTGCCCTTTTTATAACTCCCAGCAAATTTATCTGAAGAAAAACAGGAAGCCAAGCTAACTGAAAAGAAGATAGTAGTCTATTTCACCACCAGAGAGCCCAAACAACAAAAAATAGACTTCTTGCTTTAATCTGACTTAAGACTAGCTGTCCCTCTCATTCTTTAAAAGTATAGCATGTTGCCTTGAAATAGAGGCTGTCCAAAATGAGTTCTGAACTCAGAGAAAACACTAATCTTTAGATGTTCTTCTTAGACACACAAAATACCAAACCAATTCAGAGAGAAGCAAAGAAGCAAGGAGCAGTTCGGTAGAGAGATGTGTAGAGCACAAGTATTAGGAAACCCTAACACTCACACCCCTCTCTCTTTCCCTCTCTCTCAAGTGCACTTCTCCCACTAGAGAGCACCTCTATTTATAGCCTCCACTAATGGGTTTACAAACACTTTACCCATTAGGTCACACCAACTCTCCGCTAATGGGTTTACACACTATTTTACCCATTAGGTCACACCAACTCTCCACTAATGGGTTTACACATCATTTTACCCATTAGGTCACAACAACCCTCCACTAATGGATCATTCCTTAACCAAATCCGCTTCCTTTTGTGCACCCCTGCGTATTTACCAAAATGCCACTCCTGCACCTTCCGGGAAGCTTCCTCGTTTCTTGCCGCACACGCCTCGCAACCACTTCGAGTCCTTGCCGTCTTCGACACATCCCGACCGCTCTGACCTCAGCACCGCCTGTGCCTAGTCCGGTCACCCGTGTCTCGCCACGACTCCATCTCAAAGTCCTGCAGTCATCACCGACAAGAAAACACATTACATAGCACCGCACAAGATGATATAATTAAATATCCGTATCAGTAAATAGCATAAAAATACCCGGAACAAACTCAGACTTTTTAGAACACATATCAATTACTCATCACACAACCGGGGTTACCTCCACATGATCTCTCACACGAGGTCACGTACGAGCAATGGTTGCCGAAGGATGTCGTGGTGCTACGAGCAAGGTCGGAAGCATCCCCGATTCGGCGAAGCGTCCATGACAGCTCTTCGGGCCCGAACGAGCGAGGTGGCACTTCGGCGACAAGGTCTTCGAGGGTGCCCTCCAAGGCCAACATAGCATCCCTTGCCGCCACTGAGGCGTCACCCAAGGCCTGGTCCCGCTCCTTAAGAGATGTCGCAAGGCGACCCTTCTCCTCTTCCAGCGCAGCAACCTACCAGAGTAGGCCGTCCCGCTCCTCCACAGCCGCCTGCTGCGTCGCCACCATGAGCTCCTCGGCGTATAAGATGGTCCCTGCACGCTCCACCTCTATGCGACGGATGCGGTCGTCTTTACAGGAATGCACCTCCTCGGTCGCGCGAAGAGCCCCTTCGGTGGTGCGCAGTCGGTCCTCTGGCTCCTCCCGCTCACAAACGTGGGTTGCTTGCAGCGGACGGCCAAGGGAGACGGTCTGCACGAAGAAGTGGTTAGTACGCCTCTAAAAGACCGCTTGCTGCTCAGGGTCAGATGCATACCCTCATTTCCGAGACCTCCAGCACCCTCCCAAGAAGTCCCGACCCACAGGCCTGCAACGCCTGGTGGTCCAGGTCTGTGGCTGCACTATCCGTGACCCCCTGCCACGCTACCAGCGCCTCCGGTTGAGGGACGAAATCTGCTAGCCGCGTGGCATCGACAGCGACGGTTTCGACAGCGTCGGACGTCCCTCCCGAAGGAACATCCCCGCATCCCGAAAGTTGCCCACGCTCGGGGGCGCATGCAACTGCGAAGGAACGAGGCGATTACAGCCCTATCAATGCACCAAGCAATCATACCAAACTATGCGAGTTAACCTTCGGTAGTAGCCGGTAGACTCCGCTGGACCACCCCTTCAGCCTCGCAAGAAGTTGAAGGGATACCTGTGTCCCCCGACAAGACCAGCCCTCCGACCCAGGGGGCCTCTACGTCACCAAGCAATCATACCAAACTATGTGATGGTTTGCTTGTCTGTGTGACTGCAGGACTTCGGAGCTAGGTCATGGTGAGGTGAGGTGGACCGGGACTAGGCACAGGAGGTGTCGAGGTCCAAACGGTCAAAGATGCCGGAGATGATCGAGACTGCTGAGGTGGTTGCGAGTCGGGAGACGAGGAACCGGAGCTACCCATGATGAACACGACGGGCGATACGAGTGGATCGGGACTAGACTCAGGGAGGAGTCGAGGTTCAGACGGTCAAGGTATCGGATGCGAAAACTTCTAGGAAAGTGCTTGAGGGCAATTTGGTAATTTGACTCAAGCAAATGAGAGGAGTAGGTGATTTCCCTCCAAAGAATTCTGGTGACTTGACCTTTGCCAAAAATGGATGAGAGGGTTGGAAGTGTGTAGTATGCCACTTCTTGAATTTCCAAGAGAAGGTGTGGCTTCTCTTTTTGGTCTCATGTGCAGGAGAGAGGAAAATGGTGTGAGTTCTGGTTGTGCTCCTCTCTCGGGTGAGTCCTCTGAAGGAGAGAGCATGTAGTGAGTGAGGGTGTGAGCTTGTACTAGAGTGGTGCTAGAATAGAGCAGAAATCTCAGGAGCCTCTTTGGTTGCTGCGCAAGCCCTCTGGTGTGGATGTGTGCTTGGATGGTGTGAGAGGGTTTGAGGCTTGTGGTTCTTGCATCTCCCTCCCTCTCTATCTGGGATTGAGGTTCAGGAAAGTAGAGGAAAAAGGAATCTTCTCTAGATGTAAGAAGAGAGGAGATGTAGAGGGTGAGAAACAGCAAACACAGGGTGTATGTGTTCTTGTTGCTCTTTGGTCATTTCCTTTTGCAATTTGAGTTGTATGATCTCAATTTGTGAGGATAAGATGAACTGGATGTATGCTTTACCTTGTAATCATTCATCGTTCATTATCCAGTGAGAAATTCTGAGTTTGTGCTAAAATGATTTCCCTGCTTCTTTATTCTCTGTGCAAGTTTCAGATTTAAGCTCAAATCTTGAATTCTTGATCTCTTGTTGAAATCTTTTGTTCCCTGAGGACATGGGGTTATTTAGCTTATAGTTCAGATCATTTGCCCCAAAATCCTCCAGCTATCAATTGCCAATTTCTCAGTTTTTCAAGTAGTTGAAGTACTGCAGCCCTGTGTCTCTGTTCTGCTGATTTCAGGCGGTGTGTTATTTACTGTCCGGTTTGGCCATGAAGGAGTTGATTGCTCTGCAGGCTTGTGCTGCTGTTTGGACGTGTCTCTGAAAGTATTGCTTAGGCCAGCAACAGCACACGGTGCCTCCAGTTGGTTGCAGTGTCTTAACCCTTGCCGAACCGCATTTTTCTCATTGTGATGTTGGGCGTTACAAGCAATTAACAGCAGAGCTTGTTGTCCTTGATTTTCTTTCGGCTCTGCAGTATCCCTATTCTTTTTGGTTGAGTTAGCAGCAGCAAAAATCCAGTTTTGTTCGGCTAGCAACAGGAACTACAGACGGCTGCAATATGAAGTATTTACTGTGCAGTGACAACTTCAGTCTGTTTCTATTCGGCTAGTTAAGCAGCAGATTTAGTCTTTGTGTCTCCCCTGGTGTTCTGAATTTCAGGTTGCAGTCCCTGCTCTGTTTATTGCCCCCGATCTTCGATGGGATCGACTATCCCTTCTGGAAGAGTCGGATAAAGTCCTACATTCAGGCTCAGGGCTATGCGGTTTGGCGAAAGGTTAAAACTCACTTTGCCGTTCCTGCCGATGAAGACATCAATGTGAATAACATGCCTGATGTTGAGGCGAATGCTAAGGCAAGAAACATCATCATCCAAGGTTTGAGCCGAAACGAGTTTGATCGCATTTCGCATCTTTCGTCGGCCTTCGATATTTGGACGACTCTCAATGCATACAATGAGGGCACGACCCAAATTAAGATGGTTCGACAGGACCAGTTCAAGCGAGATTACAACAAGTTTGAAATGCTCGCTGGAGAGTCCCTGGATGAGTGCTTTGCGTGTTTTCACAAGATTCTGAGCAACCTCCGAGCGGTCGGTCTCACATACCCCGACTCGGATAACGCTCGACAGATGCTTGCTGCACTTGATCTTCGTGTTTGGGAAATGAAGGTGAGTACCATCAAGGACACCACGGACCTCTCGACTTTGACTCTTGATGCGCTGTACTCGCGTCTCAAGACTCACGAGATTGACATTGTCTCTCGAAAGTCGAAGTCACAGTCGATGGCCCTACTCACCGATCCCAGTTTGGTTTCTGGTTCTTCTACTGATTTGTTGTGTGGTTTCTCCCTTGCTGCTCTCTGTGACGTAACTGATGATCAGTTAGAGCAGCTCGAGGATGAGCAGCTGGCCCTCCTAGCTCGGAAGTTTTCCCATGCTTACAAGAGGAGGAGGGACAGAAAGAGGGGATGACCTGTGATTTGCTTCGAGTGTGGTGGCCCCAACCACATTCGGGCAAACTGCCCCAAGCTGGAGAAGGGCAAGAACGACTACGGCGGTTCGGGCAAGAATGACTACACCGACAAGAACCGCAACAAGAAGCCTCCAGCTCCTGCACAAGGCAAGAAGAAGTTCCGCAACTTTGGCAAAGCCAAGAAGCTCTTCCACCGCGTCCTCATCGCCTTCGACGACCTCGACCTCAGCGAGGTGGAAGGATGGAGCGACGACGACGGGACGGGTGACCAAGAGCTCAAGGATGGCGGTGACGACTTCTCCGGCATGTGCTTCATGGCCCTCGAGGGCGAAGTGAGCGACAGCGAGCTGTACTCCGACTCGGACGAGGTATACCCCACTTACGACCAGCTCAATCATGCTTTTCTTAAGCTAGGTGGTTTTCATGCTAGAGCTAGGGCTAGGTGTACTGAGTTAGAGAAGGAAGTAGATAGATTGTCACTAGAGATTATTGCTCTTACATCTGGTCCCTCCTGTGATGAGTGTGAGACATGCTGTGCTCTGTTGGGTGATATGGAGAAATTAAGGACCTCGCATGATAGTTTGTCCTCTGAGCTTGATATTGTTAAGGTGGAGAATGCTAGTCTGCTTGCTGAATTAGAACTGAGTAGGATGACTGTTACCCTACTGACTACTGATGAGACTACTTCTCCCACCTCATGTGAGGTTAAGGACATTGCTGCTAGAGGATTTTATGCCATGCTTCTGGATTTGCCCGAGTCATGTGAAACTTGCAATAATTTAAAGATGAACCTAAAACGGGCAGATCATAAAATTACTGAACTGCAAGCTTCACTACTTGAGCCCATTGCTTCTTGTTTGAACTGTCCTAAATTAACTGCTGAACTTGAATCTGTCTCAAAACAGTTTCAAGAAATGATTGACCATAACAACAAGTTGGCTAAGTATGCGACTAAGGACTCTGTTAGCTCACCATGCAATAGTTGTGAAAAACTAAAACTTGAACTCATTGCATTGGATGAAAAATGTGTGAAGCTAACTAAGGACCTTCTAGAGAAGCAATCATCTGCTTGTGATGTGTGTGCTGGGGTTGGGGAGAAGCCCAAGGGTAAGGTAGAGACGTCTAGCGACGTGAACCAAATTGCTAGCAGTAGGACTGTCCCTTCTGAGGCGGCTGTGCGTGCACATGCCATTCGTTCCTCTGCTGTTGGTTCTTCTTCTACTCCCTTACCTTTTGCTCTCTCTTCTTCCCACTGCTCTTCTTGCATCTCTCTCTTTCGGGAGTGTCAGTATCTTATGAACACTCTTGAGAGGTTTGTTGGACGTAAGAAGAAGCTCAATCTTATTCTAGACCAATCTAAGATCTGCAGATTTAATCAGGGTCTAGGATATGATTTCTATGAGGACATGAGGAAGCATCCACCTGCCGTGCTCAGACTCATAGCGTCAGGTGTGATTGAGACTGAGCCCAGTATTGAGAAAGTTCAATTCAAATTAGCGGGCTTTGTCCAAGGGATTTCTGACAGTAAGGTGGTAACACCTGTTGCTTCGACCTCTCAGAAGGCGAAGTTTCATTGTACCTTCTGTCAAAAGGATGGACACATGATCGAGAGATGCTTCAGGCGCGCCAAGATCGCGCGGAGAGATCGTGTTCGTGATCTTAGGCGTATTCAGGGTCAGCCCCAGACCTTGAGTGCACCTAAGACCAACACGACGCTTAGGGTTGATCACTCTGAGGTGTTCGGGCAGCATCGAGGACTTGGTTTTTCCGGTGTTTCTGATTTTCGTCCTCGATTTACCTCTAGACGTGATATTCGCCGTTCTGAGGGTAGTTCTCATTTCCCCCATCGAGATGGCTATCCGCGGCGTGATCAGCGTGTTGTTGGTGCTCTGACTCGCTCCCTCGTAGCAGTCGGACCCAATAACAGCTTCAGGTCTTCTAGTAGACCTTCTGGCTCTTTGAGCAACAGAGAGCGTAGGGTAGCTAGAGGTCAGTCGTGTGTGGCTACTTCTTCTGCTCGGCGTGTGACTCAGTATTGGGTGCCAAAATCTCTTTTGATTTATCCCAGTACTGAGCCTTTACTCTCTGTTTGACTCAGGTTTGCCGGGCTGAGAAGAGAGAGGCTTGGCTTGTAGATTCCGGTTGTTCTCGTCATATGACCGGAGACTCTCATTGGTTCTCTTCTCTAGCCCGTGCTTGAGGTGATGAGACGATCACCTTTGGAGACGCTTCGTCTAGGCGTGTCATCGCAAAAGCTACAGTGCATGTAAATGATTCATTCATTTTAAGAGATGTTGCCTTAGTGAGTAAGCTGCAGTACAATTTGCTTTCAGTTTCTCAGCTTACCGATGACGGTTTCGAGGTGAGCTTCAAGAAAAATAATTGCAAAATTCTTGATTCTTCGGGGAGTCTGGTTTGCGGGATTTCTCGTTATGGGAGGATCTTTCGTGCTGATTTTGCTGAGTCTTCTGGTGATCATCTCAGGTGTTTAGTTGCTTTTGAGTCCCGTGACCTTACCTTCTGGCATAGGAGACTTGGTCATATTGGATTTGACCATTTGACTCGAATTAGCGGCCACGATCTCATTTGTGGTCTGCCGAAACTCAAGATGGTGAAAGATCTTGTTTGCGCTCCTTACCGGCACGGCAAGATGGTTGCCGCTTCTCATCCTCCGGTCACAGTGACTATGACCGATGCACCAGGACAGCTGCTCCACATGGACACAGTTGGACCAGCTCGAGTGCAGTCAGCAGGAGAGAAGTGGTATGTTCTTGTCGTGGTCGATGACTTCTCGAGATACTCTTGGGTGTTTTTCTTAGCCTCGAAGGATGAGATATTTACACATTTTCGAGGCCTCTTTCGTAGGATTTCTGTTGAGCTCCCGGGTGCCTTACGAGCGATCCGCAGTGATAATGGCACGGAGTTCAAGAATTCCTACTTTAAGAGTTTCTGTGATGAGACAGGTGTAGAGCACCAGTTCTCTTCTCCATACGTCTCTCAGCAAAATGGCGTTGTGGAGAGGAAGAACCGTACCTTGGTCGAGATGGCCAGGGCGATGCTTGATGAGTACTCTACATCGAGGAAGTTTTGGGCTGAGGTGATAGCCACCGCGTGCCATGTTTCAAATCAAGTTTTTCTCAAGGCACACTTGCATCGCACCTCTTATGAGTTGAGATATGGGCGAAAGCCCAGTATATCTCATTTTCGCGTGTTTAGTTGCAAGTATTTTATTCTGAAGTCTGGAAACCTAGATAAGTTCGAGTCACGATCTTGTGATGGGATCTTTCTAGGTTACTCGACTTCTTCGCGGGTTTATAGGGTCTGGAACTGCGAGTCTAGTAAATTGGTAGAAACCTGTGAGGTGACCTTCGATGAGGCCAGTCCAGAGACTAGGCCCGATATCTCAGGTTATATAGAGCAGTCCGAGACCATCTTTGTGGATGATCAGGAGGATGGAGATGAGGGTTGTCTACCTGATCTAGTTCCTCCTCCCCCTGAGGTGCCTGCCTCTACCACCGCACCTCAAGGAGATCAGCCCTTGCCTTCCGCTTCTTCTGGAGCTAGTGGCTCTGTTCCTACCTCGTCAGCTCATGAGGTAGAGGCCACTTCTCCTTCTTCTCATCAAGGACCTCCTCGTAGAGTCCGAGAATATCATCCTTTAGAGCAGATAATTGGAGATCTTTTTGAGCGTGTCACACGCTCAAAATCTAGCACTTCTCTTTTCTGTCTCCATTCTGCTTTCGTTGCCTCTTTCGAGCCCAAGGATGTTGATCATGCTCTCTCTGACGAGTCTTGGGTCAATGCCATGCATGAAGAGTTGGAGAACTTTGAGAGAAATAAGGTCTGGTCGCTTATTGAGCCCCCTCGAGGTCACAATGTTATTGGGACTAAGTGGGTGTTTAAAAATAAGCAGAGTGAGGATGGGGTAGTCATTCGAAACAAGGCTAGACTGGTAGCTCAGGGGTTCTCCCAGGTTGAGGGTCTAGATTTTGAGGAGACCTTTGCCCCTGTTGTTAGACTTGAGGCCATTAGAATCCTGCTTGCTTTCGCAGCTTCTAAGGGTTTCAAGCTTTACCAGATGGATGTCAAGAGTGCCTTCCTCAATGGGTTTATTGAGGAAGAAGTTTATGTTAGACAGCCTCTAGGTTTCGAGAACCCCAAATACCCAAACCATGTCTACAAGCTTTCCAAAGCCTTGTATGGACTTAAGCAGGCCCCTAGAGCTTGGTATGAGAGGCTCAAGTCTTATCTGTTGAGTCATGGATTTGAGATGAGTAAGGTGGACAAGACCTTGTTCATTTGTAGGCATGGCAATAACCTTCTACTTGTCCAGATTTATTTGGATGATATCATCTTTGGTGGCTCGTCTCATACTCTTGTTTCTCAGTTTTCCGATGTTATGAGCTCAGAGTTTGAGATGAGCATGATGGACGAGTCGAGCTTCTTTCTCGGCTTTCAGATCAGGCAGACTCAGGAGGGTACTTTCTTGCATCAGGGCAAGTACACTCGTGACCTCCTGAAACGCTTTGATATGAGTGATGGCAAGCCAGTGTCCACTCCGATGGCTTCTTCAGCTTCACTCGACCCAGATGAGGACGGCGAGCCAGTTGATCAGAAGGAGTATCGTAGCATGATTGGCTCCCTCTTGTACCTCACTGCCTCGAGACCAGACATACACTTCTTCGTGTGTCTGTGTGCTCGATTTCAGGCTTCTCCTCGCGTATCTCACCGTCAGGCGGTGAAGCGCATTCTTCGGTACCTTCAAGCTACCATTGACTATGGTATCTGGTACTCTTCCTCATCCTGTCTTTTCCTCAGAGCCTACTCGGACGCAGACTTTGCTGGCTGTAGGATAGATAGGAAGAGCACATCTTGCACCTGCCAATTCATTGGCACTTCTCTTGTTTCTTGGTCTTCTAGAAAGCAGTCCGGTGTTGCGCAGTCCACCGCAGAGGCCAAGTATGTTGCTACCCATTGATTCTTTGCGACGAGATACTTTGGATGGCTTCGACCCTGCGGGACTTTGGGTTAGTTATAGAAAGTGTTCCACTCTTTTGTGATAACACTTCTGCTATTAACATTGCTAAGAACCCAGTGTAGCACTCTCGGACCAAGCATATTGATATCCGATATCACTTCCTTAGAGACCATGTGGAGAAGAGTGATATAGTTCTTCAGTTTGTGGAGAGTGACCACCAGTTGGCTGACATCTTTACCAAGCCTTTGGATAGCTCTAGGTTTTCAGCCTTGCGGGGAGAGCTTGGGGTGGTTTGTCCTTATGGACTGTAGTGAGGGGGAGCTTTGTGCTTTGCTGCTTTATCTTGTATATTATGCTCTTGCTCCTTTCTATTGCATTGCTTTTGGGTGCATTCGGGTTAGTCCTCCTAGCATAGATTAGAGTGGTTTCTTGTCTAGATGGTCAGACTTCTTCCTCTTATCTTGTGGTTCTAGGATGCTGTTTATTAGTTGTCTCTCTTCTCACTAGGTTGAGCTCACTCACTTCTTATAGGTTCTAGCAAGGGTTGGGCCACCCTTGGGTAGACAGGGAGCGTGTTTGCTCCTTAGTGTGTTAGTTGGGCAGCTGATGGTCCTAGTGTCATATGGGGTAGATGAGAGTCAGTCTGAGCCATAGTATACTCTATATCTTATCTATGCTTTAAGGACTGCCTTTTCTGTTTTCTTTGCCAGCTTCTCATTTTATAGTTTTGGTTCAGGGGGAGTTCATTTGGGAGCTTCTGGAGCTTAATATTGACATAACTCAACTTGAACTAAAAAGTGCTTCACATGTTGAGGGGGAGCTGGATTTCTTGCATTTCATTTCAGCATTCTGCATTGTAATATAACTGCTGGAGCCTTGACTATTATCCTTATTTGACATGTTTACAATGCATTACATCTTGCCATGATTATGCTTAGTGGCTAGATTTATCATTGCTTCATATGTGTCGTCAAGCCTTTGCCATTGATAAGTTAATTAACATTGCACAACTTGAATTAAGACATGTCATGTTAGCTCCTGAGACTAGTCTGTCTTTAGTTATCCTTTTATGATTCATGCCATGTCAAATAGGCTAAGTTGAGTCTTGAATCTTTAATTGAGCTTTAGATTGAGCTATGCTAGTCTCTTGATGAAGCATGAGTTAGTACAACTAATTAAGTAAGCAAAAAGATCTCTTTTATGTGCGAAAGAACTGATCTCACCAATTCTTTCTCATGAGACTGCTTGCCATTGCACTAGGCATGAACTCAGGGGGAGTTTTGGATGACCAAGATCATCTCTTTAAGCTTCTCGCTTGGAATGGTCGCATAAGGCTTGAGATCTAGCACATCACCAAAATTATGAGTTTCAAATGAAAACATGTGAATTGTGCTAAATTTGGTTAATTAACAAAAGAACTAAGTACTTATGCAAATGATTCATTCTTGAACTTATAGCACTCTAAATTGACTCAATTCCAGCTTCTTGGTTCCACTTAGATTATTGACATAGCTTGCATCATCTTTGGATACCTCTAGCTAGACTATACTCTTGAGCGGCTTGTCATGCTAAGAAATTCATCTAATCTTCATATTATTACTTACGTGGCTTGGCTTGATTATACATATCTTGTCATGATATTGATAGCCTTCATATACGCTATGGCTTGGTGTAATACTCAAATAGTCATTTTGGATAATCTTCATGGCTCTAATTGCTTAGCATTGCATAACATTCAACCACACCATGCTATATTCTCTCTTTTGTATCTTGATGATTCTATTGCCAAAAGGGGGAGAATATTGGAGAAAAAGTCCTTTTGGGAGTTTTGGGAGCGTTTGAGGAAAACTTGCTCTTTCTTTTGCTCCTTGTGTCTACATGATCATTAGCATCAATTTCGTCTCTCGGACCATGTATGATTTTCAAACAAACTCAACTTATGCCTTTTCTGTGTTTGTCAATATACTCATCAAGGGGGAGATTGAGAGACCATGTGGAGGTGTCTCCATGTTTGTGATGAGTAATTGACGGTCGGTTTAGTGAGTTTGAATTTGGTCCTAGTATTCTAGGGTTGAGTACCTTTATTTGTGCGAATGTTGAATATACTGTTTCGTGCGGTGCTATGTGATGGTTTGCTTGTCTGTGTGACTGCAGGACTTCGGAGCTAGGTCATGGTGAGGCGAGGTGGACCGGGACTAGGCACAGGAGGTGTCGAGGTCCAGACGGTCAAAGATGCCGAAGATGATCGAGACTGCTAAGGTGGTTGCGAGTCGGGAGACGAGGAACCGGAGCTACATGTGACGAACACGACGGGCGATACGAGTGGACCGGGACTAGACTCAGGGAGGAGTCGAGGTGCAGACGGTCAAGGTATCGGATGCGAAAACTTCCAGGAAAGTGCTTGAGGGCAATTTGGTAATTTGACTCAAGCAAATGAGAGGAGTAGGTGATTTCCCTCCAAAGAATTCTGGTGGCTTGACCTTTGCCAAAAATGGATGAGAGGGTTGGAAGTGTGTAGTATGCCACTTCTTGAATTTCCAAGAGAAGGTGTGGCTTCTCTTTTTGGTCTCATGTGCAGGAGAGAGGAAAATGGTGTGAGTTCTGGTTGTGCTCCTCTCTCGGGTGAGTCCTCTGAAGGAGAGAGCATGTAGTGAGTGAGGGTGTGAGCTTGTACTAGAGAATAGAGCAGAAATCTCGGGAGCCTCTTTGGTTGCTGCGCAAGCCCTCTGGTGTGGGTGTGTGCTTGGATGGTGTGAGAGGGTTTGAGGCTTGTGGTTCTTGCATCTCCCTCCCTCTCTCTCTGGAATTGAGGTTCAGGAAAGTAGAGGAAAAAGGAATCTTCTCTAGATGTAAGAAGAGAGGAGATGTAGAGGGTGAGAAACAGCAAACACAGGGTGTATGTGTTCTTGTTGCTCTTTGGTCATTTCCTTTTGCAATTTGAGTTGTATGATCTCAATTTGTGAGGATAAGATGAACTGGATGTATGCTTTACCTTGTAATCATTCATCGTTCATTATCCAGTGAGAAATTCTGAGTTTGTGCTAAAATGATTTCCCTGCTTCTTTATTCTCTGTGCAAGTTTCAGATTTAAGCTCAAATCTTGAATTCTTGATCTCTTGTTGAAATCTTTTGTTCCCTGAGGACATGGGGTTATTTAGCTTATAGTTCAGATCATTTGCCCCAAAATCCTCCAGCTATCAATTGCCAATTTCTCAGTTTTTCAAGTAGTTGAAGTACTGCAGCCCTGTGTCTCTGTTCTGCTAATTTCAGGCGGTGTGTTATTTATCGTCCATTTGGCCATGAAGGAGTTGATTGCTCTGCAGGCTTGTGCTGCTGTTTGGACGTGTCTCTGAAAGTATTGCTTAGGCCAGCAACAGCACACGGTGCCTCCAGTTGGTTGCAGTGTCTTAACCCTTGCCGAACTGCATTTTTCTGCTGTGATGTTGGGCAGTACAAGCAGCCGAACAGCAGTAGCTTGTTGTCCTTGATTTTCTTTCGGCTCTGCAGTATCCCTATTCTTTTTGGTTGAGTTAGCAGCAGCAAAAATCCAGTTTTGTTCGGCTAGCAACAGGAACTACAGACGGCTGCAATATGAAGTATTTACTGTGCAGTGACAACTTCAGTCTGTTTCTATTCGGCTAGTTAAGCAGCAGATTTAGTCTTTGTGGCTCCCCTGGTGTTCTGAATTTCAGGTTGCAGTCCCTGCTCTGTTTATTGCCGCCGATCTTCGGTCTGCAGTCCTCTAATCCCTGCCGATCAGGCTTTTATGCCTACAGTTCTTAGCTAGCCAAGTTGGTGCAGTACCCTTGCTGTTTTCATTTGGTTTCTGCAGATTTCAGTTTTCGGTGTCCCCTGAAATCTAGTTGTTTTGGCCAGCAGGAGTTTTCGGCTAACTGTTTTGGTCCTTGCCACCTGCCATCTTTGGGAGCAATATTCTCTCCATTTTTCTCCTCTTAACTACAGCCAATCTACTATGTAATGCTTGCTGCGTGTGTGTGCCAGGGAGCTGCATATACTAGTATTATTCGGTCTGGCTGGGTAATAAAAGAAAAAAAAGCAGTCTGCGTGTGTGTGTCATTGGGGTGAAGTAGCACTAGAGTTCTTGTTTTTGGATTGGTGAGCACAGAGGGCCCGAGTTGGTTAAAGGCAGCATCCATATTTTCTTGGGGTGTGAGTGTATGACAGTAAGCTGCAGCATGTTGGGGTGATATGGAATTCTTCTGAACTACATTTGGCCTGGCTTCAGTTTGTCAGTGAGCTTTTGTTTTTGGGTCAAGGCTAGTATACGTAGTTAGTCGGCAAGTTTTTCTTGGGGCATCTAGTTTCTTTAGTTCACGGCAAAACTTAAATCCTTTCGGTCAAATCAGCAAAAATGTTTTCAATCCTACCAATAAGCGTGAATTCTACTTCATAGTTTCCATAGCTATCGGAGAGGAAAATCGAGTGGATATTTGGGGCGAATTTTTAAAAGGCACCATTCACCCCCCTCTGTTGCCATTTCCGATCCTACACTCACACACATGGTTTATCCATCCTAATCCTGCCTCCGCGGTCGCAGCTACGCGCAGGGTCTATTCCCTGGCCGTATACGGTCCGAGGAACGCGCCCACTGCGTGCTCTATGGCCTCCAGGCGAATACCTGTGGGCAGCAAAGGGGCGAGATTTAAAGCGAAAGGCCTCACGAACAGTAGGGGAACATTACCGCTCCACCAGAACTTACGTGGATCGGAGGGTCTTGGCAGCGAAGACATGGACGGGCGGACGTTGCCGCGACGAAGTGCCCCAGGCGTGACACGCCAATCAGCAGCAAGCGGCGCTACGCCATACATGATGAACTCCTCGGCGAGGTCGCGCATGTTGAAGTGGGTAGTGATCCCCACAAGCCTCCGCGCCCTTCGCTGGTCCTCACCATCTATCGGCGTGCCAGGCGTGCTGTTGAACTCCATTGGCCTCCCAGAGCACTCGAGACTGCTACTCTCGCCACACGGTGATAAAACCACCGTCTCATCCACTCTGGCTCCCACTCCGCCCGAGTCAAATCCGCAGGGAAGATCTTCCCGCACTGAGACCAAAGGGCGAAGTTGACGCTGCCGAAGTTGGTGAACGTCCCGTCTCTCCGCTCCGGTGGCTGACACACTGCGTCATGGAGGAATGCGAACAGTGGAGCGCTGGGCCAGCAGGCTTCTGTACGCAATGCCCAGGTATACACGGCAAGCCGGGCTATCGCCTTCAGACTCATCTGTGCCAGCTCAAGCTCGAAGGTCCGTAGGACGTCCCCGACAATCATGGCGGCAGGGATGCGCAGCCCGGCTTCGAAATAGGTGACGAAGATGATCGCCTCTGATTTCTCGGGGTGCGGTTCGGTCTCGTCGCTCGCGGGCAGTCGCACCTCTCGACGGTCCGATAGCTTCCCTTTGCGCAGTAGATCGCGGATCGTCTCCTCCGTCGCGAGGGTTGGGCCCAAGACACGGCAGCACAGACCTCCTACCTTCTCCGTCGCCGACCACCATTTGTCCATCAGCGTGGAGTCGCGCCCCTCGAGGATGTATTCCACCTCGAGTGGCGCCGACCGCCGGGAGAGGGCGCTGCTGCTGGCGCTCCGAGCACGTTCTTCGCCGTGAGCCATCGTTTCCCGCAAGCTCCACGACAACGGGCACACCGAGGCGGCAATGAAGGCAGGAGAACGGGCCATAGCGAAAGAGACCAGAAGGTGTGAGAAGAGCCTAGGCGTGGTACCACCGGGGTACTTAAAGCCCCCGCATCTCCCGCACCACTGGTAAAGGTAACCAACGGGAGACAAACCGCTCACCTCCCCACGAGGGAGGCTGAAACGGCGCAACCGTCCACGCGTAAGTGGCCTGTCAGAGCACGACGCGCCAATCGTGTTCCGCCATGTGTCCGCTCCCTCGGGAGTGAAGGCGATTCGCGCGGCGTGCCGTATCCCATCACCGTACGATAGCTTGACTCTTGAGGCCATCGCCGCAGTAACGACGGTCCACCAACCGATCAATCTTGACAATTACTTCGGCGGGGTCTCCGCCTCCGCAGGGCAACCTCGGCTCCACTTTTGGCTCCGTCCTCATGAAGAAACTTCGCCACGCACCCACACGCTGGTGCCGTAGGCCCGAAGACGCCCCCACACTTTGATGGCTTGGGGCAATCCCGCCACTGCTATGGCCTACACTCCGGCGGTCCAATTCGACCTCCGGCGCACCCTTGTGTGCCAGGGATGGTTTCGCATCCCGCCCCTAATACGTCTAACATCTTTTTCATGGCTAACAGTTTGCAAGTACCGCCTGCGGAATAGTTCAGCCGATGGAAGCCTAACCGATGGTGGGAGTCCACGTCGATCGACGCCCAGGCAACCAGTGCAAGGTCAGGCGCTGCGAGTCGCGCCGCCATTGTAACTATGCTTCGGACAGACTCCGCTGACAATAGTGACGCTGCGAGGGACGTGTCCAAGCTTGAAGGCCACCTTGACGGCCAGCCCGACGCCCCGTCCTCGGCACGAAGCAGAGTTCAACTGGCCGAAGTCTAATATTCCACTTCACTCGCGCGTGGGAGGTGCGGCCAGCGATCGCTGTCAAAGTTTTGATCATGCACTCAAAAATAGGCCTCCTTCAGTTCATCAATGTCTGCTGATTGCCCTAGTTAGCGATACTCTGGCTGCACATACATAAACTGAGGAAGGCCTATTTCCTAGACCAAGATCATCTCAGCCGTACCCGGCGACGTGCCAACGCAACACGCGGGAGCACCGAGCGACTAAGCCACCGGCAGCACTGGGGAAGGATGATGCTCCAGCACCGTCCATAAATATATAGCCGTTTCCCCCATGGGGAAGCGCAACCGGCGGGAGTGGAGGTGACGCGGTCGCCCAAGCGCGCACGACACCTCGATCTTGTGTCTGCATGCCTCTGCATCGACGCACGATTTCGCCTGCGACTCCGTTTTCGGCCCCTAGCTCCGAGTCCGCGGAACGCGAAGTCACTCGCGCCCAATATCACACAACCTCACGGACCGCGGGGACGGAGGGGGCCAAAGGGCTCGACAACATGGCTTCGACCCGTGAAGCCCTTCACCATGAGAGGCTCCTGTTGTAGGGGAGGCCCCCACCTAACCTTGGTAGGCCTGTCAAAGAGGTTGTAAAGCATAGAGTGAACATGTGTAATGACACAGTTACCCTTGGAGGATGTTTGGATGTAAGGGTATGATTGTAAAGACACTCCCTGCGAAGACATATACATACGTAATGCTAGCCATGGGGAAGGGAGAGAGGACAACATTGTTCACCTAACTCCCCACTACCATACTCTCTTTCTGTTTGGTCTGTAGCCACAACATATGTACATTCGCTTTGTCTCAAAATTCAGGCCTAAAACTTCCGCTGTAGATTTTACTTCGAATGTTCAGTTGGCATAAAACTGTGCTTTCAGAAACTTGTTTGCTCTATCAGATAGATGTAACATCCCAAAATTTTGTTCCTTTATTTATAATCAAATCTAGAATTTATTGGATTTTCTGGAGTTATGTTAAAGTCCTGATTTGAGAAAAATTATAAACTTTAAATTATAAAAGTCAAAAATGAATTTAGTGCATTACTGAAAGTTAAAACAAATGTATTTCAGCTTCCTAAAGTCAAACAGGAGATTATATTAATTTTTTTTCAGATTTTAGAAAGAATTAAAACCTTCCCTTTTAAAATCAAATTGTACCTTTGCAAATTATACTTGTTAAAATGAGTGGGAAATATTTTATTTAAGTCTAGAATAGCTCCAGATAATTCTCTGAATTTTTCTGGATTTTTCAAAATTTATTTGGTATTTTTCTGAGTTTTCTAAAGCTTAATAGTATTTCTGGAAAATCAAAAAGAAAGAAAATCCCAAAAACCCCTCCCGCCGCCAGTGTCAAGCATCGGCGCCCTCCGCCCGCGGATTCCCCTCGGCCGTCCGATCACACTTAAACCTCATCCCGCCTTCCTCTCTCGCGTGCGACGCGTGTCGTGCATCGGACCGTCCACTTCGCGCGGATTTAATCCGCCGCCGCACCAACTTACCGCTTCACCGCCCCTCTCGCTCCTGCCACCACGTGGTTTGATCGGGCCGCTTCGCCGTTGTCGGATTACATCCCGCCCGTCCGCGATCACTTAATCCTCGCCAAGACCCAGCCCAGATGTTTCCCCATTGCCGATTGAATCGTGGCCTTCCTCCCACTTACCGGTTCGCTCGGATCCAACGACCGCCGCCTCCCTTTGCCACCTGCCGCTCATCCGACCATCGCCCCGCCCTTTCCGTTTTTCTTCTCGCCGGGTGCGGGCTCCCACCTGCCGCCCTTCGCCCCGCCCCTTTCTTTCTTCCTCGCGCGATCGCCGCGCTGCCGCCATTGATTGAAAATCGAAGCTTTGAAAGCTTTGATTTCCTGCCAATTCATTCCCACATCACCGCAGATTCAAATTAACCCTCCCCGATCCGCAGCGCATAAAGTCCCCAATTACGCCCCTTCACGGCGCATTCATCCTCCCCGCCGCTTTCAAACCGGCGGTCGTGGCGCGTCCGTTACCCCTCCCGCCTATAAAACCCGCACCCGAGGTTCCTCTACCCACACCGCCACCCTCGTGCCTCCAATTCGTGAAATTGAGCTTCCGAGCCCCTCGCGCTTGTTTCTCCCGCCGCCACCAAAGAACTCCGGCGAGCAATCGCCACCGCCTCGAGCTTCCCGCCTCGCGGTGCCTCCCGACCTGGCCGGTGCCCAGCGATCCTCGCAACCACTTCCCGAGCCGCTGCGTCACGAGCTACTCCGCCGCCGTGAACCTCTCCTCCGCCGCCCTTCTCCGCCGATCTTCCGCTCCGGCCATCCCCGAGCGCCGCAGGGTATCCGAGTGCTCCCGCGTCCCCTCTTCATTTTGGTACCACCGCCGCCGCCACACGGAGCGCCGCGACCATCGGTCCTCGTGCGCCACCGCCGCCCGCCGCCCGTCACCGCCGGTTGAGGTGGCAGCAGGCGTGGCCGCCAGCTGGGCGCCAAGCCAGCGCCACCCGAGCGCCCCCGCGCCACCTCGCGCGCGTGCCGCCACATCGGCACGTTGCCGTGACGTGGCAGCCACGTAGCGACCACGTGGTGCCAAGTGGTAGCCACGTGGTAGCCACGCCAGCGCCACCTCGCCCCTAAGCGCCCGTCTGCCACCTCACCCCTCCCTCGGGTCTGTGGACTCGGTCCACAACACCCGGGCCCCACCTGTCAGCCTTTGCCCGATTAAATTAACCCTAGGGCTGACGTCATAATCTATATTTTCCTTTAGAAAAATAATTCGTGCTGACGTCATAAATCCTTTTTGGTTTAAAAATAAATCCAGAAAATACCCTTTTTCTTTTATTTTGAATTCAAACTTTGGAAGGCTATAACTTTTGCATTTAAACTCCAAATTGACCCATTCAAATTTCTAAATTTTTCTAAAATCATGATCTATCCATTTCTGGAATAATTTTGAAATTTATTTAAATTTTATTTGAATATATTTTGTAATTCCAAGGTTTAAATTTAAATTAAAACTTCCAACTTCTTTTAAAAGCCTCAATTCCTTTTTAAAAATTGTTGACCCACATCCAAAATTCAAAATTCTGTCTCCCAGTTTATTTTATAATTTTTGGAAGTTATTTGGATTTCATTTGAATTTTTGTTTTGAATTTGCTTTGAATTGATTCTTTCGTTAGATATTGACGATTCCGGAGAGTTTGAATTGATTTAATCGCAGCAGACTTCGATGAAGGCAAGTTGCACCTTTGACCATATTGGACCCAGTATTTTAATATATTTATGTTGTTTTATCAGATATGCATGCGTATTTCTACTCAAATTAATTTAAAATCCAGTTTAAATGTTAGATATACCCATAATCCTTTGATTATAGCCCATTTGAAATTCTAATTCACACACCTTGTCACCCTAGCTGAAAACTAGTTAATACCATAATATTGACTAGGAATTTTGGTAGAAATGCTTAGCCTGGCTTAGTATAACTGTAGGTGGGATAAACCTTTCACATGAAATGTCAGTTTGAAAATGAGACTTGACTTCGCAGAGTCAAGGGTGGTTTTACGGAAATTATTTAAAAATGAAAATAGAAAACATGTTTTGGACTTAGGCTAATGGTTAGGTGGTGGGTGCCAGATGCCTCGTGTTTGGTGACACTGTTGATTATCGTGCACGGGGTATGTGGTTGAGTCTAAATCAACTTAAGGACCGTTTACGTGAATCATTTTACGGTCACTTCAGACTACCACAAGTCCGGTATGGGACGAACCTGGCTAAGTAATTTGTGAAGTTCCAACTATAGTCTCGCTATAGGCTGAATGTGAGCGCGGCGTAGGCTGTGGGAAGTCTCACATGGCACCAGAGGGGGCTCCAACTCGTGGATTCGAGTTGTGGTGAAACCTTAGTGGCGACGTGATTATGTTGGCTATGAATCATTGGAACAGCCTTGTCATGAACTCTCCGCCGCACACCTAAGGCAGTGTGTTGATCGCGTGGCTCAAGTGAGAGGGAATGTCTTGTGGGTAAAGCTGTACACCTCTGCAGAGTAACAAACTATCTAGATAGCCGTGTCCACGGTTATGGACATGCTGAGTAGAGTCTTCATAGATTAGACTTGAACTTTCATAAAACTTGGTTTTGGCAAAACAAACGTTGGATTTGGTAATGGTCCGGGTGGATTCCCGTGGATAGGTTAGTGTGGGTTGGAGCCTACACTAACGGTATTACTTGTTAAAAACAATGTTTCATATACTGTATTAAAATTCAGCTTTTCGTATTTATGTTATTGTATTTAAATTCAAGTATTGCTTTCCGCACATTACCCTATTAAGCTTTCCCTTGAAATCCCTTATGCATGCATCAACTCTGTTATATTTCCTGGTGTAACTTGCGTAAGCATTTGCTTGCTTACCTTGGGAGTACTTCTGTACTCACCTTGCTAAATCTGTTGCTAGACTTCGTGGGCGACTACGACGGTGAGGACTACTTCAGCGAGTAGGATGCGTCTTACGCCATTCGCTGTGGAGGTCGGATGGGTCAGGCCGCCACCTTTACTTTCTTTCCGCTGTTTTTGTTTATTTTGTTGGCCTTGTGCCTTATTGTAAGACTTGGCCTTAAGGCCGTATTTTCGTTTAATAATATCTCGTGGTTATTTTTGCATGATATACATTGCTGTTAAACCTGTGTGCACTAGCTTTTCCTGGGATAGTGCGATTTACACAGAGGGGCTCGGAGTTGTTGTTCCGGGTCCCGACAGAAATGGTATCAGAGCAACAATGACTCTAAGACGTGACCTTAGTTAGAGACCAACGTTAAGGATATATTTTAATAAGAAATGCCCCTTTTAAATTATCTCTTCCTTTTCTCAATCTCTTTACCAAAAGCGATTACTAACTCCTCTCCCCTTCCAAATTTTTAGATGGAGCAACCCACCCGCGTCTCCCATGGAACCTTTGCCGACTCTTCGCCGATGATCCGCATAACCTCATGCAAGAGCTCAACTTCCGCCTGCACTCTCTACCAAGGGTATGTTGGCATGTATGGAGACGAGGAACGCTGGAGGGTAGAAGTGAAAATCTTCAAAGATTTCGGAGCACACGGAGCCATTTACGTGTTCGACGCACCCCTACCTCGAGCCACCTTCTTCGACGGAGTACAGGATGCAGCCTGAGAGCCCATTT
This sequence comes from Melocanna baccifera, assembly GCA_036346265.1. Classification (NCBI taxonomy): domain Eukaryota; kingdom Viridiplantae; phylum Streptophyta; class Magnoliopsida; order Poales; family Poaceae; genus Melocanna; species Melocanna baccifera. The sequence continues at coordinate 20,707,372 of CM070681.1, forward strand.
GCCAACTGAGGAACATCTACGCTCGAGACTTACTGCGCATCGATTTTCGCATTTCCCCATGAAGGCTCCTCTGGGCTGCCAAACTTCTCGCCTACAGAGTATGAGAGCAACCCCGCCTCGCACGATCGGTGGAGTTCACCAAGTCCATGGATCACATGTATCAGACCACCCTGGACGAGCTGCACACAGCACAGCAGAAGCTCCGCGCACGCGAAGAAGAACTTGCCGAGCTCCGTGCAGAAGATGCAGGTTCCACTGATTTCGGGCCTTTTCCGAGGAGACTCGAGCGCAGCGCTAGTGCGTAGACAACCCCGAGTCTTAGAACGCTATCCGTGAGTCAGAGACCTTGTAAACAGCCACGAGACTATTATAATAAAATAAAAAGTTTTGTTTGGCTCTTATTCGTGTTTTCCTTGCTCTTGTGTGTTGTTTTGGTGGGATTGTTACTAGAACCTTTCCTTTAGTTCTCTCTCTAAATCTGAAAGTCTCAATAGATGGTGAACACAAGAAGAAACTCCAAAGATGGACAACGCCAACCCCAGAGCACAAGGAAGCCACCACCCGATTCCACCACCTCGCCAATGCAGACCAGATTGGGCACAATTGATGGCCAATCAAAACCAGCTTGATCCAGCTATTAGCCCGCATTTATCAACAACCCTCGTGCTCATATCAACCTCGCTCAAGTACCTCCAAATCGCCTTCGAATTCCCGAGGATCAAGCCACCCACCTTCGCCAGCATCTTTCAACCGATGGACGCCGACGATGGCTCAGGTCGATTGGCAAGAAGCTGGACATTCTACAGTGCACTGATCGGGAGCGAGTCCTGTTCGCCTCCCATCAGCTGAACGGGCCCGCATCTCAATGGTGGGATACCTTCACCGCTTCGCACGCCAACCCGCAGACGATGACGTGGAACGAGTTCGAGCAAAGCTTTCGCAAAGCTCACATCCCCACCGGCACCATGGCCTTGAAGAAGAAGGAGTTCAGATCTTTGCGCCAAGGGAGTCGTACTGTCAACGAGTACGTACAAAAGTTCAACCAACTGGCCCGCTATGCGCCAGAGGATGTGGCTTCCGATGAAGCCAAGCAAGAAAGGTTCATGGAGGGCCTGACTGACAACATATCAGTACAACTGATATCGGGTGACTATACTGACTTCCACCAGCTAGTCAGTAAGGCCATCCGCCAGGAGGGCAAACACATGGAAATGGAGACTCGGAAGAAAAGGATGGCGGACCAGAGAAACAACTCTGGAAGTTCTTTCAAGAATCGCAGTACTCCTCCGCACTCAAACAAGTTCGCACTTAAGGTAGCAACTTCAGAACCACCCAGCGAGTTCAAGTCCTCAACCAGCCGCCCGCCGTTTCAGGCCAACCGCCAGTAGTTCCCAAGCAACCGCACCCCAGCAACCGGTGGCCAGACACAGAAAAGTAGTCCGCCGTCTGACGGATTGACCTGCTACCATTGCAAGGAACCTGGGCACTTTGCCAAGGCGTGCCCCAAGAAGATTCAAGCAGCAGCAACTTCAGGAGCCTCTGGAAGTCAGAACCAGGGCCAGCAGAAGCCGCAGACCTTTATCAAGGGGCGAGTGAACCACGTGAGAGCGGAAGAGGCCCAGGCTGCACCGGATGTCGTGCTGGGTATGTTTCTTGTCAATTCAATACCCGCATCAGTTCTTTTCGATTCCGGAGCATCACATTCATTTGTGTCGAAAACTTTTGTGGATAAACATGGGTTGGGCATGGTAGCTCTTAGTAACCCCATGATAATTCACTCCCCGGGAGCAGAAATGAGATCAGGGACCTTGTGCCCGAAAGTAGAACTGCTCATAGATGGAACCCGATTCCTAGCCGACCTTTTGGTCTTGGAATCGCAAGGATTAGATGTCATTCTCGGAATGAATTGGTTAGCCAAGAACCAAGGTCAGATCGATTGTGCTACCAGATCCATCACCCTCACCAATGACCAGGGCATAGAAGTGATCTTCTCTCCTCAAATCCCAAAGGCAGAAGAATGTGCCCTTTTCCACCTTCAAGTCTTGGAGGAAGTGCCGATCGTACGGGAATACCCAGATGTTTTTCCCGAGGAACTGCCAGGGATGCCACCGGATAGGGAGATCGAGTTTGTGATTGACCTAGTCCCAGGCACCGCCCGATTTCCAAAAGACCATATCGATGCCCGCTAACGAGTTAGCGTAATGAAGAATCAACTCAAGGAATTAGAAGAAAAGGGTATATCCGACCCGGCCATTACCTTGAGAGCACCCGCCCTGCTCGCCAAGAAAAAGGACGAGTTTGAGGTTATGTGTGGACTACAGAGCACTCAATGACGTAACCATCAAGAATAAATATCCTCCCCGTGATCGATGACCTGCTCGATCGCTTGAAAGGAGCCAGTATCTTCTCCAAGATTGATCTCGCGATCGATACCATCACCGAAGATCCGTGAAGAAGACATTCCCAAGACCGCCTTCTCCACCGATATGGACATTATGAGTTCACGGTCATGTCATTTGACCGACCAATGCACCAAATTACTTCATGAGCATGATGAACAAAGTGTTCATGAAATACTTGGATAAGTTCGTAGTAATCTTCATCAACGACATCCTCATCTACTCCAAGAATGAAGAAGAGCACGAGCAAAGACCTCAGATCACCCCGAAAAGCTTAGAGAGCATCGCTTTTCGCCAAATTCGATAAGTGTGAATTCGCTAAAAGAGGTTGCCTTCCTGACATATCATAACACCAAGGAATCGCAGAGACCCTTCCAAGGTAGAAGCAGTAATGGAGTGGAAACCACCAAAGTCCGTAACAGAAGTTAGGAGCTTTCTTGGACTTGCGGGTTATTACCGTCGGTTCATAGCAGGGTTCTCCGAGACAGCCAAGCCGATGACCCAGCTGCTGAAAAAGGAAAAGAAGTTCGAATGGACGAAAGCTTGTGAGCAGAGTTTTCAGACCCTTAAGAAGAGACTAGTCTCAGCACCCGTGCTTGTCTTGCCGGACGTGCATAAAGGCTTCGAGGTTTTCTGTGACGCCTCTCGCCTAGGCTTAGGCTGTGTTCTGATGCAAGAAGGCAAAGTGGTAGCCTATGCATCACGCCAACTCAAGCCTCATGAGTGCAATTATCCTACTCATGACTTAGAGTTAGCCGCAGTAGTGCACGCCTTAAAAATCTGGCGCCACTATCTTATTGGTAACCGTTGTGAAGTATACACGGACCATAAGAGTTTGAAGTATATCTTCACCTGTGCGTAACTCAACCCGAGGCAACGAAGATGGTTGGAGTTGATAGCGACTACGACATCGGTATACATTACCACCCCTAAAAGCGAATGTGGTAGCCGATGCCTTAAGCAAAAATCTTATGCAAACATGGTGATATCTCAAGAGGACCGCACCCGACTTCGTGAGGAGTCGCCTGCCTAAGTCTAAACCCAATGGGACCAAGCACTCGCCACATCGAAATACAACCTGGCTTGCCTGAACAAATTAAGGAAGCTTAGATTGTGGACGAGGATATTCAAGAAATCAAGAAGAATATGAGAAGAGGCAAAGCACCAGGATTCAGCGAAGATGAGCATGGCACGGTTTGGTTCGAGAACCGCATTCAGGTGCCGAATAATCAGAAATCAAAACCCGATTCTCGAAAGAGGCTCATGATACCCCATACTCAATCCACCCAGTCGTACTCAAGATGTACCAGATCCGAGGGAAAGATATTGGTGGGTTAGTATGAAAAGGAAATCGCAGAGTTCATTGAAGCTCGCGACACTGCCAACGAGTCAAAGCCGAACATCAAAGGCCGTGAGGACTCTTGCAACCATTGCCGATTCCGAATGGAAGTGGGAAGAAATCGTATGGATTTCATAACCGACTCCCAAGGACGCAATCGGGTTATGATTCGATCCGGGTAATCATAGACCGATTGACTAAAGTGGCTCACTTCATACCGCCAAGACCACTTATTCAGGAGCAAGTTGGCCGAGCCAGACATGTCCCGAATTGTGTGCCCGTATGGCGCACCCAAGAAGATAGTGTCGATCGAGGTAGTCGGGCTTTACTTCGATTTTGGCAAAGGTCGCATGAAGAATTGGGTAGTAAGCTCGCCGCATCGCTTACCATCCCCGCATGCACGGTCAAACGTAAAGAGTTAATCGATACTCGAGGATATGCTAAGGGCTTGTACGCTAGATTTCGGGAACAGCTTGGGACCGCTCATCGCCATATGCGGAATTCTCGCATAATAACAAATACCAAGCCGTCGCAGATGGCACCCTTCAAGCCTTGTATGGTCGAAAGTGCAGACCCCCTTGCTTTGGGATCAGCAAGGTGAACCCCAAGAAGCTAGACTAAACTCCGCCGCAAGACGCAGAAGATCAAGTGAAGAAGATCGAGATGCACTAAAGATAGCCCGCCTCGATAAAGAGCTACACGGATAACCGCTGCCGAGACTCGATCTTCGAGGTCGGGCGACTCACGCCTATCTTAGAGTATCCCCACGCAGAGGTGTGAAAAGGTTTCAAGTTAGAGGGAAGCTAGCACCACGATATGTGGGCCCTTTCAAGATTCTCGACCAAGAGGTGCAATGATATCGCTTAGACTTGCCGCCAAGCATGTCAAGGGTGCACGATGTCTTTCATGTCTCACGCTTAAAGAAGTGCCTCCGAGTACCCACAGAGCAAGCCGTGACCGAAACCTTGGACCTCCGTGATGACCTCACCTATCGAGCAACCAATCAAGATTCTCGAGACAGCAGAACGCCGCACTGCAGGAAGACCATCGATTCTGCAAAGTTCAGTGGAGCAACCACACCGAGGACGGCCAGCCACCGGGAGCGAGAAGAAGATTTAAAGACCAGCCATCCCCATCTCTTTTGCTAGCCAGTGCAAATCTCAAGGGCGAGATTTCCTTTAAGGGGGGTAGGTTTGTAACATCCCAAAATTTTGTTCCTTTATTGAAAATCAAATCTAGAATTTATTGGATTTTCTGGAGTTATGTTAAAGTCCTGATTTGAGAAAATTATAAACTTTAAATTATAAAAGTCAAAAATGAATTTAGTGCATTATCAAAGTTAAAACAAATGTATTTCAATTTTCCTAAAGTCAAACAGAGATTACATTAATTTTTTTCAGATTTTAGAAAGAATTAAAACCTTCCCTTTTAAAATCAAATTGTACCTTTGCAAATTATACTTGTTAAAATGAGTGGAAAATATTTTATTTAAGTCTAGAATAGCTCCAGATAATTCTCTGAATTTTTCTGGATTTTTCAAAATTTATTTGGTATTTTTCTGAATTTTCTAAAGCTTAATAGTATTTCTCGAAAATCAAAAGAAAGAAAATCCCAAAACCCCTCCCGCCGCCAGTGTCAAGCATCGGCGTCCCTCCGCCCGCCGATTCCCTCACCGTCCGATCACACTTAAACCTCATCCCGCCTTCCTCTCTCCGCGCGACGCGTGTCGTGCATCGGACCGCCCACTCCAGCGCCGGATTTAATCTCGCCGCCGCACCAACTTACCGCTTCACCGCTCCCTCCGCCCTGCCGCCACGTGGTTTGATCGGGCCGTCGCCGTTGTCGGATTACATCCCGCCCGCCCGCAGCTACTTAATCCTCGCCAAGACCCGCCCGCCCAGATGTTTCATTGACGGATTGAATCGTGGCCTTCCTCCCACTTACCGGTTCGCCGATCCAACGACCGCCGCCTCCCCTTTGCCACATGCCGCTCATCCGACCATCGCCCCGCCCTTTCCGCTTTTCTTCTTCGCCGACGCAGGCCCCACCGCCGCCCTTCGCCCCCACCCCTTTCCTTTCTTCCTCGCGCGATCGCCGCCGCCGCCATTGATTGAAAACCGCTTTGAAAGCTTCGTTTCGCCAATTCATTCCCCACATCACCGCAGATTCAAATTAACCTCTCCCGATCCGCTGCGCATAAAGTCCCCAATTACGCCCCCTTCACCGGCGCATTCATCCTCCCGCCGCTTCAAAACCGGCGGTCGTGGCGCGTTACCCCTCCCCGCCTATAAAACCCGCACCCGAGGTTCCTCTACCCACACCGCCACCCTCGTGCCTCCACCGCGAAATTGAGCTTCGAGCCCCCGCGCTTGTTTCTCCCCGCCGCCACCAAGAACTCCGGCGAGCAATCGCCGCCGAGCTTCCGCCTCGCCGGTGCCTCTCGACCTTGCCGGGTGCCAGCGATCCTCGGCAACCACTTCCCGAGCCGCCGCGCCACCGAGCTACTCCGCCGCCGTGAACCCTCCTCGACCGCCGCCTTCTCCGCCGATCTTCCGCTCCGGCCATCCCCGAAGGCCGCAGAAGGTACCCGAGTGCTCCGCGCCCTCTTCATTTTGGTACCACCGCCGCCGCCGCCACCGAGCGCCGACGACCATCGGTCCCGGCGCCACCGCCGCCGCCCGCCCGCCGCCCACGGGTTGAGGTGGCAGCAGCGTGGCCGCCACCGGGCGCCACGCCGCCGCCACCGAGCGCCCGCGCCACCTCGCGCGCGCCGCCACGCTGGCACATTGCCATGACGCGGCAGCCACGTAGTGACCACGCGGCGCCACGCCGCCGCCACTCGCCCGAGCGCCGCTCGCCACTCACCTCTCCCCGGTCCGTGGACTCGGTCCACAACACCTGTGCCCCACCGCCTCCGCCGATTAAATTAACCCTAGGGCTGACGTCATAATCTATATTTTCCTTTAGAAAAATAATTCGTGCTGACGTCATAAATCCTTTTTGGTTTAAAAATAAATCCAGAAAATACCCTTTTTCTTTTATTTTGAATTCAAACTTTGGAAGGCTATAACTTTTGCATTTAAACTCCAAATTGACCCATTCAAATTTCTAAATTTTTCTAAAATCATGATCTATCCATTTCTGGAATAATTTTGAAATTTTGAAATTTATTTAAATTTTATTTGAATATATTTTGTAATTCCAAGTTTTAAATTTAAATTAAAACTTTCAACTTCTTTTAAAAGCCTCAATTCCTTTTTAAAAATTGTTGACCCACATCCAAAATTTAAAATTCTGTCTCCGAGTTTATTTTATAATTTTTGGAAGTTATTTGGATTTCATTTGAATTTTTGTTTTGAGTTTGCTTTGAATTGATTCTTTCGTAGATATTGACGATTCCGAGAGTTTGAATTTGACGAATCGCAGCAGATTTCGATCAAGGCAAGTTGCACCTTGACCATATTGACCCAGTATTTTAATATATTTATGTTGTTTTATCAGATATGCATGCGTATTTCTACTCAAATTAATTTAAAATCCAGCTTAAATGTTAGATATACCCATAATCCTTTGATTATAGCCCATTTGAAATTCTAATTCATACACCTTTCACCCTAGTCTGAAAACTAGTTAATACCATAATATTGACTAGAATTTTGGTAGAAATGCTTAGCCCGCTTAGTATAATCAGTAGGTGGGATAAACCTTCACATGAAATGTCGCTTGAAAATGAGACTTGACTTCGGAGAGTCAAGGGTGGTTTTACGAAATTATTTAAAAATGAAAATAGAAAACATGTTTTGGACTTAGGCTAATGGTTAGGTGGTAGGTGCCTGTATGCCTCGTGTTTGGTGACACCGTTGATTATCGCACGGGTATGTGGTTGAGCCTAAATCAACTTAGGATCGCTTGCGAATCATTTTACGGTCACTGCACTACCACAAGTCCGGTATGAGACGGACTGCTAAGTAATTTGTGAAGTTCCAACTATAGTCTCGCTATAGGTTTGAATGTGAGCCGCGTAGGTGTGGGAAGTCTCACATGGCACCGAGGGGGCTCCAACTCGTGGATTCGAGTTGTGGTGAAACCATAGTGGCGCGTGATTATGTTGGCTATGAATCATCGAACAGCCTTGTCATGAACTTCCGCCGCACACCTAAGGCAAGGTGTTGATCGCGTGGCTCAAGTGAGAGGAATGTCTTGTGGGTAAAGCCGCACACCTCTGCAGAGTAACAAACTATCTAGATAGCCGTGTCCACGGTCATGGACATGCCGAGTAGAGTCTTCACGCATTAGACTTGAACTTTCATAAAACTTGGTTTGGCAAAACAAACGCTGATTTGGTAATGGTCCGTGGATTCCGTAGATAGTTAGTGTGGGTTGGAGCCACACTAACGGTATTACTTGTTAAAAACAATGTTTCATATATCGTATTAAAATTCAGCTTTTAGCATTTACGTTATTGTATTTAAATTCAAGTATTGCTTTCACACATTACCTATTAAGCTTTCCTTGAAATCCCTTATGCATGCATCAACTCGTAATATTTCTGGTGTAACTTGCGTAAGCATTTGCTTGCTTACCTTGGGAGTATTCAGATTACCTTGCTACTGCTGTTGCAGATTGAGGGCGACTCACGACGGTGAGGACTACTTCAAGTAGGATGCGTCTTACGATCATTCGCCGTGGGAGGCTGGATGGGCGTGTCCGCCACCTTTACTTTCTTTCCGCTGTTTTTGTTTATTTTGTTGGCCTTGTGCCTTATTGTAAGACTTGGCCTTAAGGCCGATTTTCGCTTAATAATATCTCGTGATTATTTTTGCATGATATACATTGTCATTAAACCCGTGTGCACTAGCTTTCCCGGATAGTGCGATTTACACAGAGGGGCTCTGAGGATAGTGCGATTGTAATTACACCTTAACAAGAAACCATTGTGGTACAGCGAACAAGTTGCTAGTTAAGGTTTCTATATCTCAAGCATATCTATTGTCGGGACCCGGAACAACAACTCCGAGCCCTCTCGTAAATCGCACTATCCTGTGAAAAGCTAGTGCACACAGTTTAACAAAGAATGTATATCATGCAAAAATAACCACGAGATATTATTAAACGAAAATACACCTTAAGGCCAAGTCTTACAATAAGGGCACAAGGCCAACAAAATAAACAAAACAATGGAAAGATAGTAAAGGTGGCAAAGACACCCATCCAAATTCCCACAAAGCGAATGATCAGAAGACGCGTTCTACTCACTGAAGTAGTCCTCACCGTCGTAGTCGCCCTTGAAGTCTGGCAACAGATTTAGCAAGGTGAGTACAAATGTACTCCCAAGGCAAGCAAGTAATTGCTTACGCAAGTTACACCAGGAGTTATAACAGAGTTGATGCATGCATAAGAGATTTCAAAGGAAAGCTTAATAGGGCAATGTGCGGAAAGCAATACTTGAATTTAAATATAATAACGTAAATACGAAAAGCTGAATTTTAATACAGTATACGAACATTGTTTTTAACAAGTATTATCGTTAGTGTAGGCTCCAACCCACACTAACCTATCCACGGAATCCACCCGACTGTAACCAAGATCGCTATTTGTTTGCTCAAAACCAAGTTTATAAAATCCAAGTCTAATCCGTGACAACTTTACTCAAGATGTCCATGACCGTGACACGCTATCTAGATAGGTTTTAATTCTGCAGAGGTGTACAACTTTACCCACAAGACATTCCTCTCACTTGAGCCACGCGATAAACACACTACCTTAGGTGTGCGGCGGAGAGTTCATGACAAGGCTGTTCCGATGATCCATCGCCAAAATAATCACGCCGCCACTAAGGTTTCACCACAACTCGAATCCACGAGTTGGGCCCCCTCTGGTGCCATGTGAGACTTCCCATAGCCTACGCCACGCTCACATTCAGCCTATAGCGAGACTATGTTTGGAACTTCATAAATTACTTAGCCAGGTCCGTCCCATACCGGACTTGTGGTAGTACGAAGTGACTTCGTAAAATGAATCACAGAAATGGTCCTTATGTTGGTTTAGGCCCAACCACGTTTCCCCCGTGCACGATAATCAACCAGGTGTCACCAAACACGAGGCATACCGGCACCCACCACCTAACCATTAGCCTAAGTCCAAATCATAAGTTCTATTTTCATTTTTAAATAATTTTCATAAACCATCCTTGACTCATCGAAGTCAAGTCTTTATTTTTATATCGTCATTCCATGTGAAACATTTGATCCCACCTAAAGTTATACTCAGCCAGGCTAAGCATTTCTACAAAATTTCTAGTTAATACTATGGTACTAACTAGTTTTCAGCTAGGGTGACAAGGTATAGGAATTCGAAATTCAAATTAGCTATATACAAAGGATCATGGGAATATCTAAGTTTCAAATCCAATTTGAATTATACTTGAATAAAGATACGCATGCATATATAGTAAAACAATATAAATAATATTAGGTTCAACATGGTCAAAGGTGTAACTTGCCTTGATCGAAATCTTGCGGGGAATCGTCGAACTCAACGCCTCCTAATCGCTAAATCTAACGAAAGAGCCAATTCAAGATTTATTCAAAACAAATTCCAATGAAATTCAAACAACTTCCAAAAATTATAAACTAGACTGGGAGACAGAATTTTGAATTTTGGATGTGGTCTGACAATTCTTGGAAAGGGATTGAGGCTTTTAAAAGAAATTGGAAATTTTAATTTAAAATTTAAATCTTGAAATTACAAAATATATTCAAACAAAATTTAAATAAATTTCAAAATTATTCCAGAAATGGATAGAGCATGATTTTAGAAAAATTTAGAAATTTGAATGGGTCAATTTGGAGTTAAAATGCAAAAGTTATAGCCTTCGAAAGTTTAAATTCAAAATAAAAGAAAAAGGGTATTTTCTGGATTTATTTTTAAACCGAAAAGGATTTATGACGTCAGCACGAATTATTTTTCTAAAGGAAAATACAGATTATGACGTCAGCCCTAGGGTTAATATATTCGAGCAGAGGCTGACAGGTGGGGCCCGGGTGTCGTGGACTGAGTCCATGGACCCGAGAGGTGGGTGAGGTGGCAGGCGGGCGTTCGGCGGCGAGGGTGGCGCTGACGTGGCACCACGTGGCTGCCACTTGGCACCACGTGGCTGCCTCGTGGCTGCCACGTCACGGCAACGTGCCGACGTGGTGGCACGCGCGCGAGGTGGTGCGAGGGCGCTCGGGTGGCGCTGGCGTGGCGCCCAGCTGGCGGCCACGCCTGCTGCCACCTCAGCCCGGCGGCTGACGGGGCGGGCGACCGGCGGTGGCGCACGGGGACCGATGGTCGCCGGTGCTCCGGTGAGCGGCGGCGCTGGCCGGTGGTACCAAAATGAAGAGGAGGACGCGGGGAGCACTTGGGTACCTTCTGCGACGCTCAGGGATGACCGAAACGGAAGATCGACGGAGAGGGGCTGCGGTCGGAGGAGGATTCACGGCGGCGGAGAGGTTCCGACGATGCAGCAGCTCGAGGGAGAGGTCGCCGGTGTTCGCCTGGGCACCAGCAAGATCGGGGAGGCACCAGCAAGGAGCGGGGAAGCTCGAGGCGGCGGCGATTGCTCGCCGGAGTTGCTGATGGCCGGCGGGGAGAAACAAGCGCAGGGGGGCTCCGAAGCTCAATTTCACGATTTGGAGGCACGAGGGGTGGCGGTGTTGGTAGAGGGACCTCGGGGCACCTCTTTTATAGGCTGGGGAGGAGGGTAACGACCGCGCGAAGTCCGCCGGAGTGCAACGGGCGGGGAGGATGAATGCGCCGGTGAAGGGGCGAATTGGGGACTTTATGCCCGCAACGGATCGGGAGGGGTTAATTTGAATCTGCGGTGATGCGGGAATGAATTATAAGAAACCGGCTTTCAAAGCTTCGGTTTTCAATCAATGGCGGCGGCAGCGGCGGCGATCGCGCGAGGAAGAAAGGAAAGGGGCGGGGACGAAGGGCCTGACAGGTGGGGCCCGCACGTCAGCGAGAGAAGAAAAACGGAAAGGACGGGGGGCGATGGTTGGATGAGCGACAAGTGGCGGAGGGGAAGGATGGGGGCTATTGGATCCGAGCAAAGCGGTAAGTGACCACGGACGGTCGAGATGCAATCCGGCAACGGGGTTCGGATCTGGACCGATTAGGTGCTTTAAGTGACTGGGAACGGCTGCGATTGAAAGCGGCAATGAGGGGCGGTGCGGATCACGCCACGCGTCGGCAGGAGCGGAGGGAAAGGCGGGGTGAAACGGTACGCGGCCGCGAGCGGCTGGGATTGACTTGGGCTGGGGAGCGAACGGTGAGATACGCAACACGTGTCGCGCGCGGAGAGAGGGAAGGCGGGATGAGGGTTTAAGTTAGATCGGACGGCTGAGGGGGAATCCGGCGGGCGGAGGGGGCTCCGATGGCTGACACGCGGCAGCCCGAGGGAGTTTTAGGATTTTGGTTTTCTTTTTGATTTCCAAAAATGCTCATTAGCTTTAGAAAACTCGAAAAAATACCAAATAAACTTTAAAAATTCCAAAAAAATTCAGAGAACTATCTGGAACTATTCTAGACTTAATAAAAATATTCTCCACCCAAATTGATAATTATATTTTACAAAAATACACTTTGGTTTTAAAAGGATAGTTTTAAATCTTAATAAAATCCTGAAATCTAATATAATTACAGATTTGACTTTAGAAAGGTAAAATACATTTGTTTGACTTTCATGAAATGCTATAAATTTACTTTGGCTTTCACAATCAAAGTTTTTTAATTTTTCCTCAGAACAGGTTTTAAATAAAATCCAGAAAAATCCAATAAATGCTTTATTAAAGGAAAAGAATTTTGGGATGTTACAAGGAGGCAGAGGAGCATCAATCATACAAGGTAAACATTTACATGTGTTAATTTTTGTGTGGATATTAATGATATGGGCAAACTATTTTTTGGAATTTTTTTGTTGTCCATTTCTTGATTGTGTGTAATGTTATCACCGAAGGGGAAGGTGACTACAACAACAAGCTCACCTATAGAGAAACACGCTGCATTGGTTTACACCAGGGGTGTGTTCGCAAGGTTCAAGGAACAATTTGGTTGGAGCTTCTCGTATATGGTTCAAGGTACTGATAATCCAGACAAGCTTCAAGTGGTTCAAATTGGAGATACAACCATGCAAACATGGGGTAGAAAAGTTTTTGAATTGCAGGTCAACCTTGACGAAAAAGAGTTCTTTTGTGTTTGCAAGTTGTTTGAGCATTTAGGGATCATCTGTTGCCACATTATAAGGGTATGATTACAATATTCTAACTGTTTGCAGCATTTCAAAGAATGTCATGTCATGTATTCATTTGTATTAACCATATGTTTGCATTGACAGGTTTTTATTCAGATTGGGTACACTGAAATACCAAAAAGGTATATCATAAAGAGGTGGACAAAGGATGCAAGGGATTCAATCCCAAAACACCTCGATGGTTATAGTAAGGATAAAGCAGAAGTGGTGTCAAGAAACTATAGACATACTCTATTGCATAGGTCTGCTCTTGAAATGGTAAGAGTAGGTGATACCAATGTGGAAACGTATGAGAAATCAATGGAAGTGTTAGGCAAGTTGATGGCCGATTTGAAGGTTTTGTCTAGTTTGTCAGAGGCAGCAAAAAATGTGACTTGTTGTAGTGAACGAGATGTGGGCAAGAATCCTTTTATGGTGCAGTATGAAGAATATGAAAATGAGGACTCTGGTTTTGAAGAGGATGGATACAACATTACAAGTGGTACAGAATTTGAGAAATTGGTGCATGCAGACGTCCTGGCGGATGACAGGGTAGAAGATGGTATGATAGGCGATGATGAGCAAAATGAGATACTCCCGCCTGAGGTATTGAGGGGGAGAGGTCGTCTGAAAGCTAAAAGGTATGTGTCAAACGGAGAGTCCGCTTCTCAAAAGAAAAAGGTTGCTGCAGAAAGTTGCTCAATGGCCCCTAAGTCAATGCAGATTAGGTATTGTGGTCAGTGTGGTGGGCATGGACACAACAAAAGCATATGTGGTCATCAATCTACGTACAGAAGGAAGTAGATGAAAACAAAAGTTAACCATCGTGCGTATCCTAGACTTACAGCCGAACACTGTTGTGTCTTCGGAGTTTTTACTATACCATTTCCGAAATGTAATAACAGAGAGCACTAGATTATATTGTTGCACATTATTTTGATCTTTACCACACTGTCAATCCTCTGTGTGTCAACATGGAAAACAAACAGCCGAATCTAGGTTATTTGGTACACCTGGGTTTTGCAGTTTTGTTTGGCAAGTGTTCCAAATAAGAAAAACATGAATTGGGCACGAAGTAGTATGCATCAAATATTTAACTGTCAATGATCAATACTGTTTTTCCTGGAAAATGATGTATTGAGATTGCTAATTATAGGTGCATCTGGTGTAACAAATCTGTGACAATAGTCAGTAGTACCCGGACTAGAACAATACTCCATTCGTTTCTCACGTACGTACTTCCATTCATGGACGTGGAATAGATAGACGCATGAATGAAGTAATTATCAAAAGATAGACGCACGTAGAAAGGATCAAGAAGTATATTTAGAGGTACCTTAATCATTAGATAGGAGTATGTAATCCTTCGATAATTAATCATTCAATGTGAGGGCTGAAGAATATATGCCTACACATCGCATCACAAAGATGTACAAATGGCGATAGGAAGTAGTTTATGCGTAAACTCCATTACAAAAAAGAAGTATGATACGTTGAGAGTATGTCTCGCGAAAGTAGTGTACATGTGAAGAGGTATACAAGTAGTATGATACTATGCAAGTATAATACTACTGATTAGCAACCAAAACAAGTATAGTACTGCTGAGTTTCTAACAAGTTTTCCTTTAGAAAGAACTATCCACACATGGTAATCCAAAAAAAAGTATGTCAGTAGTATTTTTCGGATACTACTACATGATGTTTCAGCCAATTTAGATTCGTGTGAGACCCGAAGTAGAAACTCCTAGACCCCCTGTGTGTTACTGTACTAGTCCCAGAGATCAATGCTAGTACACACAGTTCAAACAGAGAAGATGATACATTGCCAACAACGCTTTATTACAATAGTAACTGAAGTTAACATAGGCCATTGCCTCAACAAAGGTTCACGTAACCTTAAAACAAAAGATTAAACACAGCGGAAACACAAAAGATAATCTTGATCGACCCATCAATGCGCCACGTGCAATTGACTGGGAAACGAGTCCTAAACTTCCGAAGAATCCACCGCATCCACATTCAAAGACAGAATCGTACTCTCGCCTCACTTCTTCATCCTCTGCTATTAAATTGTAGAGCAACAGTGAGTACAAAGATGTACTCCGCAAGTCTTGGGAAAGATGTATAGATGCAAGGCTTTCACAAAGAAAGGCTATAGAGTTCTTTTGCAAAGATCAGCGCTTTATTTTTAAATATACATAATCACTTCAAAGCAATTTTGTAAACGCCTTGTTTTTCATAATAGAAATTAGATGAAGAATTTAGTGAAGGTTACAACACCAACACTAAAATCTCGTGCAATCCCGCTAACTTTCAAAACCTCGAGTTAAATCCACAGAATCGGTTACACCACTAGTCTAAAGATCACGAGAGTTCTATCCACTCCCGAGTTTTTCTCCAATTCATTTTGTTTTGAAAACAAAGTCAAACTTTCTACCATGTGTATGCATTCTTTGCTCGCCCTTGACCGTGGGCACGGCTATTCGAATAGTTTTAACTCGCAGAGGGTGTACAACTTTACCCACAAGAGATAAGTCATCTTTGCAGTCAACATGCTTCCTTTGGCATAAGACTCAGATAAATTATCACAAAGCTTTTCACCTACTCCAAGATAGTTTAAATACCACCCGCTAAGGTTTCACCACAACTCGAATCCACGAGTTGGAGCCCTCTGCGCCATGTGAGTACAAGAAACCCTGCTCCTCACTATGAGTAACCAAGATACCCTGCACCCAATACACCACCGGTGATATCTAAGCTAAACTTTTATAGGTTAGTTAGCTAGGTCGCACCCATATAGACTTGTGGTTGTACTGCTTTGCTCAGTTTGGACAAACACAAGCGCCGGTCCTTAATCGACTGTGGTGGCTCATTCACAAACCCAACAATTCTCGTGCTAATCGCACTCACCAAACCTTCCATCCACCCTTGTCAACTTTTCCTTTGAATTTCATTTTTATTTTCAAATTAACAGTGGTAACATCCATTACCACTTTTCAAACAAAATATTTAACAATGGTAACATCCATTACCAATGTTCAAACAAATCATTCATCAAAACATTTGATAAACATGCTACTCATTTGAATATTATTACATTGATTTGCTACGCTAAGCATTTGCTAGTATTTTAAACATTCAACCAATATAATGCTAACTCATTATTGAGTCAAAGGATATCCTAAGTTGACAATGGTACAAGGTGAACAATTTTCAATGGAAGATATAACAAATTGGGTCTTTAACTAAATTTTCTAAATCAAACTATCACTTGATATAACATAAGCATGCATTAATTTAAAATAACTACCTAAACATTTTTCCAAATCATTTGAGCAAGTTGATCAAAGGAAAACTTGCAAAACATGGGAGCAAAATGTTCAAAGGAGACTTGCCTTCTGGTGTTGGGTTGAAGTCTTCCTGAACTTGATCTTGATGTTGCTCGGACAAATCGGTCTCTACACGTAAATCGAGAAATCCAAATAAATAAAATAAAATAAAAATTCAAAAATTGAAAATAAATATACCAATTGAAAGATTGAAATTTTAGATGAATTTAGAAATTTGAATGGACCAATTTGGAGCTAAAATGAGCAAGATATGGCTGTTGGAAGTTTGTAATCAAAGAAAATAGAAAAAGATAATTTCTGGAATTATCTTTTAACTGAAAATGAATTATGACGTCACATGAATAAATTTTCAAAAGGAAATTCGGAATTACGACGTCAGCATGGAATTAAAATAAATTTACAGAGGTCGACATGTGGGGCCTACTTGTCATGTGATTAAACGAGAAAACTCAACCTCGCCACATGAGCGGGCTCGAACGCGCGCCGAGGGAGTGGGGAAGAGAGCGGCGCTAGCCAAGTGGGCGGGAGGCACCGCCACCCCATAAGGGTAGGTAATCCTCTTAAGGATTAACAGCGGGAGGCCGGCGATGCGGCGTGGCATACACGTGGTCGCTGGCCGGTGCGCCACGTGTGTCTACGGCAACCGACGTGGCCGAGGCGGTGTGTGTGGAGGCCGGGCGTGGCGGGTTTTGTGCCGACACGCATCCCGGTGGCATCCACGCTCATTGCCACCCGACGCAGCCACCGACGTGGCACGCCGGCCGACGGAGGCGCGAGACCCGAGGGTCACCGCATTCCGCGGCGGCGCGCACCGATGTGCGCAAAAGCAAGAGGAGAGACGGGAATGTTCTCGTACCTTGCGCAGCTATCGAGGATGGTCGGATCGACGAGACGGCAAAAAGGGGCGGCGGTCGAGAGGGCTTCACGGCGGCGAGGGGTTCCGGTCGCAATAACTCGTAAAAGTGGTCGCCGAGATCGCTCGGGCACCAAAGAACGCCGAGGATGCTCCAGTGAATCTCGAAGGCTTGAAGCGGCGGCGATTGCTCGCCGGAGTCGGGTGGCCGACGGAAGAAATCAAGCGCAGAGGGCTCTCGCTCGACAAAGGCAATTGGAGGTGGAGAAAGCGAAGGGAACCGAGACACACTCGGCGGCAGTTTTATAGAGGATGAAGCCAGAACGGCAAGCTAAGCTCGCGGACTTGGAACTGCCCGAGAATGAAGGCGACGCGCACAAGGCATAATTAGAGGAAATAATGCCGTAAACAGCTATGGAAGACGGCTATTTGAATGTGCATTAGTGCGGGAAATAATTGGTTAAGAAACCAAGCTTTTAAAGCTTCGCTTTTTTTCGACAATGGCGGCAGCGTAGACGCGGAGGAAGAAGGTGGCGGGAAGATGATCGCCGATGGGCCCCGCATGTCGCTGAGAGAGGGAAGGATAGAAGGCGACGGCTATAGCTCGGATGCGGACGCGCGCGAGGAAAGTAATCAAGGCCGTAGGATGATGAGTGAAGGGTAAGTGAAAGGATGCGTTGAGATTCAATCCGCAACCGGATTTAAACTGAGCCGATGGGGTGTACTAAGTGGCAACGCGGCCGCGATCTAATACGGCAATCATAAACGGTCAAGATGACGACACGCGTCGGGAGGAGAAGAGAATAAAGCGATCAAGCGGTAAGTGGGAGCGAGAGGTCGAGATTAGCGCGTGCGCGCGGATTGAGCGGATGGATGCCAAGTGTCGCCAATGAGGAGTGAAGGCGGGATGAGCGCGAGAGGCCGAGATGGTTCGGCGCGCGATGAACGGCGATGGGCGCCACGTGGCAACCCGGGAGGTTTTGGATTTTAAATGATTTTGAAGATTCCAAAACATTAGAAGGCTTAAAATATTCAGAAAAATACCAAATAAATTCCAAAATTCCAGAAAAATTCACATAATTCATCGATGATGTTTTAAACATATGAAAAATATTTCCAACTTATTTTGACATTAAATTTTCTTTTCAACAGAAACTTTAAATTCTGAAAATTCCGTATAATTGGAAATAATTAATTTAAAATTATTTCTTCAAAATAAAAGCAAAAAAATTGGGATGTTACAAACCTACCCCACTTAGAAGGAATCTCGACCCCTAGATTCTAAGAATCGAGAAATAGATCAGAAACTCGCTCAAGATCCTCTTCTCGCTCCTGTGTTGCTTCGATTCGACGGTTGCTCCATTGCACTTTGCATAATTTGATAGTCTTGTTTCTTGTGCGCGCTCGCTCTTCTAAAATCTTGATAGGAAATTCAGGCACGCAAGTCTTCCTTTAAATCAACATCCTCAAAAGGTATCAACTCCTCCGGTACTCTCAAACACTTTTTCAATCGTGATACATGAAATACATCATGTACATCCGATAATCGAGGAGGAAGTTCTAGCCGATGTTTACTTCACCTCTTCTTGCTATAACTAGAAATGGTCCAATATACCTTGGGGCAAGCTTACCACTGACTTTGAATCGACGCAACCCTTTCATAGGTGACACTTTTAGATACACATGATCTCCTGGCGCAAATTCCAACATTCTTCGACGATTATCGCGATAACTCTTTGTCCGGTCTGCAGGCTGCTTTCAATCGGTCTCTGATTAAGCTTAACTTGATCTTCTCGCTAACTTCAAGACATCCGGTCCGAATACTTGACTTTCTCCGGTCTCTGACCAATATAACGGCGTTCTACATTTTCTGCCATACAAGGCTTCAAACGGAGACATCTTCAGACTGGATTGATAACTATTATTATATGAGAATTCCGCATATGGCAAACTTTGATCCCAGCTGGCTTTATTGGCTAAAGCACATGCTCTCAAAGATATCTTCCAATATCCGATTTACCCATTCTGTTCGACTATCCGCTTGAGGATGATAAGCAAGATCAAATTTAAATTGGTACCCAAAACTTCATGAAGCTTCTGCCAAAATCTTGAGGTAAATTGTGTTCCTCTATCTGACACGATCCTCTTTGGAACTCCATGCAAACACACGATTTTTGTCATGTAAAGCTCTGCCAATCTATCTCCCGAATATGTAGTTTTCACTGGTATGAAATGAGCGACTTTTGTTAAACGGTCAACTATAACCCAAATTGAGTCATAACCTAACTTGGTTCTTGGTAGTCCTGTTATGAAATCCATTCCAATTTCCTCCCATTTCCATTCAGGTATATGCAGAGGTTGCAAAAGACCAGCAGGTCTTTGATGCTCTGCTTTAACTCTTTGACATATGTCACACAAGGCTACATACTCTGCAATTTCCCTTTTCATACTGTTCCACCAGTAACTTTCCTTTAAATCCTGATACATTTTTGTACTTCCAGGATGAATTGAATATCCTGATTCATGAGCTTCTTTTAAGATTAAATCTTTTATTTCCTTTTTCTCGCGTACTAGTATTCTCTTTCCAAACCAAAGAGTCCCTTCTTCATCTTCTGAAAATCCAGGCACTTTACCTTTCTTCATATTCTCTTTAATTTCTTTAACATATTCATCCTCTCGTTGGGCTGCCTTGATCTGATCTTCCAAGGTAGGGTGAACCTTCAATGCGCATGAATACCTTCGTTAACTATTTCCAAATTTAATCGTTGGAATTCCTCATGGAGGGTTAATCGCTTATCCGAATTGACAGATTATTCATATGACTCTTTCGACTCAAAGCATCGGCTACTACATTAGCTTTTCCGGATGATAGTGTATTCCCACATCATAATCCTTTATCAATTCGAGCCACCTTCTTTGTCTCAGACAAGGTCAGTGGGTGAATATATACTTTAAACTTTTATGATCTGTATATATCTCACACCGACATCGATTAAGTAATGCCTCCATAACTTTAGAGCATGCACAACAAAGAGCTAGTTCTAAATCATGAGTGGGATAATTTTTTCATGCGGTCTTAATCGCCTTGATGCATAAGCTACCACCCTTCCTTCTTGCATTAGTACACAACCAAGACCTTGTTTTGAAGCATCACAAAATACCTCAAAATCTTTTCGAATATCGGGTAACCGCAGAACCGGTGCTGAAGTTAACCTTTTCTTTAACTCTTGAAAACTATCCTCACAGGATTTATTCCATTCAAATTTCTTCTCCTTCTTTAACACCGGGTTAAAGGTCCGCAATCTTGGAAAAGCCTTCAATAAATCGACGATAGTAACCGCTAATCCCTAAAACTTCGGATCTCTGCATCGCCTTGGGTGGAGTCCAATTTAATACATCCTTAACTTTTCCAGGATCCACAGATACTCCTTCTGCTGAGATCACATGTCCCAAAAACTCAATTTCCTTTAACCAAAATGCACATTTGCTAAATTTGGCATATAATCGTGTTCACTGAGTCTTTGCAACACTATCCTTAGATGACCTTCATGTTCTTTGTTATTCTTCTAATAGATAAGAATGTCATCTATGAAAACAACAACAAACTTATCTAAATAATCCATAAAGACTTTATTCATCAAGTTCATGAAGTATGCCGTGCATTTGTCGGACTCAAAAGACATCACCGTATACTCATATAATCCATATCTTGTGGCGAAAGTCGTCTTTGGTATATCTTCGTGTCTAATCTTCAATCGATGATATCCTCGACCAAGATCAATCTTGGAAAAGACACTTGATCCTATGAGTTGGTCAAACAAATCATCGATCCGAGGTAAGGGATACTTATTCTTTATAGTGACTTCATTTAAAGCTCGATAATCAACGCACATCCGCTGACTACCATCCTTCTTCTTTACTAGAAGCACCGGGCTCCCAAGGCGAAGAACTTGGTCCGATGAATCCTTTCTCATACAATTCTTGATCCGCTCTTGACTTCGCTAAATCATCTACCGACATCCGATAGGGTCTCTTTGATATTGAGCTGCACTGGCACTAGATTTATAACAAATTCAACTTCTCGATCGGTGGTAATCCCGCAAATCTTCGTGAAATACATCGGGTATTCGCGACTATTGTCACATCTTCTAAGCTTTTTCCTTTTAAACCGGTTAACATATCGCCCTTCCCGAATGCATAACGGACTCATGCCTTATCCGAATTCCATCGAATTGGTAAGAATAATAGCACGATTGGCACAATCGATCCGCCTTTATACTTGGTCAACCAATCCATACCAAGTATTATATCTAGGCCATCGAGTCTATTATAATAAGGTTCGCTAGAACTTTACTCCGCTTATAATTATGGTTGCACTAGGGCTAACCAAATTAGTCCTCAATTCTTTTCGTGAGATTGACTATCATAAGGTCCTTTAGCAAACAAATTTTCCAATTATTCTTTTCAACAAAAGCCTTTGTTACGAAAGAATGTGTAGCTCCGTAATCAAATAATATGATTGCCGGTACCGAGTTCACTAGGAACTTACCCGAACTACGCCCGTGCATCTTCCGCGCCTCTGCGATGACATGGTTGATACGCTCGATTAATGTTTTGTGGAGTCTTGGGAGTTTGAGGGCTTCACGCCCTGACCATTGGTTGGAGCTCTTGCTGGTGTAGGGTCAAGATTGAAACGAACCGGGTTACCGCTGACGCTTCGTGGGCGATTCTTGGCATAGTGTCCCATATTCTTGCAATTGTAGCATTGCACTCCTGCAGCTACATTTCTGCTTTGTCGCAGCTTGGACTGCATTTCCGCCTAGGAGCTTGAGGTAAAGGACGAGGTGCGTAAATCGGTGTCCTTATATGACTATGTACCGGAGGTCGGTTGTACTTGTGGTGGCGTGAATCGTGAACCGCCGCATGATCACGAGCTTGGAACTTCCTCTTCCGGAGTCGAAGAGTTGGCGTTGAGCATCTTCTTGCAATAAAGCTTTATTCACTAGATGCTGAAAAGTAGGGTAGTCATTGGAGACTAATTGAACCTTGAGGTTGGGGTCTATCCTCCCATGAACCTCCAAATCTTTGCGGCATCGATCGCCACATCTTCTGGGCATATCTAGATAGCTGAATGAATTTGCTTAAATAAGCGGAAACGCTCGAGTTTCCTCGCTGCAGATGATGGAACTCCTTCCTCTTCATTTCCATAATACTCATAGGAATATGAGCATTACGGAAGGCTTCCAAAAATTCGCCCAACCAATGTTCTGGGCATCCCGGTGTGCAATGCAAAGAATTGTCCCACCAATTGGCAAGAACTCCTTGGAGTTGATGAGCAGCGTACATAACCTTCTCATGTTCAGCACATTGAGCTAGATTCAGCTTCCTTTCCACTTCCTTGATCCAATCATCCGCCTCCAACGGATCGGCAGATCTCGCGAAGGTCTGAGGTCGGGTCCTCATGAATTCCCGAGCTTAGATCATGGTGGTTGAATAGGTACTTGTTGAGCTTGATTGACTTGATTTTGGGCCAAAGCCTCAAGAAGTTGAAGTTGCATGGCCATCATTTGTTCCATGTTGGGAGCTTGGGTGGCGGAGGTGGAATTGGGGCTTCATTGTTGTTGGTATTGGGTTGTTGTTGATGTTGCTTCTCGTGTTCACCATCCAAGCTCCATCAAGAAAAGTACCAAAAGAGGGAAAAGCATAGATGAGAGACGGGCAATTTATCATCCCAAAACAACACACAAGATTAACACAACAGATTGAGAAAACTCAACTTTTGAAATTCAAATTAACTTTTGAAAATGGCTGTACCACAAATGCACAAGGCTCGGTACAATCCATTTTATTACATCATAACATTATAAAAGCGTTCTAGTATCGATAAATAACTGAAAAGGGGTAGTCTATCTAACATCTAATTGTCCTCAACGATGATACGCCTCTCTGCTCCTCCTCGATCCTCCTCTCGAGTCCGACGAGTGACTCGCCCACAACCACGGCAGCTTGTTCGCGAACGCGACCGTGATCGCTCGCCGAAAGTAGGTGATCCGAACGGAAGCGCCGGCGCCCTCGGTGATCCGCCGATGTCGAGGTTGGGTAGCGGATCGGGCGCCGCACACTCTTCCTTGCAGTGAGCCTAGTGCGAGGTCCCGAGAGTCGACCGAGCAGCAACAGAGCCGGTGGAGTCGGTGTAGTGGTGGCAGCCAAGACGCTCCACCTCGCCTCGGCGGTGTCCTCGCCTGTCTGGCGTCGGCGTGGCGGCCTCACTCTGGCAGCCGTGCTCGAGAGTGTCGGAGTGATCGTAGCTCGACGCCGGCATCCGGAGAAGTCCTATCTCCCGCCGAGCTCGCGTAAGTCGCGACGATGCTTGGGTGAATCGCACTGATGAGACAGCGGGTCGCCCACCACGATCCGAAAGCCTCGGGTGGGTCTGCCCCGCTCGTAGTCGGAAAGAAGCGTATGGGCGATCGTCAGAATTCCTCCTTGTGCCTCTGCACAACTCGCTATCGCCATCTTGGCCGCATCCTCGATAGCGCCCGCATGATGGGTCCGAGGGTGCTCAATCCTGCGATGAGACGGGATCAAGCCGCCCATCCGAGCATAGATGAATACCTCCATGATCCATGAATCCATAGTCATCACTCTAGTGTTCCGCCTCTCAAAATGGGTGTTGATTATATTTCGATGCTGCATTAATCGTCGAGAAGAGTCGTAAAGCTCCTCACTCGCCATGAGAATGGTGATCCCATGGGGTCAAGACGACGAAGAACCTGCCATCTATAAGTTTGAAAATAAGGAGAGATCAGAAAAGATTTTTAAATAATGAGAGTAGGACAAGAACAAGATACTAAGTAAGAAAAGAGTAGAAGCAAAAGAAACTTATATTTTTGTACATAAATTTTTATTAAATATAAATCCTTAAAGCTTCCCAAAACCTAGGGCTCGCCCCATACCAATATGGCTCGATACCACTACGTGAGACCCGAGTAGAAACTCCTAGACCCCCTGTGTGTTACTGTACTAGTCCCAGAGATCAATGCTAGTACACACAGTTCAAACAGAGAAGATGATACATTGCCAACAACGCTTTATTACAATAGTAACTGAAGTTAACATAGGCCATTGCCTAACAAAGGTTCACAGAACCTTAAAACAAAAGATTAAACACAGCGGAAACACAAAAGATAACTTGATCGACCCATCAATCTGCCACAGGCAATTGACTGGGGAAACGAGTCCTAAACTTCCGGGAAGAATCCACCGCATCCACATTCAAAGACAGAATCGTACTCTCGGCTTCACTTCTTCATCCTCTCGCTATTAAATTGTAGAGCAACAGGTGAGTACAAAGATGTACTCCGCAAGTCTTGGGAAAGATGTATAGATGCAAGGCTTTCACAAAGAAAGGCTATAGAGTTCTTTTGCAAAGATCAGCGTTTTATTTTTTTAAATATACATAATCACTTCGAAAGCAATTTTGTAAACGTCTTGTTTTTCATAATAGAAATTAGATGAAGAATTTAGTGAAGGTTACAACACCAACACTAAAATCTCGTGCAATCCCGCCAACTTTCAAAACCTCAAAGTTAAATCCACTGGAATCGTTACACCACTAGTCTAAAGATCACGAGAGTTCTATCCACTCCCGAGTTTTTCTCCAATTCATTTTGTTTTGAAAACAAAGTCAAACTTTCTACCATGTGTATGCATTCTTTGCCGCCCTTGACCGTGGGCACGGCTATTCGAATAGTTTTAACTCGCAGAGGGTGTACAACTTTACCCACAAGAGATAAGTCATCTTTGCAAATCAACATGCTTCCTTTGGCATAAGACTCGATAAATTATCACAAAGCTTTTCACCTACTCCAAGATAGTTTAAATACCACCCGCTAAGGTTTCACCACAACTCGAATCCACGAGTTGGAGCCCCTCTTGCGCCATGTGAGTACAAGAAACCCTGCTCCTCACTATGAGTAACCAAGATACCCTGCACCCAATACACCACCGGTGATATCTAAGCTAAACTTTTATAGGTTAGTTAGCTAGGTCGCACTCCATATAGACTTGTGGTTGTACTGCTTTGCTCAGCTTTGGACAAACACAAGCGCCGGTCCTTAATCGACTGTGGTGGCTCATTCACAAACCCAACAATTCTCGTGCTAATCGCACTCACCAAACCTTCCATCCACCCTTGTCAACTTTTCCTTTTGAATTTCATTTTTATTTTCAAATTAACAGTGGTAACATCCATTACCACTTTTCAAACAAAATATTTAACAATGGTAACATCCATTACCAATGTTCAAACAAATCATTCATCAAAACATTTGATAAACATGCTACTCATTTGAATATTATTACATTGATTTGCTACGCTAAGCATTTGCTAGTATTTTAAACATTCAACCAATATAATGCTAACTCATTATTGAGTCAAAGGGATATCCTAAGTTGACAATGGTACAAGGTGAACAATTTTCAATGGAAGATATAACAAATTGGGTCTTTAACTAAATTTTCTAAATCAAACTATCACTTGATATAACATAAGCATGCATTAATTTAAAATAACTACCTAAACATTTTTCCAAATCATTTGAGCAAGTTGATCAAAGGAAAACTTGCAAAACATGGGAGCAAAATGTTCAAAGGAGACTTGCCTTCTGGTGTTGGGTTGAAGTCTTCCTGAACTTGATCTTGATGTTGCTCGGACAAATCGGTCTCTACACGTAAATCGAGAAATCCAAATAAATAAAATAAAATAAAAATTGAAAAATTGAAAATAAATATACCAATTGAAAGATTGAAATTTTAGATGAATTTAGAAATTTGAATGGACCAATTTGGAGCTAAAATGAGCAAGATATGGCTGTTGGAAGTTTGTAATCAAAGAAAATAGAAAAAGATAATTTCTGGAATTATCTTTTAACTGAAAATGAATTATGACGTCACATGAATAAATTTTCAAAAGGAAATTCGGAATTACGACGTCAGCATGGAATTAAAATAAATTTACAGAGGCTGACATGTGGGGCCTACTTATCAGCGCGGATTAAAACGGAGAAAACTCAACCTCGCCACATGGAGCGGGCTCGAACGCGCCGAGGAGTGGGGAAGAGAGCGCGCTAGCCAAGTGGGCGGGAGGCACCGCCACCCCATAAGGGTAGGTAATCCTCTTAAGGATTAACAGCGGGAGGCCGGAGGCGGCGCGATGCGAGCGCATACGTGGTGCCGCCGGTGCGCCACGTGTGTACGGCACCGACGGGCGTGGCGGCGGTGTGTGTGGAGGCCGGGCGTGGCGGGTTTTGTGCCGACACGGCATCCCGGTGGCATCCACGCTCTGTTGCCACGACGCAGCCGGTGGCCGACGTGGCACGCCGGCCGACGGAGGCGCGGGACCCGAGGGTCACCGGCATTCCGGCGGCGGCGCGCGCCGATGTGCGCAAAAGCAAGAGGAGAGACGGGAATGTTCGGTACCTTGCGCAGCTATCGAGGATGGTCGGATCGACGAGACGGCAAAAAGGGGCGCGGTCGGAGAGGGCTTCATGGCGCGAGGGGTTCCGGTCGCAATAACTCGAAAAGTGGTCGCCGAGATCGCTGGGCACCAAAGAACGCCGAGGATGCTCCAGTGAATCTCGAAGGCTTGAAGCGGCGGCGATTGCTCGCCGAGTCGAAGGTGGCCGACGGAAGAAATCAAGCGCGAGAGGGCTCTCGCCGACAAAGGCAATTGGAGGTGGAGAAAGCGAAGGGAATCGAGACACACCTCGGGCGGCGTTTTATAGAGGATGAGGCGTAGAACAGCAATGCTAAGCTCGCGGACTTGGAACTGCCCGAGAATGAAGGCGACGCGCATGGCATAATTAGAGGAAATAATGCCGTAAACGGGCTATGGAAGACGGCTATTTGAATGTGCATTAGTGCGGGAAATAATTGGTTAAGAAACCAAGCTTTAAAGCTTCGCTTTTTTCTCGACACGGCGCAGCGCGCAGACGCGGGAGGAAGAAGGTGGCGGGAAGACGATCGCCGATGGGCCCCGCATGTCGGTGAGAGAGGAAGGATAGAAGGCGACGGCTACACTCGGATGCCGACGCGCGCGCAGAGAAAGTAATCAAGGCCGTAGGATGATGAGTGAAGGGGTAAGTGAAAGGATGCGTTGAGATTCAATCCGCAACCGGATTTAAATCTGAGCCGATGGGGTGTACTAAGTGGCAACGGCGGCCGCGATCTAATACGGCAATCATAAACGGTCAAGATGACGACACGCGTCGGAGGAGAAGAGAATAAAGCGATCAAGCGGTAAATGGGAGCGAGAGGTCGAGATTAGCGCGGTGCGCGCGATTGAGCGGATGGATGCCAAGTGTCGGCAATGGAGGAGTGAAGCGGGATGAGCGCGAGGCCGAGATGGTTCGGCGGCGCGGATGAACGCCGATGGGCGCCACGTGGCAACCCGGGAGGGTTTTGGATTTTAAATGATTTTGAAGATTCCAGAAAACATTAGAAGGCTTAAAATATTCAGAAAAATACCAAATAAATTCCAAAAATTCCAGAAAAATTCACATAATTCACTGATGATGTTTTAAACATATGAAAAATATTTCCAACTTATTTTGACATTAAATTTTCTTTTCAACAGAAACTTTAAATTCTGAAAATTCCAGATAATTGGAAATAATTAATTTAAAATTATTTCTTCAAAATAAAAGCAAAAAAAAAATTGGGATGTTACAATTCGCAACACACAAGGTATGTCAAAGCGAAATTTTAGGTCCTTAACATGGCTATCCATCTGGATTCTGTTGTCTATACCCAGCATCATCTCCACATCTCAGCACATGCAGCTCTCGCGTTGGGGAGTATGTAAGTAAAAAAAAGCTGGTTCTAGGTTATTTGCTACACCCTGGTCTTACAGCCGGTTGTGGAGTATGTATATACCATACTGAGTGGTATATACATGACAAATAAGAATATAGTATATAGAAAAACATTAGTTTTGGTGGTATGTTACAATAGGAAACAATAAATATGGCTATATGTAATCTGCTCAAGTAGGATAATAAATGAGAAGCATGAATAATCTCATTGGAGTTCACTAAAAAGACAACCAAATAGTAGCAGGTGTTCACATACACTTATGAGATTTTTAAAAATTATTACATTGGATCAATGCAAATGTAAAAATGCATAGTGAAACAAAATATAGTTTGTTTGTAGGATCCAATGTAATGAATTAAGCTCTCTTCTCATTGTGATGTCATTTCCAGTGGGATGCTTTCAAATAACAATCGACATATTCTGGGAGTATAGCTTCATTTTTCTTGAAAGATAACAGATTTGCTAGAAATTCCTTCTTAAGTTCACGGGGATCCTGATACATGAAGGCAGTTTTTTAAGTAACTCCGTTGAAGTATCAGGTAGAAAGTGGCAATGGGTATTTTAGGAAGATAGTGGATAGTCACGTTACAAATAAGATTGACTAGGCAAGATCCATCCCAGTTTCTCATGTAGTTTAGAACGTTAAGTGAACAGTCCAACCTATCATGGAAACTATTAGTGAACATATATGAATGAAGTATCAAATAATTAAAATGACAAAGTGGAAGTACTTAACTTGTTTTCTTGAATACCGATATTTGATGGGAAATGGTACGGCCAATTAGGGATGCCCTCATCCCATTCAGGGAAACAAAGTTTCAAGCATTGAGAAAGTGCTTCGGATATGACAACCTTAGTTTTAATATGTCTTTCATCAACATCTTTCCCTACTTTCCTGGTATCTCGCAAGGGATCCAGGATACTAAGTTTCTTACTGTGCATGTCAAATGCATAAAGTGCATAGTGATGCGGATGGTGCACAGGAATAAATATCTGCATCAAAAGATGGTTGGTATCAATTGGATTGGCCAATTTATAAGGATATGTTAATAGAATGGACATACCAGCCGACAATTGGCAACATCATAGGGTATTAGAGTTTCATCACTGAAGTAGTGGAGATGATCTTCTGGGTTTCATAAACCCTCACCAGCAGTTGCGAACATCTAAGAATGTGTGTAGTGTCAGTCCTTGAAATATGTAATAATCAGAAATGTAGTATTATTGTACACTTACTGAGAAATCTTGGTTTATAAAATGTCTCCAACCTACAAAGTCAGTCCCCCTGAACCTATGTAGTTCATCTTCAAATATCGCTTGGACAGCAGCATTGAATGTTTCGTCATGCATTTCAACAACAAACCTGAGTGCTTGCTATATTTGTTGCAAGTTTAGGGTAATGGGGACTGGATTTGACATGTGGACCCAAATTTTGCTGCAGAATATGGTAGTATGTGTCAATATCTAGTACTAAATAGTTGCTATTATGAAAACTAGTTTATTCTACAAAACACTTACTTGAGGGAATCCTCGTCATTCTGTGAAATTGTGTACACATATAAGTCATCAACTGCCTTCAGGTGATATCTCATAAAGGAGTGTTGTTTACATAGAAATGAGGATTTGACAATGTTGCTTGGTTTAATGGTCCTTTTTGGCCTATCCATGAGTATGTCCGAAGGTTCTCCAATGATTCTCCTCTTTGCCTTAGGTGGATATTTGGTGCATGAATACTCTTCACATAGTACAATCCTGATTGCACTAACCTCTCGCATTGCGGAGTGTAGAGATATTAAACTAGTTGGTGAACGCACATAGCCTACAAAAGTGTGGAATAGTTTTATTTAGAAAATAGTTTTGAAATTATGGTGGTGAATGTGTTAATGTTGTAAAAAAAATATTGGTCTGAAGTATACTAGAGGAATGAATTCGTTGCTCTGATTCAGAAGTATTTGGCACTACATAATGAAGGTAATCCTCTTTGGTAGGCAAAGGTGGTTCTGCATAGTGGTTTTACTAAATTACAACATTAAAGACAATAGAGTATTTAGTGGTAGTCGAAGGATTTCTTTCTAAAAAAATATGTAAGAATCTAAAGGATTCACCTTGTTGACTGTTGTCAAAATGATGAAACGTCGAATTAGTTAACATTGCCTTGGAACAAGATACATTGTTGAATTCTTGCTCTAAGTTCAACACTATATGTTTTCGTGGGGTACAGACTGCCGTAGTGTTTTTGGATGACATTTGAGTGATTCCCAAATCAAAGCTTGGGACCTCAATATCCACACGTGAACAGAGTACAACCTGCTACGGGTTGAGTATTGCATCCAAATTATTACATAATACTTGTAGTTTAACAAAAGGTAAATGACATTACTTTAATGCATTCAAAAAGACGATATACCTCAATGGTTGGAGGGTCTCTACCACGTCCATAGCAAACGTTGTCAGGATGGCGAAGCTGACGACATAGGAAAAGGAGTATGAATATGAACAGGTGGTATGGACAAGCATTAGCAGGAATTAATAAATAGTGAAAAAAGCCTTTTCATCATGTATATCTCCCACTCGATTTGGGGGCATGTAGCATCAATTAACAAATGTAGTACACTACTTTTTGAATTAACAGGTAGTATCAATTAACAGGTGGTATGGACAAGCAGTGGCAGGAATTAATAAATAGTGAAATAGAGTACACTACTTTTTTTTTTATCTTTTCATCATGCACTTGATGACATACTCCAATTCCATGATATACTACTAGTTGTTTTGTGCAATTGACAATATCCTCCACGTATACTCCATTTTAATATTTGGATGCTCTATTTTGAGTAATCATCTATAAACACTTCAATTAATATATACTACATACTCTATATCTGTAACATCCTGATTTTCAGAGATTTTTAAAACCTTGTTTTTAAAAATAAATTTTTGGAATTTTTTTGAAATTAAATCAAGCTTAATTTGAATTTTCAAAAATTTAAAAGATTTAATGTGATAAAAATAAACTTCAACATAAGCTGAAAATATTTTATTCGAGTTCCTTATGTCTCAAGGAATTTTTTTTGTATTTTTGGTGAATTTTTGGGATTTATTTGCTATTTTCTGGGGCTTTTGGGAATTTATTTGAATTTTGGATTAAAGAAATTCGGGGAAAATCTTTTTCCAAAAACCCCGAACGGCGCTCGCCGTCCGATCCTTCCACTCCACGTGTCACTCATCTACGCTCTCCCCGCCGCCCTCAACGCGCCCCTGCCCCGCTCTCACTCGCTCCGTCGCCCGATCCGAGCCCCCGCCCACGTGGCAGAGATCCATCGGCCACCGCCCCATCCACGCGCTCCAACCCACGGAAACCCTAGCTCGCCCGCGCCCCGTCGCATCCCAGCCGCTCATGGTGCCGCGCGTCAGCCGCTGAGCCCTTTGTCTCCGATTCGATCTCCCCGCCATGTTCCTCCTGGTTTCATCTCGGTTCACGTGCTCAAAACCCTCACCGCCTCCTCGGTTCGTGCGCTCTACCCGGCTGTCGCCCTCAGTTCCTGTGCGTCGCCGTCGCCTTTCGCCTCCCTGCCATGCATCGTCATCCGGAGCTGCCCTCGCCGGAGTCGCCCTCCTCAGAGCTGCGCCGTCCACCCTCGCCGGTGTCCCGCCGTCGGAGCCGCCGTTCCTCACCATCTTCGCCCAATGGTAACCCACCGCCACCGCCCATCTTCACCTTCTCTCCCGTGCGGCCGCCAAGACCTCCCCGCGTCCGCCCTCGCCGCCGGAACTACGCCGTAGGACCCGCGTCGCCGTCGACGAAGCCGCCACCGTCCCACACTTCACCCGCGCCCGGCCGCGCTCCCCGCTCTCGCCTCGGTCCGTGTGCCGCCCGCTGGACGTGTCCGCCGCTCCCGCCTCGGTCCGCGCCCGGACCCGCGCCCGCGTCCGCGACGCTTCATGTGGCGTGCCACCACGCGTCGCCAATCCAACGGCCGAGCCCCCGCATCACAGCCGTCACCCCAGATCTGGATCTACGGACCAGATGCGCCCACGTGTCATCCCCGGAGCCGTCCGATCTTGCGCCGCCGATGCCTCGAGCCCGAGCCACGTCAGCCCTAGCCGACGTGGCAGCCACGTCAGCCCTACCCGCCACGTGGCAGGCCACGTGTCATGCCACGTCAGCAAAATTCGACCCCCCGGTGCCACGTCAGCACATGCCATGTGTCAGCCCCTCGGCTTGCCACATCAGCCCTAGGCTGCCGCATCAGCACCACCTCCCCCGCGCGCACTGTTCCATGCACCGGGTCCACCGTGAACTTGGTTCTCCGTACACCTGGTCCACAGCACAGTAGCTTTTCCGATTTTCTGTAATTTCCTTTAGGGTTGATTTTCCGAGAGCCCGTTCTCCTCCGTCCTAGCTCCGATTGACCCCGTTCTTTTTTCTAAATTCATCTAAAATCGAGCTCTAGATTTTGGATTTGGTTTCATGATTTATGGAGTTCATTTACTTATTATTTTATGTGTTTTTCTTGTTTCAGTCGTTTTCTCTCTCGTTAGATTCCGATTCCGGAGGAGCAGGAGCTACGCCCGAAGACCAAGAGTACCTCGCTGAGCATAACCAAGGCAAGTCGTGTCCTTTGATCATGTTGAACTTAGTTTGCAATCTAGTATTTAATTACTTTGTTTTAAATTATCTTGCATTACTATTTTTACTCAAACCCTTGTATCTGGTAGCTACTGTCCTATTTGGATTAATCCCTCCTTGTTACTTTGAACACCCTGATGCCATTGTCACCATAGGTTGAGCAATTTATTAGTAATGCTATGCTAATTGTCACATGGGTTGTACGATTAGAAAGCTTAACCTTACTTAATTTACGATCAGGTTTATCATCACATGTGAATTATCAATTTGGCTTAATGAGATATGGAACGATGGTTGGTGCCACGATTATTAAAATTTGTGCCATCACATTGGTGTGTCATTGGCGTGGTTATACAAACTTGGTTTTTGCACTCGGGCGAGTGATCGTAGAGTAAAGGGGGAAGTGTTGGAGCACTTCGAGGGATGTGGTAGTCTCGCCCGGGTAGACTTAAGGACTTAACTTTGTGCGCCATTGATATGAGCTTTACCGTACAAACCACATGTCTGGTATGGGATGGACCTGGCTGACTAATTTGGGATGTTTTAATTTCAATCTCGCCATTGTGATGACCATGGTTGTTGATTTCCATGTGGCGCAAGGGGGGTGTGATGCGAAACCCTAGCGGGCGGGGTTGAGTTGAGACTGAACTTTGTAAAGGCCTTGTTGTGATTTCCTTAGGCCAAGGCTAATCACATCGTGTGGGTACAGTTGTGCAACCTCTGCAGAGTGTAAAACTATTCGAATAGCCGCGTTCCTCGGTCATGGACAATGCTCGGTGATTTCACACGACGTATAGTTAATTCTGAAAACTTGTGGATTGTTGTTAGACAATGAATGGTTAATTCACTATTGGTTTAGCTTATGGATGGGAGGTCCGTAAGCGGTTGGTTTAGCTTATGGATGGGAGGTCCGTAAGTGGTTTATTTCAATTCCGTTGATTAACTATTTATTACTGTTTTACTCAAAGTTCGCCTTCAATCTACTTATTGTATTTCAATTGTCATTTATGCAAATTAACCTTTCAGCCTTCCATTGGTAAGCCTTGCATACTATATTGCATTCATTTATTACAAACGACTTGCTGAGTACCAATGTACTGACGGCTTTATGCCCAATATTGCTCAGTTGAGAAAGAGGAGTATCACCAGCAAGAGGTTCCAGGAGGAGGCTACTTCGACGACTACGCGGATTAGGTTTCGTTCTCCACTCGATGGCCTGTGGGCTTATCGATTGGCCGTTACGCTTTACTTTGGATTGCCGCTGCTAATTTTGTTAAGCCCTTCGGGCTAGTCTATTGTAAGCTTGACAATAAGGTCGTACTTTTGGAAATTTATCTTTATTTGAGTCTTTCTTTTATTTTAACATGTATATGGTTGTGATTACATCTATCTTTGACTGTGTGCACTAGCGTGATCCTAGGACTAGTGCAGTATACACAGAGAGGTCGGATTTGCATATTCGGGTCTCGACAATATCTATTGTCACACACCCTTTTAAAAAGGGATATATATATATATATATATATATATATATATATATATATATATATATATATATATATATATATATATATATATATATATATATATATATATATATATATACTCATTTGTAAAAATTGAGAACTCTATGGACATACTCCTTTATTTAAAAACATCATAATTCAAACTTCTATCATACCTCCCTTTTTTAAAAAAGTGACAAAGAACTGCATACTTTCTAGCATTAAGCTACTAAGTAATCATGCATATAAAGGGAACTTCTTAGTAGTAGTTTATTTCATTCTATTTCAAAAAGATTAGCAAATAAGGTAACTTTGAGGAAAAAGATGAACATACTATCCTTTTTCATACTACCAACTGCCAGATATACATGTGATGGACCCGTGAATATATACTTGGTATGTCCCATACATACTCAATTGTATGCACTCCCTAGAATCCACATACTCCCATTTCAGGTGATATACTCCCTTTGTTTTTCATATGCTAGATGCTACCTTACAAAACAACATACTCCCTTCGTTTAGAAAATACTCCTATTTCGAATGATATACTCCTATTTTCCGCATGCTAGGATACTACCTTTTAAAACGAAATATACTCCACTTCAGGTAAAAAGCAATACGAACTATATATGAATAGATGGTATGGACAAGTAGTAGGAGGACTTGGAGATTTAGTTCTTTGTACAATGATACCTTGAGCCTACCATACGAAGGGAAAGGTGCTCGATTTTTCAAAATAATATCCCTCGCTAACTTCTTGTCGTCGTAAACTCCAATACGAGGTAATATGTTATGAACATAATTGTCCTTTCCAAAATCAAGATTGTCTATGTAAAATATCTGAGAAAATGTTGTAGTTAGAGTTTGAATAGCATTCATATTCAGCAAATGGACTAAAGTACATAAACAAAGCTGAATGTCTATTTAGGACAACTCGAACCTGAAGTAAGATGATGCAGCCATTGATATATCCTGGACTCTTTCGGTCCTTAATTTTGCTTTGCAACGTGGTTGCTGCATTCTTCAGTTCTTCAGCAATGAAATTGTAACAGCCCAACTGTTTATTTCAAAAAAAACATTTAATTTAATTTAAAATAAAATATTTACTTTTGGTTGTTTAAATTTAATTGCCTGATTTTCAGCTTAAAAAAAGAGTCTTTCTAGGTGATTTAAGAAAAAAAATAAGGTATTAAATAACTTAGTTTAAAAAAAATCAAAGTTATTTGGTCGCTTGAATTTTTTTAAAATTCTAATTGACCTGATTTTCAGCTTTAAAGAAAAGAGTCTTTCTGTTAAATAAAAAAATATTTTATAAAGAAAAATATGAAAATTTGAGTTGGAATTTTTTTATAAGTTCCAAATAGTTTTAGAAACTTACATGAATTTTTCTAAGATTTTTAAGCTTTATTTGTGATTTGTTGTATTATTTAAAGCTAAAAAAAATATTTTTAAAAATTAAAATAAACGTCAAAAAATTCCAAAATTATTTTTAAAAATCTTTTCAGGTTCCAAGGATTCTAAAAATATTTTTTTTGAATTTTTTCTTTTTTTTCTCTTTTCTCTTTTTCTCTCTCCTCCTTTTTCTTCTTCTTCTCCAAGAGAGCAACGTGCGTGCAGGGACAGAGGCCTACATGAATGCACGTTTTTGAGTTTTTCTTTAAACTCTCATAACTTGTGATTTACTCATCCGTTTTCTGTGAAATCAAGTGCATTCTCTTCCTCTCATCAAGCTCTTTCAATTCCCTACCGTTTCCCCTCTCATTGATGACCATTTTTGCGGGATTTAAACCATGCCATTCATAGACATGGTTTTTTGATCTCCCTCCTCGGACCTCCTTAACCCCTATAAAAGGGAGCCCCGTGAGCCTCTCCTCATCCTCACTCAACCCCGAAAATCTCAAGTCCCAACTCCCTCTCTATTGGCCGCAATCGGAATTTTACTTTTGTAGTTCAAGCGGTGTTCTTCGGCCTTTTGTGCCTCGTCCGGTGGAGCGCCGCCGCGTTTGACCACACCGTTGGCTTCGTCTCGCCGCGTTCTACGCGGTGCTCACCTCGCCTACGCCGGAACTTCGCCGGAGCATCGTCGGCACCGTGGGCCAAATCGGATCTGCGTTCGTCGCGTCGCCACCGGCCGACCGTGCATGCCCGACCAAAACCAAGGTGAGCATCACGTTCCCCATGCTCTACTCTTCGATTCGCCGCAACTCTCGCATGTTAACTCCTCTCCGTTTGCCCGGAACGCTGATGTCAGCCTTTAAGCTACATAAAGTCTTGTCCACCGTGTTTCGCTAGACCGTTGGCCGAGCCGTCTGCGGCGTTGAGTTCGTCTCGACGCGTTCTACGCCGTGCTCCCCTCCGTTCGTCCAAAAACCTTTCTTAAATTTTTGCGTCCGACACCTAGCCATGGCTGCAAATTGCACTTCGCGTCCACGCCTGTCCGAGAATGCCCTCGACAATCCGTTCGCGTCAAAACGTGCCAAACCATCCCAGGAGGCTATGTTTCAGACGGTTTTGGATTCACCTGACCGAGCGCGAAGATATTGAATTTTTCGTGTTTCGATACCGACGTCGTTCAAACGACGATTGCGTCGCCTCCGGTGAGTTTTCGGCTTAGCCGATATTTTTTCTAGCTTCGCCTCGCCACGTTCTAGGCCATGGTCACCTTGCTTCTCCATGTTCTATTCCCAAAAATTATTCTTCTCTCCACACCCTATGCCATTGTCGTTGTCCGCATCGTCACTGTGCTCCGTTTGACGTGCCGTCACTTCCTACATGTGCCTCGGGTCCTTAGCAACCCATTGGCTTCACCTCCCATGCCTTTTCTTGTCGATGACATGACCAAAAACAGTGAAAAGAACCGCTGTCATTTACTGTTCATGCGGGAATATTCCGAAGGAATATTCCTGATTTTTCCTTTTTCCAGAATTTTCTGATCCGCCAATCTTCCAATCGCTCGTTCTCCTTCGTCCGAACTCCGAATCAAGTGATTCAAGTTTGTAAATTCATCTAAATTCATAATCTATTTTTCAGTATATATTTCGTAATTTTTGAATTTTGTCGACTGCCCTTGGTTGAGTCTCCTCACCGCCGGAACACTACCGCTACCGCCGCCCGAGTTACGCCATCGCTCCAACTCGCCACCGACCACCTTCCAACCACTTCTGGTATTGCACAAGAGCACCAATGCACTCCTCGCAATCCCCTCTCTCTTTTCTTCACCTCGCCACCCCTCCGCCAAGCAATCCCCCCCCCCCCCCGCCGGAGTGTCTCTTTCGCCGACGCCACCACCGCCAACATCTTCAACAGGACCGCGCGCACCTCCTTCACCCTTTTCCCGAGCCAAAGCATGACCAGAGTACCCCGCCGCTGGTAACCTTAATCAGGCCCGTGCGAACCTTCGACACCCCTTCTCCGAGCAAGCCGTCATCGGAGAGTCTCCGCCGTCGATAATTGTACCCCGCCTCCGCTACACCCTCGCCACCAGCAAACTCTGCGCAGCCCGAACCTTACGCCAAGGTGAAACCGGACTTATACTCTTCTCCCTCTTTTGTACATCTCCCTGGTCTTCGCCGCCGTTGGATCACCCGGATCTCATCACGCGAAGCCATCCGACTTCTCCCAGCCATCCGATTCTAAGACTCCGCTATCCGGAGGCTCGTTAGACTCTACCATCCGGAGGCTCTTAGACTCCGCCATCCAGAAGCACTTTAGACTCCGCTGTTCAGAGGCTTCCTAGACTCCGATTGCTCGGAGCATTCAACTTCGACTTCGGTCTTCAATCTTGGAGCCTTCGACTTCGACCTCCATCTTCGAGCCGACCATGGTTCTTTGACCGTTTTAACCTCCGCACCCTCTGACCTCTCTGAACCCTCCGATCTCTCCGACCACTCGAAACCGACCAACCTCTCCAAGCCGTTCGATTCTTTCGACCACTCTGCATAAATCCAATTCTTCCAACCACTGTACAATCCCGACCAGGTCTTCGACCGAATCTTGGACTTCGACTGCACCTGCACTTGGAGTCTCTATCTTTGACTTTGACCTCCGCAACTTCAACCGCTGCTTCAACCATGCTTTCGATGATGGCTTCGACTACGCCTTCGATCATGGTTTCGACCATACACAAATATTGTAGCTCCCGACTACTTTTCCTTCACAAAGAAAAGAATTCAAAGAATTCCTTTTATTCATTCCTTTGGAATTCAAACTTCCAGAAGCCGCTCTCCTTCATCCTAACTCCGATTAGACCCATCCAAATTTCTAAATTCATATTCTATCTCCCAGCATATGTTTATGATTTTTGGATTTTATTTGGATTTTATTTGAGTTTGGTTTGTTCTGGTTTTTCACGTGTAGACTACGACTATTCCGAAGAGTATAACTTCAACGAACCTCAGCAAACTTCGAAGCAAGGCAAGTTACATCTTTGACCATGTTGAACCTAATATTTCAAATTTATTTGTGTTGTTTTACTGTATATGCATGCGTACTTCTATCCAAAATTAATTTAAATTCAGTTTAAATGTTAGATATACCCATGATCCTTTGATTATAGCCCATTTGAAATCCCGAATTCATATACCTTGTCACCCTAGCTGAAAACTAGTTAGTACCATAGTATTAACTAGAAATTTTGTAGAAATGCTTAGCCCGGCTTAATATAACTTTAGGTGGGATCAATTCTTTCACATGAAATGACAAACTTTGAAAATGAACTCTTGACTTCGGTGAGTCAAGATTGGTTTATGAAAATGAGCTAAAAATAAAAATAGAAACTTATGTTTTGGACTTAGGCTAATGGTTAGGTGGTGGGTGCCGGCATGCCTCGTGTTTGGTGACACCTGATTGATTGTCATGCACGGGAGTATGTGGTTGAGCCTAAGTCGGATTAAGGACCGTTTCTGTGATCCATTTTACGAAGTCACTTCGTACTACCACAAGTCTGGTATGGGATGGACCTGGCTAAGTAATTTGTGAAGTTCCAATTATAGTCTCGCTATAGGCTGAATGTGAGCGCGGCGTAGGCTGTGGGAAGTCTCACATGGCACCAGAGGGGGCTCCAACTCGTGGATTCGAGTTGTGGTGAAACCTTAGTGGCGGCGTGACTATTTTAGCTATGGATCATTGTAACAGCCTTGTCATGATCTCCTCGCCGCACACCAAAGGAAGTGTGTTTATCCGGTGGCAATATGGGATGATCGTGTCTTGTGGGTAAAGCTGTACACCTCTGCAGAGTTTAAATCTATCTTGGATAGCCGTGTCTCGGTCATGGACATCTTGAGTAGAGTTGTCACAGATTAGACTTTGGTTTTAAAATGGTTTATGAAAAAGCTTATGGGTGGATGGATGGAATCCATGACCGTGGGATACACGTGAATAAGTTGGTGTTTGGTGAAGCTGCACTAACAAAATGAATCCATAAGAGATTTTGAAAAGCATATGGATAGATGGAATCCATGTGAAATCTTTTGAAAAGATGGACCAGGTGGGATACCTGTGACTAGGTTAGTGTTTGGTTGGAGCCTGCACTAACGATATTATTTTGTTAAATCGTTATTTCTATCTCTCGTATCAAATTCAGCTTTTGAATCTATTTAATGTATTTACCTTAATACTGCTTTTCGCACAAATAAACTTATAAGCCTTCCTTTGTTATCCCTATGCATGCATTCACTCTGTTAAAACTCCTGGTGTAACTTGCGTAAGTACTTTATGTGCTTACCTTGGGAGTACTTTATGTGCTCACCTTGCTAAAATCTGTTGCCAGAGGATGACGTCAACAACTTCGTGAGGATGGTGACGACTAGGCGCGTCTTACATCATTCGCTGTGGGCGGCGGGATGATGGGTCTTTGCTTCTTTGGTTTTCTTCCACTGTTTATATTTATTTTTGGTTTATGAACCATTGATGTAATCTTTGGCCATTAGGCCCATATTTAGTTAATGAATAAATGTCATTGTGTATGATATGAATCTTTGTTATCCACTGTGTGCACTAGCTTGATCCTGGACTAGTGCGATTTACACAAAGGATCCAGGAGTCGTTGCTCCGGAGTCCGACAGAAATGGGCCCAATTGTAATTATGAACATTTTCAATATCAACTACAGCCTTGAGATACCGTGTTGATATATAATTGTTATATGACTGTGGTACCAAGCATTTTGTGACAGTGTAAATTATGAATGCCATCTTGAATTGGATAATTTCATCAGCAGTCATAGTTCCATCAAATCTTTTTGTCAGTAATCGCTCAAGAAAGGGGATAGTTAATTCATCCCATGTTGACTTACCGAAAATAAAACACAAGTAGGCTTTTAGCTCTGAGACCTCTTTATGGGCTACAGGCAGTATTTCCTTGCCTTTGCAAGGGATGCCGATTACACGGTTGATATCATTGCAATCCATCATGAGTTCCAATCTAGTACCGGCACATAATACTCCAGATACTGGGTCTAATTTGCTTAGAAGCCAAGCACCAAATTGTCGGTTCAGCTTACTCAGTTTTAAACTCACTAACCCCTGAAATCCCATCTCATTAACTAATTCCAACTTATGTTGGTCTAGAAGATCAATCAATTCAACAACGAAAGAAGGAGAACACCTGGAGTATATCTTGTTCTGCCAAGCCTTCCTCGCTTTCATAGCACTTCTTTCCTTTGTTTGGGAACTGTTGGCACCTTTGCTCTTCTGCTGTTCATCCTTTTTTTTGGAGCGAACCAGAGATAGAGCCCTTGTAAAAGTAGATTTGGAGTAACTGCCACTAGATGGATTGATCATATTATTTGATTCGGTCATGACCTGCAATGGTAGCTTGTAATGTCAGTAATGAGGGGAATGGTGATGGCATTTTAACAGTATAAGAAAATAAATGATATGAACAACTAGC
Organism: Melocanna baccifera; assembly: GCA_036346265.1. Taxonomy (NCBI): domain Eukaryota; kingdom Viridiplantae; phylum Streptophyta; class Magnoliopsida; order Poales; family Poaceae; genus Melocanna; species Melocanna baccifera. The sequence continues at coordinate 20,748,487 of CM070681.1, forward strand.
ATGGAATATTTTCAAGAAGTCAGATGTTCAAACAGAGGTTCTAGATCGAATGCTCAAACAGATGTGCCAGATGAGTGGGCGACTAGCGCATGGGAAAAAAACAAGTAATCGTTTACACATACATGCAGGGGAGTATTCTCCCAATGGATTGAGCAGGTACAGTGAGTATCCTGTATTGTCAAATATTCACCAATTAATCATTCAGTTGTCCAGTCAGGTGAGTGTTCTCCTCATGTCTGATGAGGAAAATAGTTATGCTCCATTAGACATAAATGACAAATCTTCATAATTAACAAGATTTGCAAAAAACCTATTCGAACATCGAGCAGGAAGTATTTTCAATAATGCAAATCTTCATATCGGATAAGCCGTAAAAGATGTCATAGATATATACTTGCAGGGGAGTATTCTGCTGTTGGACATGTAGTATTTTCAATCATGCAAAACATCAGAACCGACAAGCCAGAAAAGAAAACAAAGAGATATACATGCAGGGGAGTATTCTCCCAATGGATTGAAGAGGTACAGTGAGTATCCTGTATTGTCAAATAATCACCAATTAATCATTCAGTTATGCAATCAGGTGATATTTGTCCTCACGTTTGATGAGGAACAATAATTATGCCATGTTATCAGAAAAGGCCTATTCTTCATAATTAACAAGATTTGCAAAAAAAAAACCTATTTGAACATCTAGCAGGGAGTATTTTCAATAATGCAAATCTTCATATCGGAGAATCCGCAATACACATCGAATAGATATACTTGCAGGGGAGTATTCTCCCTGCTGGACATGTAGTATTTTAAATACTGCAAAACATTAGTTATAACATGCAGGGGAGTATTAACCTATGGATTGCAGACACCAACAAAGATGCGGTTCTGCAGAAATTTTGGAAGATCCAAGCCCTCCGGCACTAAGGAACATCTAGTAGGAACAAATCACCAGTTGGAACGGGTGTCCATTCTAGAAGATTTCCACAAAAAACAAAAGACTTAATGTTAGAAGCGACGGAAAAGGGCAGCCTAAAATTTTCTCCTGGAGAATCTCACGTAGACATTATGTTGAGCACCTTGCGAGTGGAGCTCGAGCGGGAAGTTAAAGAGGCAACAGGGGGACACGCGGGCGGCTCAGGACGCACCTGGAGAAAGCGCAGGAGAGCGTGAGGCTCCAGGGAGGTGACGATGGCACGTTGCAGCGCCGGCGCTTGCTCTTTGACGAGCTGTGCCCCTGACGCCCCCGGCAGTATGTACTAATTTTGGTTTACACTGACAGCTTCCAGGTCACTGGCGATCTGGTAAAATCGTCAGGGAGGCTTGGGGAAGAGACCAGATGTGGTGCCGACCGGCCAGAGAGAGGGCCTAGGGCGGCGGCGCGGCAGCCCAAGATGCGGCAAATATGGGAACCTTTTCCCGTGCCGTGGTTCTTCTCGCAAGCAGGCGGTAGGCAAGCAAACAGGGGTGGGAGTCGCTGGATCTCAAGAGGGAGATGGCTGGAGAAAATGGGGATGGGAGTCGCAAAGGGGACAACAAATCCGAGATTTCGGAGTCCATCAAATCAGAGAGGTAGCGAAATATCCAGGGAAAAGAATGGAACGCAGCATAATAGGAAGCCTCGAACTGCTGCGGGTGTGGTAGATATACAAGATTTTGCGTCCGTGACCCGTTAAAGCATATACTAATCTAAATGCAATCGGATGGCAACGAGGATGGGTGTAATTACACTTGGGAGTAGAAAGGATTATATATATATATATATATATATATATATATATATATATATATATGAAGTCTATTCCATACTCCTGAGAGTACACACTTCCACTTTCAATATAGCATTTAAATGGATATTTTATACCTCTTTACCACTTTTGGTATACTTAAATACTAATTCTAAGATACTACAATGTGACTTGGTTGAAAAGTTTACATCAGAACCCTTTATTTTTGCTATATAACTTTTTCCATACATCAAGAAATATACACACAAATTATGCTATAAAAAGTGGATTTTTATGAAATTTTTCATGAAATTCAATTTAAAGTATATTATAATTATTATTAGAGTATGCTCAAATAGATACAGAGGTATAACAATACCACTAAAATAGTATATGAGAAGTGAGAGTATGTATTCTCAACAGTATGGAACCATTTTTCTATATAACATATATATATATATACACATACATACATACATATATGTATATATATATATAGGAAGCCTTTTCCGTACACTCAAGAGTACATACTCTCACTTTCAATATACCACTTAAATGAATATTTTATACCTCTTTATCGCTTTTAGTATAATTAAATACTAATTTTAAGATATTTCAATACGACTTTGTTGAAAAATTTTCATCAGAGTCCTTCATTTTTTGCTATATACACTTTTCATGTATAAAAAAGAGTACATACATAAATTATGCTATAAAAGTGGACTTTGGTAAAATTTTTGATAGAACTCACTTTGAAATATCTTATAATCATTATTAGAGTATGCTCAAATAGATAAAGAGGTATAACAATACCATTAAATGGGTATATTAGAACTGGGAGTATGTACTCCCAGGAGCATGGTGTGTGTGTGTGTTTATAAGAAAATGGTTCTATGCTCCTGGGAGTACATACTCCCAGTTCTAATATACCCATTTAATGGTGTTGTTATATCTTTTTATCTATTTGAGCATACTCTAATAATGATTATAAGATATGTACATATATGATTACTATTCTATGCACAGGTGTAAAATACGCGCTAGAAAGTTACTACCATGTGTGAATAAAGTTACTAACAAACACATATAGGTTACTGTCAGGTGTAACACTACACAACTAGTAGTAATTCTATATGTATTTGATAGTAACTTTACTCATGTAACATCCCAAAAATTTTATCCATTTATTAAATAATTATTGGATTTTCCTGGATTTTATTCCAAGCCTGATTTGAGAAAAATTAAAAGTTCTATTTTATAAAATCCAAAAAGAATTTATTGCATTTCATGAAAGTAAAAATAAATGTATTTCATCTTCCTAAAGTCAAATATGTAATTATATTAATTTTCAGGATTTTATAAAGATTTAAAACTTTCCTTTTTAAGTCAAATTGTGCTTTTGTAAAATATAATTATCAAAATGGGTGAAAAATATTTTTATTAAGTCTCAAATAGTCCCAGAAGGTTCTCTGAATTTTTCTAGAATTTTCAAAATTTATTTGGTATTTTTCTGAGTATTTTAAAGCCTCCTAGCCTTTTCTGAAATTCAAAAAGAAAATAAAAACCCTAAAATCCCCTCGGGCTGCCACGTGTCAACCATCGGAGCCTCCTCCACCCCGCCGGATCTAATCTCGGCCACCCATCTTCACTTACCCCTTCACCCCGCCTTCCCTCTCTCCACTCGCGACGCGTGTCGCACATCGAGCCGTCCGCTTCCCCGCCCGGTTTGATCTCAGCCGCCCGCGCCAACTTACCGCTTCGCCCACCTCCCTCTCCCCTCCCTCCGACGTGTGGTGTGATCCGTGCCATTCGTTGTTGCCGGATTGAATCCCACGCGTCTACAGTCACTTACCCCTTCGCCCGAAACCCCGACGGCTTGGATTCGATCCCGGTTGTCAGATCGAATCGTGACCGTCCCCGTTCACTTAACCCTTCGCGCAGCACCCGATGGCCCCAATCCTTTCCTCCTGCCACGCGTCGTTGATCCAACCACCGCCCGATTCCTTTCCCGTTTCTCTCTCTCGCTGACGCGCGGGCCCCGCCTATCAGATCCTTCGTCCCCAATCGCTTGCCTTCTTCCTCGCGCAATCACCGCCGCTGCCACCGCCATTAATTAGAAAACCGAAGTTTAAAAGCTTCGGTTTCTTGGCCAATTACTCCTCCGCACCACTGCACATTCAAATAGCCACCTCCCCGCGTCCGTTTCTGGCATTTTTCCCCTCAATTACGCCCTTTTACTCCGTCGCATTCATCTTCTCCGGCCGTTCCCACTCCGGCGATCTTCGCACAGCCGTTACAGCCTTCCCCGGCCTATATAAGCCCTCCTCGAGCTCCTCCTCGACACACCGCCCCTCCCTCGCCTCTCAATCGGATCATTCGAGCGTCGGAGCTCCTCCCCGAGCCAGATCCCGCCACCGACCCCCTTTAGCTCCGACGAGCGATCCGCTGACGCCTCTCTGACGTTGCTGGTGCCCAGGCGATCCCCGGCGACCACTTCCCCGAGCCTCTGCGCCACCGGAGCTTCCTCGCCGCCGTGAAGCCCTCTCCGACCGCCGCCCCTCTCCGCTAATCTTCCGCTCCGGCTATCCTCGAGCGTCGCGGAAGGTACCCGAGCACTCCACACGTTCCCCTCCTCATTTTGGTACCATCGGCCGGTGCCGCCGCCCGCCGGAGCGCCGGCGACCCTCGGTCCCTGTGAGCCACCGCCGGCCGCCACGCCCTGTCAGCCGCCGAGCTAAGGTGGCAACAGGCGTGGCCGCCAGTTGGGCGCCACGCCAGCGCCACCCGGGCGCCTCCCCGCCACCTCGCGTGCGGCTGTCCACGTCGGCATAAAGCCGTGACGTGGCAGCCACGTGGTGCCAAGTGGCAGCCACGTGGAGGCCACGTCAGCCCCCCCGGCCACGTCAGCCCTACCTATTTTAAATAAATCCGAAAATCCTTGCCGACATCATGCTGGCGCATTAAATCTGATTTTCCAGTATAAAAATAATTCAACCGAAAATCTATTTCCCTTGCTGACGTCATAAACCAGATTTTCCTTTGGAAGAATAATTCATGCTGACGTCATAAATGTTTTTTCGATTTAAAAATAAATCCAGAAAATGAGTTTTTTGTTTTTATTTGTATTTAAACTTTGGAAGGCTATAACTTTCTCATTTTAACTCCAAATTGACCCGTTCAAATTTCTTAATTTTTCTAAAATCATGATCTACTCATTTCTGGAATAATTTTGAAAATTTGAATTTATTTGAATTTTGTTTGAATTGACCCTTTACGTTAGATTTTGACGATTCCAGAGATTTCGAGTTCGACGATTCTCAGCAGGACTTCAATCAAGGCAAGTTATACCTTTGACCATGCTGCACCTAATATTTTAAATTTATCTATGTTGATTTACTGTATATGCATGCGTACTTTTATTCAAATTTAAATGTAAATTCAGTTTAAACGTTAGATATACTCATAATCCTTTGACTATAGCCAATTTTGAATCTCGAATTCATATACCTTGTCACCCTAGTTGAAAACTAGTTAGTACCTTAGTATTGACTAGAAAATTTTATAGAAATGCTTAGCCTGGCTTAGAATAAGTTTATGTGGGAATAATCTTTCATGGAATGACAATTTGAAAATAAAATCTTGACTTCGGTGAGTCAAGGGTGGTTTATGACAATGGTTTAAGAAAAATGAAAATAGAAACTTATGTTTTGGACTTAGGCTAATGGTTAGGTGGTGGGTGCCGGCATGCCTCGTGTTTGATGACACCTGGTTGATTGTCGTGTACGTGGGTATGTGGTTGAGCCTAAATCAGCTTAACGACCGTTTCTGTGAAATATTTTACGAAGTCATTTCGTACTACCACAAGTCCGGTATGGGACGGGCCTGGCTAAGTAACTTGTGAGGTTCCAAATACAATTCCGCTATAGGCTGAATGTGAGCACGATGTAGGCTGTGGGAAGTCTCATATGGCACCAGAGGGGGCTCCAACTCGTGGATTCGAGTTGTGGTGAAACCTTAGTGGCGGCGTAATTATTTTGGCTACGGATCATTGGAACAGCCTTGTCATGAACTCTCCGCCGCACACCAAAGGAAGTGTATTTATCGCGTGGCTCAAGTGAGAGGGAATGTCTTGTGGGTAAAGTTGTACACCTCTGCAGAGTCAAAACCTATCCGGGATAGCCGTGTTCACGGTCATGAACATGTTGAGTAAAGTTGTCACAGATTAGACTTGGTTTTTACAAAACTTGGTTTTAAGCAAAGTGATGGTTTTGGTTATTGTCCGGGTGGATTCCCGTGGTTAGGTTAGTGTAGGTCGGAGCCTACACTAACGATAATACTTGATAAAACCTTGTTTCATATACTGTATTAAAGTCCAGCTTTTCGTACTTACTTTATTGTATTGAAATTCAAGTACTACTTTTCGCGCAAATAAACTGTTAAGCTTTCTTTTGTTATCCCTATGCATGCATCTACTCTGTTAAAATTCCTGGTGTAACTTGCGTAAGAATTTATATGCTTACCTTGGGAGTACTTTTTGTACTCACCTTGCTAAATCTATTGCCAGACTTCGTCGGCGACTACGACGGTGAGGACTACTTCAGCGAGTAGGACGCGTCTTACAGTCATTCGCTTGTGGGAGGCTGGATGGGCTGTTCTGCTACTTTTACTGCATTCCGCTGTTTTATCTCTTTTGTTGGCCTTGTGCCCTTATTGTAAGACTTAGCCTTAAGGCCGTATTTTCATTTAATAATATTTTGTGGTGATTTTTGCATGATATACATTGCTGTTAAACCCTGTGTGCACTAGCTTTTCCTGGGATAGTGCGATTTACACAGAGAGACTCGGAGTTGTTGTTCCGGGTTCCGACAACTCACACATGATAGTAACTTTTTGGTGTGCACAGTGCTCGTAGGCGCAGAATAACAAAATTGTGTGTTTGTGTATATCATCACGAAATTACCAAACAATCATTAGAACCACTTCGGCGCACAACAACAGCAACAACAAATTACATCCTCTTATAGCTCTTCATTTCAGAGCTCTCTAGCTTAATTGGTGCAGTATGACAAGGATCCTTGACTAGGTCAACAATTTCAATCAAAAGAAGTCAAAATAGAATTTTGTTTAGGCCCACTTAGCCAAGGCCAACTCAGTACCTTAAATAGGGCCCATTTAATACCTCATGTCTCTGACCATAGAGAAAAAGATGCTTTATTCTTTTAATATAATTGGTCGACGATTAGTTATACCCTTTGACAATTAGCCATGGACAATAACTACCAGTCCCTGACCAGTGGCTATACGTTCTTGAGAACAAGTATAACTGGTCAGGATCTTGACGGTTGATGACTTGATCCTTTAGTTTAACATGTGAGAGCAGTTAATAACACATCTAGCAACTTACGACGGTTGATGAAGGATGAGTAGTTCTCAGACACGACAAAGCACATGTGACAAGAAGGAAGGTGTCCATTCAAGTATTAACTACCACATCTTATATTAGTATAAATATGGGGCATGCGTGCCATTGAGGGGATAAGAATAAAACACAACAAAATCGTGCATTTTTTGTAACACACTCTTGTAATCTTCTGTCCATGGCAATAAAGTTTCTGGGTGATTAGAGTTCTCTATTCCTGTAAGTTTGATAGTGGGACCATAGGTCTCATGCATCAATAGTTGGCACTAGAAGGAGGGCCCTTGCCGTGATGTACTTAGGCCCTCATGTATGGACGAGAACTCCTTCAACCTTTTGACTATGCTAACCTCATGGATGAGGACTATGTCCCTAAGGTGGCATGCAAGAGCGACTTCTTCCTCGAGTACATTACCAAGGGAGAACCTTCATCATCCTTGGACAAACCCATTGGGACTGAGGTGGCAGAGGTGCCACTACTGCCCCAAAACAACTTCGAGGGCGAGTATGTTCCCACTCCTAACTCAATTGGAGAGACAAGTGACAATGATGCCAATATTGTGGTGTCCGATGATGATCTTGTTGATGACATTCATGCTGAAGTTTTGGCAGAACCATCTATGGAATATCTTTTTAGAGATCTCAATTACTACCCTTCCTCTAACGAGGATGGGATGCTATCACCTTCTATATGCTTAGGGTTTCATTAATGCATGACCCTGAATACAAACGAGACCATAGAGCAATGGGAGGAGCATGAACAACATGAGGCCCAGGAATAGGGAACACGTGTGGAACAAGAGCGGCGCAACAAATGAGTTACTTTCTGCCAAATAGAAGGCAATGGAGGAGGCCCATCAACGGTACCACACCAACATGTTGGGGTTGTCCAGGATGCACAACATCAATGCAAACAGTGACCGTCAACTCCAACAGTCAAATAGTCATATTGCAGGCCGTCCCGCAGATGTCGGTAAGAAATAACAACACCGTGCCATCTCCTTCGTAGGGTGAAACTCCTATAGATCGTGTTCACATATATTGTTGAATAACATTGCTAATAACGAAGCAGGAGGAGACAACGTACCAAATCATCAAGTCATTCATTTGTTGGCTACCGACCTACAAGAAGTTGCTATCGAAGTTTAGAGCATGTAGTAGTTTGTGAGGTCTTATACTAGTTCAAAACATGAACACTCAACTTTAACGAATCACAACTGTGACAACAACCACCGCGCTCGTCAAGAGAGCGATCCATCTTGATCGAACATGTTTGATAGGCTTGGCCCAAGTGAGCGCATTAATCATCATTTAACAGGAAACAGGGACCATGTTTTCCAACTGGTTGTGATAATAGTCCTAATGTATGACCATGACTTGGACCATATACTGGGTGCAAGGCATTGTCACCTAGGCTCGCAGATGTGACTTGGTAGGAGAAATTCAAGCTATGCATTTTGGAAAGTTTTGATGGGGCATAGAATCCCTTCGAATTCCTCGAGATATACACTGCCATTGTCTAGGCTGTGGGCAATGATGAAAAGGTAATGGGAAATTATTTACCTATTGTGTTTAAAGTCTTTGCTAGAACATGGCTTTTTAATGAACCAGATAGTTTCGTTTATAGTTGTGAAAACCTTTTTTGTGGTATTCAGAACAACTTTAGAAAATACCAGGGAAGGAAGATGATTTACATCACCCTCGACAAACCTCTGATGAAAATTTACATCAGTTTGTTAAGAGATTTGTATAGGTTCATAATTCTGTTCCTAACATTACTGTCGACTCTATGATTTGAGCTTTTAAACAGGCAATAAGATATGAATGGTTTGCAAAAGACCTCAACATTCACTTGCCAAGGACCGTGCCATATCTGTTCGACATGGCCGATTGCTATTCCAATTCCTACAAAGTTGTGTAGTGGAATAGCTTGGTCGACAATGGTAACACCCCACTTCAATCTTGTCTTGAAAATGCTAAAAAGAAGGATTCAAAGAAACCGACCAGATTTGAGGGCCACAATGGGAAGCATAACAAGGATAAGTCCAAGTCCTCTTCAAGAGAGGTCACAATTGTTGAGCAATGACCAAGGAACACCAAAGGTAAAGGGTAGTGGAAAAAGTAAGGTGGTCAATGACGGCTAAAAGGCTCTATTCGTTTTGCAAAAGGAATTCACTCAGTCGGTTGTACCACATATGGCCTAACTATTTCAACCCATATAGAGACCTTTGCAATTTGACACTATACATGCTACAATGTTCATTCTCGCTCATACGTGGGACTTTCGATCCCTCGAGAATCTTCATATATATATTTCAAAATCAATTGACCCACATAGATATCTACTCACAACATCCATAAGTTTCATTTTTAAATTCACTCCTGCTGCCATAGCTATCAAGTAATGAAATGTTGCACCATCCATTATAGGAGAGTAAGTTTCATCGAAATCAATGCGAGTCTCTGCATGAACCCTTGTACTACTAATCTCGTTTTGTACCTCACAACTTGGTTATGTTCATTCCTCTTTCTTGTGAACACCTACTTATGTCCAACAGGAATAATATCATGAGATGTCTTGACCACTGCCCCGAAGACTTTTCTCTTGTTTAACAAGTTTAGTTCATTCTCAATTGCTTTCTTCTATTTATCCAATCATGATGATTCTTGCACTTTGTAATCGTCTTCGATTCTAGATCCGAATTTCTAATATAGAAAGCAATCTTAGTCATGAAGCAATTGCTATTAGCACATGCTTATCAATAAAAGATCTCTCCTATTTCCACATAGTTTGTGGCAAAATCCTTAACCAATTCAATTGGTACTTTATTTAAAGCAATTAGGTCTCCACTATTTCCCAATATGGTAAAGCCCGAGTGTTTTGTTGCCCTAGTGTCAGTGGGTGCGCTCTCCCATGCACTAGGTGCCTCCCCCTGTGCTCCTGCACAGACTGCCACCACTTGTGCTTCTGTACTAGGTGCAACATCCACTGGACATTTCTCATTCTTGTTCAGTTCATGAAGTTTCCCCCCTGTTCAATGCATCTCTGTTGCATACGTTTCCGTGGTTTGAGATCCTTAGCACCGAGAAGTCTCCCCTCTTCTTACTGAGAGTTATTGTAACACCCCGGCCCTTTCTCTGAGTCCAAAGTGCTACCACCTACTCTATGCTGTTACCAATTTGAACTTTCGCTGCTGGCTTTGCGCAATGACTCAATTATTTAAATACCAAACAATCGGTAAAAGACACAGACTTGATACTAAGCGCATAAACAGGGGATATGCGAACTATCAAAATAAACTCATGTGCTAAACAAGGTTAAATAATTCTGGTTATATGTGGAGTGAATGTGCTATCCCCTTCCGTGCATGTCGCCTTCGGTAGTTACCTAAAAATAAATCAAAAAGGCAAGAGTGAGTCTGAAGACTCAGTAAGTACATAATAAAATAATGGCGACAATAAAAGTAATTCAATTATCTTTGTAAGACACAATCCTTGTACTATCAGTAAAACATTTATCTTGCAAAATTACCACATAAACTCTGTGTATGGTCCTTCACCACTTTCTTCCATGCAATGCAATACAATGCAATGCCATGTCCACATGCAACCCGAGCTCATACCGTAAAGCCGAGTGTCCATCCGTCGATGGCCCACTCGGTCCCGCCCTTTTCATGCGAGCCACAAACTCCACTCCGTGGGCGCCTATCTCGATGGGGTCTTTTCGTGAGCACTCCGGACTAGTCATGTATCTTTCTCACCGACCTCACCGGAATAGTTATATGACTTTGTCTCCAGTTTGACTCATGCAACTTATGTCAAGATAAATGAAAATGATGCAACATCTTTTCAACATTCACAGTAAAGCAATGCTATGTCCATATGCAACCTGAGCTCTTACCGGTAAAGCTGAGTGCTCACCCGTCGGTGACCCACTCGTGCCCCGCCCTCTTTCATGCGGGCCACAGACTCCACCCCCGTGAAGTGCCTACCGAAGTAGGTCTTTACCCCACCACCACAGTATGTCTACGCAACGTAGATCTTTAGTACAAGTGTGCAGCACAATGCAACACTATCTTCAACACGATAATCAACCATAAGCATTCTTTTGTCATAGCATAATCAATAGGCGATCGGAGATAGCATTTCACAAAATGACATAAAGCATAAAATACGAAGTAAATACCAGGCATTCATCCCAATCCACTATTTTACCATGCACTTGCCTGTTTATTCTGGCGGACGATGTGTGGACGACATCAAAACCAAACCGCCACCTGTATAAACATCATCCGTCCTCAATACATAATAGCATATACACACAGACGAACGACGATGTTCCTACGTGTAAAGCCGTCACATACCACACTATTGAATCAAACTCCTTTCCGCTGTCCCGGCGGTTAGACAACCGTAGCATTCTATGTTAATACTTAGCATAAAAGCTATCTTGGGATCTAAAATCTGCAAAGCTCTACTCATATATATTTTTTTGTTACTATGAATGACAGGTAAACTCCGATCTCTGCTCGAAGGTCTGATTGTCACGATTTATGGACTATAACAATTAAATCATTAATTTTAGTCCCGACGGCCGGGTTATCCCATATCGGCTACGACCGTCTTGAAGACATACTCCCAAAACCATACCACCGAACTCAGCGCTCCAGCCATGTATGGTGCTTTAGCAATTACCTCTGTTAATTGATCTATACTAAATTGTCCATACAAACCAGTCACTCATCATTGACCTCATACACTAATTAATCACTTGCTCTAATCATTCACTGATAAGCGACTCACTAATCACTCAATGAACACCAGTCAGCCACTATACTATACTGCATACGAATTCCAACTACTAGCTCTACACATACGTCAGCCACAACCACTCCACGCTGCACGTAAATCCTAACGACAAGTCGTGTTCTAACCATTCGATACATCCATCTCGTTAATCGATAACTCGATCTTTACAAAGCTCAATAACCAAGTAAGGGAAAAGAGTTGAGGCGTTACCCTAGCTCCGATTGACCCGATCGGGGCTCCCCTTCCTGGTTTTGGCCAGATCTAGCGGATCGGACGTCGAATCAGACTTCCCTTCTTTTCTTCCCCCTTTTCCTCTTCTTTCTTTTTTTTCTTTTCTTCTCTCCTCTTCCTTATTTCCATTCTCTCAGCCGGCTCCATTCTTTTTCTTCGGCCGGCCTCCCTTCCTCTTCTCACCGGCGGTCCCCCCCTCACTTCTTCTCACCAGCAACCCCTCCCTCCCCCTACTTCCCACCGGCGGTAGGGTCGATGGCGAGCGGCGCGCAGAGCCTGGGGGCGGCGCTCAGCCAGCCGGGGAGGGAAGAGGCGACGGCGACGCACGGCCAGCAGTAGGAGGGGCGCGGAAAGGTGGGGGCAGCGACTACTGCGGCGGGCGCGCGACAGCAAACTGCGGAGGCGGCTGGGAGGCGAGGGTGTGGAGAGGCGGTAGGGTCTGCGCGGGGGCGTAGGGTGACGGCGACGGCACGACTGCACGGAGGGGAAAGAGGAGAGCAGCGGCAACCGCAGGGGAGGAACGGCGGCGAGAAGTCACGGGGCGGCGCGGGGATAAGGGCGGCAGCGATGGATCGGGGGAGGAGAGCTTGGCTTCGCCTCCTCCCCCCTAGATCCCTTTTTGTAGGGGACGGCATGGGCTGGGCCGGCTAGGCCTTGGGCCTGGCCCAGCCACCCCCATTGTTTTTTTCTTTTTTTAAGGTATTACAGTTATAGAGTCAGATGGATAACCCAAAACATGGCATAGTTCTACTCATTCAAGTGTATTTACCACTAGTATATGCAACTTTGTAACTCCCTTATAATTCGTGAATAAATCTAGCAACTTATTTGCAAGACTATGCAAAACTATGATCCTTTGAACCTCATGTTCAGATTGTTTAGTGTATGGATCAACATTACGAAGACAACTATCATGCCCCGATAGTTCTCGGCATTCCAATTTAGGGTCCTTTCCTCACTCTAATGTCGGGAATAGTTCTTTATTAAACATAGAAGGAAAAGTCCACTTTTGATCCCTCAACTTATGTCCTGAGTCCAATTTACACCCTCAACTATGAAACCATTCACTTTACACCCCTTGACTATCGAAACTAGAGTAAATCATCCCCTTGCTCTAAACCACCTCGGTTTTGGATGATGTGGTATCCACATGTTAAAGGTATTGGACACATAAGCTGTTTTTTATGATATGGCAGTCGTGTGTATAGGCAAAACAAAAAAATTTATGAGACCCATATGTTATCCTCTCATCCCCTTTCTTCTTCCTCCCTCTCTCACTATCTCTCTCTCATCTCGATCAAGGTGAGTGCATAGCCATCTTCGCCAACCGCACTCTCGACTCCTCCAAGGACCCATTTGACCTCACCGGTGAGGCCGCACGGACATTAAAGCTAGAGGGCCATCTCCTCCCACTTTGGATGTGCCTGGCCCAGAACTTGGCGGCCTACTTAAGGTCCTCCATGAGAAGCAACACCTGCCCTTGGCTCTTGATGAGACACCGTAGCTCGGCTAGCTGCCGGTCCACCTCCTTCCTCGACATGTCCCGAAATGATGACACTAGAAAGTTGATGATTGGTATACCTCACAGCGAATTGTTCTTCTTCACCTCACCTCTCTTGACATTGTCCATGGTTGTGCACATTGTGGCCTCCGCCATGGCCTTGCTCTTGGCAATGAACACAACCCTTCTCTTGCCTCAGGCGGCCAGGCTGTCGAGGACAATGGTGACACCCTCATCACGCACCTAGTCGAGCCAGAGTCTAGCCTTGGTTTCTTGAAGTGGACTCGTGGTGGCTGTGCTACTAGGGTTATGGTTTTGGTGAGGAGTGGTGGCTACTATGGTTGTGGTGCTGACACTAGGATCATTGAGGATGGAGACGACAAGCTACTCAAGCTCGATCTTGACGGTGAGCATCGGTTGTTGCTGGTTCTCCATGGATCCCCACCGATAGTGCACTACGCAAGCATGAACGCTGCGATGAGCGCGTTCGATAGGGATAGTGGGTAGTAGTGGTGATGGTTGTTGTGGCTGTGTCCAATGAGTAGTGACAATGAGGCGACCATAGTAGAGGTCAACAGGTGGTTGAGCACCACGTTGAAGCAGAGACCTAGCGCCTTGCACCGGAGTGGGTGCAACCGTAGGCACACCACATGCAGGAGCCCCACGGCGTCACCAGCATTGCACTCGCCACATGCAGCGGTATCACCTATGCATTGCCCCTCCACCACGCCAGGCTCACCGCTTGCTTCATCGTCGCCGTTGCCTCCGCCGTCAACATCTATTGCACTGTGCACTCACCTTGACTGAGATGAGAGAGAGGCAAGAGAGAGACGGGTGAGGGGGAGGAAGAAGAAATGAGATGAGAGGGTACATGTGGGTCTCATAAATTTTTTGTTTTGCCTATATGCATGGCTGCATATCATTAAAAATAAGCTCATGTGTCAAAAATCATTGACATGTGGACGCCATGTCATCTATAACTGGGGTGGTTTAGGGCGAGGGGGTGATTTGCTCTGGTTTTAATAGTCGAGGGGGTATAAAGTGAACAGTTTCATAGTTGAGTGTGTAAATCAGACTCGAGGCATAAGTTGAAAGACCAAAAGTAACTTGTGAATCTTGCTTTTAGAAAATCCCTATTAATGGGCTTCAAATATTTGTTTGTAGTTGGAGACTACACTAATGGGCCTCATGGGCCAGCTAGCTCTAATGAGCCTTCATTTAGGTAAAGTGCCGACACAATCAGACCTTTGTAAATAGGCCTATATTGTAACACCCTCATTTCTAGGAGCATCCTATTTCTCTCACAGCTGCCCAGGACCGTTTAGTTGTGAGATACTGTAGTTGAGTGTACATCATTGCCAACACAAGTTTAAGATTGAAAGCCAAACTTTATTACAACGTAAGGCTTAACAGCCTAGTTTTACAGCAGGGCGAGCAGCCCTTAGATAATATAATACAAAAGTACACCATAGGCGAGCTTGAGAGCTGAACAACCCAAATAACAAACATCATCTATGAAGCGCTTTCTGTTAATGTTTTTAGCAAGTATGAGTACAAACAACTGTACTCAACAAATCACATGAGGAAACACTATTTAATTACATGCAAGGATTTATAAGGAATAGGATTATAATGTTTATATTATATTATGTGAATGCAATTTTCATTGCAAACATTTTGAGCATAAAACAACAAAACATAAACTTCTTATAGGATTTTGGGGCTATCCAACTTGATTACCAATCTTAACAATTTAAACTCTACTTATGCTTCATTAATGGAATCACCCATTAAACACAGCTTGATTTACCAAAAGCACAGCATATTCGAGTACCATTTATAATTGACTCTGTAGAGCTGTCCAGCTTTGCCCACAAGATCTCTTAACCCTTATGACTGTGTTAAGAAAACATGGCTTTTTACTGCTCAATTCTTTATATAGTCTTGGTCTATATAAACTCGGGTATCCAACGGGTTAAGTCGGAACACGCCCGCCCGATTTGTGAGGATCTACCGTTCATTAAGTATGGTGCCATTTCCATACACTCCTTTCCTGTAGATGTTCGATCGAATTTGAACAGCTACTAAACTAGGTTTGATAAATCAACGCTTGTGGTTGAGCGATCACTATGTTCTTTACTTGGTATAATGTTCTAGTCCTTATATTCTCACTAAGGCAACTTCCATTCACAAACCCTTGTTTCAGTGCCCATCTGCACTGCCACCTTTCTGATCCAAACCTCTACCCTAGGACAAGGTCATGGGACCCAACAGTCTCATGGCTTCCCATGATATCACCTTATCCTAGAATTATTTTAAAATTCTACTGGCAAAATACCAAATCTCTTAGTAGTGTAAAACTAGTGAGTTCCTGGTCTATCATAATTAATTAAGTAGTATATTCAATACTACTAAGTCTTATCAAGGTGAATATAGCTATCAAATTAAATTGGGCTTTATCAGGTGGTAGGATATAATTAATATCATGTCATTCTAAACATTTATTATACAAGAAATAACAGTGTGTAAATAACATAATAAAAATACTAATAAATAATTAATTAAAGGAATGTAGGATCAATATGATCACAAACATTTGACTTGCCTTGCAAATCGAAGTATTCTATAAGTTCGTATTCTTCTGAGTCTTGCACTTGTTCTTGAACTTCGCCCTAGACGGGCTGCTCTACAACGTCGTGAGCTAGAGCAAAGCAAAAGAAATAAATCAATTCCATGCTCGAAGGAATGAGCTAGGATTAACAAAAAAGATAAAGGAATAAAATTGTTTTTAGAAATTCTAATAAAATGGTCTTGGCCTTAAAAGGGTTGGTATGGGGGAAAATAGAGCTGAGAAATGGGTAGACGAGCTCGAAATGGTCAAAATGGGTATTTTATCGATTTTTTGGGGTCGGGTGAACAGTAACGGGCTAGACCAGATTGAATAAACCAGCACGAGAATGAATTTCAAAAGAATCGGCTGGGTGGGCTGGCCTACGAGGCTGATGGTCTTGCGGTTCAAACCGTCCGAATGCGCGCTCAATCTGAGCTGCTCATCAGGACGTTGGATGGCTGAGGGCGAGCGTGAGGTTCGGACCATCCAAACGCACGCTCATCTGAACCGTTAATCTTACGGTGCTTGGACCGCTGAGAATAGGCGTGCCTATTTGGATCTTTTGAACACTTAACCATTCGGATCGTCCGATCATGCGCCGATATAGGCCATTCATCTAAGAAGCACAAATGGTGGTGGATGAGCCACAACGCGCCCGACAGTAGTCTTCAACCTCGAGCTGAATCGCAACGGCGGTTGAAAACAGAGCAAACCAACAACGGCGATTGGAGGGGCCAAAGTGATTTGCGATGTATTCTGAGGCCATGGGTGAGTCTCTAGTGGTCTGAAGGTTTCATTTTTGTGGTCAGGAGTGGTTGAAAGTCTGGCAATCATCGGTGGTGGGGTTTTTTCATTTGCGATGATTTTGGATGGCACAAGGAAAATTGTAGGGTTTACAGGACAATAGCATTAGGGTTTTAGCATCCTTGGGGATAGGGGAGACTCTGGGAAGTGATGGCTCAAGTAGAGGATCATTGGGCTGGGCTATCCACGGCGGCCTCATATGGTTGGATGACGGCGCTAGACGTTAGAGTAGTAGGGAGCTCGGGAAGCTAGGACAAAGCTTCGAGTGTGTTTCTGGGAGTATGGAGAAGCTATGGTCGAACACAATTGAAAATCTATTGACTAAATCACAGAATTAGGCATTATGGATTACTTTGGGTTTGTCGGCGATCACTAGTGCTGCTTTGATCTCTCAACGATTGGAAGTGAAGTTGGCTCATTGGGCACCGGTGCTTTCCAAAGGAGGGGTCTAGGGCTTGAAATAGGGCAAGAAGGCAGTTTGGCATTGTGCCCTAGCCAAGGTGGCGATGGCACATGGCTGGAGTCGGGAAGGCTCAAGGAGGTGCGGCGCGGCCAGCTAAGGGGAGGTATGGGTTGCCTCGGGCATGACATTGCGGTAGTCAAAAGGCGCGAGACTTGTCAGGTCGGCCGTGAGCGAGCTGAGAACGCAGTGTGGTAGGGAAGGTCGGTCGAAGCGAACTTGGTCAGCGTGGTGGGTCAAGGGGAATTCATGACAATTAAGGGATGAGATATGGCCGCTCAAGCTGGCAGTGGCAGCTTCACACAGTCAAAATCTGCAGCATGGGGAAGGTCGGCAGAGAGAGCAGAAAAAGTAGTGGCAGGGGTGTGGCAACGGTGGGAGAAGGAATGGGAAGGTGCAGCAGCGAAAAGATCAGGGCGGCGACGATATTTTTCGGACAGTGAACTATGAATGAGCAAAGAACAGATGGATAGGATAGCTTGGCGACGAATTCACGGCAGGATTGGCTTGGGTTGGTGAGGGATTAGGCTAGGGTTTATAGGAAAAGAAAATAAAAAAATTTAAATTCTTTTTTAAATTTTGGTTTTATTTCAACCAACACCCCTTAAAAGAATCTCGACCTCGAGATTCAACTTGACTCAAGGAGTAGGTTAGGAAATTCTCGCTGCAAATTTGACTCTTTTTCCCACGTTGCTTCAGCCACTGTATGGTTCTACCACTGAACTTTGTGAAACCTAACATTTCTGTTTCTTAACTGCCTCTCTCGGGTTTCCAGAATTTTTATTGGTTCCTCATAGTAAGTCAAGTCATCATGTAAATCTATATCTTCGACTGGTACTTGTTCAGTTGGTTGATGAAGGCACTTTCGTAGTTGTGACACATGAAATACATTGTATACTCGGGCTAGGTTTGGTGTCAGTCATAATTTGTAAGCCACTTCCCTTATTCTTTCTGTAATCTCATAAGGACCAATATAACTCAGGGCTAACTTTTCTTTTACTTTAAACCTCTTTATAGATTTGAAGGGTGTGACCTTCAGGTATACATAATCTCTAACTTCAAAACTTAAGTCTTTTTTGCGAATGTCTGCATAGTTCTTTTGTTGGTTTTGAGCTATTTTCATTTTATCTCGGATAATTCTGACATGTGCTTCCGCATCTTGAGCAATTTGTGGACCAAGGTACTGTTGTTCTTTAGTTTCTGTCCAGTTTAACGGTGTTCTACACTCTCTCCCATATAAGGCTTCAAATGGTGCCATTTTAATACTTTTTTGATAATTGTTATTATAATAAAATTCTGCAAATAGTAAACACGTATCACAATCTGCTCCATAAACTATTGCACATGCTCTTAACATATCTTCAAATATTTGATTCACTCGTCCAGTCTGTCCTCTGGTTTGTGGGTGATAAGTGGGGCTAAATGCTAAATCTGTTCCCATTACCTCATGTAGCTTCTCCCAGAATATGTATGTAAATTGTGCTCCTCTTTGTAAGACTTCTTCGGGACTCCATGTAATACCACAATTTTGGTCAAATATAACACTGCTAATTTATTCTTGCCATAGGTTTGTTTGATTGGTATAAAATATGCTACTTTTATCAGTCGGTCTACAATTACCCAAATAGCATCATATCCATCTTGGGTCTTGGGGATTCCTGCAATAAAATTCATACCAATATCTTCCCATTTCCATTCTAGAACTGGTAAGGGTTCTAATAATCCTGATGGTTTTCGGTGATCTAGTTTGATCTTCTGACATACATCACAACTTGCAATGTATTTTGCTATATCTCTTTTCATTTTACTCCACCAATATCTTTTCTTTAGATATTGGTACATTTTTGTTCTTCCAGGGTGTATAGAAAAGTGTGATGAGTGAGCTTCTTGTAATATCAAGTCTTTAACTCCTTACTATTAGGTATACAAAAGTGACCACGAAATCCCAAGATTCCTTGCTCATCTTCAACAAATTCTGTTGAGTTTTCTTTTTGACTTCTCTCTTTAAGCTGTTGTATTTCTTCATCATTTTTCTGGGCTATCTTAAGTTGGTCTGTTGAATTTCCATTGCTGCTATACAACCTTGTTCAACCGTATGTAGATTTATTTGTTGAAGTTCTTCTTGTAATTGAGTTGAGCATTCCAAAATAGAAGCTATACCATGGTATACTTTCCAGCTCAATGCATCTGCTACGATATTGGCTTTTTCAGGATGATACTACAGATCGACATCACAGTCTTTAATCAATTATAACCACCTTCGTTGATGTAGATTTAGATCTGGTTGAGTAAATATATACTTTAAACTTTTATGGTCAGAGTAGATTTCACAATAATTACCTAGCAAATAATGTCTCAAGATTTTCAATGCATACACTACAGCTGCCAATTCCAAGTCATAAGTTGGGTAATTTATCTTATGAGGTCGTAATTGCCTTGAAGCATAAGCTACTACTCTTCCATTCTGCATTAACACACATCTTAATCCTTATTTTGAGGCGTCACAATAGATTTGGAAATCCTTCTCGGGATTAGGAAGTATAAGTACTGGTGCTGCGGTTAACTTAGTCTTTAACTCGTGAAAACTTTCTTCACATTTGTCTATCCACTTGTATGGATTATCCTTCTTAAGAAGTTGACTGAGAGGTCTTGATATCTTTGAAAATCCTTCTATAAATCTCCTTGAAAACTTTGAACTTCTGTTACCGTAGTTGGTTGTTTCCATTCCATTACAGTTTTCACTTTTTTAAGATCAACTTTCACTCCTTCTATAATTATATGTCCGAGGAATGCTACCTCTTTCATCCAAAATTCACATTTGGGAAACTTGGCATATAATTGATGTTTTCTTAGTTTACTTAATGCAACATGTAAATGTTGACAATGCTCTTCTCCGTCTTAGAGTATATTAGTATATCATCAATGAAAATTATCACAAAACGGTCAAGTTGTTCCATGTAAACTAGGTTTATCAAATTAATTAAATATGCTGGTGCATTTGTCAGACCGAATTGTGTAACAGTAAACTCAAATAAACCATATCTTGTAGTGAAGGCTGTCTTTTCCTGATCTTGTTCTCGAATCTTGAGCTGATGATATCCAGATTGTAAGTCAATCTTGGAAAATACTTTAGCTCCTTTAAGCTGGTCAAATAGATCATCTATCCTTGGCAATGGATATTTGTTCTTAATAGTTACTGCATTTAATCCTTTTTAATCCACACACATCCTTTGCCTTCTATCCTTATTTTTGGTAAATAGCACTGGGGCTGACCGTGGAGAAACACTGGGTCATATAAATTCTTTTTTCATCAATTCATCCATTTGTTTCTTAAGCTCCTTTTGTTCTTGGGCTGACATTCGATACTGACACTTCGTTGTGGGTTTGGTCCCTGGTATTAACTCAAAAGCGAGCTCTATTGGTCTGTTTGGCAGCTTTCCAGGGAACTCTTTTAAGAAAAACATCTGGATATTCTTGGGCTATCGGTACTTGAGAAAACTCCTTCTATCATTATATTATGAACACTCATCTTTATTTTCTCTATTAATATTGAATCTATCTTTACTATCACTGTATGACCTTCCGGGTTCATCAAAGTGATTGACTTATTTTCACAATCCACTTTGGCTTTATGCCTGGTCAACCAGTTCATTCCCAGTATAACATCTAGTCCTTTCATTTCTAACAACAACAGGTTGGTTTTGAATTTAACTCCTAGGATTTCAAGGTCCATGTCATTACATCCAAAGCGAGATTCCATTCTACTTCCAAATGTTTGAAAAGCATAGGATTTTTGTAAAGTAATAAATGGCAATTGATTTTTCACAACAAAAGACAATGAAAGGAATGAATGTGTAAATCCATGATTAAATAAAACCAATAAGGGTTTTGAGTGAATTAGAAACGTACCAATAATGACGTTGTTAGCTCTTGCTACTTCTTTAGCTGAAATATGATTCACCCTTCCTTGGACCAGTTTCAACATAACTTTTCCTTTTTCTGTTGCTGGTGTTGTTGCTAATGTTCTGGCTGATACTCCTGATGGTCTTATTACAAATTGGCGTACTTGATTAACCCCTTATTGCTTTGGCACAGTGACAATTTGTTGAGGGACTGATGCTTGAGCCTTGTCTTGAGCTTTTGCTACTTCAGAAGGCGAGTTTCTTCTTAGTCATTGGTCTTTAAAATGACCAAGTTGGTCGCAATGAAAACATGCAGTGCACTTATGCGAATAATTCTTCTGGTAGTGTTTTCCTCTGCATGTATAATATCGTACCATTGTAGGTTGCGAAGCATTATATTGAGGTGCCATGGTAGTCTGAATGGTCCTATACTGTGGCCTTGGGATAAACATCATTTGTCTATTTTGTTGATTCGTGAATTGTGGGGACATCATTATTTGTTTATGTGGTGCACCTGACGACAAGGTCATTTGGACGACCTTTCTTTTACGAACATCTTCTAATTCATTCCTAGCTTCTTCTGACACAATTAGCTTGTTTACCATTGCGGATAAGTCTTTAAAGTCCATGGCAGAGATATGATATTTTAAAGACTTATTCAGTCTCTTCTTAAAACGTTATATTTTCTTAGCTTCAGTCCTTACATCATCTGGGGCGTAACGAGCAAGATGATTATATTGGTGAAGGTATTCTTTAATTGTGCGTCCTCCTTGCTTGAAAGCAAGAAATTTGCGACGCTTTGCTTCAATTACTCCTATAGGAACATGCGCTTGACGGAATGATTCATCAAACTCCTTCCATGTGATTTCTCTATCTCCACTCATAGTTTGAAAATTCACCCACCATGCGGTGGCTTGGCCTTGTAGCTGGTGGGAGGCATATAGAACTTTCTCCATATCATTACATTGTACGGTAACTAACTTTCGTTCAATATCCCTGATCTAGTCTTCAACAGCTATGGGTCTGGTGAAGATGAGAACACTGGAGGTCTTGTCTTCTGGAAGTCTGCCCATTTGGATGGAAGAGACATTCCTTGTTGGCTCACTACTGATGTGCCTTCATTTCTCAAAGCTATATGTTCTAGTAACTTGGCATGTTGCTCCATCATTCGTGCTTGATTTTGTTCAGCCTGGTATCGGTTTTCTTCCAACTTTGCTAAGATATCTGCTATGCTAGGTTGACTTACTTCCTCATGATGGGGGCTATCTTGTCCATGCGGTCTGGTTCTAGCCATTTTGTCTTGTGCTCGGTGGGATTTGAAGTTAGATCTATAGCGGTTTTAGAAAGTCAGACAGATAAGTAAGAATTTAGAGTTAAGGCAAGAATAGAATGAACAAGGTGAGAATTTAGAGCGAATAAGAAGGATTGAAATTTTGATGGGGGTAGAATAAGGATATTAACAACAATCAAATTATCAAATAGGCAAACATAACTTTTATTTATTATACAAGCTAAACACATACCATACATACGAGATATATATCACAACCTGTGTTACACAACCAAAAGATGCTACTACAAAAGAGGAGCTACTTCTATACTAACATAATCTACAACACGACACTGCTTTTCTCTTCACTTTTCTTCATTTGATGGTGGATTGCTTGCCGTGTACCAAATCCTTATTTCAGGATCTTTTATTAGTTCCTTTCCCTTTTCTTGACCATTGTTGACTTGGGGCTTCTTCTGGGCAAGCATAGAGGATCCTTGAAAACGTTTACGGTATTGTGGGGCCATCATTCTCTTTGGCTTCTTTGAGGTTTGAGCGGGGTCATTGGGAGTTTTCCCGCATCCAGACTCTTCACCGTCTTCGAGTTGCTCATAGAGCCATAAATTCTTCTTTAGGATTCCCACTTCTTGTTGAGCCAAATACAGTTGAACATGTAGGTCTTGATATTCACTCAATATTCTTGAGTATAAGGCTCCTGATAGGCTATATGTCACGCGGCTTTTTCGATTTCGTGGATCTTCTTCTAGTTCTGGTTGGGGAACTATGAAATTATACCCTTCATCATCACCTTGGGGGAATGAGATGAAAAGGTGATTCATCAAACTCAGCATCATAATATCGACATAGATAGAGTACTGCCTTTCTAGCCACATCTTGGACAGTGTCTTGTTCTTTAAGTTGGTATGCTGTGAATTTCTGAGGGAAATCTGGTCTCAATGGCAAAGGTTCTAGGGATACCCATGCCTTCCATTGAAATAGCTGTCCACCAATAAGTTGTCCTCGAGCGTGGAAAATGGGGCGATGCCTTTCAGATGCATAAAGGTACTTTTGCGTCTTCCATAGGAGTGATGCCCACCCTTGCAAACCTTCCAGCTCAGAGTGGACATAGTGTACCATCCGTTCACACCGTCAATTTTTGAGTTTAGACATGAGTGTATATAAAAATTGTTAGAAAACAAAATTGACTTATAACAAGACCAAAAGAGATAAGGATTAATACAGGAATAATACTTACATTTTAGATAATTTAATTTTACCTTTAAAATAGTTTTTACAAACACTCCTAACACACTTAGGGTCATCCTACAGTCAAGCAAACGGGCTCTGATACCACTCTGTAACGCCCCTATTTCTAGGAGCGTCCTGTTCCTCCCACAGCTACCCAGGATTGTTCAGCTGTGAGATACTGTAATTGAGTGTACATCATTGCCAACACAAGCTTAAGATCAAAAGCCAAACTTTATTACAACTTAAATCTTAATAGCTTAGTTTTACAGCGGGGCGAGCGGCCCTTAGATAATACAATACAAAAGTACACCATAGGCGAACCTGAGCGCAGAACAACTCTAATACCAAACATCATCTACGTTGTACGGGTCCTTGACGTCGTCTTCATACATTTCCTCGTACTCTTGAGAAGCGCTTTCTGTTAATATTTTTAGCAAGTATGAGTACAAACAACCGTACTCAATAAGTCACATGAGAAAACATTATTTAATTACATGCAAGGATTTCTAAGGAATGAGATTATAATGGTTATATTATATTATGTGAATGCAATTTTCATTGCAAACATTTTGAGCGTAAAACAACAAAACAAAAACTTCTTATAGAATTTTGGGGCTTTCCAACTTGATTACCAATCTTAACAATTCCAACTCTACTTATGCTTCATTAGTGGAATTACCCATTAAACACAGCTTCATTTATCGGAAGCACGACATATTTGAATACCATTTATAATTGACTCTACAGAGTTGCCCAACTTTACCCATAAAATCTCTTAACCCTCATGACTGTGTTAAGAAAACAAGGCTTTTCGCTGCTCAATTCTTTATACAGTCTCTACCCGATAGATTCTTGGTCTACACAAACTCGCGTATCCAACGGATTAAGTCGGAACACACCCGCCCGAATTGTGAGGATCTACCGTTCATTAAGTATGGTACCATTTCCATACACTTCTTCTTTCCTGTAGATAATGCAAATATCACATTGCTCAAATATAAAAACTAAAGGAAGGTAAAGAAATGTTCACAATGAGATGAGCGATATTTTTCCATGGTATCGAAGACTTGCCGGTCTTCATTAGTCTACATTGAGGATAGCCCAAGCGCACTTGAACCGGCTCCACAAATTAAGCCTTCGCTCCTCGGTCACTAGTGGTTGCTCTTCCTCCACTCCAGAGATGGCGAGCACTGAACCACTCACAAATTGCTTGGGCCTCTTCACATGCTTCTTGAAAAGGTCACCTCACGATCAACCTCCTCGATGTCTAGGTGCCGACAAGCACCAAGAGAATAGACCAAAGCTTCGCTTGACGGCGCTCAGGTGCAAATGGATCAAACTAGCAATAAATGCACTTGAAAGTCTCACCACACCTCAAAATGAATACTCAAGTGAGAAAAGAGTGTGGAATGAATGCTCTAGGCTCAAGAGTGTTCAATGTGAGTTTAGCTGCCGACCCTTGGGCAGGAGGAGGGGTATTTATACCCTCACCAACCAAAACTAGCCGTTGCAAAAATTTAATCTAAAAAATCAGGGAAATCAGAACTATCGTTGTTGTAAATGCGGTACTACCGCACTTTACTGTAGCACACAGTAACCGCTATATCAGACGTTAGAACTAGCTGTTTTAAAATCAGAGCAGAACTACCGTCGTTGTATCTACGGTACTACTGCACCACGGTAGTTTCGTAAGTCTGTGTGGTACTACCGCACTGTAGTTGTTCCGATGTGCTAAATCTGGTACTTCTGATTTCTGGCCAGTTAAGTTTCTCGGGGGGTGCCTTCTGGAAAAAACGTACCGCTTCAAAAGTTGGTACTACCAGAAATCGGTAGTTCCGCAGTACTGTGCGGTACTACCGCACTGCGGTAGTTCCACCGTTAAAATTCCGGTACAACCGATTTCTGTGGGTCGAAGTCCCCTCCGAGGGTGCTCTCTAGAAAAAACGTACCATTGAAAATCCGGTACTATCGAAGACCGGTAGTTCCGCTGTTATCATGCCGAAACTACCGCACTTCGGTAGTTCCGCGGTTATACCAGCCTGAAGTTCCCTCTTGTTAGAGTCAAGGTACTGCTCTCCAGTCATCCATGAAAAGTGCTCAAAAGTGGGAGATATCCAAAGAGTTGTACAGAAATGGCGATTACCTCCTCATTATAATCTGACCTGAGAGATACCAAGTGGTGAATCCCTGCTTGCTGAAACAGACGCTAGGTACCCTCAAACATGTCCAGCCCTTCTATTTGATCCCAATCCATATACTTGTGATATGCAAACTAGGTGTTGAGGTAGATCTTCTCATACACTTGCTCCTGAAACTGTGTATGGAATTTGGGATTGGTGCTGTTGTGAGGGAGCAAGAACTGATTACGGTACCTAAGAATAGCATAATCGTCGATGTGCATGCGACGGATGTCCCTCTGTTCACTAGCAGCTGGTCCCATGTTCGCATCCTCTTCTTCTTCCTCAGCTACGGCCTCAGGAACCGGACTTCTTGACGGACTGCTCACCCTCATGTCAGACTCTGTCTCGGAGCCACTTGGGGTGCCATGGCCGTTGACTTCTGGAGTCCACTGAGTCGACTCCTCGTGAGCCGTCTCGACAGTGGGAGAGTCGGGAATGTGCGACCCCTGTTGAGAGGAGCTCTATCCAGAACCACCCTCCCTGCCGGCATAGAATTTCCTTACTGCATTTTTAATCTTCTTGAGCGCATTCCTTGTCTTGGGAGCCATCTTGAAATAAGATAATTTTGAAGTCAAGGATACGATATGAAGATAAGAAAATAGGTTGAAATTGAAAGGAGACAATATGCTGAAATTTCTGGTAAATCGGTAGTTCTGTTAAGGTGAGGTATTACCGGGGTGCGGTAGTTCCGCTATACTTTCTACGATAGTACCGCACTACGGTAGTACTGGTGTACAATTAGTGGAAGTACCACCCTGCGGTAGTACCGCGCCTTCGAGCGGTAGTACCAATTTTTCTGAAACTTTCTAGGGCAATTAATCTATGATTTTTAGTGATATTTTTGGTGGATATGATCCAATAAAAAGATGTTAAATCATCTAACATCACTAAAAACAACATTTTGCCCGAGATCTAGCAACATGCATATCTATATTTCAAAATTAACCCTTTTGCACTTAGAGTTCAAAAAGAGAGAAGAAACTTGAAGTTTGATCGAAAATCCCACCGG
The DNA here is from genome assembly GCA_036346265.1 of Melocanna baccifera. Taxonomy (NCBI): domain Eukaryota; kingdom Viridiplantae; phylum Streptophyta; class Magnoliopsida; order Poales; family Poaceae; genus Melocanna; species Melocanna baccifera. The sequence goes on from CM070681.1 coordinate 20,775,649, forward strand.
ATTTGGAGATCGGGTGGGGGATTTGAGAGTATTCTTGGGTGAGAAAGAGAGAGAGATGTTTTTCAGTTTCAAGTGAATAAGTGAGGAGAGAAGGAACAGTTTGGAAGGAATAGAGAGAGAAACCCCGGAGCAACCGCCCTCTTCATGAAAAATTGGTAGTACCGCACAAACCCGCAGTAGTTTCGCATCGCGGTAGTACCGCATTTTTGTCGGCAGTAGTACCGCACAATGCACAGCGGTAGTTCCGATTTTTCTGTGACTTTTTCTGAATTTGAGTTGGATTTGAGATTTTGTGCAAATGATTCCTAGTTTTGCACTTAACGAAGAATCATTTGGGATCATTATGCATTAGAGAACCTATTTGAATTCTAACAAAATAGTTTTTATGAACATATAAGATTTTAGCAGATGGCACCTTTCGAAGCCTTATATGGCAGAAAGTGCAGGACACCCTTGCTTTTGGAACAGCAAGGAGAACCTTAGGAAGCTGGTCCAAACCTGCTTCAAGATGCCGAAGAAAAGGTGAGAAAGATCAAGGACAGATTGAAAATAGCCCAATCTCGACAGAAGAATTATACGGACAACCGTCGATGAGACTTGACCTTCGAGGTCGGGGACTATGTCTATCTCAGAGTGTCCCCACTCAGAGGAGTCAAGAGGTTTCAAGTCAGAGGAAAGCTTGCACCATGTCTATCTCAAGAGGTTTCAAGATCCTGAGTTGCTGAGGAGAAGTCGCATATCAGTTGGAGTTGCCACCGAGCATGTCAGGAGTGCACAATGTCTTTCACGTCTCTCAGCTATAGAAATGCCTCCGAGTACCCACAGAGCAAGCCGCATAGGAAACCTTGGACCTTCAGGCGGATCTCACCTATCAGGAGCAACCGATCAAGATCCTGGAGATAGCAGAATGTCAGACCAGAAGGAAGACCATCAGATTTTGCAAGGTTCAGTGGAGCAACTACACCGAAAACAAAACCACTTGGGAGCGAGAAGAAGACCTGAAGGCCAACCATCCCCATCTCTTTTGCTAGCCAGTGCAAATCTCGAGGGCGAGATTTCTTTAAGGGGGTAGGTTTGTAACATCCCAAAAATTTTATTCTACTTTTAAGTGATTTTCTAGAGTTAATTTGAATTTTTTTGGTATTTATTTCGAGCCTTGAAGTGAGAAAATTAAATTGTTTCAATTTATAAAAGTCAAAATAAATTTATTTAATTTTCCCTAAGTCTTTCTGTATTTATAATAATTTTTAGAATTTTCTAGAAATTAAAAACTAATTTTTTAAAGTTAAAATGTGTTTTTATAAAATCTAAATATTAATATAAGAGGAAAATATTTTTATTAAGTCTAAAATAGTTCCAGAAGGTTCTCTGAATTTTTCTGAAATTTTTAAAATTTATTTGGTATTTTTCTGAGTATTTTAAGACCTCCTAGCATTTCTACAAAAGTTTAAAAATAAATTAAATCCTAAAACTCCCCGCGGCGACATGTGTCGCGCATCGGGCCAACCCACTCCCCACCTGATCCAATCGCCGTCGCTCACCTTAACTTACCCCTTCACCCGCCTCCCTCTCCCCTAAACCCGACAAGTGTCAAGCTCTGATCTTATCTTTCCCTTGGCCGATTTAATCATAGCCGCACATAACCACTTATCGCACCCGACAGATCAGATCTTATCTTTCCACTCCCGATCGATCTCGGCCGTACCAGCCACTTACCTTTTCATCCCCATTTGACGGCTCGGATTTAATCTCCATCGCGCGAGTAATCCCGACCGTCCCCACTCACTTACCACTTCACTCCAGTCTTGACAGCCGCGATATCTCCCCCTTGCTACTTGTTGCGAATCCGAGCCACCGCCGCCCCCATTCCTTTTCTCTCTCGTCGATCGGTGAGGCCCGCCTGTTAGATCCATCGTCCCCGCCCCTTTCCTTCCTCCTCACGCTGTCCCCGCCGCCATTAACGCCTGAAACCGAAGCTTTGAAAGCTTCGGTTTCCTTCCGTCTCTCCCGCCCGCACTAGCATCCAATTACTCCCTTGTGTCCGCCGCACTCAAATTGATGGTTTCCTACCCCTATAAAGCCCCCATTCACCGTCGCATTTAACTTCTCCGCTCATTTCACTCCGGCGACACCGTGCTCGACCGTTACTCCTCCTCCGCCTATATAAACCCGCCCCGAGCTTTCCCTTGACACACCGCCTCCCCCTCGCTCTCCAATTCAAGTATCTAAGCCTCAAAGCCCCCGCGTGCCCTTTCTCCTCCGTCGGCCTCAATCGACTCCGGTGAGCAATCGTCGTCGCCTTAGGATTCCTCGCGCCTTGCCGACCTCACCACCAGGTTCTCCGTGCTTCGGTGATCATCGGCCACTTCTTCCCCCAAGCTCTTCCGCCACCGAAGCGCATTCACCACCAACAGCCCTCTCCGATCGCCGCCCTGCACAACCGCCAACTCGCTCCGGTCGCCCTCTAGCCTCCCCGCTGGTACCCCCGAGTTCCCCTCGCCTCACTCTACTCTTAGTGCCATCAGCCGGCGCCACCGCCCGCCGGATCACCGGTGACCCTCGGGACCCGCGCCCTCCCCCTTCGGCCGGCGAGCCACATCGGCAATCGGGCCTACGTCACAGCCGTGTGGCAGCCCGGTGGCGGCCAAGTGGGCGCCAGACCACTACCACGCGGGCGCCCAATTGCCACGCCGCTCGAGCCGGCCACGTCGGCATAATGCCGTGACATGGCAACCACGAGGCAGCCATGTGGCGCCACGTCACAGGCCACGTCAGCCTCCCTTGCCACATCCGCACCTTTTATTCATTTAATTAATTCCAAAATCATTGCTGACATCATAAATCAAGTATTTGCCTGCTGACATCATAAATGTCTTTTTCAGTGCAAAATTAATTGCAAAAAATAGTCTTTTTCTTTTTCTTTGTATTTAATCTTCCGGAAGCCACAATTTCTTCATTTTAACTCCGATTTGATCCGTTCAAATTTTTAAATTTTTCTAAAATCATGAATTATCCATTTCTGGCCTCTTTTTGAATTTTTGAAGTTTATTTGAATTTTGTTTTTGAATTTGAATTGGTTCTTTGCGTATAGATTTTGACGATTTGAGAGAGTTTGATTTCGATGACGTTTCGCAGCAGGACTTCGAGCAAGACAAGTTACACCCTTAACCATATTGTTCCTACTATTGTAAAATTTATTTATGTTGATTTACTGTATATGCATGCGTAATTTTATTCAAATGTAATTTAAAGATGAATTCAAATCTAGTTAATACCTATGTTCCCTTGTATTGCCAAATTTGGATTTCGTCATCACATGCCTTGTCCCCTAACTAAAAACTAGTTGGTACAATAGTATTAACTAGAAAATTTTTAGTAAATTGCTTTGCCATGCTAAGATGAACTTAGGTGGGATCAACTGTTTCACATGAAATGATGAATCTTGAAAATGCATTTTTGACTTTGGTGAGTCAAGGATAGTTTATAAAATGGTTTAAGAACAAAATAGAAAACTTTGGTTTGGACTTAAGCCATCGGTTAGGTGATGAGGTGCCGGCATGCAACGTGTTTGGTGACACGTAGTTGATTGTCGAGCACGAGGGTATGTAATTGAGCCTAAGTCAAGCTAAGGACCGTTTCTGTGAACTATTGAAAAAAGTCACATCGTACTACCATGAGTCCGGTATGGGACGGATCTGGCTAAGTAATTTATAACAATCCAAATATAGATACGCTATAGGCTGAATGTGAGCGTGACATAAGCCGCGAGAAGTCTCACATGGTACAAGAGGGGGCTCCAACTTATGGGTTCGAGTTGTGGTGAAACCTTAGTGGCGACGTAACTATTTTGGCTATGGAGCACTGTAACGGCTTTGTCATGAACTCTCCGCCGCACACCTAAGCTAGTGTGTTAATCGTGCGGCTCAAGTGAGAGGAAATATCTTGTGGGTAAAGATGTATACCTCTATAGAGTTTTAATCTATTCTGGATAGCCGTGTCCACGGTCATGGACATGCTGAGTAGAGATTTCATATATTAGACTTGGTTTCCATAAAACTTGGTTTATGAACGAACAACATCAGTTTTGACGGTCCGGGTGGGATGCCAGTGGTTAGGTTAGTGTAGGTTGGAGCCTACGCTAACGATAATACTTTGTTAAAATATTGTTTCTTATGATGTATTAAAATTTAGCTTTTGTACTTATGTTTTTGTATTTAAATTCAGTATTGCTTTTCTGCATAAATAACCATATTAAGCCTTCCTTGAGATTTCTTATGCATGTATTCATTCTGTTATATTCCCTAGTGTAACTTGTGGAGTACTTTAAAGTGCTCACCTTGCTAAATCTGTTGCCAGAGTACGACTCCGTCGACTTCGGTGAGGACTTTGACGAGTAGGCCGCGTTTTACAGTTATTCGCCTGTGGGCAGGCAGGATGGGCTGAGCTTCTGCTGTTATTTCCGCTGTTTTTATTACAGTTGGCCTGGAGCCCTTTTATTGTAAAACTTGGCCATAAGGCTCGTACCTTTACTTAGTAGTATTTTATGGTTGTTATGCATGATATGTATCCCTGTTGATCCTGTGTGCACTAGCTTTTCCTAGGATAGTGCGATTTACACAGAGGGACTTGGAGTTGTTGTTCCGGGTCCCGACAATCCTCAAATTCGGGAGGTTGTTCAACAAATACAAGTTTGGTTATTTTTTCATTAAGAAATGCACTTTTAACATCCATTTGATAAAGTTTAATATCAAAGCATGATGCAAAAACAAGCAAGATTCTAATTGACTCAAGTCTAGCTACGGGAGCAAATATTTCATCATAATCTGGTCCCTTGAGCGACTAATCTTGCTTTATTTCTACCACAATTCCATTTTCATCTTGTTTGTTGCGGAAGACCCCATTTTTTGCCAACTATATTGTGCTCCTTGGGTCTTTCCACCAAACTCTATATATCATTCCTTGCAAAGTTGTTCAACTCCTCATGCATGGTATTAATCCAATCGGGATCATCTAAGGTGTCATCTACAACTTTGGGTTCAAGAAAAGAAACAAAAGTGTAATGTTCACAAAAAAAACTAATCTAGAGCGAGTTTGAACACCCTTACTCACGTCACCCAATATTTGATCTATTGGATGATCTTTTGATAAAGCATTGTGAATTCTCAACAGTTGAGGTTGCTCTTCTTTTTCTTCATCTTGAGTTTGAATGATGCTTGGTGTGGAAGAGAAAGGAGGTTCGACTTGTATTGATGAAGGAAAGTCGCTAGTATCTTGTTTTGGCTTAATGTTTCCAATATGGATGTTCTCTATTGCCCTCCTTAGACCTTTATCACCTACATCATCTAAATTTTCTTGCTCTTCTTGAAAGCCGTTAGTTTCATCAAATTGTACATCACAAGATTCTTCAATTAAATCGGAGTTTTTATTGAAAACTTTATATGCTTTACTATTTGAAGAATAATCTAATATAAAACCTTCATTACACTGACTTTAAAATTTTAAAAGCCGAACACCCTTCCTCAAAATATAGCATTTGCATCCAAATACTCTAAAGTAGAAAATGTTCGGCCTCCTTCCCATGATAAGCTCATAAGAAGTCTTTTTCAAAAGTTGATGCAAATAAAGGCGATTTATGGCATGACAGGCTGTATTGATGGTCTCCACCCAAAAGATATCGGAAGTATTGTATTCATCAAGTATTGTCCTAGCCATTTCAATTAATGTACAATTTTTCCTTTCCACTACTCCATTTTGCTCCAGAGTGTAGGTGGTGGAAAATTCGTGCTTTATTCCAAGTTGCTCACAAAAATCTTCAATTTTTGTATTTTTGAACTCGGAACTATTATCACTCCTGATTTTCTTTATTTTAAAGTCTAATTCATTTTGGGCCCTTTTGCAAAACTTTTGAAAATCTCGGGGACATCACCTTTGTCATTTAAGAAGAATATCCATGTATATCGAGAGTAATCATCTACAATGACAAAATAATAGCTATTGCCCCTTAAACTCTTGTAGGTTGTTGGCCCAAACAAATCAATGTGTGAGAGCTCTAATGGTCTAGATGTTGACATGATACCTTTGGAAGGATAAGAATTAGTCACTTGCTTTCCGGCTTGACAAGCACTACAAAGCTTGTTTTTCTCAAATTTCACATCCTTTAAGCCAACAACTAAATCATTTTTGAAAAGCTTTTTAAGTTGAATCATGCCTATATGACCCAACCTTCTATGCCACAACTAACCCAAAGAGGTTTTTGCTATTAAACAAGTTTTCAAACCCGAATTATTTGAATTAAAATTTACTAAGTAAAGATTTCCAAATCTAAAGTCTTTGAAAACAATTTCTTTATCTTTTTCTTTTGAAATAATAACATCATCTTTTGAAAATGAGCAAATTAAACCTAGATCACACAATTGAGCAATAGATAGCAAGCTGAAACTCAATGTCTATACTAAAGATATATTTGAAATGGAAATGTCATTGGAGATAGCAATTTTACCCAATCCTAATACCTTTCCTTTGCTATTATCGCCGAATATAATATTTTCGTAGCTTCCATTTTCAAAGGTGGTGAACATTTTCTGGTCTCCGGTCATGTGTTGAGTGCATCCACTATTTAACACCCAATGCCGTCCACCGATCTTATAGTTCACCTACAAAAGAAAATCAAGTTCTTTTAAGAACCCAAATTTATTTGGGTCCTTGGAGGTTAGTAACCAAGGCTTTGGGCACCCAAATAGCATTCTTTTTTGCGTCTAAAATTGAGGTGCCAATAAACTTTGCAATAAACTTACCACTACTAGACTTCTTAAGTAAATAGTAAGAATCATACGCATTAGTAGAGGCAAGTTTATTTTCTTGATTTTGTTTACCACTTGGCCTTACAAACCTAATGACTTCCTTTGAGGGCCTTTTACCTTTCTTGAGCATGTACCCAAGTCCCTCATTATTGAATGAGCACCTTTGCTCACTCAATAATTTGTCAAGGGTGGCCTTACCCTTGAATCATCTATCTAAACTTTTATTTAATTGAACAACTTGTTCTTTTAATTTATAATTTTCAACAACAAGTTCCTCATCACATAAATTAACAAAATCATCAAAATTTGAACTACGAGGCATAGCAATCAAATCATCACATGAAGTGAAAGTATTAATTTTAGCAACTTCTACTCTAGGCACATTATCAAGAATATCACAATTAATTCTAATGTTAGAGCAAGGTTTGCTTGATGTTTCTTGGAGAAGCAAGTCATGAGCTTCCTTTAGCTCAAAAGAATCTTTTAGAGAGCGGTATTCTCTACTTAGATCCTTATATTTTGACTTTTCTTTTCTAAGAAATTCATTCAAGTTAATTAGCATATCCATTAATTCATCGTATGAAGGTTCATTATCATCATCACTTGTTTTTACCTTTTCTCCCTTAGCCATGAGGCATGTCGAAGATGAGAAAAGTGATGGAGCCTCCTTGATTGCTATCCCGACTAGTCTCTTCTTCTTTGAGGACTCATCCTCTTCGGAGTCAGAATCCGAATAGTCCTCATCGGAATTCCACTCTCCAATGTGGGCTTCGTTCTTCCTATCTTTGTGAAGCCTTTTGAAAAGCTTCTTCTTGGAGTTGAAGTTCTTCTTCTTGGATGATTTGCCCTTGTCATCCTTTCTTGTCGGGCATTGAGAGGCAATGTGCCCCTTGTCATCACACTCATAGCAACGGATGTTGCTATAGCGCTTGTTATCATTGAATGAGCGCCCTTTCTTGCTTGCCCCTTGATTTGCATTCTAGTAGGGATGTCTCCTCATGAATCTCTTCATTCTTCTTACGAGGAGGGCCATTTCCTCCTCGGAGTCCTCATCTTCTTCTTCGGACTCTTCACTTGAGATCGCCTTGGCCTTAAAGGCGGTGATCTTCTTCCCCTTGGAGGAGGATTGCTCCAAGAGATCATCATTATCCTCCTTGTACAACTCATTGGTAATAAGATGACTCAAGAGTTGAGTTGGCATCATTCTTGGCAACTCGGGTGAGTTGAGGAAGAGGATCACCAATACCTCGTATTTTTTCGGCAATGCTTTAAGCATTTTTCTCACAATATCAATGTTGGTTAGTGACGTGACAAGGCCCTTGAGCTCATTTACAATGTTATTTAAGCAAGAGTACATCTCATTAATGACTTCATGTGGCAACAATGTAAATGTCTCATACTTAATCCGAAGCCTATGCAATTTGACTTCCTTAACCGCGGAAGTTCCCTCGTGAATTTCCGAGAGAGTTCTCCAAATAGCATGAGCGGTTTCTAAATTGCTCACCCTATTGAACTCATCCGCGTTTAAGGCTCTAAATAGAGCATTCATGGCTTAGGCATGTAAATGAGCGTTACACCCATCTTGATCCGTGGGATGTGATGGATCAAGAGGCATGACATAACCTTTATTTACGATTTTTCAAATGCTTGGGCTCATGGCCTTAAGGTAAATGGACATCCTAATTTTCCAATATGCATAATTTGTCCCATCAAAATTTGGTGCCTTTCCTATTGCAATCCCCTCGTTAGCCATCCTTTTCTCTCTAGACAGTTAAGTCTAAAAATGAAAGACCAAATATGATACCACTTGTAGAATTAAGGATGATCGACTGAAGAGGGTAAATAGGAGGTTATAAAAATTTTCCCCTAATTAAACAATATGGATAATTGAAAACTAGACAAGTGCTCTAAATAAACCAAACATATTCAATTCTAGTCACCCTAAGCAATTTGATATAACAATTCAATTACAAGCACAAATAAATAATACAAATATCAAATTGCTCAAATATAAAAACTTAAGGAAGGTAAAGAAATGATTACAATGATACGAGCGATGTTTTCCCGTGGTATCGAAGACTTACCATTCTTCACTAGTCCACGTTGAGGATAGCCCAAGAGCACTTGAACCGGCTCCACAAATTAAGCCTTCGCTCCTCGATCACTAGTGGTTGCTCTTCCTCCACTCCGGAGATAGCGAGCACCGAACAACTCACAAATTGCTCGGACCTCTTCACCCGCTTCTTGAAGAGGTCACCTCGCGATCAACCTCCTTGCCGTCTAGGTGCCGGCAAGCACCAAGAGAATTGACCAAAGCTTCACTTGACGGCGCTCAAGTGCAAATGGATCAAACTAGGAACGAATGCACTTGAAAGTCTCACCACACCTCAAAATGAATGCTCAAGTGAGAAAAGAGTGTGGAATGAATGTTCTAGGCTCAAGAGTGTTCAATGTGAGTTCAGCAGCCTGCCCTTCAGTAGGAGGAGGGTATTTATACCCTCACCAACCAAAACTAGCTGTTGCAAAATTTTAATCTGAAAAATCAGGGAAATCGAAGCTACCGTTGTTGTAAGTGCGGTACTACCGCACTTTACTGTAGCACACAGTAACGGCTATGTTAGACGACAGAACTAGCCGTTTTAAAATCAGAACGGAATTACCGCTGTTGTATCTGCGGTACTACCATACTGCGGTAATTCCGTAAGTCTATACGGTACTACCGCACTGCAGTTGTTCCGCTGTGCTAAATCCGGTACTTCTGATTTCTAGCCAGTTAAGTTTCTGGGAGGTATCTTCTGGAAAAAACGTACCGCTTCAAAAGTCGGTACTACCAGAAATCGGTAGTTCTGCAGTACCGTGCAGTATTACCGCACTGTGGTAGTTCCGACGTTAACATTCTAGTACTACCGATTTCTATGGGTCGAAGTCCCCTCCGAGGGTGCTCTCTGAAAAAAATGTACCGCTGAAAATTCAGTACTACCGAAGACCAATAGTTCCGCTGTTATCATACCGGAACTACCGGTAGTTCCACGGTTATACCGGCGATACTACCGATTTTACTAAGAGAGCACAATTATTTTCGAAACAAATTTTCATATGCATGCATGATCCTAAATTGATATAAATGACATATGAGCATGCTGTCAAGCTACTTTCAATGATCTCTCTTAATAGTACGGCATCTAACCTATAATCCGGTCTTCCACGTTTTCACCTAAGACCGGTAAAATCAAAAAGCGATCATATATTTCATGTACCTTGTTTTTTATCTTTCTCGATGTCCATCTTCCATGCAACTTGATCTTGTCCACTGCTTATATATGAGACTTTGTCTATACAATTCTTAAGCAAATATATTAGTCACATATTCATAAATCATCATTAATTACTAAAACCCGATTTTAGGGGCCTAGATGCTTTCAACCTCCACCCTAGGACAAGGTCATGGGACCCAACAGTCTTGTGACTTCCTATGATACCACTTTATTCTAGAACCATTTTAAAATTCCACTGGCAAAATACCAAATCTCTTAGTAGTGTAAAACTGGTGAGTTCTTAGTCTACCATAATTAATTAAGTAGTATATTTAATACTACTAAGTTTTGTCAAGGTGAATACGTCCATCAAATTAAATTGGGTTTTATCATTTGGTAGGATATAACTAATATCATATCATTCTAAATATTTATTATACAAGAAACAACAGTGTGTAAATAACATAAAGAAAATACTGATAAATAATTAATTAAAGAAATGTAGGATCAATATGATAAAAAAACATGTGCCTAGCGGATCAAGTATTCTATAAGTTCGTATTCTTTTGAGTCTAGCACTTGTTCTTGAATTTTGCCCTGGACGGGCTGCTCTACAACGTCATGGGCTAGCGCAAAGCAAAAGAAATAAATCAATTCCATGCTTGAGGAATGAGCTAGGATTAACAAAAGAAGATAAAGGAATTTTTTTTAGAAATTATAATAAAATTGTCTTGGGCTTAAAAAGGTTGGTATGGGGGGAAACGGAGCTGAGAAATGGGTAGACGAGCTCAAAACGGTCAAAATGTGTATTTTATCAATTTTTGAGGTTGGGTAACAGTAACAGGCTGGCCTGAATTGAATAAACTAGCGCGGGATTGAATTTCAAAAGAATCGGCTGGGTGGGCCGTCCTGCGAGGCCCACAGCGTTGCGGTTCGGACCGTGCGAACACACAGCCATTCGGACTGTCCAAATGTGCGCTCAATCCAAGCCACTCATCAGGACGTTGGATGGCTGAGGGCGAGCGTGGGGTTTGGACCATCCGAACATGCGCTCATCTGAACCATTAATCTTACGGTGCTTGGACCGCTGAGAATAGGCGTGGCTGTTCGGACCATCTGAACACTTAACCGTTCGAATCGTCCGATCATGCACTGATATAGGACGTTCATCTAAGAAGCACGGACAATGGTGGACGAGCCACGACGTGCCTAGTAGTCGTCTTCAACCTCGGGCTGAATCGCAACGGCGGTTGAAAACAGAGCAAACCAACAGTGGCAATTGGAGAGGCTATAGTGATTTGTCATGAGTTCTGAGGCCATGGGTGAGTCTCTAGTGGTCTGAAGGTTTCATTTTTGTGGTTGGGAGTGGCTGGAAGTCTGGCAATCGTCGGCGGTGGGTTTTTTTCTTTGCGATTCATTTGGATGGCACAGGGAAAATTGGAGGGTTCATAGGAATAGCATTAGGGTTTTAGCATCCTTGGGGATAGGGGAGACTATGGGAAGTGATGGCTCGGGCAGAGGATCATTGGACTGGGCTATCCACGGCGGCCTCCTATGGTTCGGGGCTTATGGAGGGGTTTGGGGCTTTAAATAGGGTGAAAAGGCAGTTTGGCGCCGTGCCTTGGCCAAGGCGGCGATCAAAATGATTTATTAATCTGCTAATAAGTCGTTTCATAGCAATTCTGTCTATCTCTTTATTATGAAAGACCAAATTGGCCCGTTCTGCCATACATAAGTACCGGTTGGAGTCGGGAAGGCTCGGGGAGGTGTGGCGTGGCCAGCTAAGGGGAGGTATGGGCGTGACATTGCGGCGGTCAAAAGGCGCGAGACTTGTCAGGTCGGCCGTGAGCGAGCTGAAAACGCAGTGTGGCAGGGAAGGTCGGCCGAAGCAAACTTGGTCATGGTGGCGGGTCAAGGGGAATTCAAAACAATTAAGGGATGAGATATGGTAGCTTCACAAGGTCAAAATCTGCGGCGCGGGGAAGGACAACAGAGATAGTAGAGAAAGCAAAGGCGGTGGCAGTGTTGTCTCCACTGGTCTGATGCACGAACAAGGAACATTTAAAGATTGTCAGAGCTCTGCAGGCGAGGTGTACGAACTTTGACGAAGTGGCAAGGGTGTGGCAGCGGCGGGAGAAGGAACGGATGAAAAAGATCAGGGCGGCGGCGATATTTTTCGAATAGTGAACAGTGAATGAGCAAAGAACGGATGGGGAGGATGGCTTGGCGACGAATTCACGGTGGGATTGGCTTGGATTGGTGAGGGATTAGGCTAGGGTTTACAGGAAAAGGAAATCGAACAAAAATTCAAATTCTTTTTTAAATTTCGGTTTTGTTTCATATATACAACTGATTCACAACTCAGTCCGGTTAGGAGAACAACTGATTCAAAAATGCAATAGCAACACGGGACCAACTGGTTGAACCACCTGCAGTTTCTATTGACAACCTGTAGATTATGCACTAATTTTTATCTTGGCTAGAAGATTGCTCAATCTGATCGATATCTTGTAACACATATCTGATCCGCAGTTACTCCGAAAGGAAAATTCAAGTTCAATGTATATATTCTATAAATTCAAGTTCCAGATTTATAGAATAAATATATTGCACTGAACATACACTTGCAGTTCAGTTGAAGAAATGGGCTCTTTGACAAGGGAGAACATGGAAACTGCGAAAGGCCTTTTCACACAGTGCTGAACCAATCAAAGGTATCAAGGAGAGGTAGACAAGTACATCTGCGTGTATATACCGTTTGATTAACCCGCAAGTTACTGCTCGGCAATGCACCCCAATAACTTCACCTGACGACCTTGTTGAAAACTTGAATCTACTAGCCATCAATCGGTCATGAGTTCTTCTATGTTAAATGCATGGGTGCCTTCTAATGGGCTTTGGCACATGCTTATTGGCTTTCAAATGAGCTTTAGCTTATGCTTATTGGCTTTCTGTAACTAGATTTTAAACATGTATCTTTTTAAAGCAAAATCTACAGATAAATTATATTATACACTGTACAAAGTTCACTTATAACGACCAAAATTGCATATGACTATTTTACTCTATATACTGTCTCTCGCAAATAGCCAAAATTTAAAAATTATAAGTCAAAAGTTAAAGCCAGTCCAAAAGAACCTAATACCCATTCATCCATCATGCATACCATATTCAGGTCCACACATCTCATACAGGATCACATTGCACATGCACTACACACACCTTAACTACACCAAAACTAAAGAACCAGCAAGAACTGAAAGCTCTGAAGACATGGTCAGACCTAAAGCTCCTCATTACCAAAAAATGAAGCTAATAAAAGCTATCATGGCTGGGTAAGCCGGGCCTCTCAACTCTCAGGCCAACTATACTTCCGAACGGACTGTCATGTCGATTTCTCAAGGAGCAACTATACATTCTATCAGATCCTATTCTTAACATACAGAAACCAACAACGATTCAAACATAGAATTACATAAGGAATCTGGCATGTAGAGCAATCTCAGCTTCTAGTAGATCTGATCCTGTTCAATGGGTTCTGCTCTGTTTCCAGTATTGATAAAACTTGAGGTATTGACATGCCCCCTGAGACAACAATCTCTGCAACAACATGAAACAAATAAATCATCAAAATCATTCAGATTATATGGACCAAAATACAAATATAAATACAGAAAAAAAATAAGATGAGCATACCAATGCCTTCACGAACAGATAAGTTTGGTCTAATCACATCACTTGAGTTGACAAGAAATATGTCCCCAATATAAAGATGATTGGTTGGAACATATACACAGTACATCTCTTCCTCACTAGAATAACTCTGAGAAATAAGAGAGGAAATGCATCATCAATACAAATTTCGTACATGTGCTTAATTGGCCAAAAGTATGCAACTGATGAATGCAAGGTGAAAGACAGAGATGCGTAAAAGAGACAATATCCAACTAAGACAGTTCAACATCGTTGGGAGTCAAATGCACAAATTGAAACTAGGCATTTAACTCCGTGACAGACTTAACAGTTTAGTTAGGACTGTATATCAGATTTTTCCAATTCACAAAGCTACTGCTAACACTTGAGATGACCAGTTTGGTAGTTGGTACTAGCACAAATCCGGAGAATTGCCCAAAGTCCTGTTTACTTCCATGTGACATTCCTAGGCAAATTCTACAATTTACAACATCAACACTCAACACATCGAATAACATTGGAATGTTGGGAATCTCTAATTTCAGACCCTACTCCAAAATAACAGCGTTACGGCACCCAAACATCATTTAACAGAACTCCAACCCTTTGAACTTTTCCATTGCAATTAACAAGATTAATAAATTGTTATTACTATACTTACCTTATCTTCAGTAATTTCTTCCAATATACCCAAACATCCCTTTCTCCCCCTTGTCTTACGCATTCCTGCTCCTCAACCAAACATGCGGTGTCTGCCCTACTTGCCACGTGGCATCCTCCATACTGCTGCTGCCACTCAAACCACATGTCTTTTGCCCAAATTGCAGTCAAACCTCCTGCCATCACATGTGAACTTCATGTGGCTATCCACCAAGGTTATTAAGGCGGTAAGGAGAGGCGAGACAACCCACCCCCCTCACAACTTTTAAGCGGTAAGGCGAGGCGACGCCTTACACGTATCCTAAAGCGAAAAAAACTGAACTCTGAAAGTCTAAATCAAAATCTAAATCAGAAGATTTCTAAAGAGAATGACCTGATTGCAATTTCATAGAACTCTGAGTACATTTTAAAAATGCCAAACCCTTTTTAACAGCCGTACCCTCGATCTCTCTTATTTATCCCCACCCCGTGCTCACTCGGGACTACGCCGCCGCCTCCTCCCCACGCGCGCCCTGGGGCGCTGCCTCTCTCCGGCGCGAAGCCTCTCCTCCGACGCCTCCCCTCTGGATCGGCCGCTGCCTCCTCCACCCAGGCTCGGCCGCCGCCCCAGCCCAGATCCGGTCTCCCCGCGCCGGATCAGGGCTTCCCGCCACCGGATCTGGTCCTGCACCGCCGCCCTCCACCCGGACGACGCCGCTGCCGCCGCCTCCACCAGGACGATGCCAAATCCGGCCTCTCCGCGCCGGATCGGGGCTTTGCGCCACCGGATCCGTCTAGATCCGGTCGGCCGCCGCCACCTCCGGCATACGCCTTGGGCACGGATGGCAAGGCGGGGGCGACGCCTTGAACCCCTGGGCCGCCTTACCGCTTAGGTGACGCTTAAGCGTTGCCTAAACGACGCCTTAATAACTATGCTACCCACCGTATCACACACGGTCACCACACCTCTTGCTACTGCATGTTGCAAGCCTATCCCATATGTCACACACACACGGAACACAGCTACCCTCCCTCAGTCGCTCACCCTAACATGCTACCATTGCCCCTCCAACCATTCCATGCGACTCCCTTGTGACTACCGCAGTAGCACCCCGGCCTTCCATAAGCACCTGGGATGCTACTACTACAAGTATAACTCATTATAATCAATGCTACAAACAATTTCCAGCAAGCAATACATTAATGGAGAAACTAGCAAGACTAAACAAGTCATATAACTAAGCAAATATTAATGGAGAAACTAGAGAGCAATAACTTAAGTAAAAGAAATCATTTAACACTAATTATCAAGCATTCCAACAGCTAATCATTACTAAACTTCCATTGAATTAATGATAACAAAAGTATCAAGGTTCCATTATGACAATCAACTAAATAACACAGTTTAAGGAACAACTCCACTTTCCTATCCAACGGATAACAACTAAGTTATGCATATGATAAAATAAGGTGGCAATGAATGTGTGCTTGTGATATCTACTTTGACACCCCATCATGCACAGCGATCTCTCTCCAACACCACACCTTGAATGGGGGAAAAGAAGGGTGAGATTAAATCTTAGTGAGCAAAGGTCATAAAACAAGCATACCTCACATTAAGTTGATTATTAACTTTCATTTAAATCAATCAAAGCAAACGTAAATAATTTCACATTTAGTTCCAATAACTCTAATTGACAACATTGTAATGATGCAAAATATGCAATTATGCCATAAACACCGATACCACCTAGGATAGTCATAAGACTTTTGGATCAATTACTTAGCAGTCTCTTTATAAGTAAAAGTGTTCAATTGCAAATATTATGTGTTGCTAAGGTTTTAAACTTTGCAGATCATAATGAATTATAGGTGCTTATCGTTCATGAGTGATTAAGTGTTGTTGCCAAGGTTCCAAAACCTAGAACCGAGGCTAATCCCGGCGGTGGCCGATAACGGTAACTGGCCAGTTGATGGAAATCCTGGGAAAGACCCGAACGAATTTCGTGATTTGAAATTTGAATTTGGGAGGTTTAAAACCAGTAACCGGTCAAAAACCAGAAAAACCATGAAAACCAGCAAAACCGCTAGGGAAACCACAAAAGGTAGAAAAAACATGGGAGAAAAATAATTGATGTGTATTTAATATATACAATAGATAATCTAGCACAACAAATACATAAACCAACTTAGGAAGTGCATTATGTAGTTATAAATCTAAGTTTACTTTTGAGTAATCCCGACCCTTTTTTAATCCCGGTACTGACTGGTTTTTCTGGTAACCACCGGTTCTTCGAACCCTGGTTGTTGCTGTAAATGGTTTGGCTATGTTGTATTGCAAGAGGCCAACAGGCCAATATATACATCCATACAAAGTGCAAATAAGCCCTTAGGTTATACACATATCTAACACCCCCTCAAACTCATGGTGGGTCAACAACATTGAGTTTGAAAAGGTAGAACCGA